>OZ022503.1:60745890-61945890 GCA_963989385.1 Ctena decussata
AAGAAGATCAATGCTTCCTATACCTTAGAGGGAACGGTCCTCAGTAATGTAGAAACTATCAAGTATCTCGGCATAACCATTACCAATGATTTGAAATGGAACACACATGTCAGTAATATTTGCACAAAGGCTAATAGGACCCTCGGCTTCCTCAGACGTAACTTGGCAGCATGTCCACAAGATGTTAAAAGAGTCAGCATACAGGGGACTGGTGCGTCCAGTCCTGGAGTATGGCAGTTCAGTTTGGGACCCTCAAAGTATACTTCTTCAAGATGAAATTGTGAAGGTGCAGAAAAGGGCAGCTAGATTTGTAACGGGAAATTACACATATGAAACTGGGAGTATGACTGGCATTCTTCGTTATAAGAGGGACCTTTGAGATATTAGTGTTTGAGATTACGAGTGCCAACTGTATACCAATGTGTCAGTCATAGAGTCAATAAATATGAATGAATGAGCGAATGAATGAGTGACTGAATTACTGAAAGGACGATAGAATAAAAAGAGGCGAGTTTGTGGTAGGTCCTACACACAGCTATGACTCATTATTGAGGTGGTGCTTATCAGCGGTCAGAGTGAGGTCATTCCAGTAGCAGACTTCAAATTGTGTATTTATTTCACATTGTGTAGTCTCAAAGTGAGATACAATCATTGCTTATATTGCAGAAGATAAGTTCCACACCATTTAGTAGCATGAGGGGCGATAAAAATATTTGGAAAGACGTTGCAACTTATTTCAAAAACTCTGACAAAATATGAAGATTTACAGGTATAAAAAAAATGAATAGCTGAAACTTTATATGTTCTTAACTTTATTAGCAATTAACATGAGTTAAAATATGTTTTTATTCTTGTTCTTGTTGCTAGTTTTTAGCATGGAATAAAAATGTGCACTATGATTGATAATTTTTTATCGCCCCTCCAATTTATAAGTTTGTAAAATGGTTCAAGGTTTCTCTGACTTGAGATGGATTCAGAGGAACCATTCGGGGGTCACATAACGAATGAAAATTCTTAACTAATAGAGAAATGATATTTTTGGTATTTTTGCATAGAAAACAGGTGGTGTTTTATTTATGACAGCTAGATGAAATGTTTAGTATGGAAGCTTAAAAATTATTAAATATACACAACATGAAACAATAAATGGTCAACTGCTGAACCCCTAAGGCGCCTGCATTTTCACATGACCTTTGGAACTGCCGCCACAGAACAGATGACCTGACAAAATGCAACAGAATGATACTCAGCCTAAATACAAGTATAAAGTTTTAGTTTTTAGAGCTGAAACTATCTGAATTTATATAACTTATTCACATTTTTGGATTCCGAGCTAAATGGCAAAAGAAAATGCTGGAGCAATGGAAAAAGGTCAATTATTAATAAACACAACAATTTCTGAAGGCTTTATTAGGGTCATCAGACTGTAGAGTGATTATGATGATGATAATAAAACTGGTGACTAATGCTGGAAATGATGCTGATGATCATTGGAGGTGGCTTGGATAGTTTTGAGTATAACTACATAGAAATGACAGCAGTGATTTGAGAAGCTGTTTGGTAATCGTCATCATTGCTTTTTGCAATATACTTGTTACCCCTAACAGACAGTATTGCTTACGACATATTGTTTCTGCCCAGAACAAAAACTTGGAGGTTCAGAAAATGAGATACAGAGAATGTTGACATGTAACTGACAAAAGCAAGCTTCCAAATAGCATTGCCAAAGGTGATGTATACCAAACTGTTGAACAGAACAGACTGATAACAGACAGCACCGGAAGTTATCGTGCCCAAATGATGTGTTAAGGAAATGGTTCTATCTTTTTATCGAAATCCCCTAGGAAAAACATACATATGACATAAACGGAAGTAAAAGTGTCTGCAAATTGTACATGCATTTTAGACATGACACCAACATGAAATAATTATAGATTAAATGTGTGGAATAAATGTAGCTGTAACCGTTTATCCATGATGTAAATTAATCACAATAATATGGTTTCGTAAATTACAATCAAAACTATTAAATACTATAAACTGGAAATAAATGGCAATAAATATTTGTGGTTAAATTATTGCAATACAGATATGAATTCATCTCATCTTTTTGATTATATACTTCAAACTATCTGAATTAACATAAACTGAAGCCCACAAATAACGTAAACATGTAAGTTAGTTGGAATAATATAAGTTTTATTTGTGAAAATTGGATTATTCATTCCATTTGTTATTCTTGCAATTGTTGAGAGGAATTATTATCTCTACATGGAACTGAAATTACGTAAGTACTGATTTATAGTTTGATTTGACTCAACTGAATCAATGCCAGTTGCACTGATTATGATCTGGTTACCCAAAGTTATTGTTAACCCTTGTGCTTTTCTATTTTTAG
Source organism: Ctena decussata (assembly GCA_963989385.1). Lineage (NCBI taxonomy): Eukaryota > Metazoa > Mollusca > Bivalvia > Lucinida > Lucinidae > Ctena > Ctena decussata. The sequence goes on from OZ022503.1 coordinate 60,748,289, forward strand.
TATGTTATGGTCATGTGACTAAGGTCAAAGATCAAACTTAATTGAAATTTTGAAATAAAAAAATTCTAAATCTCAATATCTGGCATGGACTTAGCTTTGAACTTATGTTATATGGAACTAACAATGTGTAATGTACATGTGTACCAAATTTCAAAGGTTAAAAATTCCTGGAAAGAGTGCAAATAAATTAAAAATGTTGAGTGTCATTCTGTTGCCATGAAAATTTCAAACTTTCCACCATTGAAAATTTAAGCTCCGCCCACTCCCTTTTATATCAGAGCCTGGGGTTTATTAAGTGGGAATCCCTGAAAAAAAGAAGGAAAGATAGTAGACTCATAATGCTTTACAAAGGTCTGAGGGGTGCAGCCACTATACCAATAAATGACCTTGTTTCCCCAAGTAGGCGTACCAGGAATCATCATTCTCTGACATTTCAAACCCCATTGGCTGGGACTGACATTTACAAATTTAAAGAGTAACGACACTTCAGGAACTGACTGAATCAGATCCCAAACCCTATCCCCAACATCAAAGGGAAAGATTGACAAAGACATCCCAACAAACAATAAATTACAAGTGATAAGCCGAGTCAGCAGTTCTTTCCCAAATAGGTGGCAACTCAGCTATCTTACCCCAGACTATTAGAGATTTGAATTCCCTGGAAGATTCACTTATTTTTGCTGCTGAGGGTGCAGAGGATTCAGTTACTAAGTTTACTTTTCTTATAAGGGCTAGGGACTAGCTTCCCTGATTCACAGGTCCTGGTGAATGATTGTCCTTGGACGTATCACCAGTAAACACTTCTGATTCTGTTTCTCTGATCAGAAAAAAATACTGATCATTTGTACCTCTAGGTACAAGCTCGCAGAATATCCTTCAGTCAAGGTTACTATTTTTAGAAACACCAATACTTAATTGCCTGTAAAACCATATTTTAGCTTTCAAAGTGTAATTTTATAGTGTTTATGCTAAATTCACAGCTGCAGCTAATATTTGGCAATACAATCTTTCTTTCTTTCTTTCTATCTTTACTGTCTCGGTCAATCATGACCATGATGACAGGTTTCTGGTGTGGCGCATAAGTTGTCACAAAAAAAAAAAAAAAAAATAAATAAAAAATAAAAAAAAAAAAATGAATTTGTGACAAAGCCACCAGCAGGTTAAAACTATTTACAAGAAGTCCTCAGGGGCAGGCATTCCATGCCTAACCCCTGCCCTACCCTAGGATATTAAAATTTGGCCTTAAACCCATCAACTGTCTCCGAAGAGACAGCTTCGGTTGTAAGGCCATTCCAAGTTGCAATTGTCCTGGGGAAAAGGGAATCATAATGGACACTTACACACGGTTTGTTTAAAGAATCAAATTTAAGGTCTTGCTGCCTAAAATTGTTCCAAAGTGTAGTTTGTTCCCTAAGGTATTTGAAGCTGACTTGGTGGCCTATGACAACTTGTAAAGCAGAAGAGCAGAAGGTCTTTAGGGTTTCCCGGAGCCATTTTTATTGGGATATGGGGAGGCAGGGTGTGTGTGAAGGAGGATGGGTGGGTGGGGTCAGTGTTAGCGAATGTCTTGGACAGAATACCCGGAGCGGCGCGGTACCGGCTTTTAGCAATACCTTGTGGAGTAAGCCACTCACAAGTGACGTAGTTTATTCTCTTGAAACAATATTCACAAACAAAATGGAGCTGGCCGTCGCAAAAATACAGAAATAAATGAAATAAGATTAAATTATTTATTGGCCTGATTACTGCCTACCAGTAGGAATGAATGAAAGCCTACCAGTAATTAGATTACCGAATATCGGGTTCTTTGTGTGCCTGTGTGTGCGTGTGGAGGGGGGGGGGGGGGGGGGGGGGGGGGAGGTATCGTGCCGTCATACATTATCGCCACTCATATGTTTTCGATACCTTCCTTTAGGTCGCGAGATTTTCATAGATATTACGTCATTTGGTCACGTTGACCTTTGATCCTGTAGACTGAAGCTTTGCCGCCAACTCAGTGAAAAAAATCAAATAAACATGCATAGAATCAAAGCAAGATCACTGTACTTACAATACAACATATGCTCATTGACCCAGTTACCGGCGTTTATCAGTTACCGGTGATTTCCGAAGTACGCCAAATTTTGTTTACGTCACCGCGATTTTGCAAACATGAAGTTTTGGTTATGAGCTGTCCAAATCTTCCGCTAACTGTCAGTCCTCTTTGACTCACGAAAGATAATATTTCTTAATTACTGATATATAAACATAGTTTATTAATCAATTAAGATCACCGGTAACTGGGTAAAGGAGCATAATTTGTTCATTTTCACTTATATCCATATTTCTTGGCCATAAATTCACTGAAAATTCCACTTTTGAAATTTCTGCAACTATGGACGCTTTCCTGTCTGTTTATTTACTCTATGGGGCTATAAATAGAACAGGCTGCAGCGAGTGACTGTGTTGGATTTCAAAAGTACGGAAGTGCAAACGTACCATAGGTCCTTATCATACAATATAGGGAATTTGATTTTTTTCTTGTTTTTAGCTCACACCTGTTATTGCTGCTGAAAAGCTACTTAGATTTTATTACAATTTAAATTCAAAGTTTATTTATTGTAGAGTGTTCCAGGTGTGAACTACATGTTCTAGACAGTATGGGGCGTCTATCTGTTTCTAAAAAACGAATGATTTTCAACACCATGCTCTCAATAAATTTGTAGCAGTATCTATTTTAGCAAGTTTTGTAACATACCTGTTTCATTAGCTTACAAAAACAAAGAAGAAAGTAACAGACGATTTTCGTCACAAAAATGAATGATTTTCAGTGTTCTCCCCAGAAATTTTAGAAGGCATGTCGCTTTTAACAAAAACTCAGATTTTGACTTGTTGATCAATTTTTAAAATCATTAATATAGCAATGCTTTGTCAAAATTAGCCTAAATTTACAATATAAATAATTTATTGATGATCTTTAATGCATTTAAAACAACTTTACTGGCTAAGAAATGAAAATAATAGCATTTTATAAATTTTCATTGGAAATAAAGGCATGTTGCAAAGGTAATTTGAAGAGGAAAGCATGTTGCAAGCGACATGCCTTAATGGTCTGGGGAGATCCCTGATTTTAATACCCCACCGCAGATTTTGTTGTTACACTTACACAGGGCGTGTCAATTTAGATATGCAAATGAGTATCGATAGCATATATGAAGCACTATTTCATTGGTCAATTTTGAAGGTCACGTTTCTGGGTCAAGTAGCAAAACAGTCGGCGTGGAAAATGGCGTGTTTTCACCAAGAATAAAGAGGGAAAAGGCGAAGTTTCACGCATACAAGACAAATATATGTTGACGTTGCTGTGTTGCTTATAGACCGGGATACTTTATTAAGGTATCGATAACACATGAGCCCAGGATAATAAAATATCCCACCTCTTATGGAACAGAGCTCCAGATAAGAGGGGTATATTAAAAAGTTATAATGTGACCCCTCATTAGAACCGTCTCAATGGTTCTAATGAGGGTTCACAATTTATACGGTTGAACTGCAATGGTGTGAACAGGCTTGAGGCCATGAAAATTAGTTCTAGCCAAAGGTAGTTCCAGCCAATTAGGGTTAGTTTCTATATAAACTGAACTCTAGAAAGAACTCTAGCCAGGAAGGGTAAATGAGCCATCAGGGGTCAAGCCATTGAAGTTCTACTATATATTTGTCATATGGTGATAGATTAAAGCGACTAGGATTAACTTCTCTTGAAGATCACAGGAAATGTGGTGATTTGATAGAAGCGTACAAGATTATTACTGGAAAAGAGAAGGTTCAGTGCAATACATTTTTTAAAATGATTGATAGTGATAACAGTAGAACAAGGGGCAATTCTATGAAGATTTATAAACCCAGGTTAAACAAGAGTATATCCTTCAGAGGTCAAATTTTTTTAGAGTCCGAGTCGTGAACGCTTGGAACTCATTACCGGATGATGTGATTTCTGCTAAGACAATAAATTCTTTCAAGAACAGACTGGACAAGTTTATTCTGACCAGACATGGGGCACAAGAGGCATCGCCTATTATAACTCCCCATTAGCCTAATGTAATGTAATGTATGTAATGAAGTGTTATGGAAAATTATCCCTAAATTATCTTTATTGCTCCTTCATGAGCACTGTTATGGAGCAGAGCTATATCTCTGAATTGCAAATAAAGGATTCATGGATTTTGTCTCCCTTGGGCCTAGCAGAAGTGAGTCATAGGTATTTCTTTTCTGGTGTCATCGTTGGCAGCAGCACAAACTTTGCATCAAGTTTTCCGGTTTCGCTATGTTTTGTGGATAATCACAGACACGCAAGACATGGCATTCCGCGGAATTCTTGTTTACATCATACCAAGCTCTGCACTATTTCCTAACCATTGTTTAACCCTTAATGCACCAGAAAGCAGACGACAAAATTTATGTCTGCAGAATTTCAAAAAATGTTTCGTCCAAGTGACATCATATTGAGAATTTGAACACTAGAGGGCAAACAGTGTAGATCCAGATGAGGTGGCTCATTATGAGCCACCTCATCTGAATCTACACTGTTTGCCAATTCAACAATTTCAATTTTTGACGCTTTAAGGGTTAAAACATCTGCTTTCAGATCTAATGACTGAAAGACAAATAAAGATCCAGCAACAGTTACAGAGGTCATTCTCTGTCTTGAAGAAATGTCTGCAGGCATGGAAGGAAGCTAAGCAGACGATGGCAGCAGATGTTGAGAAAATTGCCAATTTCACAGAACAATACCAGTGCTGTGCCAAAGTTGATGTTGTTGACCTCCATATTGGTGGAAAGTTTCCAGATCTTCAGGAAAGATTGCTGTTCAAGATAGCGTGTGAAGCAGATGGACTGTTTGCCAAAATACAGAAACAGTTGTGAGTCATTTTTACATTGTCGTTCATCATTTATCTTTCTGGACATTGAATGTTGTGCTATAGTTATCCTAAATATTTTTACAAACAGCACAAGCAAACGTAGACACAGATCAGTCAGCTAATAGGAGCAGTCTAATCAGAGTCTGCACTGTTGCACTGTTAACTCCAATTCAGATCCCCCTAAACTGGGTGCTGCTCTGAAAAGGAAGAATTTGCTCCCTCAGTTAACAAATTCTTTTCAGAGTAGCTGCCATGAGAAGGGAGGCAATAATTCCATGACAGTGATCTTTAATGAAGATGTGCCTAGTACCCTATTTCTTCGATAATAGGATGGTGTTTTTTATGCCCCAATAAAATGAGCTCAAAAATATATATCTAGCTTGTATTTCATAAGGCTTGTACATAGGGTATAAACCAGTCTGCCAATGTTGGCTTCCTGCAGAGACTTTCCATTAAATTTGGCTTCTGCCGAGACTGTCCGTGATCTACTGCTTCCTGCAGGGACTACCGTCCGCTAAAAAAGGGCTTCCTGCCGAGACTGTCCATTATATTTGGCTTCTGCTGAGACTGTCCATGATCTATTGCTTCCTCCAGGGACTACCGTCCGCAAAAAATGGCTTCCTGCCGAGACTGTCCATCATATTTGGCTTCCGTGGAGACTGTCTGTGATCTCTTGCTTCCTGCACGGACTACGGTCCTCGAAAAATGGCTTCCTGTCAAGACTGTCAGCGTGACTCTGCTTCCTGCCAAGAGCCTAGGCAGGAAGCAGAATCACATGGACAGTCACTGCAGGAAGCCATTTATCATGTACAGAAGTCTCAGCAGGAAGCAAGTGATCGTAGACAGTCTCGGCGGAAGCCAAATATGATGGACAGTCTCGGCAGGAAACAAAAATTGGTGGACTGGTTTATACCCTGTGTTGTATAGATATTTGGGTTCATCCTAGAGATTAGAGATGGAAAAGCACCATTTCATAGCCCAATAAATATGGTACCTTAAATTTGTTTATCATATGACGTCGCATCTGAGAGTGTAATAAAGCCATGCAATAACTGCAATAATCCACTAGTGGATTAAATATGCAAATTACGTTGTAACATTATACGTTGACGTCCATAAAAACGTCTCGTTTTCTAATGGCAAAATCGTGAAGTTTTAGTGCAAATTTTGCTGATAGAATGCAATTTTAGTGTCATATGATAAATAGAATCTTGCATTCATGCTCCTGTTTTATTGAATTTATTAAACTCGTTTTCCCCAACCCGTTTAAAAAATTCAATAATACATTAGCACTCATGTAAGATCCTCTATTTATCACATCAATAATTTGTTTTGATGTTTATCTATATTTTTTTTATACCCCGCCACGCATTAGTGGCGGGGTATTATGTTTTCACCTTGACTGTCCGTGTGTCTGTCCATCCGTACGCCCATTCCCACTTCGTTTCCGTGGGATAACTTAAGTATTTATCAACAGATTTCATTCAAACTTTGCACATGCATTTGTACCAAGATTGTCTCGCTTGGGATTGTTAATGGGCAAATAGGAGCGGCTGTAGCGTAGTGGATAACACTCCAGACTACCAATCCAGGGGTCGCAAGTTCGATCCCCCGCTTCTCCGGTCTTTCGGATGAGACTTTAAACCGAGGTCCCGTCTCCATATGACCTCGTTGTTGGTGGGACGTTAAACCCGAGTTCACTCACTCACTCACTAATGGGCAAATTTTAATAATCTATGACAGAGTTATGGCACTTGTCAATGTATTAAAAATGCTTTTTGGCCTCTAGTTCCTATACTGTTTGGAGTATCATGATGAAAATTTACTGAAGTGATTGAAGTAGCAAAAGCTTTACATTACCATAGAAATTTTGTCCTGAGGTTTTACCTGCCCTTGCCCCGGGGCAATATACACACATAAAATCATGAAAAAATCTGTAAAAATTCTGAGCTCAAAGCAGTTCTTCTGAAACTTACAGCAAATGATCAGTTTAATAAAAGCCTTCCATGATGCTCAAATTTACCCCATTAGGGGTTATCTGTAGGGCTGGGACGGGTAGAGATTTTGTACCTGGGTACCCGAGTCCATATTACCCACGGGTACCCAAGTAAACGTTACTTTAGCATTTTCAGCATGTCCACAGTAAGAACATATACGTTTAGCTCAAATAATAAGTAAGGTATATGTCATTTGCTTACTTATGCATGGGAAGGGCACAAAAATGTAGAAATCTCTCTGTTATAAGACATTAAAATGGTTTAGCAATTATGATGGCAATTTGTACAAGACAGGCACACAAAAATTGGCTCTATTTGCTTGGAATTCTATTGAAGTAGAATGCTCATAAATTACATAATAATAAGCATTCGGGTTAACGGGTAGTAAACATGTATACGGGTAGTTGGTCTACCTGACCCGGACACAGGTACCCTGGTACTCATCCCAGCCCTAGTTATCTGCCCCTGCTCTTACATACATAAAATCTTGAAAAAACTCTATGTAAAATCATAGTTGAAGTACATGTAGCATATCTGAAACCAACAGCAAATGATCAGAATAGTATAAGTTTGCAGCATTTCTCAAAATTGACCCCATAGGGATTATCTAACCCTTCCCGTTGGGCTATATACATGCATAAAATGTTGATAGAAAAATTGTAAGTTGACCAGATTTTTTCTGAAACCTACAATTGCCTTCAGGTAATACAGTGAAAAAAAACCCAATAGATCAGGAAAAAGTGGATGCAGTGGAGGGATATCATGCAGTCGTTTGCGATGCTTTTATTATGCCCCCAATTTCGGAGAAATTGTGGGGGCATATTGGTTTGGGCCTGTCCGTCTGTCCTCTAACTCAAGAACCGTAAGAGCTAGGAGCTTGAAACTTTATACACATGATCAGTATGAAAAATAAGCGAACACATGTTTTTTCTTTTTTCCGCGGGTCACATATTTCAAGAGTTATGCCCCTTTTTCGACTTAGCCTGTGGAACCTTGTGAACAAAATATCTCAAGAACCCCTGATGCTAGGATCATGAGGTTTTGCAGGATGAGAATGCCCAAGGTGTAGATGACCTGATTAACTTTTGAAACAAATTTGTGAATTTTTGACCGAGTAATGCCCCTTTTTCGACTTAGTGCATTGTAAGCCTATGGAACCTTGTGAACAAAATATCTCAAGAACCCCTGAAGCTAGGAGCATGATTTTTTGCAGGAAGATACTGCCTGTGGTGTAGATGACCTGATTAACTTTTGAAAAAAATTCGTGAATTTTTGATCGAGTTATTCCCCTTTTTCGACTTAGTGCATTGAGGCCTATGGTACAAAGGTACCCTTACATATAGTCAAGAACAATAAGAGCTAGGAACTTGAAACTTTATACACATGATCAGTATGGAAAATAAGCAGACCCGTATTTTTTTATTTTTCCACCGGCAATGTATTTCCAGAGTTATGCCCCTTTTTCGACTTAGCCTGTGGAACCTTGTGAACAAAATATCTCAAGAACCCCTGATGCTAGGATCATGAGGCTTTGCAAGATGAGAATGCACAAGGTGTAGATGACCTGATTAACTTTTGAAACAAATTCGTGAATTTTTGACCGAGTAATGCCCCTTTTTCGACTTAGTGCATTGTAAGCCTATGGAACCTTGTGAACAAAATATCTCAAGAACCCCTGAAGCTAGGAGCATGATTATTTGCAGGAAGATACTGCCTGTGGTGTAGATGACCTGATTAACTTTTGAAAAAAATTCGTGAATTTTTGATCGAGTTATTCCCCTTTTTCGACCTAGTGCATTGAGGCCTATGGTACAAAGGTCCCTTACATATAGTCAAGAACAATAAGAGCTAGGAACTTGAAATGTTATACACATGATCAGTATGGAAAATAAGCAGACCCATATTTTTTTATTTTTCCGCCGGTCATGCATTTCCAGAGTTATGCCCCTTTTTCGACTTAGCCTGTGGAAACTAGTGAACAAAATATCTCAAGAACCCCTGATGCTAGGATCATGAGGTTTTGCAGGATGAGAATGCCCAAGGTGTAGATGACCTGATTAACTTTTGAAACAAATTTGTGAATTTTTGACAAAGTTATGCCCCTTTTTCGACTTAGTGCATTGTAAGCCTATGGAACCTTGTGAACAAAATATCTCAAGAACCCCTGATGTTAGGAGCATGATTTTTTGCAGGAAGATACTGCCTGTGGTGTAGATGACTTGATTAACTTTTGAAAAGAAATCATGAATTTTTGATTGAGTTATGCCCCTTTTTCGACTTAGTGCATTGTAAGCCTATGGAACCTTGTGAACAAAATATCTCAAGAACACCTGATGCTAGGAGCATGATTTTATGCAGGAAGATACTGCCTGTGGTGTAGATGACCTGATTAACTTTTGAAAATAATTTGTAAATTTTGGATTGAGTTATGCCCCTTTTTCAACTTAGTGCATTATTTGCCTATGGAAGCTTGTGAACAAAATATCTGGAGAACCCCTGATGCTAGGATCATGATTTTTGCAGGTTGATATTGCCCAAGGTGTAGATGACCTGATTAATTTTCGAAAACAATTTGTAAATTTTTGACTGAGTTAAGCCCCTTTTTCGACTTAGTGCATTGTAAGCCTATGGTACAAAGGTACAAGCATTATTGGATGAACCTTCTCTAGAGACAAGCATATGGTTGGGGGCATAGTGTTTCATAAACACATTTTCTAGTTTACAGTTAAATCTCCGAAAAATGAAATTGTTTAATTTGCAAACAGCCTAGATTTGGATTAGAGTAATGAGCCACCTCATCTGAATCAACACTGGTTGCTCTCTTTAGGTGAGTCGCGCAAAAGTGGCAGTGTTTTGTTTACATTTTTAATGTCAGCATTACATGCACTATCCATATAGTGCAGTTCATGTAACTTCTTGATGTATGGTCATGAAGAAAATTTATGGCTTACTGTCAGTTCTAATTTATCTAAATGACACCATTTGAAAGCTTAAATGCAGGAACTGCTTCTAATTTAAGAAATATCAATTACAATAGTGATACAAATGTAGTAACAAAATTATTCAAAACTTATTCTTTCATTCCCTTGGGTTGGATAAGCTGAACTCTGCTATATAGCCAGTCAGTCACCAATTCAAAATAAACACAAAATAATACCATTGCCAAGTTATCGTGTCTGCACTATAGTCTTTGAGGTCTGAATATGATAGAGGGTGGACAAGATTTTGCAGGCATACATTTTTGGCACTTTTAGAGTTAATATGTGTTAGTCAGTTGTTGAACAGTCTCATTATTTTTTTTCAGAGACACTATGAAAGAATGTTCTGACAAAGTTACAAGACAATATGACAACTGTTTTAAGACATACAATAAACTCTCTACTGTGGAAGAGGTACCAAGCATATGTCAAAGGACCGTAACTTCTCCTTCAATTGCTGACATGCTTGAGTGGTTACAGACTTCAGAGATGTTGCTAAGACAACAGTATTTATGTAAGCAGCAATTAGTGAGAACGTTTAACATCAGTGATGAGTCTTCTACAGAGATGTTTGTTAAAGAGTGGGCAGTTGGTGACAAGGAACTTATAGATGAAATTGAAGGTTTGTAGAAATTTTGAACCTACAGTTGGTTTAAATACCAGTAGAGGATCTTACATGATTGAATTCATTAACAAGTTGGGGAAAAAGATAAGATGCAAGGCTATTCCGAGCATCTTATCTTTTTCCCAACGAGTTTAATAAATTCAATAATACAGGAGCATGAATGCAAAATTCTGTTTATCATATGACACTAAAATCACATTTAATTGGCTAATTTTGCAATAAAACGTCACTACACGACATTTTATTGACGTTAACACATAATGTTACGATGTAATTTGCATATCTAATCCACCAGTTGATTATCTTTTTATTACACTCTCGGATGCGCCTTCATATGATACACATGTTCATTTCACTTTTACACAACATACATAGATAATACAGCATATAAGTATACAGGATTAGAACAAAAGCATGTTGCTTATTTAGTTTTTCTCCTTTAGTTGCTGATAATGAAACTGTTAGAGTCTATATTATGTCTTTCCATTAAAACTTATTATGTAATATCTCATTAGAATGACATTGAAGTTTGTCATCCGCCACAAAATTGATAACTGTAATTGTAAATATACCCAAAACTGCAAATTAATCTACAAACTTTTGTCCTCTTGAACATATAAAATATAATTGTTTATATGTTGAAACGAAGTCAAATTGAAGGCCCTTCTCCATGGATTTAGCTATTGCAAGGTTTCTAAAGTAATGTCAGGACACTCATATTAACTGCTTCATTTTCAGTACAGTGTTTAAAGTATAAAATGGGAGTTTATTTTTCAAAAGTTTCTGCAGCTGTGTAAGTCGGTTGTGTGTACTACAGCTATAAAATAGATTTTTCTCTTCCGAAACAATCCCAAAGATGTAGATCCATCTTACAAGTTGACTTCAGGCCTTTGAGATTGTTTTGGAAGGAAAAAAATGTCTTATAAATGAATATATAAGTTAACTGGTTATTTGCAAATTCATTTTCAAAAGTTGGTACATGAGCCGCAATACGACAAAACCAACAAAGTGGCATGCTTGCCCAGCACAGACTGGGCATCTTCTCAGTGATCAGAGTCTCTACTTTGCACATAAAAGGTAGCTAAGAGTCTAAGCAAGCCTCTGGCGACAGGGAAGACTCTGATCAGACTGGGCGGATGCCCAGGTTCATCTGAGTCTGCGCTGGGCACACATGCCACTTTGTTGGTTTTCTTGTGTCACAGCTCACATGTTAAATGGAAACATGAGAGCAGCGAATACTCAGAGTCAAAATAGCTAGGTATTTACATACACCTGAGGAATGTACCAAGGTAAAGTGAAGACTTCAATAGTCCAGGGGCCGTATTTATAAAACGACTTAAGTTGTTGCTGTGCTGTTGCTAAGTCTAAATTCTTTGACGGAGGTTCCCTACAACAATGAAATTTGCTCTGGAGGAACAGTCTCTTTCAGACTGTTCCTCCAGAGCAAATTTCATTGTTGTAGGGAATCTCTTTCAAAGAATTTAGCCTTAGCAACAGCATAGCAACGACTTAAGTCATTTTATAAATACGGCCCCTGCTAGACTCAAGTTAGTTTAAGTCTTCCCAGTTTGTATATATTTTATAATATCTTATTTTCTTATTTCAAAATCTGTTCAGTCAGTAAATCAGCTTTCTTGTGTAATAGATATCATAGTAAATTAGTCGTTTCGTTTTCGACCAGCCATGAATTGGCAAAACAAAAAAGCTTCTTGCAGTGAAAGAAAGTTTGGTTGACTGTCATTATCTCATACGCTGATATCTCAAAGTAAACATTATATCAAGGAATATAGTTTGGACACAACTTCTATTTTGCTAACATTTCAACTCCAGATATCTCAGACTACTGTTTCTCAAAGTAAATTTTCTGAGACCACATTTACGGTAAATATTCAAACACTGTGACCATCTTCTAAATTGAACTAGAAGAATACGCTGTCTGGAACTCTGTTGGCAAATGTTGCAGACCTTGATTGAGAAGTTTGATCTGGGTCTACACTGTTTGCTCAGGCTCTTATTATCCCCCGCCGAAGGCGGAGGGATATAGGTTTGTCCATGTCCGTCCTTCTGTCTGTCCGTCCGTCCTTCCGTCCGTCCGTCCGGAGCCATAACTAAGTAACCACTGGACGGAATTTCATGAAACTTAAAATAAATATATATCACTGTAACGGGCTGCGGCACATGAAGTTTTATCAGACTGGCTTCAGTAATGCATGAGTTATTGCCCCTTTATTGGCTTAAAATCAATGAAATAATCCATAACTAAGTAACCTCTGAGCGGAATTTCTTGAAACTTAAAATAAGTATATATCACTATAATGTGCTGCTGCACATGAAGTTTCATCAGACTGGCTTCAGTAATGCATGAGTTATTGCCCTTTAATTAACTTGAAATCAATGAAATGAGCCTTAACTAAGTAACCACTCAACTGAATTTCATGAAACTTAAAAAAAATATATATCACTATGATATGCTGATGCACATGAAGTTTCCTCAGACTGGATTCAGTAATGCATGAGTTATTGCCCTTTAATTGACCCGCCCATCCTTCTGTCTGTCCATCCAGAGCCATAACTAAGTAACCACTGGACGGAATTTCATGAAACTTAAAATAAATATATATCACTATAACACGCTGCGGCACATGAAGTTTCATCAGACTGGCTGCAGTAATGCATGAGTTATTGCCCCTTCATTGGCTTAAAATCAATGAAATGAGCCATAACTAAGTAACTACTGAGCGGAATTTCTTGAAACTTAAAATAAGTATATATCACTATAACGCGCTGCTGCACATGAAGTGTCATCAGACTAGTTTCAGTAATGCATGAGTTATTGCCCTTTAAATAACTTGAAATCAATGAAATGAGCTGTAACTAAGTAACCACTGTGCAGAATTTCATGAAACTTAAAAGAAATATATATCACTATAATGTGCTGATGCACATGGTTTCCTCAGACTGGATTCAGTAATGCATGAGTTATTGCCCTTTAATTGACTTAAAATCAGTGAAATGAGGCATAAACAAGTAACCAATACTTCATGAAATTTAAACTGAATAATTATGTATCACCATAAAGTGGATATGAACATAAAGTTTCATCAGAATGGCATCAAAAGGGCATGAATTATTGCCCTTGGATCAATGTGAGATTGCCATTTCCAGCCATAACTAACTTATCAATGAATAGAATTCTATGAAACTTATTCAAAATATGTATCACCATAATTTACAGTTTGTCAGAATTGCTTCAGTGAGCAATGAGTTATTGCCCTTGAATTGGCTTAAAATCAACAAATTGAGTCATAACTAAGTAACCAATAAATGGAATTTCATGACACTTATAATAATTATATATTGTCATGACAAGGCATTGCACATTAAGTTTTGTCATAATCTCTTCAGTAGTGCATGATTTAATGCCCTTGAGTTGATTTAAAATCCACAAATTAGCCATTAGTAGGGTGCTGGCAAACAAAATTTCTTGTATCCGAATTTAAAATGTATCATTATAGTGCAGTGATGCTGAGGCAAGTGTTTAAGAAGAACAGCTCCAGCTTATGCCTTACTTATCCCAGAGATATTGCCCTTGATTTTATGTACAATCCACAAGTCCAGCCTCCTAAGTAACCAGTGAAATTTTTTTTATGAAACTTAAAATTTTATGAAACTTAAAACAACCATAAACTAATCAAGGCCACTTCGGCGGGGGATATAAATTCACTGAATTTGCTTGTTTCCTGATTTTTTTTTCTCACCACAGGGTATCTGTCGTACACGTCATTTTTCCTGGAGGGAAAGATCTGAGACTGGGAGATACCATATGCAGGTGGATTGTTCACATGGCCTTATTAAAGAAGACCCTGACCTGGACAGATCTTCAAGCCAACTAAAACTGAAGCAGCCTAGAAGCTGTGCTTGTCAGATATAATGTACCACACCATGAAAGTGGTATTGCCAGTGAAGAGTTGAGCAAGACTGAACAAAGTACTGTATTTACTGAGTTACAAGTTATAGAGTTTTTTGTTTTTTTACTTCCAAAATTACCTCAGATATGTATATCATTATTGTGCAAATCAGCTATAAATGGGGTTTTCTCTTCTTAAACAATCCCAAAGATCGTGATCCAAACTACAAGATGGATCTAGATCTTTGAAATTGTTTTAGAAGGGAAAATCCTGTCATAACCGAATAAATACAGTATAAGGGGTGCAGAAACTTAAGCAAAAGTTTTTATGTGAAAGAAAATAAAACTCTAATATGTCCACAAAAACACATTCTTTTGGATTTCTTTGGATCTATTTAAGTGCTGCAACTTACATGTCAGTAGTACCTCGATAACTGCGAGGGACTGATCAGTTGTTTGAATTAGGGATGAACTATTCAGTCTAGCACGAATTCCCAGGAAACTTTGCAGATGTTCAGGGACCTTTGTTATCTCTACCATATACTATAGTGAAGGTTGTCATGAGAATTGAAGAATCTTGGGATATGTGCTAGTCAGTGTTGAAATATAAATGCATGCAATTTAATCCTATTACAGGACTTCAAAATGAATTTGAATTATCAAATATTTTGAATGGTCATAGTTTGAAATATCACAATTCAGCATTCTCCCGCACATGTTTGTGAAGAATGATCCAAATTCGGGCTCATCAGGAGCTGCATTCAATTCCAGCTTCTGAAAGTGACCGGGAACATTTCCATGGGAAGCAACTCTCTCATTTTTATTATCACTTTCCCTTTGACAACAATAGATCCCATGTTTGGAAGGGCTTCATCATCTAGGATGCAAACAGGAAGTCACAAAAATTATTCCCCTTTAAGTATAAAGCATTGTAATCACTGAGAGGTGTTATATTCTGTATTCTTACATGACCTGAACATTTTCCCTATTGAATGTACAGGAAGCGGCCTAGCATGATTTGTGATAAATCACACTACTAAAGTTGAGGCATGTAAATTTCAGGCCTTTATGACGTCAGATGAACGCAGTTACTAATGTCAATGTCTGGCTCAAAACACTTTTGTGGAAAATGTCATACTAGCATTTATATACCCGTGACATACGAATCGTATGGACTGTAATCGCCCCATTCACCGCTCGGTGCACTTAACTTTTTCAAAATTGCAACAAAAAGGTGTGGTTAAAAACGTTTCTAATAACAAACAAAACAAACAACAAACGGCCATTTCTACTTAAAAGATGTTAAGGAAAATCGATGCGGTAAATTCTCATTTAGTTCGAACAGTTAATCGGGGTGTTTGAAGTGTCATGAAAATATTTAGTGTTCGAACTATTTGAATTGCCAATTTCCGGAAGAAAAACAATCTCATGTCAAGTCGCAAATTATATCTCATACCTCTCAGTATTAAATATGTCCTCATTATGTATGTATTTCATTCTCTTCATCCTTCTTCAATATTCCAAATAAATATTCCGAAAGAAAGGAAAGTATTTCAACACATTTACGATGACCTAATATGTGATTGTTTATCAAACATGTCAGGTAAGTTTGTCAGTGCTCTGGCTATTCATTCACCGCAAGGGGTCTGCTTTAAATTCACGGGCTTCTATTAATAACACACACATTCTAATTCTGGAAGATGCGGTCCTTTTGATCTTCCCTATTTCTGTCTGTCCTATATTACGTCCAAGGGTGCAGAAATATTGGCAACCTGTCATGAGAAAGGTACCGTATTACATGTGCAAACAGCTAAGCCTTAGATCAGTCTATCGGCAAATCCTGGAGATTTGTTAGACTGGTCAACGTTCGCAAATGCACTGTATGATGCGGGTGTTTGCTGATCGGATGTGTCCTGAGGCCCTTTTGAGGCCCACAGGCCAGCTATGCCAATGATAAACCTATCCTATGGCTACCGCGAACTTTGTTTAATGCACAATCAATGCCTATGCGCAGGCTGGTCGCTTCGTTCAGTTTGCGCATGTATTCAGACTGATTTTGTCAGGAAACAAGAGTTTGTTGTTATGACAATTTATTTCTTTTGCAACCCGGGTTTCTCATCTGTCGTTTATGTATCTTTCCAAAAAGCACTTTGGCGCACATGCACATTATCGCTATATACGACAATAATTGCTCTGAGAAATGGCGCCTTTTCGCATGTACGAAAGGCAAAGACTCAGTTCAGCCTGCACACCCCCGCAACCTCATAACTTCATAAACTCGATCCTTCTCGGATCAACATGTACATTCCCATTGTTGATGCAGACAGAGAATACGCTAATCAGACTCCGCAGATGTGTAAGCTGATCCGAGTCTGCTGTTCGCACTCGTACTCATCATAACACTTCAGCCATCTGTAAATAGCGGCGAGGATGCCCGATTGACATTTAGACCGAAAGAGTTTCTCTCTATGCACATTGCGTCGGGAAAACAAAATTGAAAACACTGTCACTGTTCAAACAGTAATGATAAGTTGAACTTGATGCATTTTGTGAGTTTCGAAAGGAAAAAGCAGTGTGCGCTTGTGAATTTTTTTCCGGAAATGGCCTTAGTGTGCGGTTATAGGGGCATGTGCGGTAAATGGGGCAATTACGGTAGTTTTTGGTTTGCTGTGTGTTCATCCATTCGTTTGTACATTCATTCATTTATCCATCTGTTAGTTAACGTCAAAGTTTTGTGTTAAATCTTTTATCTCTGTAACTGCAGGTCAGAATATATTCATATTTGGTTCATAATATTTCTATAGCATTGTGTTTTGATGTGAAGTAACTTAAGATCTGGGTCAGGCCCCTAGGTGGGACCAGGGTGTCAGTAATTAGGACTTTTTTGGATGCTATATTTCTGTAACCACGTTAGATTCTTTTCATATTTGGATAATGATATTTCTATAGCATTGCCTTTGATGTGAAATAGCTCAGCTCCATGGTCAGTCCCCTCAGTGGGGCCAGGGGGTCAATAATAGGACTTAAATTATGTCAAAGTTTTGTGTTAAACCTTTGTTTGGCTCATATCTCAGTAACCACTAGTCAGATTCTTTTCATTTTTGGTTCATGATATTTCTATATGTAGCATTGCCTTTGATGTGAAATATTTCAGCCTCACGGTCAGGCCCCTGGGTGGGGCCAGGGGGGGGGTCAATAACTAGGACCTAGTTTACATCATTTGTTTTGCCTTAAACCATTGGGATTGCTCATATTTCTTTAACTGCATGTCATATTCTTTTCATATTTGGTTAATGATATCTCAGTAGCACTATGCTTTGATATGAAATGCCTTAGCATTGGAGTCAGGCCTCTTAGTAGGGCCAGGGATCAATAATAAGGGCTTAAATTAGGTAAGAATTTTGTTATACACCTTTTGTTTGCTCATATCTCTGTAACCATATGTCAGATTCTTTTCATATTTGGTTCATGATATCTCTATAGCATTACTTTTGATATGGAATGCCTTTAGAAGCATTTGGGTTTGCTCGTGGGTGGGACTGGGCTGTCAATAATTAGGACATGCTTTGTCCAAGTTTTGCGTTAAACCTTTTTGATTGCTTATATTTATGTAAACAAATCTTATTTGATGCCTGATATTTGCATAACATTACTTTTGATATATTGGGGTCATGCCCCTGGTAAGGACCAGGGTTCAATAGTTAGGACTTAGTTTGGCTGTGGCACCGGTTGGGGTATACCTGAGCTCCTGCTCACTTTCTCTAGTTGTCATGATGTCTGTTCATCTGTTCATCAGTGTATTGGTCAATGCTATCTCTATAGCATTGCCTTTAATATAAAATATCTGAACTCCTGGGTCAGGCCCTGGATGGGGTCAGGGGTCAATAATTAGGACGTAGTATACGTCAAAGTTTTGTGTTAAACCTTTTGATTACTCACGTCTGTAACCACAAACCAGATTCTTTTCATATTTGGTAAATGATATCTGTATAGCATTGCCTTTGATATGAAATATCTGAACTCCTGAGTCAGGCCCCTGTGTGGCACCAGGGGTCAATAATTAGGACTGAGTATATGTCAGAGTTTTGTGTTAAACCTTTTTGATTATTCACATGTCTGTTACCACATATCTTTTCATATTTGGTTAATGATATTTCTGTAGCATTACCTTTGATATGAAATGCCTGATCATGGGGGTTCAGACCTCTGGGTGGTGCCAGGGATCAATAATTAGGACTTACTAACTCTGAGTTTGGCATTAAACCTTCAGGATATCTCATGTGTCTGTAACAATTTGTCAGATTCTTTACATATTCAGTTCATGGCATCTCTGTAGCATTACCTTCAGTATGGAATGCTAGGCATTGGGATCAGGTTCTAGGGTGGGGCTAGGTTTATGTCAAAGTGTTGTGTTTTTGATTGCTCATAACTCTGTAATTAAATCACATTTGGTACATGAGATTTGCATAACATTGCCTTTGCGATGAAAAATTTAAGCAGTGGAGTCACACTTCTTGATGGAGCCATGGTTCACTAATAAGGATTTACTTGGGCGGTGGTGCTGGTCAGGGGTATGCGTGAGCCCCCGCCCACTTTCTCTAGTCCTTCTGTACAAAGCTAGAATCTTACCTATGTTATAAATTTTAAGAATTACGCAAGTCAAGGGCAACAACCTACGTCATCGGACACATCACTAATTGATCAAGCAACACCTATCAGGACAATCATCTATTCGGAATACTGTAAAACACTTATATTTGGCGGTTACTGAATTTTGGCGATATTGGCAGTTAAGGTAGTCATGTACGGAACAACTCTGATCTTACTTTTTTTAAAACAACAAAGTTATTGTTCATGAGGAAATTGATCAACTGTGCAGTATATACAGTTATAACACACACTAACTATGTCTACCGTAAAGATCCTAAGTTTTTGGGCACATAGGTCTGTACAAACAGTGGAAACCGAGATCAGACTTTTCCTTAGGAACCAGAATGATCAAGGTCTTCAGAGTTGCTATCCCATCTGTGCATTTTTGTCGGCATTACTCTATGGTAGATACGGAATAACAGGATAATATATAGTAGGGCAAGGACCGGCTGTGCTTGCAACAGGTGCAGAATTTGGGCAGTCTGTTTTGGGGATATTTTTTAACTTAAACATTGTTTTTCTAGGAAACGAAACAGTGAAATGTTTGTTTGTTTGTTTGATTCTGTAACATACAATGTAAGTTTTACTAAAGTAATATGCATAAGCATGCCCCATATATGAGTGAATATATTTTTCATGACATTTTTCATGAAATTCAGTTTTCTTGCATTTTTTAAAAAAATGTAAATATATGCCTATTAAAAAGATAACTGCAATTTTTTGTTACCAGTTTGTTTCAAATATCCTGTATTATAGATTATATGATTTGCAGAAATGAAAGTGCATTCATGTGCGAGAGATATGAATTAATGTAAAATGTTTAAACCAGAGGGCCAATGGCCCTATATCGCTCACCTGAGCACTGAGGTTATGTTGGAAAAACTAAATTGCCACAGCAACAAAACAACATGCACAACAGCAATAAAACACACCATTTATGTAGAGGATAATATCACAAACATTTATGCAAAAAATAAGCTTTATCCCCACTTAATGGCTTCTGAGAAGAAGATCTTTGGCAAAAAAAAAAAGTAAAAATTGAAAATTTGGCCTTTCAGTTGCAATGGCAACCAATCAAAATCAGGTCTTTGAGCAAAATTCATATGGCTGATAGAGGACTACTCTAGGAACATTTCTGTAAAGCTTTTGTCAAAATATCTGCAGTAACACAGAAATAAATACCAAATGTCCACTTTCCCCATTGTAAGTCTATGGAACTTTAAGTTGCCATAACAACCAGTCCACATGGGCAATGATAATATGAAACATACTTTAGGCAGAGGCTAATGTTATTAATATGTATGCAAAGTATCAGCTTCATCCTCCTCATGGCTTCACTTTTCCCATTGTAAGTCACTGGAAACTTTAAGTTGCCATAGCGACCACAGTTCTTATGGGGTTGGAAGAAAAAACAAGTCATGTAGAGGCTTCTGTCATCAACAAGTTTGCACAATATCAGCTTCATCCTTCATATGGCTTCGGAGCAGAAGCTTTTTTCATTTTTTTTTTAATTTTATTTTTCGAAAATTTACCCTATATTTTGCCATGGCAACCAATCAAATTCAGCAATTTAGAGAAAATTCATATGAAACATCGAGGACTATTCAAGAAACATTTCTGTAGAAAGAAAACCTAAATAAATGCAGTGAGACAGCAAAAATTGCCAATTTCCATTTTCCCCATTATAAGTCAATGGAAACTCTTAGTTGCCATAGCAACCAAACTGCTGGAGTAATTGCCATGAAAAACTATAATTCTTTAGAGGCTGGTACTAAGGTTCTTTCTGTAAAGTTTGAGCTTTATTGGCCACACAGTTTCTGCGAAGATGATTTTTTAATATTTTTCTATTTTTAACTATTCGGTTGAAATGGCAACCAGCCAAATTGCGCAATTTGCATAAATTTAAAAAGGCTGGTTAAAGACTACTCAAAGTACATTTCTATGAAAGTTTTGTCAAAAAATCTGCTGTGGCATAGCAATAAATGCAAATTTTCTATTTTGCCATTTTAAGTCAGTGGTAACTTTAAGTTCCCATAGCAACCAAACTGCCAGAGCAATTGCCAAGAAAAACAGTACTTTTGTAGAAGCTAGTACTAAGATCCTTTCTGTGAAGTTTGAGCTTTATTGGTTGCATAATTTCTGAGGAGATAATTTTTTAATATATTTTCTATTTTCAACCTTTCGGTTGCCATGGCAACCAGCCAAATTGTGTAATCTACATAAATTTCATGTGGTTGATAGAGGACTACTCAAGGAACATTTCTGTAAAAGTTTTGTCAAAATATCTGCAGTGACATAGCAATAAATGCAAATTTTCAATTTTCCCCATACAAGTCAATGGAAACTTTAAGTTGCCATAGCAACCAAAGTTCTGAAGCGATTTGGATAAAAAACAGTATTATTGGTTCCCCCTGCCTATAGATGCCATACATGAAATTTGGTAACAATGGGCCTTGTAGTTTCAGAGGAGATGTCGTTTGAAAATGTTGACGGACGGACGACGGACGGACGACAGACAACAGATGACGGCTGCCTGCCTATACTATAAACTCACCTGTGAGACTTCAGCTCAGGTGAGCTAATTATGATGGGCCCACATGCCCGATGTTACATACCAAGTTTCAAGGTCATCGGCCTTTTGGTTCTGGAGAAGAAGATTTCTGAAGGGTTTTTACCATATATGGGCATGGCGGCCATCTTGGTCATGTGACCCAGATACCCCGATCAAACTTTTGTTCCCCCAACCTAGGTAGGCTCCATATGAAATATGGCTTCGATCGGCCCAGTGGTTTTAGAGGAGAAGATGTTTGAAAATGTTGACAACAGACGATGGACAATTGAATTGAATAGAACGGTTTGCCTGGCTATACTATAAGCTCACCTATGAGCCTAAAGGCTCAGGTGAGCTAAAAAGTATGTAGAAATACAAAATATTGTTTTTTTAGGAAAACAAAATGGTGAAAAAAAAATTTCTTATCCAAATGTTTTATAGCTCTTTGGGTTATTTAGATGGTATAATGGTATTGCCCCATCAATATTTCTCTTCACCATCCATCTACCTTAAGGCAAAGAACGCTAAATATAAGTCCGCCAATTTATGATTACAATACACTTACATAGCCACAGCCCAACCGAGGACCTAATGAGTATTTGGGATATCTTTTATACCCTTCTGTGAAACTATACATTGTGGTATTTCATTGGAATCGATTCTAATTGATGCCATAATGTATAGTTTAATAGAAAAAATGTTTCAGTTTTATTTCAAATTTTCTCAACTATGTATGAAGGCATGGTATATCATGAACGCCAAAATTAAAAAGCGCTAATATGTCATTTTTATTAAACCACGAAATTTTGATACTGCACATATTAAGTGTTTTACAGTAGACCAACAAATCCCTTTATGTTGATAACTTTTCGAGAAAAGACAGCATGCACCAAATGCATTCGAAAAAGGACAGTATTTCTTCATGAAAGTGACTCCATAAAATGTTGTAGTATCCGCAAACACTTTGACAAAAAACATCACAATATAAGGTGAAGCATGTCTGGTCGAACTGTTTGCAAAATCAACTAAATGTCGGTTGCTCGATTACATGTAGTAAGATGGTCCTTTCATTACCATATTTGGTGCACCCAGTGGCTCTCCGGAGAGTTTGAACTTTACAAGATTTATGGGAAAATTTCGAATACTGGACCATTCGAAGTGGTGTAATTTCGAAAATACGTCACTTGCTGATGACGTAGGTTGTTAGGGGTGGTAAGTATGGACAAAAAAAAAAAAAAAACTGTAAAAGCTGTAGGGATAACAGTTTTTTTTTCACAGATTTAAGGGAATATCCTATGGCTTTAATTGTGAAAGGCAATGAATAAAAGACTGGATGCATTATGTATTCTTTATCTTTATTTCAACAAGTGTATAAATCGCACATCTTGATGGAAATCAGTTTTGATATTGATGTTCTTGTGAACTAAAATCTTTATTAGGTACAATTCTTATGTTTGCAGGAATTATCTTGTCTTCAACCTAAGGCAGATTTTGCCAGCGAAACTTCAAAAAGCTTACCTGTCTATTTTAACTGTATGAAGAATCATGTTTTAGTTCTTTAAAACTTCAGATACATGGTGTGGTATATGTTTGCGTTAGATTTGATACAAACTTTAACACACATACAAAATTGAAAAGAAACACAATAGACAAAGGTTCATGAAAGTAACCCACTAAGTTATGGGTAATATATGGCGAGGAAAATAGTTCACACACATGATAATACAAAAATGTACATATATAGGTAACACTGGTATGAAAGCATCAATGTATCAAGCCCCTGAACAGTGCATGCACATACCAGCTTGTTCAGATGTAGTCTCAGACTGGTCAAGGCAAACAAAACTTGGACTCGGTGAGATGGTTCTAATGAGGGGTCACAACATACATTTCTGGAGAAATGCAGAAAATTAGCCTTTTTACCCTTCTTATCTGGAGCAATGGTGGATTTTGAGGGTTGAGTAGAGAGAATTTCTGATCATAGTCCATAAAAATTTATACTGTCACCCCTCATAAAAACTACCGCTGGAAGGTGGGTCTAATGAAGATTACAAAATGTTTTATGGTATATAAGTAAAATTTCCTAGAATTATCCACAAGACACCACAAGGTCCCAAGGTTATAAAACTTTTTTCGTGCTCAACTCAGCTGAGCATGAAATTTTCTCTGCTGATAAATATGAAAATGCCAACTAATGTTGGCATTTTCATATTCATAAGCAGAGAAAATTCCATACTCAGCTCATTTAAACATGAAAACAACTGTACTTATCAGTAATTTGCTATTTATTGGCAGGTAAAATTTCATGCTCAGCTGAGTTGAGCATGAAAAAAGTTTTATAACCTCGGGGCCTGGTCTGAATCTCTGTTTTGAGATGGATGGGTACATGTCCATGTTTTTCGACCACTTTTACATAGGTTTTGTGACTTCCTGCTCACTTCTCTGGGTGGCAGCCGTTTTAAGGGAAGAATTTACTGGTAGGGAGAGCAGATTTCTTTAAGTGTTAACCCCATTGCGAAAGGAACTAAAAACTAAAATAGCAGAGTTGCTTCCCCTGAAAATGTACCCATTCACTATTATGAGTTTTATGACATCTCAACTGATATCTCTTAAGAGAGATTTATGCTACTTCACACAAAACTACAACAAACTGACAAGAACACAAACAAGAGGTGCAGCAAGGGAATGCTACACATTTGATTATATTTATAAATGTATATACATAACAGAGCTCTAGACAAGTAGGCTCTTTGGCTATCATTCTGGAATAATTTTTCTTCCCCATAAACCCCTTATTAGTATCCCCTTACCTAACATAGAATTTTAAGGGGAAAAAATTCAATACCCTAATGTGTTTTAAGTATTGGGACACATAAAATCATTAATTTTACATGGTTTTTAGATGTCCCAATATTTAAATCATTAGAGTATTTCTTATTATCTGGAGCTCTGATGAAATTCAATGTACAAAATATTAAACAAAAATTCAATGCCAGAGATGAAATAAAACATCTGACACAGTGAGAAAATTGCATAGAAGTGAATAAAAATGTTAATACTGGTAACTGTATGAAAATCAAATCTATGAGATTACTCTAGAATTGTGTCTAGAAATAAAGCACTGAGAAGCAAAGTAAAACTTCTACATCTTGTCTGAAATTCTCTAGAAATGGACAAGGGACTGTATTAGGTACACTTTTAACCTGTCATGGCTGTACTTTTGCAAACAGAGTAAACTTAAGTCTGGAACAGTCCAATCAGGCTTTACATTATCTATGAATTATTTTTTTTCTGTATTAAATGACTGAACTAGTCAAAATTTAGTAGTAGAAGATTCCATACTGGGAAATCAGCAGGGTAAGGTTAATATAGATCAAATCTACTACTTTAAGAAACACTTTCAAAATATGTGAGAACTTTTCTTTTTTTTTCCGAATCTACTTTTCTTTTTTTCTGACTCTGTAGCATGCATGTACAACTAAAACAAACCACCTTATGTTAGGTCTTGTTTAGCTAAAATGTTTATTTCTGAATAGAATAACATTACCGTATTCTTTATCAGCCTGAACATTTTGCAGCATTAGATGACTTCTAAAAGACCAAGAAATTCTTCAGTTCCAAAACACGAGTTTTTGCCTTGAAAACAATCCCAAAGATCTATATCCATTTCTCGTTAGATGGATATAGACCATTGGGAGTTGTTTTGGAAGAGAAAAACCTATTTGAGCCGTGACACGACAAAACCAACAAAGTGGTTGTGCCGCCAGCGCAGACTCAGATCAGCCTTGGCATCTGCCCAGTCTGATCAAAGTCTTCACTGTCCACATGGAGGTAGCTTAGACCCTTAGCTACCCTTTAAGTGCTTAGAGAAAAGTCTGATCGGACTGTGTGGATGTCCGGGCTGATTAGAGTCTGCGCTGGGCGCACAACCACTTTGTTGGTTTTCTTGTGCCATGGCTCATTTTACAGCTGTAAGACTTACATAGGAATAATTTGCATATTGTGGTAATTTTCAAAGGATAAACTCTGTCTTATAACCAAAAATATGGTATGCTGAAAAATTCCTGTTCAGACTGCATGACTTTGTTACTGTATCTGTCCCCTTGCTCAGCCACATGTATGTTATGCTGTAGTTGAGCTACAAATAAATAACAGGTAACTATTGAAAATCTGATACTGGTAAATGATTTTCATGCTTTAGTATATATTTCATTTGCGGAAACTGCTATATATCACAGATGACAAATAGTTAAGTTCCTTGTTCTATACTGTGACACCCATACATCATTCTGTATGAATTCAGTAAAGCAGTCTGTGAACATTATAAAATGAAAAAAAAAAGTGAAAATATCACTCATCACTGACATTTGAATATGAGTCATCTAGATCTCGTGTATGACGTCTTTTTAACAATGCCTTCCCTTCCTTATATGCTGATTTCAGTTTCTTTAATGTCATGGCTAGTCTCTCTGCATCTGGTCCACCAGCAAAATGTTGTCGCAATTTTTCCATCTCTTTTTGTTCCTGATCTTCTTTAATCACTGCAGTTCTCTTCATATCCATCTGAGACTTTCTTGCCATATCCTTGAAACAATTGAATATAATTCTAATGTACTTACAAATATAACACAATGTTTGATTTGGTAACGTCAAAAATTGCGACAAAATATCCTGCGATAAACTGTCAGGAGCCAGATGTCCTTTTGAAATACTGCCTCTCATTGGCTGGTGTCTGATTTTATGCTGCAGACAGTGCTTGCTTTGGGTTCAAGGGTGAAAATGTGAAAGTGAAACGCACATAAGAATGTGGATATTTTTTTTTTGAGAGATAAATCATAAGTTTTATGGTTGCAAATTGTTTTATGACTCCACTACCATATCCCTGTAAAACAAAATTTGCCACAATAAAAAGTGATTAACCTCCCAAAAATGACAATTTTGAGTGCAGTAGGATCACTCAGAAAGGTGGCCTAACAACTTGGGAACAGGATAGACTCAAAACAAGTTTGTGATTGCTTACAGTCCAGCTATACCCTTGGTTTTCTGGCAGTAGGTTCTTCAGGATTCATTCTAGATGTGCATGAAAGCAAAGTTTAAGATCACACTGTGTAGATGTGCAGGCTGGTCTGAGCATTTGCTGTTGGCATATATGTTAAGCATTATTTTTGTGTGATGTGCCTCATATTTCGAACTACGTTAATCATTGGATGCATTACTAAGTATTAAGCCTTGCCAGTTTTCAAAGTGACATTTTAGGTCTAGTATTGTAATTTATATAGAGTTTTATATGCAAACCAATGAAGTTCAGTCTGGTATGAAGTAAGATATTTGATTTACCTATGTTGACACAAAAAAACAGAAATGAAATATATTTTTAAGAGATTCAAATGGACAAATATTAAATCCATACAAAATCAGTGCTTACACAAGTCATATAATTTAAAATCTCTAATTACTTGTACAAAAATACCTCAGCCAACAGTGAACTCCTTTATCTGTTAAAATGGAATAATCCAAATCTGTAGATGGAAGTGTCCATTGGCATAATCAGTAGGGTGTGAATGCTAAGTCCTGAATACATAGAAATATTTCAATACTACTTAGATGTATGCAGATACATACCGGAATGACCCTAAATATTTAGACAGGTCTGAACAAACATTGTAGACCCAGATAGTTTGATCAGTGTTTACAATGTTTGCCATTCATTAGATATCATTTGGATTCATTAACCTGTGTAAAATCCTCTTTCTAAGAACTTTCGAACAATAATCGTCCGACTTTTGTGTGTCCGAAATTTTAGGGTCATTATGGAACTCTAAAATCTGAAAGATAAAAAGTGGGTATACCTTTAATGCAATATCATGGGGATCTCCAATGTGTATTATAGGTTCATGCCGTAAAGACTTGGTGGCAGAGGGTCTCCTGCTGTTGAGAGCTGGAAGCTTTGGCGAGGCATATGGTTCTACAAACTGAGGGCCAGACATGCCAGCACTGGCATAGATTGTCTGTAACCTACACAACAGAATGACAAGACTTAATCAGTGCTCCCGGTTAGAAGGGGTAATAGGGAAAATTCAGAGATAACTTTTCTTAATTCTCAATGAAACCGTATGTTGTGACCTCTCATTAGAACTGTCCTGTTGGAACGGTTCTAATGAGGGTTACACCATAATTATATATATATTTTTTTCAAGAACTACTGAAATTATGCCTGTAACCCCTTCTTACCTGGAGCACTGCAGACAACATATGAGCCGCGACAGGAGAAAACCAACAAAGTGGTTGTGCGCCCAGCGCAGACACAGATCAGCATGGGCATCCACCTAGTTTGATCAGACTCTTTGCAAAGGGCTTAAAGGGTAGCTAAGGGTCTAAGCTACCTCCATGTTGACATATACTGTTTTATTTCACTGGAATCTGTGGCAAGCAAACAGTTTCTAGCAACGAATACCAGTAAGAGCTAGTTCATGGGCATTTCAGATGAAAAATTTATCGTATGTTTTATGATAGAACGGTAACCATTTAAATTTAAACTGCCTGATGAAAATATTTTGAATAAATGTACATGTATGTAACCGTTTAATTTTTATGGCTTTTACAACATTGCATCAATGTGAAAACTTAGACAGCAACCATACTGAATGCGTCTAGTGATATACATTTATGAAAGCTTAATACAATATGCAGCACTAGTAGACATCAAAAATTGTTACAAAAACAGTAACAGAATGGTAACTAGGTGGCTTTAAAATGCTTTCATTACTCCTGTAAACACTTCTTCCACAACTATACGCTGGACTTTACTGCCTCCATTAGTACTAACCATCTATTAGGTCTGGCTTGCATAGAGCTCAGCCACACTCACCTATTATTTCTTTCTTTCCGTCGTTGCCTTACTTCCTCCCAGCTAGGAAACATATAGTTCCCACTAAGAGGTGGCTTTTTATCTGGTGCCTTGATTGGTGTGACCTCTGAGTATTTGACCATAGCACCATGCCCTCGTGGCACATGGAAATAGCGCTTTCCATTGTACACACCATTATGAGTAGAATTTACTGAAATTGTATAAAACACCAAAAAATTAAAATATGTTGGAAATATGCTCACCTCAGTTTCATTACATTATTTATTCCGTTATAAGACGGGGTTTTTTTGCTTCCAAAACAATCCCAATGATCTAGATCTATCTTGTAAGATTGTTTTTAAAAGTGAAAAATCCATTTTTAAAAGAGTGATTTACATATTTGCGGTAATTTTGTAAATAAGTGTTTTAGGTTTAGGAACTCTCCTTTAACCCATTAATGCCTAGTGGAATTTTATCTGTATATATTGGATGAGTCCATTTGTTATTTAAGGGGTGTCAGGTTTAGTTTAATTTTCGATTTTTTTGTTTTACTTTGAGGAAAAATACCCATTTGTGGTATGCAAAAAGTGTAGACCCTGATCTGACGGCGTCTGATCTGGGTCTGCACTGTTTGCCTATATCCCATTTTGGGGCGCTAGGCATTAATGGGTTAAAGAGACCTTGAATTGTAAAATCCCTTGTAGTTTAGTCTCAGTGGCAGCCATGACATGATAGTGTTGTATCCAATACGTAGCATTATTGCTGTAAGAAATTAGGAGATATCTGTACCCAAAATTGTCACTTGGGGAGGTAAATCTGTCACTTGGGGAGGTAAATCGTCTGTTATATGGTCGGAAATTTCGTTTTACGGCGACATGCCAGCGGAGCCTTAAAACGCAATTTGCGACCATAAACCAGACAATTTACCTCCACAAATGACAATTTTCAAAACAGTTATCTCCATTCTAATGCACTTTTCACATTTTCACTCTCAATAAGCAGTCTTCACGAAACCCCGTCTGACCGCCTGACATGTCTGGTAAAAATTCATTCGGACTGGTAAAAATATTCAGATTTTTCAAGTGCATTTTAATCATTTTACCAGATTCGGTCCTGTAAACTCTGGCAGACTTTCGTGAACTCTGAATAAGTTAGCTACTTTGCACCCACAGCAAACACTTTCATCGGCGTAAAACCAGACGTCAGCCAATGAGAAGGGACATTACGTAATGATGTCGGGTTTCCGACAGTATATTGCAGGATGTACTGTCGCAAATTTTTGAAGTTATCCAGTCAGATGTCACGTTACAATAAGTATGTGTATTAGAATTGAGATTATGTACAAACGACCAGCAAGATTTCTGCATAATGAAAGTTTCTCATAACAAGTTAGATTATAACAACTAAAATTAATGGTACTGTACATGCTCTGAAGAAATAAGTGCTTCAAGGACTAAGGGTTCTCTAAAGCAGTAAGAACTCTAATACAATTTTGGAAAACAAATCCTTATTTCTGGCATTTTTTCACCTTTGACTAACAGAAAGCGAGACATAGGATTGCTAGCCTAGCGTCAGTGGCATGAACTTTTGTTGTGTTTTCTGATTTACCTCTCTAAGTAGTATAAGGGCCTCTTTGTGGCAATGCTCAAACAGATGAGACACAGCTTTCTGCAGAGTTCTTACATTTAATTCTATATAAAATCAACTGTCAATATCTCAAAGTCGAAGTTCATCCCAAATAATTGATATCTCAGAGTAAATTTTCTGGTCCCAGAAAATTTACCTTTAGATATAATTAGTCTGAGGAAACAGGAGTAGAAATGTAAATAAATACAGGGAATGTGTCCGAACTATATTCGTTGATATAAGAGGTACTTTGAAATGTCATTGTTCGAGATATCGAGAGTTGACTGTATGTAATATTACCATTATCATCAAGCCTCACTCCAACGTAGAGTTCTGGAGCTATTGATTCATCATGAAGCACTCCAACCCACTTCACTGTCCCTAAAATACAAAGGAGTGGCATTTGAGTCATGTCATGCAAATAAACTGCTTCAATGATAGTCTATGCTGTCTGGCTAAAGCCTTTATTTGTGACTGTATATTCCTCATGGTCCAAACATGGATGTGAACACAGCAAAGCTAGGCTCTGACCTGACTGCATGGATGGCAGGCTGGTGTGAGATGTGAGATCAAAAAGTGTAGATCTTGACCAGACTGACCTTTACGAATAGTTTTGATCTACACAGTGAGTGGATTATCTCTCATACAGGCAGACAAACCATGGTATAATTATTTTATACCACTCTCAGCAAAGTAGGCCTTGCATACTACAATATAACTGAGCCACATCACAAGAAAACCAACAATATGGTTGTGCGCCCAGTGCAGACTCAGATTAGCCTGGGCATCCGCCCAGTCTGATCAGAGTCTTCCCTGTCTGCATGGAGGTAGCTTAGACCCTAAGCTACCCTTTGAGCACATGACGAAGAGTCTAGTCAAACTGGGCGGATGCCCAGGCTGATCTGAGTCTGCGCTGGGCACACAACCACTTTGTTGGTTTTCTCGTGTTGCGGCTCATATAGCGTGCTAAAGTTTGCATTTTCTGGTAGGGATGGTTTAGTTTTAAATACAGCATAGGCACAGCACAGAAAACATCCATAAAGTATAGGTATAGATATTCAGCATCAATACATATGAGGGGTGATGAAAACTGACATTTACTAGGGGTGATAAAACTTTGTATGACATAGATGTTAAAGTCCTGAAATGTAAAATTCAAACAGGAGAAGAACTACATGATTGTATTAATTGTTTTGTCTAACTGTATGTATGCAAAAGCTTTTATGACAGGTTACCATATTCGACTTAATTACCAAATATGCCTTAAAAAGCGCACACTAAATAATATGATTACAAATGCACGTATGTTTTCTGATTTACAGCTTTGTTTGCTTGCTTACAAAAGCTGAATAGGCTACAGAATCTATTAAGTTTCATTTGCAGAACTTCTTCATCCCTCTGTGACTTACCTGATGATTTTACCATTAAATTCTGCTTGCTTTTATACCTAGTCATTCTTTGCAATATATGCTTATTATGAGGGAAGTTTGCTTTATTTTTCTGCTGCCATTTTGTAAAAGTTAAGCACACAGTGTGGTAATTAGGTCAGAAACGGTATTATTGTATCCATACCTCTGACTATATGAAGAAAAAGCAAGGAACTAAGGCTACATTAACAGAAATGAATATGAAAACTCAACCATAACTACAATTTTTGCGATAGATTTCAAACAGGCCTCTAAAAAGTACTTTTAAGTTACAAAATCACTGCTCTTTAATTTCTACATGAAAGAAATTAAAACAGCATGATAGCGTAGGTACAAATACAAAACTCCAATTCTTACTAATGTGTTTAAAATAAAAGCTGTCAAGTGATATTGTCTCCAGTATTAATGGCCAATCAAGGAAAATAAATATGATATCAGATGTGATGCACTTGACAAATATTTGTGATAAAGCTGGATGAACATGAAGAAATATTTTTTTTACTTTGATGTTTAGAGGCTGGTACAAATTTTACAGGTATTCTCAACTCAGTACTGATGTAACAAAAATATTTCTATCAGCTGGTTCAAAGAGTAGACATAAATCTATGTTAATTACTAAATAATGAGACATATGTTATGACAAAAGAGAATTTGATCTGCTTATTCCCATTACCAGATTCAACAGACAATCCAACTTTTATTCAGCTACTGCAAAGAACAGAGATCTACCCTAATGTGCTTAAGTATTTGGACACCTAAAATAATAAATTTTCCATTTGGGACAAAATGGAAAATTTATTATTTTCAGATGTCCCAATATATTCGCACATTACGGTATTGAGAGCAATTCAAGATTTCACTCAGATCTAAAACATACCTAATTTGTGTTTACATCCTCCTGCAAATGTAATTGGGCACATAAAGCATAATATATTATAGCTCTTCTACGAATTTTAAAAACTGTTTACACTTTCTAGTTCAGTGGTGGTAAGGTTTATTCACTGAATTAGGGATGTCACACCTGTCTGATAAAGCATACTATGCATGTGCAATCAATGCACTGTTCCAAATCTCTTATGTGGCTAATTGTGCGTAAATACATGCTTAGAAGCCATGCATCCTATGACTCCTTAAAAAGGCCAAATTCTGAACTTCATGGTTCGAATGCTAATACTCTACTGTTGAAATATTTGAACTGGTTTCTTAACTAAAACTAGATATTTGTGGAAACTGGACCTAAAAACAGCTATTCAGAAGACCTTGAATAAGGGACATATGCAATAGTCTGAAGGTCTTGAGAAACAGTTTTCAAACTATTTATAAGAACTTGTTGACTGGCTTTTGCCATGGCAGTTTAGGCTTTGCAGAAGTGATGCTTATTAATATATCTCTTTGCATAGACATCATTGGATTCTGATATCTTTCCCTCTTCATCTTATTCATTTTACTGTTTACCAAGTACATGCATATACTTGGATTTTCACTCAAAGTGATATAAAAACACACGTGTGAACATGGTCTTACAAGCAAATAAAGTTCCAAAATGATCTGTAAAACTTGCACCACCTCACTAAATATTTGGACAGGAATGTCTGGGCAAACACTGTAAACCAAGACCAGACTGTTTTGCAATAGCATTTCCCATTCTGCCAGCACCTTTGTGCCAAATTGATGATAGTCAATTCAGTGAAGCTTCTGGTAGAATCAACTTAATTTAGGTTTACAATGGCATCTGCTGCAGAGGTGGCTTCTGTCAATATTAAAGCTGCTATGATAAGGTATTATATCAGGCATAAGCAGTCAGCTGTAGCAGAATAGGTTTAAATTGTGCTAAAAGGGGCAGTCAACCTTAGCAAAAAGTGGACTTGTCGGTTCCGCATCAGACCTGTTCTTAAAATTTGTATTCCCCGGGCTAATCAAAGGTATGTATAATACATATCTTCGAGTCGCCCAGGGAATACCTGGGTGTTTCTCGGGTTTACCCAAGTAATTATGCTGAACATGCCCATTATCTGTACCATATTTAATCACTTATAAGTATTTATTTACTTACAAGACATTTTAGCGCACCTTTGCGCAGCAAATGAGAGCTAATGCAATACCCTCGGTGATGTAGTCCGAGTATGCGACAGAGCTAGTGTCCTTGTTTGCGAGCAGTTTAACCTATGTTAACCATTTGCATTTAGGTCTTTTTCTCTTTCTTTTTACCATATATGGGTGTGGTGGCCATCTTGGTCATTTGACCCAGATTCCCCGAACAAACTTTCGTTCCCCCGACATGGGTAGGCTCCCTATGAAATATGGCTTCAATCAGCCCAGCCCAGTGGTTTCAGAGGAGAAATGTTTGGAAATGTTGATGACGGACGGACGGATGCATGGCTATATTATAAGCTCACCTATGAGCCTAAAAGCTCAGGTGAGCTAAAAAGTTACATACTTTCCATTGAGTGCCTATGGGATGTTCATACTGAGCACTGTGATTATCTGACTGTAGGATTCCATACTTTCTGGCTCTTAGCTTGTTTTGTGACCATGTGCAGACAGTGAGACATAACATTCCGCAGTGTTTGATGATAATTTGAGGTTAGTTTTATTCTTTCTTCATAAAAATATATGAGCCGCGACACGAGAAAACCAACAAAGTGGTTATGTGCCATGCACAGACTCAGATCAACCTGAACATCCGCCCATTCTGAGCAGAGTCTTCACTTGGCGCTTAAAGGGTAGCCAAGGGTCTAAGCTAGCTCCATGCAGACAGCAAAGACTCTGATCAGACTTGGCAGATGCCCAGGCTGATCTGAGTCTGCGTTGGGCGCACAGCCACATTGTTGGTTTTATATGTTGTGAACTGGCTGAACCCTCATTTGAACTGTCTCAGGAAGACAGTTGCAATGAGGGAATCACAACTTTGCTTTTATAGTGATATATGAAAAACTATCCCAGAATTGTCAATACCACCTTTATCCGGACCTCTGGCAAAATAGAAAATAACATTGCTTCAGATAAGAAGGGCCAACAGGGATAATTTACTATATTTCTGTACAAAAACTTGTGTTGTGACAGCTCATTAGAACTTTCTCAGCAAGCCAGTTGTAATGTGAGGTCACAACATAGGTTTTTCTTGAGAAATAAGAAAAAATATCTCAGAACTATCCTCAGAATCCAATTTTATCTGGAGCTCTGAACAACATAATTATACAAACCTGGATATCTTCCTTGAACAATTACCCTGTCACCAACTTTGACCACTTTTGACCCAGCAGACAACACAGCTGTTTCCCTTGACCGACATATTGCTGGTTCCCTCAGCAAGTCCCCACTCTCACTGAAGGTATCTCGCCAAAACCTCTTACATGGTCCACAAGTACACAGAAATGGATCACTTTCAGGCTGACGGAAACAACAAATAAATTTTATCAGACAAATGAATTATTTTTCATCATTTCTTCATAAAAACATGATCATTATACAGTTCTGTACTAAAATGTAAGTTTTTTTTCTGGTTTTATTTTTATTATTATTTACTTATTTATTTACTTTTTTGTAAGATAATATTTATTTAGAAAGCATTGCATTTTTACACACAAAAAAAAACAAAACAAAATTAAAAAACTGATAATAAATGTACAAAATTTTGAGTACTTTTTACACCAAAATATTCAACATACCACAGTCAAGCCACAGATAAGTGATTGTTCTGTTCCGTTACGCAAAAAAACAAAACAAAAAAAATTATTGAATTTTCATATTCTAATTAATTCAACTTATCAATTTTAAATCTTGTAAAAGACCTAAAAGAGCTGAGCAATAAAACTGACACTACATATATGTTGTTCTGCTTAGCCACCTAGAGAACATCGTTACGAGAATCGAAACAACAACAACGTAATACTCTGTTTACTGTTTTAAAGTGACTATGCACACTTTCTGGGGAAGCAACTCTGCCAATTTTGGTCCCCCTTTGCAATTGGGGGTCAACTCTTAGAAGAAACAATTTGTACCTCTAGAAGCAAATTCTTTCCTTTAAGAGATAACCCCTTTGGAAGGGTTTCAATGCCCTGTGAAGCAAAAGGAGGTCCTCAAAGTTGTTGTCTTGAAAATTTGTCAAAATAGCAGAAAAACATACCCTAAAGTGTTTAAGTATTGGGACATCTAAAAGCCATTAATTTTCAATTTGTCCCAAATGGAAAATTAATGTGTTTTAAAGTTAATGTTTTTTAAAAAGACCCAATATTTAGGCACATTAGGGTAGCTGCATACCCATACACCTTCACTTTATATTGGACTCTTCCAGCATCACATTCTTTAAAAATAGCCTTTTTTTTCAGTTTTTGTTTTAATTGTTGGCAGCATGGTAAACAATGAATACCTTAACATGCTGAAGTATTGGGACACCTAAAACCATTAACTTTCCATTTGTCGCAAATGGAAAATTGATGGTTTTTAAGTATCCTAATATTTAAGCACATTAGGGTACTCTAATGGGATAGTTCTTCTTGAAGCATTTGAACATTGGCTTTCATTGTTTGTTTATGTTTTCATGCCCCAATATTTCTATAAATATACATCTTGTAAGATTTTAGCTGCAGCTTTAAAGTCAAAGCATTAAGGTTTATGGGTTCACATTCAGGGAAAGCAATTCTGACATCTTCAGTTTTTGCCTCCTCTCTCAATGGGGGTCAACTTGTCTAGGCAAGAATTTTCTCCTACAAACAAATTCTTTCCTACAAGAGTAGTTCCCATTTTGGAAGGGGTACATCATCCAGGGAGGCAAACAGGAAATCATGGAAGTTGTTTCTGTTTGTGAAATAGTGGTAAATACCTGGGAGTTGTACCCATGCACCTTAAGTCAAAGCATTAATTACTCATCCTATGTAAATATGTTAAGGTAATTTTTTCACAAGATATAACAAGTCTCAAATTGATTCTTGGTTCATTAAGTTTAGAGTGTAACAATCTGCTGCATGATACCTTTGTCCAGCTTCACATTTAACAAAGGGGCACAGCAGCAACTGCTACAAAACTAAATTTTATTTAATCAGCCGGACAGACCCTTAAGAAAGCAGCTCTTTTCAGCACCGATTTGATTAAGTCATTTTCCACACACAAATATTCAAACACACATTTCTTTTCAAGTCAAGTTATTTATTTCCAAAAAAAAAAATGTTAATTTCACTTGAGCAGAAATTCACCTCAAGTGGATCAAAAGCGATTTTTTTACATTTGAAACTAGTACATAAGTATTTTCAGTGGTATCTGGGCATACACTGTTCCCATATGCCTTGACTTGCTCTCAGGGAAATGGATACACATCAAATGGAGATCACTCTGATATGGAAATATCCCAAATGTCTCCCCAAAGGAGAATGGGCTTGGATAAAAGAATTTGCTCTCTGTAATTCTTTCCTCAACTTGGAAAAGGGTTCACCTACCAAGGAAGCAAGTGATATCTTTGTTAAAGGTGTCTCCCTTATAAATACATGCAGCTGCCAAGCTAAGAGCTCCAGGTAAGGCAGGGTTTGGAGGATAATTCTGAGATATTTTTTCTTATTTCTCAACAAAAATAAAAGATTTGTTGTAAACCCTGATTAGAACAGTCTGAGACGGTTCTAATGAAGGGTCACAACATTATGCTTTTATGGAGAAATATGGATAACTATCCCTAAATCAGCCCTGTTAGCCCTTTTTATATGGAACACTGCAAGCCACAGAAGTGTATCCATAAATCTGAAGGCAGGTTTTCTCATGACATAACTCTAATATATCAGTCTCTCTGTTAACCCTTTCTTGATCAGTGGACTTGTCCATCCTTATCATCTGAATGAGCCTATTTCTAGTTTTGGGTTTCTGATGGATGTTTTCATTTTTATTGTATTTTGCATAGAAATTCCTGTGAGCAAACTGTAGACCCTGATCAGACACTGCATTCTGTGGTGTTTGAACTGGGTCTGCACTGTTTGCATGTCCCCAAAACAGTTTCCAGTCTTGGCAGGATTAATCAAATATCAGTGCAAAGCAGCATACTGGTATTAGTTGCCAAATCCAAACGACATACATGCACAGATTATTAAAATCACAAGTAATGACACCCTATTCGAAGAAGCTTCCAAAAATACATACATTGTAGATTTGTTTTATACGAGCATGTTCTCCACCCGATTCACTGGAATGATTTTAAATTGTAGATTAAACATATTTTATTGCCTTTATATACAATGGGGTTAGGCTACAAGTTCTCGCAACATTAGTGACAGCCCTCCCCCTTAAATTGTATATCAGTTATCTTATGCAAATGAATGTAACAGATTGTGGATGACAAAAGTAGGCTGTGAACAGCATCGCTAGTGACAATCTGACCTGAAAGTTAAGTTATATCTACATGTGTATGTATTACAACAAAGTCAAGTCTATCAAACTGAACAATAACGGCCACGAAAACATGCAGTCAGTATGTAAATGCTATGGTAACTCTTGTCATGCTCTTAATTATTTGTGCTACAGCGCTGATACCTTCATTACTTTTATGATTTGTAATTCACCGCTCTCTGAGAGAAGTGGTGAATAGTCATACTTGACCCACACAGGTTTAAACATCCTTATGGTCAAATATTTGGCTGTTCTATCTGTAAAACAATAAGATATGACTTACTGCGCAAAACAGTATTTTAAATATAAACTGCCTCTAATTGTTTTTACTCAGTCACCTGTGACAAAAATACTACTGGACAAACAAGTGCACGGAATCAGGACAACTCGCCCCAAAGACAACTCGCCCCAAGACAACTCGCCCCACAAAAATCTCGCCCCAAGACAACTCGCCCCACTTTCAGTAGACAACTCGCCCCACTTTCAGATGACAACTCGCCCCAAATTCTCAGACACTCACCTTACTAGAATATAGATCTACATTCTTGTCCCAGATCCAGAACACAGCTCGCCCCAATACTGATATTCAAATATTAGTCTAGCCATTTTTGACAGCCATTTACCGGCCTTTTTTATTTTTTTACTTTTTTTCAGTTCTGGTTTTATAGTCCATATAGTCCATAAATATTAAAACATGGTCATATTCGGGGCATCAAACCAGAGCCCATTCACTTAAGGTGAATGGTTCTTCGCCGAATTAAAGACAAATATTCTCTACTATGCAGAACACACCCCAGTCTTTATTGGTTATATGACCCTGTTATGTCATTACCTATGTGAGAAAGAGGATTTCCTTTAATGATAGAGCAGTGTCAGTGGACTGTTGCATAATCGGATCCTGACACACAATAAAAAAGGAATATTTGTCTTTAACGTCATTTTATCATTTTTCAATTATTCTGTCTATTAATTCCAAAAGTCACATATTCACATATGATAAAAAATAAACTTAGTCATACTCGGGGCATCAAGCCTGACGAGCGATCAACGGCACGGTAAAAAAAAAGAAAAAGAAATTTGCCGTGACCCAGGTTGTTAGTCCGTGGACCTCGGTAAATACATTAGATACCCAAAGCACTACGATGATGACCTGGTACACCCAGGGGCTGAGCAGGGAGATTTGAGGGTACTGCAGTTGGTTATTGCGAGATCTTTCGAGCAAGTGCCGTCGTCTGGGGCAGAATTCTTTAGAAGGGCGAGTGGTCTGAGAATGTGGGGCGTTGTGAGGCGAGTTGTCTTGGGGCGAGTTGTCTTTTGGGTGAGTTGTCTCAGAATGTGGGGCGAGTTGTCAGCTGAAGGTGGGGCGAGTTGTCTTGGGGCGAGATTTTTGTGGGGCGAGTTGTCTTGGGGCGAGTTGTCTTTGGGGCGAGTTGTCCGTAATTCCAAGTGCACATAGTAAATATAACTTGAAACTTAATCAATTAGTGTAATGCTCTTCACCAATTAGGTTCCCAATTAGGTTGATTTTTGTATTTGTTCTTCCACTGTAAACATCAAAATTGATTCCACAAAAGAACCTTTGAAGTACCTCATTATCCTGTGTCCGCATTTCTACGTCATTCCTTCTTTAATTTTATTTTGACAAGATCATAAGAAGTTATATGAATGACATTTGAGCGTCCCGTTGTCAGGCAAGTACCTGCTTACTTCCGCTACCCAAAGTGCAACCTTGCAGCTTACAGCTTTATCAAAATGAAAATAAATTTTGTCATTAAAAGCTTTTGAAATCCTATTTTTTAGTTTCAGTATTCAATATTTTTATAGTGTCATTTGATTTTACTTGTACTGAAAGTAAATTGAGATAACCTAACTGGGCATTTTTATCCAGGCTGTAAGCGACTTATTAATGGAGGAAGAAGTTTACAAAATTCATGCCAGCAAGTAAATTTTCTCTCACAGGAAGGGGTTATCAACGTGTTTCAAGACGAACACGGTAAGAGACGATAGAGTCAATCTTACTCGACAGCAGTAATGTGCTGTCTTGACCAGCCGCTCGCTATTTAAAAGATTTTTTTATTTATTTTTGTGTGGTGTAGCAACCCCACCCATTCGAATGTTTGTTTACTTTCGATTATGACTCATTATCATGCATTTCCACGAAAGGTATATTCTTGTGATTGGTATGGACGGAGAACAGCATAACGTGCAATGTTAAAAGTAGTCCAGCTCTAGACATAGATTATTTCAGAAACAATGGCCTAATACACATTCCCCATAAAACCACAGG
Organism: Ctena decussata; assembly: GCA_963989385.1. Taxonomy (NCBI): domain Eukaryota; kingdom Metazoa; phylum Mollusca; class Bivalvia; order Lucinida; family Lucinidae; genus Ctena; species Ctena decussata. Next base: position 60,788,448 of record OZ022503.1, read on the forward strand.
CACTCGACGAAAAAGTTGTGAAATTTTCATATATTATGAAATGTTAGTCTGTCTCCCACCTCTCTATCCAATTTCACGTCGATCTGTTGCAATATAAGAAAGTTACTAAATATCCCACTCCGTGGTTTGATAGAGTCAAGGTGCGACACTACTGCCATTTTGAAAATATGTTTACCTTTTCCAGTCACCTTATTCGCACCTCTATAATAAGCATTTCACTTCCATATCGGAAAACAATGTACATATCTACTAGGGGTGCACGATATTACCGGTATACCGGTAAATCGTGATTCAAAATTGCCACGATACGAATCACAATACGTTTTGGCCATACCGGTACGCTCGGTAAATTACGGAAGTTTCCGGACATTCTCGTGAAAACGTTTTATATGCTTTTAATTAACAGTTTCCTTTTCATTTCGTTAGTATTTTTTCCCCAAAATATTCTTTTTTCATGAAACGGATCTAGGTAGTGGAGTCAATTAAAGCCAATATAGTCTTTAAAAACAGGTTTTGTTTGTTTCCTTTTGCCGGAGACTCGCTTCCTCTTATGTCTTTTATCTCTGTAATCTTCACACACAAAGACAGATGTAAACAAAAATTACCGTGATTGTATGTAATAATGTCCAGTTTAACCCTTTTGTTAGTATCCAATTGATCCTATCACTCCAACGGTATGATCATTTTGACACATAATCCCATTCATAACTGAAATATTCAAACATCTTTTGAACCTTTTTTTTTGTGTATATCTTAGTACATTTTCACTTACGGGAAGTTTCATTATTTAGTAGACATACATTGCAGATCCTGATCACACTGCTCCAAGGAGTTGTCTGATCTGGGTCTACAACATTTACTCAGCAATTACTGTCCGATTATTTAGTGCATCTCCTTTTCATGTCACCGATAAAATAATTCACCTAGACTTCAGACAAGTGTCAATTCCTTTGATCTTTGATGACAACCGGTGTTGAAAATCTGCATGCTTTTTTCATTCTCGCCTTGGGGCAAAACTGGGTCAGGGCAGAATAACAAAGAAGTCATGCACTAGAAGCATGGAGACTAGGGTCAGGAAGTAAGTCAATTAGTAAAGCAGACTTGTAACAGTTGCATTTTAATAAGGTACTGGAGCTGGTTATTATTTATTTTTGGTGTTAAAAGAAACAGGTAAAGAATGGAATGTTCATTTTTTATTACAATCATTTAATAAAAGGCAGAAGCAAACAACACAGTAAAAGCAAGTAACATATATGTACGAACTGAAAAGGAAGTTGTGATATATAGTGATATATAGTGATACATATCCTGATACAGACCAGTGTATCGTGATATATCGCGATACGGTTTTCAGTGTCGATACCCACCCCTAATATCTACACTTACTGCAATCAAATCATCTGCCAGTGACGGATAATGCGAAATTTACACCAAAATTCTAAATCACGATGAGAAACAGAGTAAAATGACGGAAGTCAACAAATCCGGGCTTGCGCATTGCAGTCCATACTGGAAAATCCACAAATGCGAGCTTGTTGATTGGTCAACGAACAAACAAGTTTAAATTCCGCGTGATTTGAAAACTTTCAATTCAGGTAAACTGCGTCATCAAAGCACGCGCTACATGACTGATGTACCAGTTATCGGTGCAATAGTAAATACAGAATAATTATCCATGCTAAAACTTTATGGTAGTACCCTTTATTGCCATATTATGACGTAACATGACCTCTAGTTTAGGAAACTGGGTTTGCAGCAGACGAATTTAAGCATCACAATGCTAATTTTATGTTTGTTTGTAGATACATGAAATTTATGTATGCTTGGATTTGTTTAGAATGGTAAATATTTATGTTCTTGGTCTGAAAACATCAGTCACCATTATGTACCTTACTTTCAACAAGTTTTTAGTTTGAAATAGAGCAGGAGTTTCTTGTTCCTGTTAAAATCTTTTATACTGGAAGAAAACCAAACTGAACTCAAGAAATTCGGATTATTTCTGATTGCACCGATAACTGATAACCACCGATAACTGGGTGATTGACTTAGTATATAGGTATAAAATGTGCTTTTCACAAGTGCATTATATATATTAAAGAGATTATTTTTCATTTTTTGGAGAATGTCTTATCATGGTGCCCATGTTTCACATACATTAGATCTACACAAAGTGCATATTAACAGATATTCAAATGCTTGTACAGGGATACAGACTAACTCATTTTTCATAGGAGCAAGCTGGGCCCCTAAAAACTGAATCTTAGTCGCCCAGCCAGAAATTTAGGGGCCCATATTTACAACGTGGGAATCTTTTATTCAGAATCTGCGCGAGAATTGCGCCGTTTCCGTAGGCTTTGTAGTAAACCCTCCTTTCTTCATGGTTTTGTTTCCTTTTAGCAACCGGGTGTGAAACACCAGCGGTGTATCGCCATATTACGCACGAAAAATTTATAAACGGTTAAGATTTTTAGCTGTCAAATCGGTCTATCTAACTATTTTCCATTACGAGGAGGCGGCCATGTTGTTTCTTGATAGTGAGTAAAATCCAACACACAAGTATGACGGAACACCGAATATTCTTAGCCGATATCGGTGCGGAAGTTAGCAAGACCCTTAGAGGTGGCTAGGCGTCTGTAATGAGAAATATAAACCGTGGATTAACAGTGGTAAATCGGATCCAGACTTGCGTAGAGATAACGTATTAGCTAAACGTAATCTCAGAAGACAGTTAAGAAAAGAGAAATTTAACGACCGGAAAACCTTTTATGAGGACTTAATGCTAAATCCTACATCAGACAAATTTTACAAGCTGATACGAAGAAATAGGGGTGAAGCAGGCTCAAACGTCAGCAGCCTGCTGGTTAATGGTGAGGAGATATCGTCATCAGAGGGACAGAGAAAGGTCTTTGCTCAGTATTTCGAGGATTTGTCATTTTCAAAGGATAAACATTATGATTTCGAATTTCTTGAACTATGTACTGTTAGACATAAACTTATCAGTCAGTTATGTAAAGAAAGCTCAGTGTCTTTTGATCCAATAACTTTATTAGAAACAAAAAGTGCAATTTCACAACTTAACCCAAAGAAAGCACCAGATGAATTCGGTCTTATGGCAGAGCATCTGAAATATGCAGGGGACACTTTTGTTAAGGCCATTACAGACATTTTTAATCAAATTATTTGTGAAAAACAAGTACCAGAGGCTTTTAAAAGGGGAATCTTGACCCCTGTACTGAAGAAATCGAAAGATCCGACAAACATGGATAATTACCGTGGAATAACTGTCGCGTCGATTCTGGGTAAACTATTTGAAAGTGTTTTACTGCCCCGAATATCCCAGACTTTTGAACAGTCTTCTCTCCAGTTTGGATTCACAAAAGGTTTATCACCCATAATGTCAGCGTTGATAGTGTCTGAGGCTAGGGCAGAGACCAAGATGAACTCATGTGCTCCGCTATTTCTGCTAACACTTGACAGCCAGAAGGCGTTCGACGTTGTGAATCACATAATTATGTTGGACAAATTATATGAAACTGGTGTTCATCCAGCTTTATGGACAATTGTGAAAGATATGTATACTGGTCTTTCCTCTAAGGTTAAATGGATGGGTGATTTGAGTAACAGTTTTAAAATACAGCAGGGGGTTAGGCAGGGGGGCATATTATCACCGTTTCTATACAAGACTTACATAAATCCTTGCCTAATGGAACTTGCGCAGCATCGCTTGGGACTTTCAATTGGTAGTATTTATTGTGGTTGTCCAACCTGTGCCGACGATTTGGCTTTTTTATCAAATTCTGAAAGTGAACTTCAAATTATGCTTAACGTGGCTACGAGACATGCCAAACAGGACCGTGTCACGATTCATCCCAATAAATCAAATGTTGTGCTTCTGAATCAACACAAATCTGTATCAAAAAATTCATTTTCTCTGGATATGAATCATGAAAGGACAATCCAGTTATCGTCATCAACCACCCACCTGGGACTACTTAAATCAGAGATTAACGAAAATATGATTGATATTGAGGAACGCTTGAGCCTAGCTAGAAAAACTCTTTATGCTTTAATTAATACTGGTGTACATGGCTCCAATGGCCTCAACCCGAGAGTTTCATACAAGATTTATCAGTGTTACGTAGTTCCTAGATTATTGTTTGGATTGGAAGCGCTTCCATTAACATTATCACAGATAAATATTCTATCAAAATTCCACTTGGACAACCTCAAGAAATTCCAGACGTTACCGGTTAGAGTGGCAACTTGTGCTGTGTACCTTCTATTGGGTGCACTTCCGATAGAGGCAGAAATCCACAAAAGACAGCTTAGCTTGATTTATAATATTTTGGTATCTACAAACGTAACAGTGAAAGAACTAAGTGAGAGACAGATGGCAGTCAATCTGGACAATGGCCTTAGTTACTTTAGTCGAGTGCAAGATGTACTAGATTTGTATCAGTTACCACCACTTAAAAATCTGAAGGACTGCTTGACTACGAAGGATAAATGGAAGTTACAAGTAAAATCTGCTATACATGAATACTGGACTAAAAAACTTCAAGACGATGCCCGTGAAAAATCTTCTTTAGGCTTTATGGATCTGGACTCGACAAAGGTCGGTCAAACTCACTGTGTATGGACTTCATTAGAATCTTCTGTTGCAGATGTAAGGAAGGGCATTGTTAAGAGTCGAATGCTTACCGGTACATACTTGTTACAGTCAAGTAGTCATAAATTTAGTAAAGGAACAGTTAGTGCCATCTGCAAATGCTGTGGGTTGGCTGTTGAGGATATCATGCATATGTTATTAGATTGTCCAGCTTTGTATAGTCAGAGGAAACTGTTCTATCCTAAAGTCAGATCACTCATTATTAACTACATAGGAATTGGTCAATGGAAAATCCTATTTAACAAGAAACAAAATATTGTTAGACTTCTGCTAGATTGTTCAAAATTCTCGGTCTTCAAAAGCGATTCTCAGATCAAGGAAATTACTAAGGCTACTACAGAGTTATGCTATAGGCTTCACCTGTGTCGTATACAGATATTAAAACAGGAGTGATAGAAGTTAGTTGAGTTCACAGCGTCACAGTAGATGTAAAGATCAACGGTGGAGGTTTTATAAACTTTATTATTACTTGTGTATATACGCCCTATGGTTTAAACTAATAAAAAGCCCACAACGGTAGAATAAAAAGTTATGTGCTCAAGAAGATAATTACCAGAAGTCATTCTGGGTGTCCCAATCCTGGGAGTTAATACGAACGAAAGAAAGAAGAAAGAAGGTGGCGGATTTTACTCCAAGCCGAAAACATGCCAGACACACGTCGACAGCTGACGATCGCAAACTGGGCGACTATCATTTTAATTTTAGGCGCCCACCCGATTTTTTACTCGCAGTGGGCGAGTGGGCGACCGCTAGTCTGTATCCCTGCTTGTACACATCCTCCATCTGACCTAATACTTGTATTATGACCTTCATTATCTTTTCTATACATGTACAAACAAGAAAAATATCGCACCCACAATTACCAAAATGCCCTTTCCATACATATTTAAATGTTTGTTTCGGTATTTCGAGTTCATTTCGGTATTTTGGTAAATACAGTCACTGCCACATAGGCGGCAATAATCTTAATATGTCTGCTAGACAAATTTATATCAATTGTTTTATAATGCAAACCTGTACTTAATTATGCTCAGTTAAGAAAGTGACAGGACACGGTGACCAAAGAATTTCAAACTATGTCCTGCTTAAAAAGAAGTTATCTCTGCACCTCAAAGATTAATTGAGGATAACATATACTCTGAAGTCTGTAAATCACCTGCCAAAGATGGTCATCTATAGACTAACTAAACCGAAAACCTTTGCATTTAAAATAATACTCAGAGGATCTCAGGTGAGTGATACAGGACCTCCTCTGTCTTCTTGTTTGTATGTTGGAAAAGTTATCAGTGCTCCAAAGCAGAAGGGGTAACTGGGATAATTTAGGGATAATTTTCCATATTTCTATATTTCTCCACAAATCCATAAGTTGTGACCCTGTTTAATTGAGAAATAAAAATTGACGCAAAATTATCCCATTTATCACTTGTTATCTGGAGCAATGGTGGTGCAGTTATTGTCATTACCGGTAAATATTGATGGTTAATATCAAGAAATATGTTCTGTTTTCAGTTCTGGATCTGATGATGATTCACTTGATGAAATACCTCTAATGCCGAATACTGACGAAGGCTTTGAAATGGACGAGAGTGATTCTTTGATGAAACCAAGGCGATACAGGCCCTATGGACAGTCTAGGATTAGTTATTGGTGTTCACAGTTATGGGAAAATTGTTGTGACAGGTAGGCATTGCTCTTGCTACCCTATAAATAGATTAAGTACCCTTGAAATGCATGGTGCACTCCAGCATGTTTTTCTGCCATATTTGCAAATAGAGGGTTGGGGACAACTTTTGGGACTTCATGTTTGCTTTCCAGGTAGGGATGTAAGATAGTCCAAAAATGACTATTGCGATAGTATTGACATTGCAAGAAGTACCATTGCGATACTATTACTATTGTGGACTACTATTGCAATACTATTGCGATACTATTGTTTGAAAAAAATATTGTTGTTTTAAGGAGGAAATAATGAATATGGTATCATTCCCATTTTGTTTTCTGTGTGTATAAAATGTGTACAACAGAGGGTAACATCTGCAAAGTTTAATCTATCATTGTGTTTCATAAACACAGTTTCTAGTTATTTTTCAAATGTGCACTGGTTTGGTATAATTATGCATAAAGCCCTACATTTCAGACCTTTCATTTCAATCATTTGTAGTTTCATCTGATTGGCCAAAGAGATCAAATGTGTTCTAATGGCCAACTGAATTCTCCAGGGCCATGAACCATTATCTGTCTATAGTAGATTTTGCCTTCCCTGAATGGTTTGTGCATCTGAAGATGTTGAACAATCAGCTGACAGAAGCTAAAACATTTTTGTTAATAATATTTTTTCGTAAATATTACTTGCCACTGGTATAAATATCATATGTCACCTATGTGCGACCAGACATGTTTACCTACATGAATAAAGTTTTGTTCTGTTCTGTTTGTATGTACAAACCATAAATCCTGAGGATTCTGAAAACTGAGGATTTAACAAGTTTCTGCGGTTGCCTATTAACGGTAAACTCCCGTCCATTACCACTGGGAGAAATGAGCCGCACTGTTAATGGAGCGCGTGAATATATTTAGTTGTCTCTAGGTACAGAGCTCATGATTACTGTTAGATGTGAACAGGAAAGACCGGTTTGCGCAGGCTGATTTGATTTATCGGTGTATGCAACCAGGTACCTTTTAATACCCGTCTCATGGATACACTGCACGTGACAATTATAGTCACTTTATAGCGGCTCTTTTGATCTCTACAATGTCTGACCCATAAACGATCAGGTTATTGCACATCAACGCTGCCGTCAGTATTGTGCTCAATAATTGCGTAGACCTGATCAGAATGCATTATTTTCGCACTGTTGAAATTAAGTAAGATAGAAAAAAAAAATTCCGATCAGCCATCAGCGGAAAACGGCTGTCAAGTCTCAGTAGTCTGATGGAGCAAGAGGCTAAGTGTACATGCGACTAGCTTAGCTTTTGCTACCGTATTACGTCAGCGCAGCCTTATCTGGGAACGCACATTGCGTATATTCGAAAAGCGTTGAAAACGTCTGTGCAGTATGAACGCGGAAAAAAGTATATACAAATAGCATATAGACGCGACTTGCCATTTTATTACGCCATGGGCAGATCGTCTGCTTGATAACCACCTGGATCGTAAATCTTGAAACGGGAAAACATGTACGCTGTCTCATAAAAAAAATGGTTTCAGAAAGATAACCGTACATTCGCGGGCCAGCAGAAACAATTTTCGATTATCTTGTGTGTTACGATTGAGACATTTGCAGCTGGACCGAGTGGTGTTCGAATACTATGGGACGGACAGACAGACTCAGTACCTAGAGTGTGCAACCACGAATTCGTTAAGTTGAGCCTCCTGGGGAACATCGTTAGAGGATTTGACAAAAAAAGTAGGGAGCGAGTCAGAAATAATATCTGCGCAGCCTGATCAGAAAATGCGTATAAAATGACTGTCTTCTGATTATTATATAATTCGTCTGTCCAGCGGTATTCGGCGGAATAGCTTCATGCAAAAATACTGTACCAAAACCGGACTGCACAGCTAAACAAATTAAATTTCATATTTCAAATTATTCGTATATACATGATACATGTGTGGGCGTACGCTGATTAGGCGCCGCGGACATGCAGGCTGAGCCGAGTCTACCTTATGGACCGTAAGGTATAATAAACACATGTTCCGAAATTGCATCAATATTGGTTAATAAGTAAACCTTGCGGCACGTGCCGTTAGCGGCTAAATCTTTGACATCAAAAGCTGATCGAAATGCTTTGATCTTTGTGACCTGTTTCGGCACTCGGCGGCTGAGCGAATTCATTTTTCTGGAATTGGAAAGAACTCCTATGCCTAAAATGACGCTTCCATTTTTTAAAAAAAAATTTTCATGATACGTCAATTCCTTTTTCGGTGGGAGTAACGTTGTTCTTGAGGAATTAGTTTGGGACTGCAGGTGTTTTACCCATTTTCTTTGCATCAAAATCGCAAAATGCCCCTTATCTGGAGCTCTGTATATCAGATTAATTATGACACGTGTTAACGTTTTATAGACAGTAGGGAGTTTTATACGTCGGGACAACATCAAACGGCCGTATGTAACACTTATCAAATGTATGCCAGACGCCAGAGGTGAAATTTCTTGATGTATGGAAGCAAAACCCAGACGTAATATACAGCCATACGTCGGCTAACGGAAGCCATGTTTGTACAAACAGTCTGCCGCTCACTTTCTCTTTAAAGAAAGAAGGCAACAGCGGAAATTTTCTGAAAAAATTGTAATGTAGGAGACTATCGAAACTATCGATAGTCCAAAACACTATCGGCGATAGTCATCGATGTCTCACTTTACTATCGATGCAGTACTATCGGCCGAGTTACTATTGCAATACATCGATAGTCCGATGTATTGTTACACTCCTATTTCCAGGACAGCAAATCCTCCCCCCCCCCCCCCCCCCCACACACACACACAAAAATACACACAAAATGTGGTCTTCTCTTGGAGAGTAGGTGTTCTCTAGGAGAGTAGGTGTTCTAACCCTGGACTGATGAGAAAGGAAACAAAATGAAACTGGCAGAGTTTATTCCCCTGGCAGTGTAATGAGGGTATTCACCTTAATCAATTTACGTTAAAGCTACATATAACATGTAACATTTGATACAGTTTCCAATATATATCATATAGAGAAATAACATTGAGGAAGTCCAAAGATAGCATTCTTGGTTAACCAATATTTATTTACAGATGTTTGCGGTGCTGTCGAAGAAATCGAGAGTACAAGCCACGAACAGTTCCTGTTGGCCTAGAACCACATTCTGAAGTCAAGTATCCCAAGAATGTGATTAGGAATCAGAAATATAGTGTTATTACTTTTATACCAAAGGTGAGTAATGACTAAATATTGAGGTAGATGTGGGTGGGCAAACAGTGTAGACAAGGATGAGACAGCTCCTGTCTGATTAAGGTCTGTACTGGTTGCCACTCCACCAGCACCTTTTTGACCAGTCACAATATTTAGGGTATTAATGACTGTATTTATTTTATCTGTAAACGTATGTAGAGATACCCATGACTGAGGAGCCCCCCAGGTAGCTCAGTGGGTTAACAGAGCTCCAGATAAGAAGGGGTAACAGGGATAATTTAGAGATAATTTCCTTATTTTTCCATGAAAACATACATTGTGACCCATCATTAGAACCGTCTCACCGAGACGGTTCTAATAAGGGGTCACAATGTATGTTTTCATTGAGAAGTAAGAAATGTCCTTGTTACCCCTTCTTATCTGGACCACTGGGTTAAGAACTGGCCTGCTAAACTAGCGGACTGGGTTCGAATACTGCTTGAGGCGGAATTCTTCACAGCTGTTAACAGGACTCCATTGCACATGGCCTCTCATTATCACCTGTTCCATTGGCTTGATATGATCAACAGATCAGGTTCACAACATACGTTTTTATTCAAATTTGACAAATTACCCCTAATTTTCACCAAAGGCCCTCTTATCTAGAGCTCTGCATATTATATGGAATCACATTAAAATGGTTCATAGAGTCAGTTCTGTTGAGTTGCCAATAGGGCCACACAGAGAAATAAAAAAGAAAATAAATGTTGACTGATATTTCCCCAAAATTGACTTCTCCGCAGTTGTATATACACTGTTTTGTTTCAGGTGCTGTTTGAACAATTCAAGTTCTTCCTGAATTTATATTTTCTGATAATGGCGTCATCACAGTTTATACCAGAGATTAGAATAGGCTACCTGTACACTTACTGGGGACCACTCGTAAGTTAGCTTTACTTTATTATATGTAAACTTTTTATAAAATTATAGTGAACTTTAACTATATTCTTTCGCTTTTTCATGAAAAATGGACTTGAAGAGCAGGATTAAAACTTATTACATGTACTGTTTTTGATGGAGAATGAAATTTAAGAGTGAGTACATTTTCATGCCACAGATGTGACGGACCATGAGATTGCCCATGTGGGTTTGTAGATCTAATACTTCCATGTAGTACCTAATACAGTTGCTGTGATTTCAACAAAATCATTGACATTTTCACAGTCTGGTTGGAGATCATATGGAGATGGATGACATTATACTGAAAAGAAGAAAAAAGTTGCTAAATTATATGATTTTGACCTTTTGAATTATAACTGTATGCTCTTTTTAGCTCGCCTGAACGAAAGTTCAGGAAGAGCTATTGTTGTCACCACGGCGTCGGCGTCCGTGTCCGTGTCCGCGTCAGCGTCCGCGTCAGCGTCGGCGTTCAATTGGATGTTTTGGTTAAAGTTTTTTAAAGACCTAAATCTCCTTAACCCATGGATGGATTCTTTTGATACTTGCACTGTAGCTAGATATTGGTCTAAGGTTTAACAGGGTACCACCCCCACCCCACTCTGTGACCTTGATGTCAAGGTCATGGACTTAGAAAATTGGTGTTTTTTTTTGACTGGATGTTTTGGTTAAAGTTTTATAAAGTCCAATATCTCCTGAACCCATGGATGGATTCCTTTGATACTTGCACTAAAGTTAGATATTGGTCTAAAGTTTTCGAAGGTACTACCCCCACCCCCCTCTGTGACCTTGATGTCAAGGTCATGGACTTAGAATATTGTCTTTTTATTGATTGGATGTTTTGGTTAAAGTTTTTTAAAGACACATATCTCCTGAACCCAGAGATGAATTCTTTTTATATTTGCACTGTAGTTAGATCTACAGAGCACTACCCCAACCCCGCTCTTGATGTCAAGGTCAGGGACTTAGGAAATTTGTGTCTTTTTTAAAGTTTTTTAATTGCATACTGATTCATAATGCTTTGCAGAGATTTAGTTTATACTTGAACTGATGTTAGACTCTTTTTTTAGTTTTTACAAAACACCTTATACTTACCCCACTGGGTGACCTTGAAGTCAAGGTCATCGACTTAGAATTTTGTTTTAAAGATTTTGGTTAAAGTTTTATATGTATGAAGACATAATTTCACATTGCCACGATGATGGACTCAGTTGATACTAATACTTGGGCTGATGTTAGATAATGGTTCAGGGTTTTGATACATACTAGCCCCCCTACCCGTCAGTTTTTTTTACCTCAAGCTCATGGACTTTGAAATTTCATTTCATTTTTTTTATTTTAATTTTATTTTAAGACTCATTTCTGAGATAGCTTTTGTGTTTTCATTATGGACATGCTTGCATGAAGTTTTATGCATAGCAGTCCACATAGCCCCCCCCCCCCCACCCGTCAGTTTTTTTTACCTCAAGCTCATGGACTTGAAATTTCATTTCATTTTTTTTATTCTAATTTTATTTTAAGACTTATTTCTGAGATAGCTTTTGTTTATAAATGTGTTTTCATTATGGACATGCTTGCATGAAGTTTTATGCATAGCAGTCTACACCACCGGCTGTGTGATGGGCAAGCACCAATTCAGGCGAGCTATGCTGTCAGGCGACAGCTCTTGTTGATGCTACGCAGTCATGTCTGTGTACAATGCCTACAATTTCAGCCAAATATGTATTGAGGAGCTCATTGATAATACTTGCTTCACAAGAAGTTCTTCTTTATTTCCCATCTCCATATGACCTATATGACCTATTTTCACTCTTTGTTTGCAAAATTGTGTCTTGAGCTGCCTAGCAATACTTAACTATCATAGGCTTGGGACAGAAGTGCCTGCACATAGCAAACAATGTGGATCTTGAGAAGACTGCCCATTCTGTAAGTTAGAATTTCTGTTCTGTAATTTCAGAGTTTTGTGCTGTTTGTGACAATGTGTCGTGAGGCTCTAGATGATTTCCGACGGTACAGAAGAGACAAAGAGGCAAACTCACAGAAATTCAAAATATTTACAAGAGATGGTGTCTCAGAAATACCAAGTTCGAAAATCAAAGTTGGAGATATGATTTTTGTAGAAAAGGTATAGAATTTCTTCAAGTATTTTTCTGTTGATCTAAGTTATGTTCTGGATTGGTAGGGTTTTGATAATAATTCTGAAATAACTTCTGGGCCTGGTTGTTCAAAACTACAGCTTAGTTAACGAGACATCATTTTTGCAAAGGTATTGATATGACCTCCCCCCTGTCCGAATTTAGGATACCTCTGGTTATTGGTTCACCTGTACGATTGTTTACACTGACAAGGGAGTTGCATTTATCTTTCATGTTCTAAAATCTATGAATGCGAGAGCTATGCTGTATTGTATAATTTAACCTACCTGTTTTCACATCGGGATTAGTGTATCTTAGAGTATGTGCCCTTCGGAGATTAATTTTTCGTTTCAAAAGGAATTACTTGGCACGCGCTATGACTTTATTGGGAAAGTGACGTCACAAGTGTACTGTGGGATTTGTTTGTGGGCGTTCCGTAAACATCAACATCGTCAGCTGTCAAATTCAGAGTATGTAGTTTCGCATATGTTTTGAACACATAAACCCCTATTTATTTTTGTACAGTTATAACGGTCATTTAGTAAATTCATTTCTATGCATCCTGGTAGTACTTTCATGTAAACGTTTTCAGAATTTCATTGCTTAATTTGTGTTTTAATACAGTGACCCCCTCTGAAAGCTTGTTTTGCATAGCGATCCTACGACTCGTAGGACGTCAATTCCATTTTCATACACCCGCTTTAACATAGGATCACGCGCGCATACGTAATGTCGCTTGTATGACGTTGTCCTACCACTGTAAACATGTATGGATAAGGCCGTAGGGTATATAAGCGAACTGCTCGATCCTCCGAGGACTTAATCCTTTCGGCCATTTTTCCTAAGCAACTAAAATTTATCGATCTTGATTAAATGTTTCCAAAATCTTGTTAAGCCAAATAAATCAACGTTAAACATTGTAGGAAGTCTCTTTGAGTAAAATAGATTTATTTTTATTATTCTTTTCGCAGTTACTGCAGAAATTAATTCAGTTAAACTTGTCCGTTATGACACACTAGATTTCTACTTTTAAACTAAGGAAAATTTAGGCTTCTAACAGCATTTACATCCATCTGAGACAGCACTAGTTTAATAAAAAGTTGTATTTATTACCCTTATTGCATGTGTGACCACTGCCGTGTCAATTTATCTAAAGTCTTTGCTCGCAATTGTATTTATATGTCCTGGGGTAATTGTATAGAGTTTTAATAGCCATGTCGCTGCCTTTCAATATGTTATTATTCTTGTGATTTTGCCTTCGACCACTTTTTATTAATGTAAGATACAGATAACCTTCGCAGTCATAAATGTAAAATCATCACTGCAGTTTTTTAAAGCTTATTTTTCAATAGATTCATAATGTTCAAAACTTCTTTTGGTCTTCTTTTCTTTCCATCGGAAATAAAATCTTTAGTTGAAGTCCAACCTTTTTTATAACTACCTGTTACACACCAGTTACTCACCTTCTGGGGAACACGTCATTTGTCGCAAGACAGCCCAACTTGCCCGGCCATCGTCTGCAAAGGGAGCTAACCCGTAACATAATTATTGTGGTTCCGGTGTTTGGCGTCTGTAATAATTCTGCTCTTGTGAGGTTGCTGAAACTGTATTACTTCTGTCGGCATTACTACTGCCAGTGTTTTTCGCTTGAGACCCATTAATTGCCTCTTGCAACATTGAGGTCATTTCACGCAGGGCCCTAGTAATGCTATTTTGGTTTTGCTGCATCTCTGCTTGTTGCTGTTGCATGCTCGAGATAGCTTTACTCAGACTTGAGACGGTGTTTTGCATGCCTATCTCTGTAGATACTGTGTACGGGATTGGTCTAGGGAGGTGGCTGACATTATGTGGAATAGGGTGGTTTCTCTGCTGAAAAGCGAGGCGAAAGGTTGAAGCACCCTCAAATGATCTGCTCTAAGGCAACCTGCTAAAGTCGCGCTGATCAAACTGTGGAAGGCTCTCGTCCGTAACCCCTATTTCTCTACCCGACTGGAGAGTCCTCTGCTCTGGATCCTGCAGTTGCACGAGTGCTGCTGCTGCTGCCCTGTCGCTAGGACCCTCGGTTATTAGCTCACCTGGCCCGAAGGGCCATAGTGAGCTATTGTCATACCAATGCGTCCGGCGTGCGTCGTGCGTCGTCACGGAATGTGTCCGTCAACACCTAAAACCAAATATTCAAACATCTTCTTCTGTAAAACTACTGGTCCCATGGTTATCAAATTTCACATGGAGCATGACGTGACTCCAGGGTCTCAGAATTGTAAAATTGGGTCAGGTTGAAAATCCAAGATGGCCGCTGTTACTAAAAATAGCAAAAACAACAAAATAAACTTCTTCTCCAGAACCACTGGGTATATTTGTCTGAATTTTGGCGTGGAACATCAATGAAACCTTGGTATTCAAAATTGTAAAAATGAAAAAAATCTGTAGCGGAGTTTTGTCACAGTGACCTACTTTCTGTTTACGAGTGTAATTTTGCTCAAATGCCAATGTCAAAAAACGACATATTCAAACGACTTCAAACAACTTCTTCTCTAAAACCACTGCACCCATGGGTTTCAAATTTCACATGGAGCATGACCAGACTGCAGGGTTTCAAAATTGTAAAATTGGGTCAGGTAAAGAATCCAAGATGGCCGCCGTTACTAAAAATAGCAAAAACAACAAAATCAACTTCTTCTCCAGAACCATTTGGTATATTTGGTCGAAAGTTTGCGTGGAACATTAATGGGACCATGGGATTGAAAATTGTAAAAATGAAAAAAATCTATAGCGGAATTAGGTCACAGTGACCTACTTAGCGTTTACAAGACTGATTTTGCTCAGATGTCAGTATCTCAAGTAAACGCAATCGATTGTGTTCAGATTTGGTCAGCAATGGTCCTTAAAAGGAATTATTTCAATTTTGTGCCAGTTGACTATCCAAGATGGCCACCATGGGGGCCGTTACTAAAAATAGCACAAACATAAAAATGACAATTACTCAAGAACCCTTGAATGGAATTCGACCAATTTTGTGTCAGAATGTTCCTTGCATGAAGCCATTTCGATTAATTACAATTTGGCTTTCCAAGATGGCCGACATCTGCCGTTACTAAAAATAGCACAATCATAAAAATGACAATTACTCAAGAACCCTTGAATGGAATTCGACCAATTTTATGTCAGAATGTTCCTTGCATGAAGCCGTTTCGATTAATTGCAGTTTGGCTTCCAAGATGGCCGACATCTGCCGTTACTAAAAATAGCACAAACATAAAATGACAATTACTCAAGAACCCTTGAATGGAATTGGACCAATTTTGTGTCAGAATGTTCCTTACATGAAGCCATTTTGATTAATTGCAATTTGGCATTCCAAGATGGCCACCACATGCCGTTACTAAAAATAGCACAAAACATGAAAATGACAATATCTCAGTAACCGCTGAATAGATTTTGACGAAATTTGTGTCAAAATGATTTTTGCATTGAGATGTTATAAAAGTAACTTAAATATAGACAAGTCATAATGGCCTTTGTTACTAAAAATAGAAAAATGTGAAAATAAGAAAATCTCAGTGGAATTGGACTAATTTTCTGTCAGAATGATCATTTCAATAAGCTTTTTCGATTTTCTGCATTTTGGCATTCCAAGATGGCCGCCATCTGCCCTTACTAAAAATAGCACAAAACATGAAAATGACAACATCTCATTAACAGCTGAAGTGATTGAGACGACATTTGTGGCAAAATGATTCTTGCTTTGATGTGTTTCACAAATTAACAAATATTGACCCGTCAAGTTGGCCTCAGTTACTTAAAATAGCAAAATTTGAAAATTAGAAAATTACAATGGAACTGGACCAATTTTGTGTCAAAATGGTCCTTGCATGAAAGCTTTTCAATTTTTTGCATTTTGGCATTCTAAGATGGCCGCCATCTGCCGTTACTAAAAATAGCACAAAACGTGAAACTGACAATATCTCAGTAACCCCTGAATGGATTTTGATGAAATTTGTGGCAAAATGATTCTTGCCTTGAGGTGTTTCAAAAGTAAATATATAAAACCAGACAAGTTGGCCTCTGTTACTAAAAGTAGCAAAATGTGAAATTGAGAAAATCTCTGGAATTGGACCAATTTTGTATCAGAATGGGGACCATTCGGATACAAAAGCCAGGTGAGCGATATCAGGCCCATTTGGGCCTCTTGTGTTGACGTTTCTATTTTCTGAATGGTACTGACCCTCACCATGAAACAGATTTACACTTCCTGACTGTACAATGTCTGCCCTGTAACAGTATTATAAGCAAAAACACTGCCACTTCTTATGAAAAAATGTGAGGAACTTTTGCAGTGCAAAAGCTTGTCACATTTTTTTGCAAAAATATGAACACACTTGATTTTATGCACACTGGAAGACATAATGAATCATTGACTAAAAACTTGGTTAAGCTAACGATTCTCCGAATAACAGGTGCCCTGATAATACATGTTTTTCATAACTGCCTCACTCTGGCAATTCTAATGAGGACCACAACCCATGTTTATGTGAAGAAGTAAGAAAAAAAAACAGAATAGTTGTTACAACTTGTTAAAATAATATTATTTTTCCAAGTACAATGTACATGTATTGATAAAATTATTAAAATTGGTTAAAGAGCGCTTCTTTGAAAGCTTGATGTCCTGTTGCAGTGAACAAAGTAAATATCCTCCATATATGTTTCTGGAAACTTCAAGATCATTTACTCATGTTATATAGGACCAGCGAGTACCAGCTGATATGGTATTTCTACGGACCACAGAGAAATCAGGCTCATGTTTTATACGGACAGATCAGTTGGATGGAGAGACTGATTGGAAACTGAGGCTAGCGATACAGAACACACAGAATCTTCATTCCAATGTGGTATGTCAATTATAATTTGTGACTCCAGTAACAAAATTTAAAGTGGACAGCAAAGGAGTTCAAGAAAAAGTATCAGAATAATATGCAGTAACTATACTGATTTAGAGAGACACCATGGTTGGATGGCAAGAGCACTTGGTTTTGGCCAGAATAATATGCAGTAACTATACTGATTTAGAGAGACACCATGGTTGGATGGTAAGAGCACTTGGTTTTGGCCAGAATAATATGCAGTAACTATACTGATTTAGAGAGACACCATGGTTAGATGGTAAGAGCACTTGGTTTTGGCCAGAATAATATGCAGTAACTATACTGATTTTGAGAGACACCATGGTTAGATGGTAAGAGCACTTGGTTTTGGCCAGAATAATATGCAGTAACTGTACTGATTTAGAGAGACACCATGGTTGGATGGTAAGAGCACTTGGTTTTGGCCAGAATAATATGCAGTAACTATACTGATTTAGAGAGACACCATGGTTGGATGGTAAGAGCACTTGGTTTTGGCCAGAATAATATGCAGTAACTATACTGATTTAGAGAGACACCATGGTTGGATGGTAAGAGCACTTGGTTTTGGCCAGAATAATATGCAGTAACTGTACTGATTTAGAGAGACACCATGGTTGGATGGTAAGAGCACTTGGTTTTGGCCAGAATAATATGCAGTAACTATACTGATTTAGAGAGACACCATGGTTGGATGGTAAGAGCACTTGGTTTTGGCCAGAATAATATGCAGTAACTGTACTGATTTAGAGAGACACCATGGTTGGATGGTAAGAGCACTTGGTTTTGGCCAGAATAATATGCAGTAACTATACTGATTTAGAGAGACACCATGGTTGGATGGTAAGAGCACTTGGTTTTGGCCAGAATAATATGCAGTAACTATACTGATTTAGAGAGACACCATGGTTGGATGGTAAGAGCACTTGGTTTTGGCCAGAATAATATGCAGTAACTGTTCTGATTTAGAGAGACACCATGGTTGGATGGTAAAAGCACTTGGTTTTGGCCAGAATAATATGCAGTAACTATACTGATTTAGAGAGACACCATGGTTGGATGGTAAGAGCACTTGGTTTTGGCCAGAATAATATGCAGTAACTATACTGATTTAGAGAGACACCATGGTTGGATGGTAAGAGCACTTGGTTTTGGCCAGAATAATATGCAGTAACTGTACTGATTTAGAGAGACACCATGGTTAGATGGTAAGAGCACTTGGTTTTGGCCAGAATAATATGCAGTAACTATACTGATTTAGAGAGACACCATGGTTGGATGGTAAGAGCACTTGGTTTTGGCCAGAATAATATGCAGTAACTATACTGATTTAGAGAGACACCATGGTTGGATGGTAAGAGCACTTGGTTTTGGCCAGAATAATATGCAGTAACTGTACTGATTTAGAGAGACACCATGGTTGGATGGTAAGAACACTTGGTTTTGGCCAGAATAATATGCAGTAACTGTACTGATTTAGAGAGACACCATGGTTGGATGGTAAAAGCACTTGGTTTTGGCCAGAATAATATGCAGTAACTATACTGATTTAGAGAGACACCATGGTTGGATGGTAAGAGCACTTGGTTTTGGCCAGAATAATATGCAGTAACTATACTGATTTAGAGAGACTCCATGGTTGGATGGTAAGAGCACTTGGTTTTGGCCAGAATAATATGCAGTAACTATACTGATTTAGAGAGACACCATGGTTAGATGGTAAGAGCACTTGGTTTTGGCCAGAATAATATGCAGTAACTATACTGATTTAGAGAGACACCATGGTTGGATGGTAAGAGCACTTGGTTTTGGCCAGAATAATATGCAGTAACTATACTGATTTAGAGAGACACCATGGTTGGATGGTAAGAGCACTTGGTTTTGGCCAGAATAATATGCAGTAACTATACTGATTTAGAGAGACACCATGGTTGGATGGTAAGAGCACTTGGTTTTGGCCAGAATAATATGCAGTAACTATACTGATTTAGAGAGACACCATGGTTGGATGGTAAAAGCACTTGGTTTTGGCCAGAATAATATGCAGTAACTGTACTGATTTAGAGAGACACCATGGTTGGATGGTAAGAGCACTTGGTTTTGGCCAGAATAATATGCAGTAACTATACTGATTTAGAGAGACACCATGGTTGGATGGTAAGAGCACTTGGTTTTGGCCAGAATAATATGCAGTAACTATACTGATTTAGAGAGACACCATGGTTGGATGGTAAGAGCACTTGGTTTTGGCCAGAATAATATGCAGTAACTATACTGATTTAGAGAGACACCATGGTTGGATGGTAAGAGCACTTGGTTTTGGCCTGAATAATATGCAGTAACTATACTGATTTAGAGAGACACCATGGTTGGATGGTAAGAGCACTTGGTTTTGGCCAGAATAATATGCAGTAACTGTACTGATTTAGAGAGACACCATGGTTGGATGGTAAGAACACTTGGTTTTGGCCAGAATAATATGCAGTAACTATACTGATTTAGAGAGACACCATGGTTGGATGGTAAGAGCACTTGGTTTTGGCCAGAATAATATGCAGTAACTGTACTGATTTAGAGAGACACCATGGTTGGGTGGTAAGAGCACTTGGTTTTGGCCCAAAAAGACAGCTTTTGAATCTCAGCTGAAAAAGCTTTGTCAGCCCATCAGTAAATTGAAACCTATTTCGTATCAGGGAAGGTTAAATGAGAGGGTTCTGTCTTTCATATGCTGCCACCAGGATAATGGTGACCGGTAACAGGTCACAAGGCAACAAAAATCCTATTTGTCTTTGAATCTGAGCAGAATCACCCTTTCCTGTCAAATCAATTATCTACTTACTACTTAATATGAGGAATTTATTATAGGAAAGAATTATATTTTTGTGGATTATACCGATGTGTAAATACCAACATATCACTCACAAACCAAAAAAGAGAGTATAATGAGCAATTTGAAAGTGTGTTTGAGTGATTTGCTGGCATTTCAATAAAATGTAAAAGAAATTCTTTCTTTTAATTCCAACTGGGTCAGCTATATTTTAAAATTTTTCAGCGTAATTGAGTATTTTAGAAACTGACGCAAAGAAAACAGCTGCAAGTAGTTTGATTTTTCCAGTTCAGGGGAGTTTGATTTTTCCAGTTTCAGGGATTTATCAATGTTGGTTCATTCCCTGATTTCGTTTTCGCTGACCATATGCATCACGTTTCTTTTGCAGGATATTTTAGATATCAGGGCACAAGTGTATGCAGAAGCTCCACAAAAAGATATTCACAGCTTTGTAGGAACTTACAAACGAGTAAGTGTCTTGGGCATGATCTGTGTTCTGATATTTCTGTGAAATTCTAAAAAAAGTTGGACACCTAAAATAATTATCATAATTGTCCTAAAATGGAACGGTTGGAGTGTGTTCCAAAGGATGCAGATGGACTGGCTAACAGTGGAGACCCTGACCAGACTGGGTCTGCACTGTTTGCTCAGACCTATCTTTCCCAGTAATTAGAATATTTATGGTAGCTGCTATTTTATAGTTTGATAGATAATTATCACACTGGGTAGGTGGCAATTGAAAACGCTAATGCAGTCGACGAACGTGAATTAAAATGAGTTAGAAACAGCGTTTTTTATTGCAAACTGTCGCCGGTGTGATTATATGATATGCTAGCATGCCTAGTGTTTCCCTGAGCCTGAAAAAAGGGCAGGGTACTGGCCAGAAAAAGGGCACGTTTAGTGCGTGATCAGCTTCCAAAAGGGCACCTTTCTGAAGTTATTAGTTTTAATTACGGATTGGTTTTAGCTTATTAACACTTTCTGACAGGTTAAACACCTTACTCTTATAGGCAGTTGTAAGTATTTGCATGATAAAAGGCCTATTTCACATGCAGAAAGCTGTATATTACAAGTATTTGATATGAATATGGATAAAAGTACCTTCCACAGAGGGAGGGCAGAAGGGTAGGGTCAAAAGGAAGAAGGGTAGGACCAAAAGGCAGAAGGGTGCAGCACCCTTCTAAACCTCTATAGGGGAATCACTAATGCCAATAATTAGAAGTGATTATGGACAGAGCTCAGATAAGAAGAAATTTTGATGAAAATTGTTGTATAACTTTTCTTCCATAGAGAAAAACCTTTTTTGCAGACTAAGAAACATATTTGCTATGGTAATTTCAATCAAGCTGCCGGGCTGCATAGGGCAGTCAGCAGCACATCTGACTCAAGAGCCAGAGGTCTTGGGTTCGATTCCCGGGCCGGCCACATACTTTCGTTTCTCCTTACTCTGATTCAAGAAAGGCAGTCGTCATTTACTGGCGAAAGTATGTGCTTTTAGCTCTGGTTAACCATTAGGAGGTCAGAGGCTGCCCAGGAATAGTGTGGTTAGGGTAACTGAGCATTCCAACTTGTCCGTAGCTATTTACTGAAGTAAGGCTACAAAACAACATCAGCAATTTAATCTAGCTGTTTAGAAGGGGGATCATTAAAGAGGTTTGGTTATGTGTTTGTAGACTGATGAGAGTGTGGACAATGAACCATTAAGTATAGAGAACACTCTGTGGACCAACACTGTGGTGGCGTCTGGAACAGCCCTAGGTCTAGTGATATATACTGGCAGAGAAAACAGGAGTGTCATGAACACATCACAGCCTAAAAGCAAGGTACATGTATTTCTGTTCTGATAGAGAGGAGAAACAAAATTTGTCAGAGCTGTAGATAAGATGAAAATGTTGATGTTTCAATACCCTTGAGATGGCATGCTGTCAAGAATAATGTTTTAATTTGTGTTGAGAAGTGCAGTTCAAACACAGGGCCATGATCCTTTTGACTTTTGTTAAGCTGGTTGGCTTTACCTACAGGGGAAGCGACTCTGCCAGTTTCAGCTCAACTCTTGTAAGAAAGAATCTGCTTCAGTTCTTTCCCTTTGAGTAGATCCCATTTTGGAAGGGCCATGTCATCCAGGGAAGCAAACAGAAAGTCACAAAAAATGTTGCACTTTTTAAAATTGGCAGAAATACATGGAGGTATATCTACACACTTAGGAGAGCAAAGTCTTTCCTTTAATATGTGACTTCCATTGAAAAGGGAGGCAAAACAAAAATTGGTAGAGTTGATTCCCTTGAAAGTATACCCATTCACCTTTACAATATTCTGTCCGCTATCTAAATTTTTATTGTTAAGATGAGATGATATAGAAAAGAAGCAGTACAATAATATTTCTGTTGAAAAACTAAAGAAACTTGTTTGGAAGTATCATCAAATACTCCCCATATCTTTAGACTAGATTTTACCCACAGGGATTTGTAACAATTCATATTAATATACAAAAGAGACTTATTAATCTATACCCTAGACAAGGGGAACATAGACAAAAAATTAATATTTTATACCCACTATTTCTACGCTTGAAGAAGAGTACAAAACTCTTCCGATTGTGCTAATTCTCAGTTTCAAATCGAGAAAGAATATTAATCTTCGAAAAATAAGCAAGTTTACTGCCAAAAAAATCATATAATCCTTACTTCTTGCCCTTAGAAATACACCTACTCTCATTAAAATAGGTCAATGTCATTAAGTTGTTCCTGCCACCGAATGTAAGCAAACCTTGTCCAGCGAAAATAAACATCTACCGGCTTGCCGCAACAAATGCGAACATTGACAATTGAACGTGGAGTTATCTTTTTATCACAAAAACACATCGTATTCCACCTATTTAAAATCACAGTAGTCATTTTATTCTGAAATCACATCGCTTTTTTTCCACTGGCTTCCATCTTACTATATTTAACACTGTCACGTGACGAGTCTGCAGCAAAACCCATTTGAGACCTGGAATATGATTGGATAAAATTAATTTAAAGAAGACTAAGGAGAGCTTCCCCACCGCCAGATCGAGGATATTCGCTACGGAGTTGTCACGTGACCGTGTCAAGAAATATGGAAGCCAGTGAACAAGACAGCGATGTTTTCTCGGAATGAAATGACTTCTGTGAGTTTATGTACGTGGAATACGACTTGTTTTTGTGTTGAAAAGCTAGGATACCTCCAATTGTCGATGTTCGCATTTTGTTGGTCTAAGCCAGTAGATGTTATTTATTTGGGCTGAACACGGTTTGTTTACATTCAATGACAGGAACAACTTAATGACATTGGCCTATTTTAAGGGGAGTAGCGGTATTTCTAGGGACAAGAAGTAACAGTTACATGATTGTTTTGCAGTAAACTTGTTTATATTTTGAAGATTAATATTTTTTCTCGATGTGAAACTGAGAATTAGCACAATCGGAAGAGTTTTGTACTCTTTTTTCAAGCGTAGAAATAGTGGAGATAAATATTTATTTTTCGTCTATGGTACCCTTGTCTAGGGTATAGATGTATATATTATTATATAAATAAGTATAAATTGTTACAAGTCCCTGTGATTATACCATGCTGTTTTAGAGAGATGACTGCTTACTTCTGCATATCTAATATTTCAGGTGGGCCTATTGGACTTAGAAATCAACACATTAACAAAAGTGCTGTTCACTGCCGTGGTAGTCCTGTCTGTTGTCATGATTTTACTCAAGGTAAGTTACTCTTTCTTCCGGCCATTAGACCTCCAGCAACACTGACATCACTTTCTATATGTTGAAATAAAAAAGAAGATATGTAACTTATATGTAAAAACAAAAAGTAGTTCATAATATTTCATGACTAAAATATTGTGGGCCATCATTTGTGTTAATCATTATTATCTTCCTAAGCAGGATTTTGATTGAGTGACTCTTTTGAGCATAACTGCCCTTTGAGATTTAGCTGTCTCCCAGTCTCACAGAGACAGGGACAGAAAAGAGAAGGATAGGATAGACAAGAGTAAAATGCAACAAAAAACAAAAATTCTATCAGCTGAGTCTTGATCTGCTGCAAGCACAGTTGTCCTATACCAATAACAGTAGGACACCTCAGTGCCAAAAGTTCCACGGCATCATCACGCCACCCCTATGCCCTTTCTGAACCAGAGCTCAGACTCCACAGTAAATGTGATAGTCCTTCAGAATTAGTTTTACTTTGAATATTTTAGCCGCGACACAAGAAAACCAACAATATGGTGTGCTACCAGCACAGACTCAGATCAACCTGGACACACCTCAGTCTGATCAGACTTTTTTGCTAAGCCCTTAAAGGGTGGCCAAGGGTCTAAGCTACTTCCATGCGGACAGCGAAGACTCTGATCAGACTGGGCAGATGCCCAGGCTGATCTGAGTCTGTGCTGGCCGCACAACCACTTTGTTGGTTTTCTTGTGTTGCAGCTCATTTGTTCAGGTAGCATATTTATTCAACTATAAGACTGGGGCAAAATCCCCTTCTAAATGATTCCAGATATGTAAATCAGTCATATTAATTTGCTATATGATGTTTTTGCCCATCTTACACAATCCTAAAAACTTAGTTCTGTCTTGTAAGACTGGGGCTGCACTTATAAAACAACTCAAGTGGTTGCTATGCTGTTGCTAAGGCAAAATTGTTATGAAGGAGATTCCCTACAACTTTGAAATTTGCTCTGGAGGAACAGTCTTTTTTAGACTGTTTCTCCAGAGCAAATTTCATAGTTGTAGGGAATCTCCTTCATAGAGATTCAGCCCTAGCAACAGCATAGCAACCACTTAAGTTGTTTTATAAATACAGCCCCAGATCTAGATGGTTTTGGTTATTTTGGAGGTAAAACCCCATCTTATAATGAGATAAATACAGTATCCAGCTATCAGTGATTTCTGTAGACTATGTAAACTACAGTCAACTCCCGATATCTGGAACATTGATATCTCAAAATATCTTCTTATGTCAATGAATATATTTCCAATTTTTATTTACATTTCAACTCTTGTTATCTCAAACTACTGATATCTCAAAGTAAATTTTCTGGTACCAGAAAATTTACTTTGAGATATCAGTAGTTTTGGCTGAAATTTGACTTTGAGATATCGAGAGTTGACTGTATTCTTATTATGGATACAGCACACATTGTATATTTCCAGGGCTGGGGAGGTCCATGGTACAGATATATGTTCAGATTCATTCTTCTGTTCTCCTACATCATTCCTATCAGGTAAGCACAAAATGTTTTAAGGTGTGTGGGTGCACCTCTATGTTTTTCTGCCATTATTACAAAGGGAAAAAACTTTCATGACCTGTTTGCTTCCATGGACACCAAATCTTTTCAAAATGAGGTCTACTCCTAAGAGGAGAAAATTCTTTCCTTTAAGAGTTGACCTCAGTTGAAAAGGGAGGTAAAAAATGAAAATGGCAGATTTGCTTCCCCTTAAAGTGCACCCATTCACCTTACCTGTCACACACATAGCACCACTGTTTAAAAAATGTTTTAGAGTTATATTAAAATACTTTGAATGTTTCCAAAGCACAGCTACATAATTTGGTACATTCATTGCTTAAATAGCATAGTTGTTGGGCTGTATTTTATTCCATGATTGCAGACTGATTTAAAGAAAATGAATATATAGTTCTAAACCACACCCAGAATGTCATTCAAAAGTCACATGATAGTATACAACTGGCCAATGCAATGACAATTTAGAATGTGACATAGCCCCATAAACATAATTACAAGTGTTCAGTGTCCAACATAAGTCTGTGATTTTACCTTACTGTTAATGGAGGGATGTATACCTATTTACAGGTATGGTTTTTGGAACTATAAATAACAATCAAAATAGCAGTTTTCTATGTTTATTTAATTACATTACTGTCATGTAGTTATGGACATGACATAGAAGTCTTATCGCATACACAGAAGTACAGGAAAAGCTATTGTCACTCTGGCATCTGTATACATGTCAGCCTTTGAAGTTGGCTGTTTGGGTTAAAGCTTTTATGTTATGGGCAAAGGAAAGTTAGGCAAGCTATCCTGTTTACCAACAGAGTTAGTTAACAAAAGCTAGCCATTACTCAGAAGAGAACATCTTTATTGTTTTGCTCTACTATATAATATTTTGTTTCAGTTTACGTGTGAACCTAGACATGGGTAAAGCAGCATATTCCTGGATGATAACTCGTGACAAGACCATACCTGGCACAGTGGTTAGGTCAACTACGATACCAGAGGAACTTGGTAGGATTAGTTACCTACTGTCCGACAAGACCGGTACTCTCACACAGAATGAAATGGTAAGAATAACAATTCTGTTAATTATATTGGTACACTTTCAGGGGAAGCAAAGCAGCTGTTTTCATTTTTGCCTCCCTTTCTGTTGTGGCTCAACTGTTGCTCCTCTACCAACAAATACTCTCCTTTAAGAGTGGTATGGGTGCTAGGGCTGGGACGGGTAGAGATTTTGTACATGGGTACCCGAGTCCCTAGTATTCACGGGTACCTGTTACCATAGCATTTTGAGTGTGTCCACAGGTAGAAAATAACGTTTAGCTCAAATAATAAGTATGGTATACAGTCAAACCTCGATAATTCGAAATGACAGGGACCTCACTTTTTCATTCGAATTATCCGTAGTTTGAATTTATGAGTTCGGTCTTTCCCGTTCATTTCCGTACATTTCCGGAATTCGTTTTTACGGCGATTTTCAGACGGTCTGATATTTTATTTCTCTATGCATACTGACGTTCCTGGATTAACAAATCAATGAAAACAAGATCAGAACGTAGAATAATTAACATTACATACCGGAACTATCCAAACATCCACAATCATTTAATATCGCGAGACCAGCCCTCGTGTTTGGCACATGTACATGTGTATTGCCCGAAAGCAGCAAAGCTGCCGAACATTTTCCCAGCTCCGCAAATTAACTGTTTATGACAATGCAGCACCGGCGAAGATCAAAGCCAGACTGAACGGAAACAGGCTAGCCCTGACTTATCTCGGACTTAACTGTACTTTCACTTTCGCTTATGTTTCCGAGAACTGGCTACTTTCGTTTCAGAAAAAAACAAGTCCACCGTTCATCTGAGATGTGTCATGGAAAAGGCTCCTCAGTGATTCGGAGACAATGTATTACTCAAACCAGCCTGTCAGTCTGCGCAGGGTAGCTAGAGACTCTGTTTAGTGCCGTGTGCAAACCGTATTATCCGTGCCCAAACTGTATGATCACAGACTAACGGGACCAAAGTTCGGATGCGCATGCTAGTCCGAGCCTTTGCTGGTTACAAAAGTTATCACATTTATCCTTTAAATTTACAAACTTCAAACAAGATAATCCCTGTTAATTATGCAACCTTTTGCTCAACAGAAATCAATGACTAATCCATCAAAACGTTAGTGGTCGTGAAGCATTAATTACCTATACAGGTGGCAGTGATGACCTGAGGGTGTACATATTTATCTCATCGATGACAAAATGTGTAATAATCCGGCATAAAATTGGAGCATGAATTTTGATTTCGAATAATAGAGGGGTAATTATAATGAATTTACTCCATCGGGACCAAATTTTTTTTTCGAAAAATCCGATTTTTCGAATAATTGAAATTCGAATTTGCGGAAGTGTTTTTGCATAGAATTAATAGGCTTACGATCGGGACCGTGTTTCTACTTCGAAAAATCCGGTAATTTCGAAAAATCGGCGCTCGAACTACCGAGATTCGACTGTATGTCATTTGCTTACATGTACATGTGCATTGTAAGGGCACGAAAATGTAGAAATCTCCCTGTTACAATATACAAAACAGTTAGGCAATTATGATGGCGATTTATACAAGACAGTCACTCAAAACTTTTCTCTACTTGCTTGGAATTCTATTGAACTAGAATACTCATTAATTACATAATAATAAGCATTCAGGTAACGAGTAGTAAGTATGTACCCAGGTAACTGGTCTACTGGACCCGTACTCTGGTACCTGGGTACTTATCCTAGCCCTAGTTGGTGCCATTGTGAAAGGGTTTCATCATCTAGGGAAGCAAATGCTGATCCCTTTGGTGAAAATGATAAAAAAAAGGTAAACATGGAGTTGTACAAAAACATGGAAATACTCGATTGCAAAGATACTATAAATTCAGAAATACTTGCATTAGTTTTATATTGACAAAACTTCACAAATGCAAAGTTTTCTGAAAATAAAACTGTTTCAGAGTATTTTTAGCTCACCGTGCCCGAAGGGCCATAGTGAGCTATTGTCATACCAAAGTGTGCGTCCGTGGGTCGTTAATCGTTCGTCGTCCGTCAACACTTGAAAACAAATCTTCAAACATCTTCTTCTATAAAACTACTGGACCCATGGTTCTCAAATTTCACATAGAGCATGACCTGACTCTAGGGTCTGAGAATTGTAAATTTGGGTCAGATTGACTATCCAAGATGGCTGCTGTTACTAAAAATAGCAAAAATAACAAAATTATCTTCTTCTCCAGAACCACTTGGTATATTTGTCTGAATTTCTGCATGAAACATCAGTGGAAAATTGGTATTCAGAATTGTAAAAATGAAAAAAATCTGTAGCGGAGTTTTGTCGCAGTGACCTACTTTCTGTTTACAAGTGTAATTTTGCTCAAATGCCAATGTCGAAAAACAACTTAATTAAACAACTTCTTCTCTAAAACCACTGAACCCATGGGTCTGAAATTTCACATGGAGCATGACCAGACTGTAGGGTTTCAAATAAGATGGCCGTCGTTACTAAAAATAGCAAAAAAAACAAAATCAACATCTTCTCCAAAACCATTGGGTATATTTGGTTGAAAGTTTGCATGGAACATGGAACATAAGTGGGACTTAACAATTGTAAAAATCAAAAAAAAATCTGTAGCGGAATTAGGTCACAGTGACCTGCTTAGTGTTTACAAGACCGAATTTGCTCAAATGTCAATATCTCAAGAAAAGGCAAATGGATTCTGATCAGGTTTGGTCAGAAATGGTCCTTGAATGGAATTATTTCAAATTTGTGCCAATTGACTATCCAAGATGGCCACCAGGAGGACCGTTACTAAAAATAGCACAAACATAAAAATGACAATTTCTCAAGAACCCTTGAATGGAATTGGACCAAGTTTGTGTCAGAATGCTCTTTGCATGAAGCCATTTTGATTAATTGCAATTTGGCAATCCAAGATGGCCGCCATCTGCCCTAACTAAAAATAGCACAAAACATGAAAATGACAATATTTCAGTAACCACTGAATGGATTTTGACGAAATTTGTGGCAAAATGATTCTTGCATTGAGATATTTCAAACATAATTAAATATTCGCCTCTGTTACTAAAAATAGCAAAATGTGAAAATTAGAAAATCTCAATAGAATTGGACTTATTTCATGTCAGAATGGTCCTTTCATGAAGCCTTTGTGATTTTTTGCATTTTGGCATTCCAAGATGGCTGCCATCTGCCGTTACTAAATATAGCACAAAACATGAAAATGACAAAATCTCAGTAACCCCTAAATGGATTTTGATGAAATTTGTGGCAAAATGATTCTGGCATTGAGGTGGTTCAAGCATAACTTAATATAGACCAGTCATGTTGGCCTCTGTTACTAAGAATAGTAAAATGTGAAAATTAGAAAATCTCAATGGAATTGGACTAATTTTTTGTCAGAATGGTCCTTTCATGAAGCCTTTGCGATTTCTTGCATTTTGGCAATCCCAGATGGCTGCCATCTTCCGTTACTAAAAAAAGCACAAAACATGAAGTGGCCATATCTCAGTAACCCCTGAATGGAATTTGACAAAATTTGTGGCAAAATGATTCTGGCATTGAGGTGTTTCAAAAATTAATAAATGTAGACCCGTCAAGTTGGCCTCTGTTACTTAAAATAGCAAAATGTGAAAATTAGAAAATTACAATGGAACTGGACCAATTTATGTCAGAATGGTCCTTGCATGAAAGCGTTTGATTTTTTGCATTTTGGCATTCCAAGATGGCCTCCATCTGCCATTAATTAAAATAGCACAAAACATGAAGTGACAATATCTCAGTAACCACTGAATAGATTTTGATGAAATTTGTGGCAAAATGATTCTTGCAGTGATATGTTTCAAAAGTATTTAAATATAGACCCGTCAAATTGGCCTCTATCACTAAAAATAGCAAAATTTGAAAATGAAAAAATCTCAATGAAATTGGACCAATTTTGTGTTAGAATGGTCCGTGGCAAAATAGCCAGGTGAGCGATATCAGGCCCATTTGGGCCTCTTGTTGTCTTTTATCATGGCAGAGACGCAGTATGAAATTTCAAAATCAAAATTTTTGAATTTGAAAGTTGCACTTGAAGTTTTTAGCTCACGTATCCTAATATCTAGGAAGAGCTAATGAACTCACGCTGACCCCGTCATCTGTGTAATACTTATTTGTGAAGAAAATATTAATTTGCAGATTTCTTTCATTTTACCGTAATTAATCAGACTGCTTTCATAGTTGTAGAAAATGTATGGTTATTGGGTTTTCTTGTTGAGTGTTGTGACTTATTTTGTGTCAGAATGGTCCTTTCATGAAGCCTTTGTGATTTTTTGCATTTTGGCATTCCAAGATGGCTGCCATCTGCCGTTACTAAAAATAGCACAAAACATGAAAATGACAAAATCTCAGTAACCCCTAAATGGATTTTGATGAAATTTGTGGCAAAATGATTCTGGCATTGAGGTGGTTCAAGCATAACTTAATATAGACCAGTCATGTTGGCCTCTGTTACTAAGAATAGTAAAATGTGAAAATTAGAAAATCTCAATGGAATTGGACTAATTTTTTGTCAGAATGGTCCTTTCATGAAGCCTTTGCGATTTCTTGCATTTTGGCAATCCCAGATAGCTGCCATCTTCCATTACTAAAAAAAGCACAAAACATGAAGTGGCCATATCTCAGTAACCCCTGAATGGAATTTGACAAAATTTGTGGCAAAATGATTCTGGCATTGAGGTGTTTCAAAAATTAATAAATGTAGACCCGTCAAGTTGGCCTCTGTTACTTAAAATAGCAAAATGTGAAAATTAGAAAATTACAATGGAACTGGACCAATTGTTGTCAGAATGGTCCTTGCATGAAAGCGTTTGATTTTTTGCATTTTGGCATTCCAAGATGGCCTCCATCTGCCATTAATTAAAATAGCACAAAACATGAAGTGACAATATCTCAGTAACCACTGAACAGATTTTGATGCAATTTGTGGCAAAATGATTCTTGCAGTGAGATGTTTCAAAAGTATTTAAATATAGACCCGTCAAATTGGCCTCTATCACTAAAAATAGCAAAATTTGAAAATAAGAAAATCTCAATGAAATTGGACCAATTTTGTGTTAGAATGGTCCGTGGCAAAATAGCCAGGTGAGCGATATCAGGCCCATTTGGGCCTCTTGTTGTCTTTTATCATGGCAGAGACGCAGTATGAAATTTCAAATTCAAAATTTTTGAATTTGAAAGCTGCACTTGAAGTTTTTAGCTCAAGTATCCTAATATCTAGGAAGAGCTAATAAACTCACGCTGACCCTGTCATCTGTGTAATACTTATTTGTGAAGAAAATATCAATTTGCAGATTTCTTTCATTTTACCGTAATTAATCAGACTGCTTTCATAGTTGTAGAAAATGTATGGTAATTGGGTTTTCTTGTTGAGTGTTGTGACTTATTTTGTGTCAGAATGGTCCTTTCATGAAGCCTTTGTGATTTTTTGCATTTTGGCATTCCAAGATGGCTGCCATCTGCCGTTACTAAAAATAGCACAAAACATGAAAATGACAAAATCTCAGTAACCCCTAAATGGATTTTGATGAAATTTGTGGCAAAATGATTCTGGCATTGAGGTGGTTCAAGCATAACTTAATATAGACCAGTCATGTTGGCCTCTGTTACTAAGAATAGTAAAATGTGAAAATTAGAAAATCTCAATGGAATTGGACTAATTTTTTGTCAGAATGGTCCTTTCATGAAGCCTTTGCGATTTCTTGCATTTTGGCAATCACAGATGGCTGCCATCTTCCATTACTAAAAAAAGCACAAAACATGAAGTGGCCATATCTCAGTAACCCCTGAATGGAATTTGACAAAATTTGTGGCAAAATGATTCTGGCATTGAGGTGTTTCAAAAATTAATAAATGTAGACCCGTCAAGTTGGCCTCTGTTACTTAAAATAGCAAAATGTGAAAATTAGAAAATTACAATGGAACTGGACCAATTTATGTCAGAATTGTCCTTGCATGAAAGCGTTTGATTTTTTGCATTTTGGCATTCCAAGATGGCCTCCATCTGCCATTAATTAAAATAGCACAAAACATGAAGTGACAATATCTCAGTAACCACTGAATAGATTTTGATGAAATTTGTGGCAAAATGATTCTTGCAGTGAGATGTTTCAAAAGTATTTAAATATAGACCCGTCAAATTGGCCTCAATCACTAAAAATAGCAAAATTTGAAAATGAGAAAATCTCAATGAAATTGGACCAATTTTGTGTTAGAATGGTCCGTGGCAAAATAGCCAGGTGAGCGATGTCAGGCCCATTTGGGCCTCTTGTTGTCTTTTATCATGGCAGAGACGCAGTATGAAATTTCAAATTCAAAATTTTTGAATTTGAAAGTTGCACATGAAGTTTTTAGCTCACGTATCCTAATATCTAGGAAGAGCTAATGAACTCACGCTGACCCTGTCATCTGTGTAATACTTATTTGTGAAGAAAATATTAATTTGCAGATTTCTTTCATTTTACCGTAATTAATCAGACTGCTTTCATAGTTGTAGAAAATGTATGGTAATTGGGTTTTCTTGTTGAGTGTTGTGACTTATTTTGTGTCAGAATGGTCCTTTCATTTTACCGTAATTAATCAGACTGCTTTCATAGTTGTAGAAAATGTATGGTAATTGGGTTTTCTTGTTGAATGTTGTGACTAACTGTTAACAGGTGCCATTAGGTTTATTTCATCATAGTATGACTCAGATACTTATGCAAATGGAGGCTTTTCAGCAGTTTCTTTGCTTTCAGGTTTTCAAGAAACTTCACTTGGGGACTGTGGCTTTCACCCCTGACACCATGGATGAGGTAAAATCAAATGTAATATGTTAAGGCTTAACATGCTCAAATAGCAGACAACACGATTTGTCTGCAAAATTTAAATAAAAATTCATGCAAGCCATATGATATTGGGAATTCCAAGACTATAGGAGAAACAGTATAGACCCAGATGAGGCTCATCCAGTTTGCAAACTCATCAGTTTTTAGCTCACCTGAGCCAGAGGCTCCGGGGGAGCTTATAGGATGGTAAGGCTCCGTCGTCCGTCGTCCGTCGTCCGTCCGTCGTCCATCCGTCCACAATTTCAAACGACTTCTCCTCTGAAACCGCTGGGCCGATTGTAACCAAATTTCATATAGAGCCTCCTGGGACCTTAGGAACGAAAAGTTGTTCAAACGGTCCTGGTCACATGACCAACATGGCCGCCATGCCCATATATGGTAAAAACCTGAAAAAATCTTCTTCTCCAGAACCAATAGGTCGATGGTCTTGAAACTTGGTATGTAGCATTGGGTACACGAGTACTACCAAGATTGTTCAAATTATGACCTTGGGTTGACCTTGACCTGTTTTACGGTAAGGTCAAATTTGCTTACTCATGCTTTTATATGGCAAAATGCTGCAACATAAGATATCTTGGAAACTGTTGAAGATTTTGGCCTAGAAATTGGTGCATACAGTCATCTTAATGACTACATGAAGATTTATGAGTACAAGAGGTCAAGGTCATTCTTTGACCTTTGACCCAGAACTCTCATATTTTGACAATATCAAGCAATCTCCTCAAAAACTACAAGGCCAATTGTAACCAAATTTCATATAGATCCTCCAGGGGTTGAGGGAATGAAAATTTGTGCATACGGTCCAGGTCACATGACCAACATGGCCACCATGCCCATATATGGTAAAAACCTTTAAAAATCTTCTTCTCCAGAACCAGTAGACCGATGGCCTTGAAACTCGGTATGAAGCATTGGGTACTCAAGTACTATCAAGATTGTTCAAATTTTGACCCTGGGTTGACCTTGACCTTTTTTACGGCAAGGTCAGATATGGGAAAATGCTAGAACATGAGATTTCATGGAAAGTTTTGAAGATTTTGGCCTAAAAATTGGTACATAGAATCATCTTAATCAGTACATGAAGATTTTTGAGTACAAGAGGTCAAGGTCATTCTTTGACCTTTTACCCAGAAATCTCAAATTTTGACAATTTCAAACAATCTGCTCTAAAACCACTGTGCCAATTGAAACCAAATTTCATATAGAGCCTCGAGGGGTTGATGGAATGAAAATGTTTTCTAACGGTCGTGGACACATGACCAACATGGCCGCCATGCCCATATATGGTAAATACCTTTAAAAATCTTCTTCTCCAGAACCAATTGACCGATGGCCTTGAGACTTTGTACGTAGCATTGGGTACTTGAGTACTATCAAGATTGTTCAAATTATGACCTTGTGTTGACCTTGACCTTTTGCAGCAAGGTCAAATATGGGAAAATGGTAGAACATAAGATTTCATGGAAAGTTTTGAATATTTTGACCTAAAAATTTGGTATATACAGTTGTCTTAATGAGTTCATGAAGATTTATGAGTACAAGACTTAGAGGTCAAGGTCATTTTTTTACCTTTGATCCAGATTGCTCATATTTTGACATTTTCAACCATTTCCTCAAAAGCCAAAGGGCCAGTTGTGAACACATTTCATAAAATTATAGAGCCTCCAGGAGTTGATTGAATGAAAATTTGTTCAAACGGTCCAGGTCACATGACCAACTTGGCCGCCATTACCGCTTACGGGATAAATCTTTAATATTTTTCTTCCCCAGAACCAATACACCTATGGCCCTGAAACTTGGTAAATAGCATGGAGTACTAGAGTACCACCAAGACTGTTCAAATGGTGACCTTGGGTTTACCTTGACCTTTTTTGCAACATGGTCAAATATGGGAAAATGCTAGAACATAAGATTTCATGGAAAGTTTTGGAGATTTTGGCCTAAAAATGGTATATATGGTTGTCTAATGAGTACATAGATTTATGAGTACAAGTGGTCATGGTCATTCTTTGACTTTTGACCCAAAACTCATATTTTGACAATTTCAGACATGATAAGTATAAGCCACCTTGCCAATTGTTCTCAGGTGAGCGATTCAGGGCCTCATGGCCCTCTTGTTGCTTTTAGCGCTTTAAGGGATAAAATTTTCTGCCGGACTTAACATTCATTCTGTGCAACATAATAGTGATGCATATAGATGAATTGTAATAAATATGTTAAATGGTGGTAGAAAGGATATGTAGGAAAGAAGTTTTACCAGTCCAGGGTTATATGCATCCCTCACCCCTCCCTTCTCCGGGCTTTCAGATGAGACTTTAAACTGAATACATGCCCGGGTTGTATTGTGGTTTTGGTACACTGTATAAGTTACTGACGGCCTAAGCTTGCTTAATTTTAGATCACAGCACACCTCAAGACAGCCTTCTCCACACCTTCTATGGCAGCCATGACAACTCCCAGTAGAGTTGGTACACCAGTCAGACGTACTGTGGTGACAAGAGTTCTAGAGGCAGTCCAGGCTCTGGCATTATGTCATAATGTGACACCAGTCTATGAGGACAAGGAAGACTATGATATGACTGAGGCTGATCAACAAAGTCAGCAGACTGTAGTTTATCAAGCCTCTAGTCCTGATGAGGTAATTAAGCTGGATTATCATTGAAGAGTGAGAAAAGCAAAATTTGTAGATGAAAATTGTATCCCCTCAAGCAGGGATGAGAATATTCCAGATTGATTAAGAATTCCTGATTTGAGTGCCCCGGAAATAGATCTGGAGATTCATGCACAGTTGATATTTAGGTCTATAAGAAAACAACAAAATCATTTTTCTTCAGGTAAATACCTTGTTTTTTTGCACAGCAGACTTTTGTCAGGCACAGTGGCTCAAGAGAAGCATTCAACGGGTCGCAAAAATTTCCTAAAATCCACTTTCCTGATGGTCTCTTAGACCTCATTCTCACTCCTGCTCAGCTGAAGGGAAGGAGGTCACAATGCTTGTTATGCAATTCCTATTGGTGTCAGCATCAGCATAGTTTCTTTTCTGCATCTTAGCTATTTAACCAGCTGACATACTCTTACCAAACTTCTTCATTGGGATAGGTCAAAAAGTTTATTAGGTTTTGGTGATCTTGACCTCATTTTCAGGAATGTTACTTAAAACATGAAAGGACCAGTCTCTATAAGGCCATTTTCATGGCTAAAGCCGGTTTTCTTTAAACTTTATATACTTTAACTGATATGTATTGACTGTCTTATGGTGCAATACCAGATTTTTTGGTTCACTGGTTTTCACTATGCACAATTTAAGTGGGTGGGGTAATTCCACCCCATTAAAAGTATACATACAAAAATGCTATTTTTCCTATTCCAAGTCCATGCTTCAAAATGGTGGTTGCAATAGGAAAAGTACACTTCTGGACTTAAAAGATGATGATAATATTATTCTGAAAATCATACCAGAATAGAGTTTATATTCGCTTGTAAGATGTACACCAATTTCAGTATTTTTTGTTCTCCGACTTTAAGAAAAACCACAACACGTTCACAGTTTTCAAGATTTTTTAAAAATCTTTTGCTATTATTATGTTGATATAATAGTCATTGCAGGCATATGTCAGAATTTATTTTATGATCGTTAGTATGAGAGTTATCTCCCCACGAAATTTGATTTTGTCCATTTTTCAATATCAGCATGCATTTGTCATTTCATGAGTACTCCAAACTCCATTTGGAAGTTAATAACAACTTTTGATGCAAATATTTGTTAATTTTTGTAGGCATTGGAGTTACTTTTGCATGCGATGATATCATATTCTATGTAATTTTGAAAAAAAGGATGCCTCTCATCTGGAAAATTAACAAATTGCCAATGACTTACAAGCAGGGTTTGCTTAGTTTTTGCAACCTCATTAAACTCATGCTAAATGCTTAAATTAAAGTCCTTATGGCCCATTCGTGTTTTTACGCTGGTTATTATTCATCTTCTTCAGAATTGCCAGACATAATCCATGTGTCAGCAGCAGCATCTTTTAGATAATCAATGTGCACCTTGCTCGGTTTGGCTTTCACTGTTTTCTGTTTCGTTGCGGTAATATCCTAAATACCAAAGCACTGAAGCCACATGTGCACAACACCCAACGGTGTGAGCACCACTTCTGCACCCACAATACCATCCAGTGATTGGGTTCAGCCCATGAGTGTATTCAACCCACAAGTTATATGTTTTATTTGATGTGTGACGAGAACGTATCTGTGCTTTGAGAACACCGTCATCTTCTTTGTGTGCTATTATCTCATATAATCCCTTTTCGTCAAGGTGTTCATCCGTGTAGAATTTGGCCTGTTTAAGTTGGTATATTCCCATTGTCAGGTCCCTGAGTTCATCCTCAGTCAACTCTGGGAAATTGTCAAGCTTTACGTCATCAATCTTTTTCCATATTACCCATTTTTTATCCCAACTGCTTTTCATGACCTTATTCTGCAGCTTATTTGGAGATTTTTCCAAGAACTGTTCCAAAAGGTTGAATACACTCAAGGGCTGAACCCAATCACTGGATGGTATTGTGGGTGCAGAAGTGGTGCTCGCACCGTTGGGTGTTGTGCACATGTGGCTTCAGTGTTTGGTATTTAGGATATTACCGCAACGAAACAGAAAACAGTGAAGCCAAACCGAGCAAGGTGCACATTGATTATCTAAAAGATGCTGCTGTTGACACATGGATTATGTCTGGCAATTCTGAAGAAGATGAATAATAACCAGCGTAAAAACACGAATTGGCAATTTGTTAATTTTCCAGATGCGAGGTATCCTTTTTTCAAAATTACATAAAATATGACATCGTCGCATGCAAAAGTAACTCCAATGCCTACAAAAATCAACAAATATTTGCATCAAAAGGTGTTATTAACTTCCAAATGGAGTTTGGAGTACTATGGAATGACAAATGCATGCTGATATTGAAAAACGGACAAAATCAAATTTCGTGGGGAGATAACTCTCATATTAATGATCATAAAATAAATTCTGACATATGCCTGCAATGACTATTATATCAACATAATGATAGCAAAAAGATTTTAAAAAAATATTCAAAACTGTGAACGAGTTGTGGTTTTTCGTAAAGTCGTAGAACAAAAAATACTGAAATTGGTGTACATCTTACAAGCGAATATAAACTCTATTCTGGTATGAATTTCAGAACAATACTATCATCATCTTTTAAGTCCAGAAGTGTACTTTTCCTATTGCAACCACCATTTTGAAGCATGGACTTGGAATAGAAAAAATAGCATTTTTGTATGTATACTTTTAATGGGGTGGAATTACCCCACCCATTTAAATCGTGCATACAGTGAAAACCAGTGAACCAAACAATCTGGTATTGCACCATAAGACAGTCAATACATATCAGTTAAAGTATATAAAATTTAAAGAAAATCGGTTTTAGCCATGAAAATGGCCTTCTAGAGACTGCTCCTTTACCTCCATAACAGTATTTCTGTATTCTATCTCTTTAAATGATTTATGAATTCTAGCCAAATCAAGCTGTAGGATATATAAAAGGGTTTGGCCTAAAGGGTTAATGCAACTGATGAGTAGCAAGTTTACAAACATAGGTTTTACTATTTTCAGGTTGCCCTTGTGTCTTGGACTGAGAGTGTAGGTCTGACCCTGATAAAAAGAGATCTCTACTCTATGCAGCTCCTGGCTCCTAATGGTTCAATACAGAATTACACCATATTACAGGTCTTCCCTTTTACGTCTGAGTCTAAAAGAATGGGAATCATTGTTAAAGTAAGTACTTACCATGGGTGCACCTCCATTGTCATCTCAGTACTACAGATAAGAAGGGGTAACGGGTATGATTAAGGCATAATTTTCCTTCTTTGTCCATAAAATCGTATGTGGTGCCCCCTTATTAGAACTGT
This sequence comes from Ctena decussata, assembly GCA_963989385.1. NCBI lineage: Eukaryota > Metazoa > Mollusca > Bivalvia > Lucinida > Lucinidae > Ctena > Ctena decussata. Next base: position 60,827,891 of record OZ022503.1, read on the forward strand.
CTCCAGACCTGGGGTGATTGTAATCTGTAATCGTGATTACTTGTAATCAATTACAGTTTCTGAGTAATTATGAAGTAATCTGTAATCATGCATTTTTATCCCCCGACCGAAAGGTTCGGGGGATATAGCGTTCGGTCGGGGGATATAGCGATGAGCCTGGCGTCCGTCCGTCCGTCCGTCCGTCCGTCTGTCCGTCCGTCCGTCCGTAAACACTTTCTTGTCCGCTCTATATCTTGAATACCCTTTGGAATATTTTCATGATACTTCACAGTTATGTAGAACAGGTCATGACGATGTGTCGCGTACAAGAATGGTAACTCTTGCTATTGTACTTTTTGAATTATCTCCCCTTTGGTGATTTTTTGGCAGATTCGTGTCCGCTCTGTAACTTGAATACCCTTTGGAATATTTTCATGATACTTCACAGAAATGTAGAACAGGTCATGATGATGTGTCGCGAACAAGAATGACAACTCTTGCTTTCTTACTTTTTGAGTTATTTCCCCTTGATAGTTTTAGGTGTGATTTTTTGGCAGATTTGTGTCCGCTCTATAACTAGAATACCCTTTGGAATATTCTCATGATACTTCACAGATATGTAGAACAGGTCATGACGATGTGTCGCGAACAAGAGTGACAACTCTTGCTTTCTTACTTCGGGGGATATAGCGATGAGCCTGGCGTCCGTCCGTCCGTCCGTCCGTCCGTCTGTCCGTCCGTCCGTCCGTAAACACTTTCTTGTCCGCTCTATATCTTGAATACCCTTTGGAATATTTTCATGATACTTCACAGTTATGTAGAACAGGTCATGACGATGTGTCGCGTACAAGAATGGTAACTCTTGCTATTGTACTTTTTGAATTATCTCCCCTTTGGTGATTTTTTGGCAGATTCGTGTCCGCTCTGTAACTTGAATACCCTTTGGAATATTTTCATGATACTTCACAGAAATGTAGAACAGGTCATGATGATGTGTCGCGAACAAGAATGACAACTCTTGCTTTCTTACTTTTTGAGTTATTTCCCCTTGATAGTTTTAGGTGTGATTTTTTGGCAGATTTGTGTCCGCTCTATAACTAGAATACCCTTTGGAATATTCTCATGATACTTCACAGATATGTAGAACAGGTCATGACGATGTGTCGCGAACAAGAGTGACAACTCTTGCTTTCTTACTTTTTGAGTTATTTCCCCTTGATCATTTTAGGTATGATTTCGTGTCCGCTCTATAACTTGAATATCTTTTGGAATATTTTCATGATACTTCACAGATATGTAGAACAGGTCATGACGATGTGTCGCGAACAAGAATGACAACTCTTGCTTTCTTACTTTTTGAGTTATTACCCCTTGATGGTTTTAGGTGTGATTTGGTGTCCGCTCTATAACTTGAATACCTTTTGGAATATTTTCATGATACTTCACAGATATGTAGAACAGGTCATGATGATGTGTCGCGAACAAGAATGACAACTCTTGCTTTCTTACTTTTGGAGTTATTTCCCTTTGATGATTTTAAGTGTCTGCTCCATAGCTTGAATACCTTCTGAAATATTTTCATGATACTTCACAGATATGCAGAACAGGTCATGACAATTTGTCTCATACATGAATGATAACTCTTGCTATTAGACCTAGTGAATTATTTCCCTTTGGTAGTTTGAGCTGCTGTTTGAGTCTCTGCTCCATAACTGTATAACCCTGGCCAGCTCCAGAATTTGAATAACCGTGAACCTTTTAGAATATTGATGATCATGCTGTGATATCTTATCAGTGTTCCCAACTGTCTCTTACCCCTCCACATTCCCGTGCCCCCTCCTGCACCCCCCCCCCCCCAAAAAAAAAAAAAAAAAAATTTTTTTATTTTTTTTTCCAGATTTGGATTCTTTGTCCAAATTCACTTACTAGAGAGCTCAAAATTAGGTTTGTAGGGCTTGTACTTTAGAAGTTATTCACACATTTTGAAAGTTGAATGTATCGTATGCTATACATTTGTGTATATGGTGGCTGTTTGAGATATTACCTCTTTTTAGCAGTCAAGCATACTGTTTTAGTCTGAGTGTTAGATAATCTTGCATCTGTTAACAGTTAATGTCAATCAGAAGCATAAAAGAACGACAATATATTACTAATATGTGTTTTGAAGTGCACCCTTTTACCAAGGCCCATGGGGATCTTCGGTCGGGGGATTTGCCATCTCCTCTGATGGCTATTTTTATGATTACAAGTAATCTTATTGTAATCAATTACAAAATGGGCTATAATCATGCTTACTTTATGATTACATTTTGATTACTGTGATTCATTTTCAGAAACTAGAAAAGAAGTAGAAAAAAAGAAACTTCATCTGCTTTTTAATAGTTTAAAGAAAAGACTTGTGCAAAATAACAACAGAAAGCAGTTGACTATTCGAAGTGTCTTCAAACTGAATAAGACAGAGAAAAGTGTTCAAATGGCAGCAGATCAAATTCAGAAACTGACAGAACTCCCGTCATACTCTTTTGGGGAGTAAAGTTTAAGCAGTTCATGATCATAGTCATAAATATGCACTCTTTTACCCATTTATGACTGGCAAACTTTTCTGTCCTCACGAACTAGATAAGTCCATTTAGCAGTTTAGGGTGGTTGGCTAATTTTTTTACATCTTTTTTTTACAAACTGTTAAAAATTTCATGCAAGCTGACACCCAAGTCACTGATACCCAAGTCGGTCAACTACAGCGGTTTCACATATCAACTCTGAAGAAACTACAATCATTACCAGAGCGGACAGTCTCTTCGGCAGTGCAGCTGCTGTTGGGCACCCTTCCAATACAGGCTGAACTGCATAAGAGGCAGTTAAGTCTACTCCACTCCATTGCCCGTTCCAGAAATGAGAAGATAAAGGGGTTGATGGCTCGACAGCTGACACTTAAATGCCAGGGTAGTTTCTTTTGTACGGTTGAATGCATCCTGGATATGTATAACCTTCATCAGCCCTCTTGTCTTGAAAATTATACAAAGTTCTCCTGGAAAAAGATCACTCGTGAGTCAATATGTCAGTTCTGGACCCAGCGTTTGGTTGCAGATGCCCAGATGAGGTCTGCCTTGGTTAACTGTAATCTCACCTCCATGGCGGTGGGTGTTACTCATACAGTATGGGAATCAGCTGCAAACAACATGCATGATATTAGAAGAAGTATCACTAAAGTACATATGATGACAGGAGTATATATGCTTCAGTCAACAAAAGCTAGATTCAATCAGTACAGTGTGGATGAGACCTGTCCGTTGTGTAGACTCGGCCCAGAAGATCTACCTCATGTTCTCCTTCGTTGCCCTGCCCTGGCTGAGATTAGAGACTCGTCACTGAAAGATATCAGGGTATTCCTGGCAAGTCAGTTTGGTCAGCCATTCTGGTCATCCCGATCAAGGATGGAGTTGGTGAAGATTCTGCTAGACAGTCACAACCTGATGAGTCTGCTAGGGGCTCATGTTGCAGAGGAGGTCTTGGTGCAGCTGGAGGCTCTGAGTCGTAGGTACTGTTCTCGGTTGCATGCAAAAAGGTTGCAACTGTACAGAAAATTGTCCAATTAAGCTATATTCCCGATTTATCAATGTGGCCGCCACCACAAGTCTAACCTGTCTGTACATAGTGTGTATATAGCTGTTATTCCTGGATTTACCTACTTATATGAATCAACGTAAAACATCTACCTGTCAACAACCTGGGTGCGCCGTTTTACTGGCGGGATCTAAAGAAACAGAAACAGAAGCAAGCAGTGAGGATCCTGACCAAAATGCTGCATTCAAAGCATCTGATCTGAGTCTGCACTGTTTACCTGTCTCCTTTTATGGGATGCTAGGCATTAATGGGTTAATATTTAAGGATAAATTTGTTATTATGTAAAATCTGTGAGATTTTGGTATTCTTGAATGCAGGGTATTTCAGGTCAAAACTGGTAGCTGCCTTGGTTGTCTTACATTTGTAAGACTGATTTACATGATTTATCATCTTTACTTTGGACAGGCAGGTTCAAGGGTTAAAGATGTTTTTCAAACATACTGACTGTTTTGTGTTTATTGGTGCAGAGTTGAGCAGTACTACTCAACTCTGATTTTCACACTTTTTTTGTGGATTGAGCTAACTGTAACGTCTGTCTACTTTATGACACCTGTGTATTGCATATAACACAAAGCCAGTACTTTCATTCCTTTCTTCCCCATTTATGGGCCAACTTATCAACTTTGAATTTTTCGCCAGACTGAGGGTGGGCAAGAAAAAGATGAAAATGAAATATATACAAAATTTACAGAAAGTGTTTGGCCCCTTGCATTGATGACTTTGAACTAGTCTTTCACAAGCATTTTTGTGACATTGTAGAAAATGTAGAATCATATTTCTGATTTTTTAAATAAACAGGTTAAAATAGTGATGGAGAAAAAATATTGAAGCATGTGCTTTATATTTTATATGACCTTACGCATAGCATTTATTGAATTTCTCAAACTTCATAAATAGCATACACTCATTGTATGCACATTACATGTAACTGCAGATTGCTAAATAAGAATTTCATTCAGATTAAAAAGTAAGTCAAGTTCTTCAGAAGTTATTTCAGTCTTACCTATTAGCACACATGTAAGTCACCAATTATTTGCTGATTTAGGTATAAATTAGTCTTTTTGAATATAGAGTTTTTGCACTATCACAGTCATGATCATTCTATATAATGTAATCACATGTAAACATAAAGTAATCATGATTACTTTGCAAAGTAATTGTAATTGTAATCAATTACAGTCAGATAAAATGTAATTGTAATTGTAATCTGTAATTACGATTTAAAAAAGTAATTGTAATTGATTACATTGGCATGTAATCAGCCCCAGGTCTGACTATCTCACAGAGACAGTTCTAATGAGGGGTCACAACATACGTTTTCATTGAGAAATAAGAAAAAACTATTTCTGAATTTCTGAATTAAGCCAGTTACTCCTTATCTGGAGCTCAGAATTGTCTGCCAATTTAACATTTTTACAAAAGGAAACAACTTCTGTGACTTTCAAGCTTCCCTTGCTGACGTAACCCATCCAAAATGGAGTCTACTTTTGAAGAAAAGAATTTGCTTTTGAGCTGAACCCCACCGGCCAACAAAAAGGAAAATGGCAGATTTGCTCCTCCTAATGTGTACCCATGTACCTGTACCAGTTGTTTTACTTAGCTTAACCCTTATATGCCAATAAAGCAATGACAAAATTTACATATGCAAAATTTTGAAAAATGTTTTGCCCAAACTCTATAATATTGAAATTACAAAAACTGGTGGACAAACAGTGTAGATCCAGATGAGGGGGGCTCATATGAGCCACCTCATCTGGATCTATGCTGTGTGCAAACTATTTTCATTTTTGGTGCTTTAAGTGTAAAAAAGCAACCATGCCAACCTAGCAAACACTATTTGCCGAATACGAAAATTCTTTGAATTTTCAATGTGATATAGCTCAGGCGAAACATTTTTTGAATTTTAGCAGACGTAATTTTTCTTGTCTGCTGTTTTAGCACTTAAGGGTTAATGAAAACATGCTAGATAGGTATATTGTCATGTTTTACTAAGAATATATCATCAGACTTTCATATAACAGAGAAATGTATGTTTTTACAGGAAGAGCAGACAGGGGAAATAACCTTCTACCTGAAAGGAGCAGACGTAGTTATGATGTCCATAGTTCAGTATAATGATTGGTTGGAGGAGGAGGTATGTAAAGTTCACTAAATGAGCCGCAACACGACAAAACCAACAAAGTCGCATGAGCACCAAGCAAAGACTCAGATCAGCCTGGGCATCTGCCCAGCCTGATCAGTCTTCACTGTGTGCTGAAAGGGTAGCTAATGGTTTGAGCTAACTTCATGCTCACAGCAAAGATTCTCATTAGACTGGGTGGATGCCCAGGTTGATCAGGGACGTTGCTGGGTGAACATGCCACTTTGTTGGTTTGTTGTATTGTGGCTCAAATATTGTTTGGCTGTAAATTAAAGGCTTCATCATGAGAGAATGAAACAGGAAGTCATAAAATTTGTTTTTCTTTGTATAAATGATGGAAAAACATTGAGATTTGTCTGTTTGCTTTAATTTTGATGATACTGGTGAGAAAGACGTAAAGTACATGTACCAATTTGAAGTCCACCCGTATTCAGTTTTGAATACAATTACATAGTTAGATATGAATCTAAAATTGTGACAATGGCAAAATTAAATTGGGTTAAAATGCCATTCTCTTAAAAACAACTAAATTTGATACCACAGATATCAAGAGTTTTTTACTGTATGTTTGAAATAAGTTTTGAGGAAATAAGTATCAGAGTAATGCAGTCATATTTAAAAAGAAATGTCTTTGGAAAGCAACTTGTGCATGCACTGTGACAGCTGTGGGTACCTTTGAATCAGGTTACTCAAAAGTGGACATGGTCTAATCTGAAGGGGGCAGCGGTAGTGTAGTGGATAACGCACTGCACTACCGATCCATGGATAGCAGGATTGATCCCCCACTTCTCTGGACTTTCAGATGAGACTTAAACCTGATGTCCCATCTCTGTGGGACGTTAAACCTGATTTCACTCACTCACTCATTCTAATCTGAAACATGGTGCCATTGATGAATAATGAAAAGTATCCTTTCCTTTTCTTTTTTGCATGCACAAACTTTGACCAACATTTATTTGGATGAAAATTACAAAAACATAATTTGTATATCTGTGTCATTCATCTGGAAAATGTTGTAACAGCCACATACCACATGATGCTCAACAAAATGCAAAATTTTCTCACTGCCAGTTGATATACAGTAGTTGGTCGAACATAAGTAATGTACAATTCCTTTATTATGCTATCTATGGGGTTCCGAGAAAGCCATAGCATAATATAAATATACCTTTACCAAATTGAGTGTGACAGATGGGCATGAATAGACCTATAGATGTGAATTACCGTCATCGACCCATTTACCGCACATGACCCTATACCCGCACACCATGGCCATCTCAAAAAAAAAAACTGCACAAGCGCACACTGCATTTCCTTTTGAAACTCTCACAAAACCTAACATTAGTAACAACCTATCATTACTGTTTCAACAGCAAACTCAAGGCTTGAGTATCATTTTCTGCCCCATAGAAAATTTAAACACACAGTAATTTCCAGTCCTACTCCATGTTGTCTCTTTCCAGTCACCCTGCATTTTATTGTTCAGAGTGTGCGGCTATTAGATACATTTTTAACCACACCTTTTTGTTGCAATTTTGTAAAAGTTGAGCGCACGGTGCGGTAAATGGGTCGATTACGGTAGACTGAAAATGAGAATAAACAGCAATGGAATATAAGACAAATGAGCATTATATTTCTTTATAGTTAAAGTCTCAATAGGAGCCATGACATGATAGCTTTATATCCAAAGTAGTGTTATAATGAGTAGCATTATATTGGGGATGTACTGTATTATTATTTCAGTGTGGAAATCTGGCTAGAGAAGGATTAAGAACTCTAGTTGTGGCAAAGAAAGTTTTGACTGAAGAACAATATCAAGAGTTTGAAGTAAGTCCTCAGTCAATCTCTGTTCTGTAAATATGTATATATACTAAACATAAAAGAAATACATACAATGTATACGCCCAATTTATTTGAAGGTATAGGTATATGCTCTTATTTAGAAATAATAAGTTACTTTGTTTATGATATTCCAACAGAATAAGCACCTTAACACAGCGATATTCCATAAACTTTAGAGACCAGAACGCTTGCTTTTGTGATGGGGGTTAAACATAAAGTCACCATACTTTCAGAAGCTGATTTTTTAATTCCATAAAATGCTCAGCCAATTATTTTCTTCAGACATAATGTCCTCAGCAAGGATAAGCAACAGCGTAAAAATCAAAGCAATCGAGCCTTGCATTTTAGAGAAACAATCAGGTGAAAGTTGGCAGTAGAAACAGTAACACTGGCCTACTATTGGATTTCCCATAGACCTTTTAACATCCTGTATTTCTTTAAAAAAACAGAAACCATTCATATGAAGAGGTTAAATGAATTTGAATCGAGCCTTGCATTTTAGAGAAACAATCAGGTGAAAGTTGGCAGTAGAAACAGTAACACTGGCCTACTATTGGATTTCCCATAGACCTTTTAACATCCTGTATTTCTTTAAAAAAACAGAAACCATTCATATGAAGAGGTTAAATGAATTTGCTAGAGTAAAATAAAAAGATTTGCAAAGAAATTTTTGGTAGCACTGCAAGCTTTTGATGTTATTGGACTTCCCAATTTGCTATTTGTTTAATTGCAAGGGAGATAATTTGACAAATGGTAAACTTCAAACTGCTGTCATGTTCCTAAGAAGAATACCATGGTGATAAAACCAACGTTTTTTTCATAACCACACATTAAAGCCGCATTTTTGAATCAATTTGTTATACTGCCAAAGGAAAGACAACTCTTACAACGACTTTTACTGTTTCACGATAAATTGAGATAACTCTTTAATCGAGGTTTAATTTTGCAAGAAGCTAAGTTTATATTGTTGGCAGACGTCAGTAGTAGTTTCTGCTGTATGTGATTTAAAGCCATATATCAGCTGACAGAAGAAACCTGAACCTAAACTTGTATGCGTTTCTTTTGATGTTCAGTATATATTTAGTAGTTATATTGTAATCTTTATTAGGCTAATTGCATTATTTATAAAGATAAGATAGAAAGTTTCAATCAAAATCTTTAAACCATTATGGTGTTCAAGCTGATAATTCCTTTGCATTAAATGTCAGAACTGTGTTAAAACCAGTTGTGGAGCGAATATAACAGCAATGTTTTTAGTTTACCTGTACAAAAGTATAGGAAGAACTATTGCACTCACTACGTTAGCATCTGCTTTGGCATTCCATTTTGCATTATACTTTTGGTTAAAATTTCTATATGATTGGCAAAGTGCTGTCAGGTGATCTGTCTTGTATGCAGATAGGTCATGTTGCAATAAATAGTTTTTTATGATGCATAATCTACCGTGTTTAAATATTTATGCACTGAACATTGATCATTTCATAAATGTAGAACATGACCTGAGCATGGTATTATTGTAGAACCGGTATCACCAAGCAAAGATGAGTGTACAAGACAGGAATGTTAAGGTACAAGCAGTAGTAGAGTCACTGGAGAGAGACATGGAGCTGCTCTGTATGACAGGGGTAGAGGATAAGCTGCAAGAGGGGGTGAGGCCAACATTGGAGATGCTGAGGAATGCTGGAATAAAGGTAAGGATTTTGTCCCTCTGTCATGTTCCCACCTTCTGGGCCGAGTCGTTCTAAGCATCATTAATTTGCTTTCGGAAGTCAAGGGTTCTGTAAATACAAAATCAAGTGTGCTATAATTTTTGTTGAAAAATGTAAAGAGCTTTTGCAGTGCAAAAGCTCTCATATTTTTTTTTCAGCAAAAAAAGGCAATGCTTTTGCATACAATGCATTTGAAAATGTAACATCTCATTAATATACAACAATAGTTTTGAATAATCTGGCCCTGTTCTCAATCTTTGTACATGTATTTCTGCTCTTTTCACTAACTCCATCCATATTTGAGCCACAACACAAGAAAACAAACAAAGTGGCATTTGCACCCAGCAAAGACTCAGATCAGCCTGGGCATCCACCAAGTCTGATCAGACACTTTGCTGTGTGCTTAAATGGTAGCTAGGGGGTAAGCTAGCTCCATGCAGACAGAGAAGAGTTTGATCAAACTGGGCAGATGCCCAGGCTGATTTGAGTCTTCGCTGAGCACACATAACACATTGTTGATTTTGTCATGTCACTCATTTCTAAACTTCACATTATGCAAACCTGTGCTTTACTTTCTGTGATATCTTACAGAGGTGTAGATTAGGGGAAAAATTTATGATGTTTTGTGTATCAGATCTCTAGATAAAAGGGAGTATTTGGTGATCATTAGGGATAATTTCTATAAAATCTGTATAAACCATATGTTGTGATTCCTCATCTGAATTGCCTTGTTGAGGCAGTTCAAATGAAAGGCCACAACATATGCTTACATTAAGCGTTGAGAAAAATTATGAATTATCATCAGATACTGCCATTATCTGGAGTTCTTGGATAATCCTTCTTATTCTTTTAGAAAGAAGCAAATATTTTCTTTGAAGATAATTCTTTCTATGAAGAGTTGACCCCAGTTGACAATGAAGTAAAAAATAAATTGGTGTTTAGCTTCCCTTGAAAGGGTACCCTTTACCTTCAAATTGTGCCTCCTATCCTCTTCCCCCACACACACACACCCTGTTCCCATCCCTTAGGCGCGAAATAGCCCTTTTGGTGCTGATGTGCCATAAAACCCATATCACTCACTCACTCACTGTTCCCATCCCCCTTCCCCCTATATCTTCTAACTAAACAAATACTGTACTGACCAAACACCAAACCATGTAACATTGGTTTTTGTCTGTTACATACATGTAACTAGCATACCTACCAAACCATATGAGCCGCGACACGAGAAAACAAACAATGTGGTTGTGCGCCCAGCGCAGACTCAGATCAGCCTGGGCATCCGCCCAGTCTGATCAGAGTCTTCGCTGTCCGCACGAAGGTAGCTTAGACCCTTAGCTACCCTTTAAGCGCAAAGCGAAGACTCTGATCAGACTGGGCGGATGCCTAGGCTGATCTGAGTCTACGCTGGGCGCACAACCACATTGTTGGTTTTCTCGCGTCGCGGCTCATATAATGATGCTTTTTATCTGTTACAGATCTGGATGTTAACTGGTGATAAGTTAGAGACAGCAATATGTATAGCTAAGAGCTCTAAGCTGGTTTCTCGAACACAGGATATTTATGCATTTAAGAAAGTGACTGGGAGGACTGAAGCTCATTTAGAACTGAATAATCTAAGAAGAAAACAGGATAGTGCTCTCATTATCACTGGTGATAGTTTACAGGTAGGTTAAGTCACTGAATTCATATGAGCTGCAACACGACAAAACCACCCAAGAGGCATATGCGCCATGCCAAGACAAAGATCAACCTGGGCATCTGCCCAGTCTGATCAGAGTCTGCTGTACACTTAAATGATAGCTTAGGCTCTAAGCCATCTCGATGCTGACAATGAAGACTGTGATCAGACTGAGCGGCTGCCCATACTGATATGATCCTTGCTGGGTGCACATGCCACTTTGTTGGTTTTGTCGTGTCGTGGCTCATATGGGTCTTTGGCACATATCTATTGATTTTGTCAGCTACTGTAAACTCCAGTCTTAGTCTAGTTTATCCCATAGCCTTGTGAGGTCATAGGGGCACCATAAATGACTCTACAACAATTCCTTTCCACCTAGTCCTGTCTTCAGCTGCCCTAGTTGAGCTAGCAAATTCTATTCCTGTCCACTCATTAATATTGGCTCCCCACCTCTTCTTCTGTCTACCTCTCTTTCTCTTGTCTTTCTTTGTGCCCTGCAGAATTGTCTTTGCTAAACCAGAAGACCTTGAGACATTGCCAAACCACCTCTGCTAAACCAGAAGACCTTGAGACATGGCCAAGCAACCTTAGTTTCCATTTCTTGACCAAGGTCTTACGCCTGTATTCTAGAATGTCACTCCAGCTACACTCATTGAGTTAATCCTGAATATTGCTCAAATTTCAATGGGATAATCCTCCCCCTGGCTACAAAGTTGAGTCACTCACAGGTGAGTGAGGTCTTAGAATACAGCCATTATACTCAAATAAATATATTATTCTTGTAATGCCACATTGTAGCTCAGATGAAGTTGAAAATGAACATTCAAAACTTTGGGAGGCCTCCTTTACCTAAAATTTTGACAGACAGTACTGCAGGTTATTTAATGATTGTATCTTTCATAACATTAAAATTATTACTACAATATTTCAGTGACCTACTGTCTCAGTTTGATGTCCCTAATGTTTTAGCATTGTTTTCTATTTGTATTCAGTCTATTCATTCTTTCTTTCTGAAATGGAATAAAAGGGTACTCATTATAAATTATGTACAGCGAACAACTTCCTGTGTATGTTACATAGTGACAACCACACACACAAAAAAAATGGAATCAGATAATGATAAACATATCAAAATACATATTATATAATAGCACATGTTTCAGGATTCATATTGTATTGTGCCACAAGCATATCTTACCAGCTGTAAAAAATCCAGTTAAAACGTGATAATTGAAAAATGGCAATGATACACTTTTATCAACTTTGATTTGTTTGCTGTCCCCAAGTTTCATTTGCCCACAACTAATGATCATATGTACAAGAAAGTTGGTTACAGTTTGCTAATATGATTCCATTTGTTCATGCAGGTGTGTTTACAGTTTTATGAACATGAGTTTGTGGAGTTAGCCTGCCAATGTCCTTGTGTGGTGGTGTGCCGGTGCTCTCCTACTCAGAAGGCGGAAATAGTCAAACTTCTCAAAGTACACACAGGAAAACGGACATGTGCAATAGGGGATGGTGGCAATGATGTTAGTATGATACAGGCAGCTGATGCTGGGATTGGCATTGTGGGAAAGGTTGGTTTTACATTTTTTAACCCTTAGAGCACCAAAAAAGCAGACAACAAAATTTATGTCTGCAAAATTTTAAATAAAAAATGTTCTGTCCAAGCTGTATTATGTTGAGAATTCAAAGACTAGAGGGCAAACAATGCAGAATTAGATGAGGTGGCTCATGATGAACCACCTCATCTGGACATACGATGTTTGCAATTTGAAATATTTTTGTTTTTGGCGCTTTAAGGGTTAAGGTGTTTGGATACACCTCAAAGAGAGAGTACTGTTAGGTGAAAAGACTTTGAAAAGGGAGGCTACTCTGACAGAAAAGAAGTTATATCTCTTATGAGAGCCACTCCTACCAGGGGGCTACCCTTGAAAAAATTTTCTATCCTGTAGTAACAAATTGCAAATTCTTCCATTTTAAGAAAAGCACTCCCCCCTCCCAACCCCTAACACACACACTCATGAGAAGGGATGCAAATAGTCCTTGGCTAGACTTATCTCTCTTGTAACTGAATGCATTCACCTTAAAGCTGTGTCATGAGAAATGGGACCTGCTTTGTATCATAAACAAAGACATTTGGTTTATGGTATGTAGAGCCCTTACATGATGCCATCACATAGAATTTTGAATTTGTTAATTTCTGTTGCTTTTGATGCTGTGGGATATTGGTTGTGATTTCATAAATCAAATTTAGTAGTGCTAACAAAACGTTAGGAAACATAATTGCTTAACAGGAAAGATAAATTTCTATTCTAGGAGGGAAAACAGGCATCCATGGCTGCAGATTTCTCTATCAACCAGTTTAGTTATATTGGTCGGTTGTTGATGATCCATGGAAGAGACAGGTTAGAACAAAACTACCACTTAATATAAAAGATATACACTTTATACAAACCTTACATTTAGAATGATCCAGTTCTCAAGATAAGAAGGGTAAACAGGGATTCAGAGATAATGCCAAGATGGTTCTATTGAGGGGTCACAACATATGCTTTTATTGAGAAATAGAGCAAGATTCGTCAAATTTCGGGAATTTATCTTAAATATCAATTGGATGACACTTCACCTTTTACAGTTACCCCCACGATTGCACTGTATAACTCTTTGACTGACCATAACTTTAGCAGGGTCAAACATTCTGCAATTCTTTATGCAAATATATGTCCTACAGCATCCCGGTAATTGACGATATAAGCAAACTTAAAATTATTCCATTCCAGAATAAAAAGCAAAATTTTAATTTTCAGGAAGTGTCTATTTTTAGAGTTTCTGCCAATAGTGCATAATCGGAGTCGCATGCTCTGCGTGCACAGAAGTGGATATCTTTTAACTTTTTTTGACAAAAATCATGTAAGATGTCAGTGTTCATTTGTGTGTAAACATTGTTTGGTTTTGTCTACAATGTTCCTAACAAACACAAAATTAGGATATGGGTCTCTAAATTTCGGGGTTGCAATATTTAAGTGTTTACGGTAAAGTCACCAGAGGCCAAAATATTTTGCATTTCCGTCAAACCATTGACCACTCATTATTCTTGCATGTATTAAAACAAGAACCGTTTAAATCTTGTAGAATGTGAAGAATGGTTTTTCAAAGAAATGCAAGGCAAATAGATTGTAATTGTGATTTTAAAAATATGCCACCCCTCTTGTGTTTAAGGCACTGTAAAAAAGAAACCTTTTGCCAAATTTTTTTTAAACTTCCACCGAAAGCTAGTGAATGACAACTAATTACTTTCGCAGTAAGCATCTATGCGCAGATTTAGGCTCAGAACTTATCAATCATCCCTAGTACAATTGAAGTTTTCTTAGATAATTTTTTTTTTCAAAAAACTTTAATTCATTGTTACATTCCTTTCATACTGGTGTTGCAGAACTTAACAGTTTTACATGTTAAATTTCATTGAGTTACCTATGCATTGCTCCAACAATTGATTTTCAAAGATTATATCAAACTGATGTAAGAAACCAGTTACACATGTAACATCTCCATGAGCAATATAGAATCACTGTATTTGTTTTCTATTGCAGTTACAAGCGTTCAGCGAGCCTGAGTCAGTTTGTGATCCACAGAGGCTTGATAATCTCTACTATGCAGGCTGTCTTCTGCTCAGTGTTCTATTTTGCTTCTATTGCTTTATTTCCTGGCTTTCTTATGGTGGGGTAAGTACTTCAGATTAATCTTTAGTGATTCATAGTACATGTAGATATAAAAACAACATTTTTATGGTGTGATTCTATCCACATTACTATCCACAAACACCAAAAAACTTTGTACATCCTTGCATACTGGATGGTGTCCTTGCTATCAAGGATGCATTCAATAATGTGAACAATAAATATTCTGATTAGACAGAACACATAGTCAGGCTGATCTGAATTTGTGAGTCATAACTGTTGTAACATGTTATAATGTACCTTTTTCTTATGATAAAGCTCATTGTATATGCTGTAATTAGGGGCATGGCTCATGTTGTATGTTGCAAAAGTTTTTGTGTCACTGTTAAGGTAAAGGAATTCACCTCTATCTTTTTTTCTGCAGTTTTCATGGGCAACATCTTTTGGCGTTTAGTTTTGGTTTTCTTGTAAGAAGAGCCAGGACTCAAAAAGGGGTCTGCTCTTTGAAAAAAAAAGAATTTTTAGCTTGCCTGAACGAAGTTCAGGAAGAACTGTTGCACTACCCCCGGGGCCGGCGTCGGCGTCAGTGGCATTAGCAAAATGTAAAAGTTTTACGTTAAAGTTTTTTATGTGATGGCCAAGGCACTGTCAGGCGCGCTACCCTGTACCTGTGACAGGTCTTGTCTCCTAAACAAGCAAATTTTTTCTTTCATTTAGAATAAAGGCTAAAATGGAAATTGCAGACAGGGCACTGTACATGTTGTTAAAGGAAAAGAAGTAGGAGTTAAATTGTTTGCGAATTTCATGGCATTTTGGTACATATTTGGTATATGTTGAAGTGATGTAATTTTCTTATTGTTTTTCTAGGTATTCCACTTTGTATACAATGTATCCAGTGTTCTCTCTAGTCCTTGATAAAGATGTCCAACCTGAGACTGCTCTCATGTACCCAGAGCTATATAAAGATCTTACAAAGGTAATGTTGGACTTTGCTTGACAGAAACTGTTTTTATCTCCTCTGCAGATTGTGTCGTCTAATCTGGGTCTACTCTGTTTGCATAAATTTTACAGCAATTTCTGTTGAAATGATGAAAATAAATGAATGGACTCATCCAATTTTAAGAATAGAAAAGTCCATTAGACATAAATGGGTTAGTGCTGGTATTACAATACAATACAATACAATACAAAAGTTTATTTGGTAAATAAAGGCCACCGGCCCAAAATACATTACATAATACACAGCAAACACACCAAGAGTAGTGAGATCCTTGTTAGTAACAGGTATAGCCCAGTTGCTCTGTCTCAATTTAAAGAGTCGCTGTTTTTTAACAACTCATTTATATACATGCATAATTTCTTAATTAAAACCGGATTACACGTACTTAGAATATTATAGAAGTGGTTTTTACTATCACCAGAACGATACCAGGTATGCAAATATGTAAATCACGTATGCCATCAAAATTAGGGCAGATGAAAAACACATGATACTCGTCTTCGATAACTAGTCTTTTCAGTTGGTTAAAACAGTATAAGCAAATTCTATCAGCTCTGGCTATGCCCCGATGTCGACCAAGTTCAATATTTAATTTATGGCTAGAACAACGAAATCTTGCAAAAGCTTTCCTTAAGTAGAAAGGCATGTCAATGCATAAATATTTTTCAATATTCAATAATGATTTGAACTCCTTATATGTATCACAACGAGTAGAATCAGTAATATCTGAATGCCACTTTTCAGTCATGCAGTCTATCAATCGGACTTTAAATTGCGAAGTAAATAAGCCAATATCTCCTATATCTTGTGACAGCCAAACATATCCAAATCCATATGTGTATAATAAAACTCTAACTTTCGATGCCCAATTTTGTCTGCCTGCTTCATCTAATGATTTCAACATTTTGTAGCAACTTTTTGGGTACCTAGTATCTGGCATATGTAGCAATTTACACCAGTATTTTATAGCGTTACTGAAATAAAATACACAGAGAGGGAGACGTCCGCACTCGCCAATAGCAACAGCATTATTTACCGTACTGTTTACGCCTAAGAAGTATCTACAAAATGTATATTGAGTTGATTCTATTATATCAGAATATTCAGTTCCCCAAATTTCAGAACCATAGCAGAGGATGGGTTTTACCATAGAATCGAAAAGACGAAATATTTCTTCATGCTTAAAATAGCCAAATTTTCTTTGATAATTCTTTATACAAAATATTGCTTTTCTAGCCTGAGCTGTCAGTTTCCGTTTCGCTTTAGACCATGAAAGTTTAGGGGTAAAGATAAGGCCCAAGTATTTGTATTCAGACGTAGTTTTTACAGGTATCCCGTTAAAACTCCATGACTCATAATTGCGCAGTGGACCTCCGTTTCGAAACACAATGATTTCTGTTTTGTTTAAATTTACAGTCATATTAGTAGCTTGGCAAAATTCATTTATAAGATCCAATTGACGTTGCAGTCTTATTCTAGTTTCTGCACAATTTGCAATATCGTCTGCAAACATTAGACAAAATAAATCTGGGACTTCTCCAGTTATAAAGATACCATCAGGACATTTTTCTCTGAGCAAGGTGCATAAATCATTGATAAAAAGAGCGAATAATAATGGACTACTTACGTCCCCTTGTCTGGTACCGATATTACACGGGAATGCTTTTGTTTGACCATTAACTGTGCGAACAGTTGCTTGTAAACAGGAGTACATAGATTTAATTGTTCGTAAAAATTTTCCATGTATTCCCTTCTTAGTAAGACTTTTGAGAAGTTGTTCATGCTCAACCTTATCGAAAGCCTTTTGAAAGTCCACGTACAAGCAGTAAAATCTCCCCCCTCTTTTTGATAGGTATTTTTGCACAACGGCACTTAATGAAAATATGTTGTCAATAGTAGAATAGCCGGCTCTGAACCCGGCTTGGGATTCATCCAGTTTCTCATTATCTTCAACCCAAGAATACAACCTTTTATTTAATATACTAGAAAATATTTTGTACATTGTATTTATTAACGCAATGCCCCGGAAATTATTTGGATCATTAGTTGGGCCACTTTTATGTATGGGACATAAGACAGACTCACCAAAAGATTTTGGGCTTACGCCGGAATCTAAAATGCAGCTAAATATGTCTTTCAAAATTGATGAAATCTCGTTACAAGTGTTTTTATAAAATTCTGCGCTTAACATGTCTGGTCCTGCGCTTTTTCCAGATTTTAGATTTTTTATACTAGAAATAATTTCTTCCAACGTAATTTCTTCATTTAAAATATCAGCCGTATTATCATTTTCTATATTGTTTTGGTTCTCTTCGGCTAACTTTTGATTTTCTGAAAAAAGAAGTGACTTGAAATGATCGTGCCACTTTAATTTACTAATGTTTGGGTTCAACG
Source organism: Ctena decussata (assembly GCA_963989385.1). NCBI lineage: Eukaryota > Metazoa > Mollusca > Bivalvia > Lucinida > Lucinidae > Ctena > Ctena decussata. The sequence continues at coordinate 60,845,940 of OZ022503.1, forward strand.
GTGTTGAGAAATTTTAACAGTTTTCCAAAATTTCTTAGGATCCTTGCTCGCTTCCATCAGTTTTTGCCTACAACCTTTTTGATAATGTTTCTTTTTTGATCGACATGTTTGTTTAAACAAATTCCTGACATCTTTATATTTTCTTAAATCAGAATGAATATTACTTTTTCTAAATTTTCGTAATGCTGCATACTTTTCTTGTTTCAAGTCAATGCATGTAATATCCCACCACGGATTTTGTTCTGGCTGAAAATGCGTTTTAGAGGGCTTTGACATGCATTTAGCTGCGGATGTATATACATTTGTTACCAGCGTGATAGCTGTATCAATGCTATTGTTTACTTGTTGAGTAATATCTTGCTTTAAAGAAGTCAACTTCTCTCGAAAAAGCTTTAAAAATTTTTCTTTCAATGTTTCATTCCAACGTAAAACATTATTTTGCGTCGAAAAATACTCAGGTTTATCTCCGGTATGGATTAGTGGATTTTGCTTAGCACATGGAAAAGTAAACTGACATTTGACAGGAAAATGAACGCTTTCATCAAAACAGTAGGTTATTATGTAACAATTCAGCCTTATGAGCATCATGTTACTGTAAAGATTGAAAATATTTTGATAGGTAGGTCTGAGCAAAAAGTGCAGACAAAGGCACAGTTTTCTATATCATCTACATCTTTTAGACGTATGATCATATCCATTTTCATGACAAACATGGCAGTTATGTTGGGTGTCCCAAGTTTTAGAATTTTAATGGTATTCCCCAAATAATATTAGATGCAGATTCATTAGAGTCAGACAACTTTTTGGGGACTTCTGTTTGCAAAATTCAGTTATATTTTCACTTTACATATATTTGAGTTCATGTGTGTTATACACAAAGAAACAAACTGAACGCTAAATGAAATACATGTACAAATACTCTTATATTTTCAGGGTAGATCATTGTCATTTAAGACCTTCTTTATGTGGGTGCTTATAAGTATCTACCAAGGTAAGTCTGTCTTATTTTGGTATACTTTACTGCCTAGCTGATGGATAAGGTACCTGTTTATTTAAGGAATGAATTTCATTTTTCTGAGGTTTATCGAAGTGTAAACTACATTGGGTCACGTGCAAAGTGAATGAACCCCGAAGGGGTTCATGAAAACTTTGCTAGTGAACCAATGTAGTTTACATTTCGATAAACATCAGAAAAATTAAGTTCATTGCTTATATTTACATTCGTTTGAATCAAATCTTTTATGAAAAATCTTATATAAGCGCTAAAATTGAAGCAATAAAAATGTTAACGCAGTTTTTCTGCTAGCAAAAGGGCGTGCATGACGTCATGACGTTGCTGACGTCCAATCAGGTTGTAGAGAGTCATTGTTTATTTTTACGTCATTGTCGTCGCTTGTCTCAATGTAATTATTGGAATGTAAACTACATTACGTTCCATTGGTTTATTATAGGGCTTTTCAGTAAATACACCAAGAATGTAAATATTTGGCTATATGATGGAAGTTAATACTGAAATTAACCTAAATATGTAAATCAGTCCTGTAATTCAGCTATTTTTTTTACCTCTGCAAAACAATCCCAAAGATCTAGATACGTCTAACATGACGCATCTAGATCTTTGGGATTGTTTTGGAAAGGTGAAAGCCTGTCTTATGACTGAATTAATATGGTATTGATGATGGGCTGTTCATTGGCTTTTATTTTGTATGTATTTTTCTCTCACCTTTATCCAGAGTACCTTAGGAGCTATCATGGTCACCCCAGCATAAGTGTTACTGTTGACATGGGCATTCATGCATATTAGTTTTTATAATTTTATTTTTCAACAAGGCACCGAGGAGAGCTGCAAATTCTGTGTGAGAGCTCTTGTTAGGTATTTATTATATTGAAAGCATAATGATATGGAAATCAGTTTTATGATCAGCATGCACATCTGCAAGGCAGATCAGACTTGTTGCTTTTCACACCATAGTTTTATCAGCCTTCTTAGATTGTTTACAATCAGCAGATTGATGAATGAGGTAGACTCAGATCAAACTGCACAGATGTACATGCTGATCTAAGCTTTGGCTGTTTTCCCCTAGATCTTGTTTCTTGTGACTATGCTTATTTACTGGTACTTGTATAATATGCTGCACCATTTTATATCACAACTTTTATACTTCCAGGTGGTATCATTATGTATGGAGCATTCCTGTTATTTGAAGACGAGTTTATTCACGTGGTGGCAATAACATTTACCTCATTAATATTGACAGAATTACTTATGGTTGCCTTGACAATAAGAACTTGGCATTATTTAATGATAGTTGCAGAATTATTTAGTATAGCAGTTTATGTTTTGTCTCTTGTGGTGCTAAGAAACTATTTTGGTGAGTATTATTTCTTCAAATATTGTTGTCAATTTCTTTTTGGAAATAACTGTTATATTCAGACAAAACTGCATTGAGTATGTAAATAAATGTTCATTTGTCATCCATTGAATTTCTATGTGATATGACTAGATCAATCAAAACTTTCAAATTTGGGTCATCATTGTGTAAAACTGAGCTGGGTCAGGAGAGAACCTGCCTCAACATGATTCAGGCATCCACAAAGTGACCACATATTTTGCCCTGTCAACCAATTACAGTAACTATCCCAAAATTTGATCAGGTTGGTCTTATAATATGCTGCTGTGACAAATATTGCTTGTGGAAAGACGAATTTTGCAGCCCTGATCTGATTACTCCTTTTGTGACTCTTTTGGGACTCTTTACTCAATTGCCATTATTATCCATAATTTGAAAAAGTTCTTTTTTTTCTATTCGAATGATGTGAAAAATTACAGGTAGAACAGCATGAGTACAGATCCTGCAGACTGCTTCTGTTGGAGCAGTCTGATTTGGGTCTACACTGTTTACTTGGGTACCAGATAAGTCCCAATCCATGTACTTAAATTATTACCATGTCCTGATTCATAATATCATGAACTTCACATTTCAGATCCAACATTCCTTGGTACGTGGGACTTTATCTGGAAAGTGCTAGTGATTACTTCAGTCAGCTGTATACCGTTGTACATTGTCAAATTCCTGAGGAAGAAGTTCTCACCACCAGTCTATGCCAAACTGACGTAACAGCTTCCAAGTCTTGTGATATTTCCATTGTAGTGCTATGGCATTTGGCTTCTTTGGCCAACATTAAAAGAACTTAGGATTGTAGCAACAGTGTAAATACTGATCAGCCTGGGCAGTAGAATAATGTGATTGGATCATTTGAGCTGTGACACGACAAAACCAACGAAGTGGCATGTGCACACAGCGAAGACCCAGATCAGCCTGGGCAGCCACCCAGTTTGATCAGAGTCTTCACTCAGTGCTTAAAGGGTAGCTAAGGGTCTAAGCTAGCTCCATGTGGACAGCAAAGACTCTGATCAGACTGGGCAGATGCCCAGGCTGATCTGAGTCTTCACTGAGCACACATGCCACTTTGTTGGTTTTGTTGTGTCACGGCTAATTTCAGTTTGCCATTTAATTTAAACAAAAGATCATATATCTGAACGGCTATGTCTGTAATTACAATGCTTATAATAGGGGTACTGTAAAAGTTCTTAAGTTGGGACGCCTATGATAGATACCCTATTAAAGTATCCTAATAGGGGGTAATGCATCTAAAAGATGCAGATGGAATGACAAACAGTGTTGACCCAGATCAGAATGTTCCTATATGACAAGTCTGAGCTGGATCTCCATCGTTTACTCAGACCTATCTGCCCCAGTATTTAGAATTTTTAGCTCGCCTGAACGAAAGTTCAGGAAGAGCTATTGTTGTCACCACGGCGTCGGCGTCCGCGTCCGCGTCCGCGTCCGCGTCCGGATTGGATGTTTTGGTTAAAGTTTTTTAAAGACCTATATCTCCTTAACCCATGGATGGATTCATTTGATACTTGCACTGTAGTTAGATATTGGTCCAAAATTTTACAGGATACCACCCCACCCCACTCAGTGACCTTGATGTCAAGGTCATGGACTTAGAAAATTTGGGTATTTTGGACTGGATGTTTTGGTTAAAGTTTTTTAAAAACCTATATCTCCTTAACCCATGGATGGATTCTTTTGATACTTGCACTGTAGTTAGATATTGGTCTAAGGTTTAACAGGGTACCACCCCCACCCCACTCCGTGACCTTGATGTCAAGGTCATGGACTTAGAAAATTGGTATTTTTTTTGACTGGATGTTTTGGTTAAAGTTTTATAAAGCCCAATATCTCCTTAACCCATGGATGGATTCCTTTGATACTTGCACTAAAATTAGATATTGGTCTAAAGTTTTCGAAGGTACTACCCCCACCCCCCTCTGTGACCTTGATGTCAAGGTCATGGACTTAGAATATTGTCTTTTTATTGATTGGATGTTTTGGTTAAAAGTTTTTAAAGACACATATCTCCTGAACCCATAGATGAATTCTTTTTATATTTGCACTGTAGTTAGATCTACAGAGTACATGTACTACCCCAACCCCGCTCAGTGATCTTGATGTCAAGGTCAGGGACTTGGGAAATTTTTGTCTTTTTTAAAGTTTTGTAATTGCATACTGATTCATAATGCTTTGCAGAGATTTAGTTTATACTTGAACTGATGTTAGACTCTTTTTTGAGTTTTTACAAAACACCTTATACTTACCCCACTGGATGACCTTGAAGTCAAGGTCATCGACTTAGAATTTTGTCTTAAAGATTTTGGTTAAAGTTTTATATTTATGAAGACATAATTTCACAGTGCCACGATGATGGACTCAGTTGATACTAATACTTGGACTGATGTTAGATAATGGTTCAGGGTTTTGATACATGCTAGTAGCCCCCCCCCCCCCCAACCCCAACCCCCCTCCCCCCTTCCCCCCTACCCGTCAGTTTTTTTACCTCAAGCTCACGTACTTTGAAACTCATTTCATTTTCTTTTCATTTTAATTTTATTTTTAAGACTTATTTCTGAGATAGCTTTTGTTTATAAATGTGTTTTCATTATGGACATGCTTGCCTGAAGTTTTATGCATAGCAGTCCACATAGCCCCCCCCCCCTCCCCCTACCCGTCAGTTTTTTTTTACCTCAAGCTTGTGGACTTTGAAATTTCATTTCATTTTTTTAATTTTAATTTTATTTTAAGACTTATTTCTGAGATAGCTTTTGTTTATAGATGTGTTTTCATTATGGACAAGCTTGCCTGAAGTTTTATGCATAGCAGTCCACACCACCATCTTCCCCCCCCCCCCTCCCCCCCCCCCCTCCCCCTACCCGTCAGTTTTTTTTTACCTCAAGCTTGTGGACTTTGAAATTTCATTTCATTTTTTTAATTTTAATTTTATTTTAAGACTTATTTCTGAGATAGCTTTTGTTTATAAATGTGTTTTCATTATGGACAAGCTTGCCTGAAGTTTTATGCATAGCAGTCCACACCACCATAGCAGCTGTGTGATGGGCAAGCACCAATTCAGGCGAGCTATGCTGTCAGGCGACAGCTCTTGTTATGGTATTCCATTCCATTTCTGGGATAATCTTTCCCTGTTTTTCCATAAATCATTTGTTTCCTCTCTGACAACAGAACAATTTAACCCTTTTTTGACTGGTGGACTTGTCCATCCTAATCATTTGGAATGAGTCCATTTCTAGTTTTAGGGGTTTCTGGGGAGTGTTTTCACTTTAATGTATTTTGCAAAGAAATTCCTGTAAGCAAACAGTGTAGACCCTGATCAGACACTGCATGTTGCAGTGTCTGAACTGTGTCTGCACTGTTAGCATGTGTCCTCAAAATGGGTAACTGGTCTGAAAAGGGTTACTGTAATGTGCCTAAAGCTTGGGACGCCTGAAATAATAAATTTTCCATTTGTCCCAAATGGAAAATTAATTATTTCAAGTGCCCCAATCCTTATGCACATTACGGTAATTTCTTTTGAGGAGTGCAACATATGCATTATTGAGAAATAGATGTGGGCCTTATTAGACTGACCTAGCTGAGGTAATTCTAATGAAGGTTAACAACATACCTTCTAAGATGAATGCGTACACTTTCAGGGGAAGCAACTCTGCCATTTTCATTCCTTCTAAATGGGGATAACTATTATAGGAAAGAATTATGTCCCCCCACCAAAGGTGAGGGGGGACATATTGTTTTCAGTGCGGATCCCGGTGCGTCGGCGTCGGCGTCGGCGTGACAGATTCTTGTATGCGCGATATCTCTTGAACCAATGGATGGAATTTCACCAAACTTGCACGGATATATCATTGGGACAAGGTTAAGAGCTGATTAGATTTTGGTGACCTTGACCTCATTTTCAAGGTCACAGGAGAAGTTAAATTGCATGAAAATTTATTGTATGCACAATATCTCCTGAACCAATGGATGAAATTTCACCAAACTTGCATGGATATATCATTGGGACAAGGTTAAGAGCTGATTAGATTTTGGTGACCTTGACCTCATTTTCAAGGTCACAGGAGAAGTTAAATTGCGTGAAAATTTCTGGTATGCACAATAACTCACGAACCAATGGCTGGAATTTCACCAAACTTGCATGGATATATCATTGGGACAAGTTTAAGAGCTGATTAGATTTTGGTGACCTTGACCTCATTTTCAAGGTCACTGCAGGACTTAGCTGACAATTTCTTGTACCCACGATATCTCTTGTACCAATGTATGGAATTTCACCAAACTTGCATAGATACATCATTGGGACAGGTTTAAGAGCTGAAAAGATTTTGGTGACCTTTACCTTATTTTCAAGGTCACTGAAGGACTTAGATGACAATTTCTTGTAACCACTATATCTCCTGAACCAATGGATGGAATTTCACCAAACTTGCATAGATACATCATTGGGACAAGCTTAAGAGCTGATTAGATTTTGGTGACCTTGACCTCATTTTTAAGGTCAATGAAGGACTTAGATGACAGTTTCTTGTACCCATGATATCTCTTGGACCAATGGATAGAATTTCACCAAACTTGCATGGATACATCATTGGGACAGGTTTGAGAGCCTATTAGATTTTGGTGACCTTGACCTCATTTGCAAGGTCACTGGAGGGCTTAGATGACAATTTCTTGTACCCACTATATCTCTTGAACCAATGGATGGAATTTCACCAAACTTGCATGGATAAATCATTGGGACAAGTTTTAGAGCTGATTAAATTTGGGTGACCTTGACCTCATTTTCAAGGTCACTGGCAGACTTAGTTGACAATTTCTTGTACTCACTATATCTCCTGAACCAGTGGATGGAATTTCACCAAACTTGTATGGATACATCATTGGGTCAACTTTAAGAGCTGATAGATTTTGGTGACCTTGACCTCATTTTCAAGGTAACTGGCAGACTTAGATGACAATTTCTTGTACTCACTATATCTCCTGAACCAGTGGATGGAATTTCACCAAACTTATATGGATACATCATTGGGTCAACTTTAAGAGCTGATAGATTTTGGTGACCTTGACCTCATTTGCAAGGACATAGTCATCTATGTAGCATATCTTTAGAACCAGATGATGGATTTTCTCCAAACTTGCCTAGTATTTTGATTGCACAGGTTTTTTATTCATAAGGGGGGATTGAAAATGGGCTGGTGGGGGGACATCAGTTTTTCTCTGAAAAACATTTCTAGTTTGCTGCTGTAGGAGAAAATTCACACCTTTTAGGGTAAACCTCATTATGTAAGGGCTTTGTCATCCAGGGAAACAAAGAGAAAGTTACAAAATATGTTGCCATTTGTAAAAATGGCGGGAAAACATGAAGTCATTTTTGGAATACCAACAATACTGCCCAGATCTATAGCTCTGGAGAGACTTTTTGTCTCGAGAGATTTTCAAAAGAGTCATATATTGTATGAATGACTGAGGTTGTTTTCAGAGTGTTACCATGCCCAGCCTGATTGATCTTCACAGATTGTGCATGTCCTAAGGTACTTATAGTGGCCATAGGCTTATCTGAGGATAGAATGCTCAAATGTTGACAATTTGGCCATATTTTTATCCAGCATTAAATGCATTTATTGTTGTTTACTGCGTACCATAAAAACTCTAAATATTGGGACAGATAGGTATGAGCAAACAGTGCAGACTCAGATCAGACTGCTCAAAATGGTTATTATTTTAGGTGTCCCAATTTTCAGAGTTTTTACGGTATGCCCTAAATATTTGGACAAGATTTCTGAGAAACAGTGTAGACACAAATCAAACTCTTGTCTGTTTACACTGTTTCAGAGCTCTAGATAAGAGGGAGTGTTTAAAGAGAATCAAGGATATTTTTTTTTTATTTCTCATTGAAACCATATGTTGTGACCCCTCATCTGAACCGTCTCATCGAGATGGTTCAGATGAGGGGTCACAACATATGTTTTTATGCAGATTTGACAAAAATTATCCCTAACTATCACCAAATACTCCCACTTATCTAGAGCTCTGCTGTTTGGTATTTAGGGCTCAGTTATTCAAGGCAACAATAGCTGAATGAAGTTGTTAGTCAAGTATTTGTTATACTCATATAATCAAGTGCACTCATATTTTTTGCTGAAAACATGTCAGAGTAGCTTTGCCTGCAAAATCTCCATACAGTCAACTCCCGATATCTCAAGCACTGATATCTCAAAGTATCTTCTTATATTAAAGAATATATTTCCAATTTTTATTTACATTTCAACTCCTGTTATCTCAAACTACAGATTTTCTGGTACCAGAAAATTTACTTTGAGATATCAGTAGTTTTGACTGAAGTTCGACTTTGAGATATCCAGTTGACTCTACTCATATAATCAAGTGTGCTAATATTTTTTGCTGAAAACATGTGAGTAGCTCTGCCTTAAATCTCCTTACATCTTTTCTGGCAAAAAAAAGACAAAAAAAACAGTTGGTGCTTTTGCATACAATATGGTTTAAAATATACTGTTTCATTAATTTCTGATGCGCTTAGTTTTGAACAACTGGGCCCAAAGTTTTCTAAAATACTGATAGCACAAACAGACTTTGTTTGAGACATCTAAATGTATATTGGAAGTGTGGTGAATTAATGGCACTGGTCTTTTGTAATATGCAATACTCTAGTAGATATTTAATCCCTCCTTGAATTCTGTGGTGGAAGCTTTAATTTTCAATATATTTTATTATTTTGTATCTTTAGTGCAAATGGCTAGCCACATACCATGGTGGTATTGAAATAAATGTTCTTATGGTATATGTGAGCACCTAAAACCTTGACTTTTTCATCCTTCAGTTTGAACAAGTTCATTTGTTCTGGGAAGGGATGTTTATATAACTTCACTATCTGTGGTGACCTAGATCAGACTTAAAGGAGCAGTCAGGGCCCAGTTGTGTAAATCCTTGTTTGCCTAATAAAAGTCGTTGGTTGATGATCCGTTGTGTGTCTAGTACAGTCAAACATGTCTTAAGCAAGCATCCTAGGGAAGGGCAAAAAGTGCTTGCTTAAGGCTGGTGCATGCTTAATACAGGTTGATTTACACTGAAAATGCTACTTTGGGTTATGGCATTTTGGCCTTTCAAGACAGTTTTTGCTAATAAAGGTGGCCTTTAAGACAAGATTGACTTTGTGCTAGTTTTTGCTGTTAAAAGTGATGAGCTGCAGAAAAAAGCAGTGTTTTTGCAAAAATTGCTTTTGAAAATGTAACATTAACAAACAATGCTGTTGATTTTGAACAGCTGAGCCCTGATCAGGATCTCCACTGTTTTTGCAGTTTTTTATGAGCTGTAACAAAACTAAACCAACAAAGTGGCATGTGCGCCTAGAAAAAACTCAGATCAGCCTGGTCAGAGTCTTGGCTGTCAGCATGGAGCTAACTTAGACCCATAGTTACCCATTAAGGGTGCAGCAAAGACTCTGGTCTGACTGAGCGGTTGCCCTGGCTGATTTTAGTCTTCGGTGGGTGCACATACCAACTTGTTGGTTTTGTTGAGTCACAGCTCATATGTCAGAATATTTAGGGTAACCCTTACAGCGCCAAAAATTAAAATTATTGAATTGGCAAACAGTGTAGATCCAGATTAGGTGGCTCATAATGAGCCGCCTCATCTGAATCTACTCTGTTTGCCCTCTAGTGTTCGAATTCTCAATATGATATCGCTTGGACGAAACATTTTTTGAAATTCTGCCGACGTTAATTTTGGTTGTCTGCTTTTTGGCGCATTAAGGGTTAATAAGGGTAGGTGTTTGTCTTTGTTCTCATTTTCTTTCATATTCTCTGTTGTTCTTTCTCCTTTTGTCATCTCTCTCTCTCTCTCTCTCTCTCTCTCTCTCTCTCTCTCTCTCTCAGGGAACAGGCTCAGGTCAATCACACAGATGGGCTGTCAATGCGAGTTTATGAACTTTTTTTTTTTTTTTAGCTCACCTGGCCCGAAGGGCCATAGTGAGCTATTGTCATACCAATGCGTGTCGTGCGTCCGTGCGTCGTCCGTCAACACCTAAAAACAAATATTCAAACATCTTCTTCTGTAAAACTACTGGTCCCATGGTTCTCAAATTTTACATGGAGCATGACCTGACTCCAGGGTCTCAGAATTGTAAAATTGGGTCAGGTTGAAAATCCAAGATGGCCGCCGTTACTAAAAATAGCAAAAACAACAAAATAAACTTCTTCTCCAGAACCACTGGGTATATTTGTCTGAATTTTGGCATGGAACATCAGTGAAACCTTGGTATTCAAAATTGTAAAAATGAAAAAAATCTGTAGCAGAGTTTTGTCACAGTGACCTACTTTCTGTTTACGTGTGTAATTTTGCTCAAATGCCAATGTCAAAAAAATGACCTATTTAAACAACTTCAAACAACTTCTTCTCTAAAACCACTGAGCCCATGGATCTCAAATTTCACATGGAGCATGACCAGACTGCAGGGTTTCAAAATTGTAAAATTGGGTCAGGTCAAGAATCCAAGATGGCTGCCGTTACTAAAAATAGCAAAAACAACAAAATCAACTTCTTCTCCAGAACCATTTGGTATATTTGGTTGAAAGTTTGCATGGAACATAAGTGGGACCTTGGTATTAAAAATTGTAAAAATAAAAAAAATCTATAGCGGAATAAGTTCACAGTGACCTACTTAGCGTTAACAAGGCCGATATTGCTCAAATGTCAATATCTAAAGAAAATGCAGCCAATTCTGACCAGATTTGGTCAGAATTGGTTCTTGAATGGAATTATTTCAATTTTGTGCCAGTTGACTATCCAAGATGGCCACCATGGGGGCCGTTACTAAAAATAGCACAAACATAAAAATGACAATTACTCAAGAACCCTTGAATGGAATTGGACCAATTTTGTGTCAGAATGTTCCTTGCATGAAGCCGTTTCGATTAATTGCAATTTGGCATCCCAAGATGGCCGCCATCTGGTGTTACTAAAAATAGCACGAACATAAAAATGACAATTACTCAAGAACCCTTGAATGGAATTGGACCAATTTTGTGTCAGAATGTTCCTTGCATGAAGTAGTTTTGATTAATTGCAATTTGGCATTCCAAGATGGTCGCCATCTGCCGTTACTAAAAATAGCACAAAACATGAAAATGACAATATCTCAGTAACCGCTGAATGGATTTTGAAGAAATTTGTGTCAAAATGATTCTTGCATTGAGATGTTTCAAAAATATCTAACTGTAGACCATTCATATTGGCCTCTGTTACTGAAAATATGTGAAAATTAGAAAATCTCAATGGAGTTGGATTAATATTGTGTCAGAATGGTCCTTTCATTAAGCTTTTTCGATTTTTTTGCATTTTGGCATTCCAAGATGGCCGCCATTTGCCGTTACTAAAAATAGCACAAAACATGAAAATGACAATATTTCAGTAACCGCTGAATGGATTTTGACGAAATTTGTGTCAAAAAGATTCTTGCATTGAGATGTTTCAAAAATATCTAACTGTAAGACCAGTCATATTGGCCTCTGTTACTAAAAATAGAAAAATGTGAAAATCAGAAAATCTCAATGGAATTGGACCAAATTTGTGTCAAAATGGTCCTTGCATGAAGGCTTTTCGATTTTTTGCATTTTAGCAATCCAAGATGGCCGCCATCTGCCGTTACTAAAAATAGCACAAAACATGAAACTGGCAATATCTCAGTAACCCCTGAATGGATTTTGATGAAATTTGTGGCAAAATGATTCTTGCATTGAGGTGTTTCAAAAGTAAATATATAAAGATCTGGCAAGTTGGCCTCTGTTACTAAAAGTAGCAAAATGTGAAAATGAGAAATTCTCAGTGGAATTGGACCAATTTTGTATCAGAATGGTTCCGTTGCACAATAGCCAGGTGAGCGATATCAGGCCCATTTGGGCCTCTTGTTTTCTATTTGCAAGTAATGTAGTTACAGTAATCGGCCAGCACATTCCATTGGACTCTCTTCTTTGAATTGGAGAGGTCACAGCCAGCCTCATGCCAGGAGGTGTATGTTACGAGTTCTTTCCTATGAGCCTCTTGGAGAATATGTTTCAGTTTTGCAAATGTTCCCTATATGCTTTGTTTTAGAAGTAAAAACATTTTACTGAATTTACTGAATAAGCAGCCATGAACAGTATTAGGAACTAGCATGCCTCATGAAGCTATCCCTTCTTGATTGAATTTCTCTTGTGCCATTTTGCGAAAATACTATGCCTATTCAGAAGAAGGTGGGAGGGTGGAGTGGGGGTCCCTCCAAAACAAGCTGCATCTTGACATTGTCTGTGCAATGCCAGCATCATTTACTCATGCTCTGTTGTTGTACCGCCAGTTTGTCTATCATCTGGTTCTTTAACATCGGGGGTCACTACTTAAATTCTGAGTTAGAGTAACCTTATTAACTTATATTAGGTAAAATTTCTAAATTGTTCTAAAACTAAGACTGACTTGCCATTGAGACCAGAACCTTAGCAGAGTGCCCTTTCCCAGAAACGCTTTTGTGGTGAAACTTCATTTCATTCAAGTTAACATTACAGTAATGACCCAAAAATTTCGGACACGCGAGAGTCGGACAATTATTGTTGAAAATTCTTAGAAACTGGATTTTATACATGTAAATGCATCCAAATGATGCTTAGTTAATGGCAAACGTTGTAAACCCTGATCAATTGAGGAGCAGTTTGATCTGAGTCTACAATATTTGCTCAGCCCTGTCTGTCCAAATATTTAGGGTCATTACGGTAACAGTAGATCTGCAATGCCAGTCTGTCTTGCTGACCTAGACCTACTTTTCTTGCTTTATGTTTATTAAATAGAGAATACCATGTTATTGTCTTTTGATATCAAGTTTATCAGGCAACACCAGAAACAGCGTAGGAATGGCGAGGCTTGCCGAGCCAGTCCGACATGTTTCTGGTCGAACCTGATAAACTTGATATAAAAAGACACTATCATGGTTTTCTATTTATCATTCATTATTCGATGATTTTAAGGCTCGAAGAGAGTCAAACAAACTGAAAGCAAACGTAGTTTTGTCCGAACTTGTTGGCATCGCAAATGGGTTATGACGTAAGTCGGTGATGTCATTTAACCAATCGAACGCTGTTATCATGGCCAACGTTAGCATGTAGCCAATCGTCTTCATATATCACATCATGTTATCATACCCCTGTTATCTGGCGGAATTTTGCAGCATATACATGATAAAATGAAGTACTGGGCCCTGTTCAAAGCATTGTGACTTTAACAAGTTGTACGAGTCAAGGATTCTAGTGCTCATAAAATCAGGGGAGCTTTTGTTGTGCAAAAATGACAACAGTGCGTTTGCATACATTTGAAAATGTAATCTTGTCAACTGACAATGTCAGTAGTTTTGAACAATGGGGCCCAGGACATTAGAATGGAATTTGTTACTTATGCCTCTTCAGTCTGTTTTGCATACACCTCTATAGTACTACATGTGTATTGTTTTGAATTGTTCTGCATTCATATCATAACTGTAAACCAATTAATTTTTGGTTGTGGGTTTTTCTAAATTTGTGAATGACTTTTAGGTTTTGTATTCAAGTCTCAACATACACAAATTTTCGTATATTTGCAAAACTCAAAATTTAATTGGTTTACTATGTTATTTTTCATTACTGTTGCTTTTAAATTATTTTTAACTGTTATGTACATTAAAAATTCAAATGTAGGTACCAAATAAATTTTAAATCTTTTTTCACTTGTCGAGTTATGTCATTGCCAGCAAAATAGCATTTGACTTTGAATTTGAACTAGTCTTTTCATCGTATCGAGATGAAAACAAGCTCTGAAAGCAGAGACTCTATACACCCTTACTGATCCTCATATCTCCAGAAGAGCTATATTGTACATATAGTACAAAGCAACATTGTTTAACCCATTGCATTCTGGATATTTTTTGTCGTCTGCTGAAATTGTCGTTCACATTAAAAATCAAGAATATTTTGACAATATTTGTTTAACTAACTCTTGTAGAAATGATGTCTAGGCTGCAAACAGTTTGGATCTCAGATAAGGCCCTGTGTTTGTGGGGCCTGATCTGGATCCAAACTGTTTGCCCAGATACCCCTAAAGGGGTATCCCGAATGGAATGGGTTAATTTTTGTTTGTGGGTTTTGCTAAATTTGTGAATGACTTTTAGGTTTTGTATTCAAGTCTTTTAACATACACAAATTTTCGTACATTTGCAAAACTCAAAATTTAATTGGTTTACTATGTTATTTTTCATTACTGTTGCTTTTAAATTATTTTTAACTGTTATCAACATTAAAAATTCAAATGTAGGTACCAAATAAATTTTAGATCTTATTTCACTCGTCGAGTTATGTCATTGCCAGCAAAATAGCATTTGCCTTTGAATTTGAACTAGTCTTTTCATCATATCGAGATGAAAACAAGCTCTGAAAGCAGAGACTATATACACCCTTATTGGTCATTATATCTGCAGAAAAGCTATATTGTACCATAATTGTGTATATATTGGGACACCTGAAATAATTAATTTTCCATTTGTTCCAAATGGCCCAGTGGCTTTTGAGCAGATGTTTGAAACTGTCAAAATATGAGAGTCCTGGGTCAAAGAATGACCTTGACCTCATGTACTCATAAATCTTCATATTCTCATTAAAATGACTGTACACCAATTTTAGGCCAAAATCTTCAAAATTTTCCATAAAATCTTATAGCATTTTTCCGTATTTGACCTTGCCGTAAAACAGGTCAAGGTCCACCCAAGGTCATTATTTGAGCAATCTTGGTAGTACTCAAGTACCTGATGCAACATACCAAGTTTCAAGGCAATCAATCTATTGGTTCTGGAGAAAAAGATTTTTAAAGCTTTTTACCTTAAAATCCTGTGTGAAAAGTATCTCCAACATCAGCAGAATCTGTACCATGTCTTCATTGATTTCAAAAAAGCCTTTGACAGGGTATGCCATGCAGCCTTATGGGCCACCATGCTGAAGTACAATATCAGTGCAAATCTAGTTCGCACCATTGAGCAGCTATACGACAAGGCTACAAGTGCAGTCCTGATAAATGGCAGCACAGGAGAATGGTTAAGAAAAACAGTTGGAGTAAGACAAGGATGTCTTCTGTCACACACCCTCTTCAACATTTTTCTCGAAGGGATCATGTCTGATGCTCTGGAAGAACATGACAGAAAGGTTAGCATAGGCGGCAGAAACATTACCAATCTTCGGTTTGCCAATGACATAGATGCTCTAGCTGAAGAAGAGCAGGAACTAGAAGCTGTAGTTGAAAGTCTTGACCAAACCTGCACAAGGTATAAGATAGAGATCAGTGTTGAGAAGACCAAACTGATGACAAACAGCGCAGATGGCATACAGAGGGAGATCAAGGTGAAAGGGCAGAAGCTGGATACCGTAACAAGCTTCAAATACCTCGGAGCAATTGTCTCAGATGATGGCTCAAAACAGGAGGTTCTCTCAAGGATTGCACAAGCCACTTCAGTTCTTACCAAGCTGAAACCAATTTGAAGAGATAACAACATATTTCTTGGATCAAAGGTGAAACTTATGCGCTCCCTTGTCATTTCCATATTTCTGTATGCCTGTGAATTATGGACCTTGACAGCAGAATTAGAGAAAATAACGTAGGCCTTTGAGATGAGATGCTACTGAAGGTTACTGAACATTTCGTACAAGGACCATATTACCAATGAGGAGGTTCACAATAAGATCCAAGCAGCCATTGGATACTATGATGAACTCCTGACGCTGGTCAAGAAAAGGAAACTAAGGTAGTTTGACCACATCTCAAGGTCTTCTGGTTTAGCAAAGACGATTCTACAGGGCACAGTGAAAGGGGGGGAAAAAAGAGGTAGAAGAAGAGGTGAGAAGACAATATTAAAGAGTGGAAATGGCTTTTGAGGAGATGTTTGAAACTGTAGAAATAAGAGACCTGGGTCAAAGGTCAAATAATGACCTTGACCTCTTGTACACATTAATCTTCATGTACTCATTAAGATCACAGTATATACCAATTTTTAGCCGTAAATCTTCAACAGTTTCCAATGGCTTTTGAGGAGATGTTTGAAACTGTAGAAATAAGAGACCTGGGTCAAAGGTCAAATAATGACCTTGACCTCTTGTACACATTAATCTTCATGTACTCATTAAGATCACAGTATATACCAATTTTTAGCCGTAAATCTTCAACAGTTTCCAAGATATCTTATTTACAGTGTACTAGCATTTTTCCATATAAAAGCGCCAGATAGAAAATTTGACCTTACCGTAAAAAAGGTCAAGGTCAACCTAAAGTCATAATTTGAACACTCTTGGTAGTACTCGCGTACCTGATGCTAACATACCAAGTTTCAAGTCCATAGGCCTATTGGTTCTGGAGAAGAAGATTTTTAAACATTTTTACCATATATGGGCATGGCAGCCATGTTGGTCATGTGACCCTGACCACTTGAACAAAATTTCGTTCCTAAAAGCCTTAGAGCCTATATATGAAATTTGGTTACAATCGGCCCATGGTTTCAGAGAAGTTCTTTGAAATTGTGGACGGGCGACGGACAACAGAGCCTGCCTATACTATAACCTCCCCTGGAGCTGCTGGCTCAGGTGAGCTAAAATTTGGGATTACTGCCTTGAAATGGAACAGTGGTTTTACAATGCAGAAAATGTATCCAAAACCTGCAGATAGAATGACATATAGTGTAGGCCCTGACCAGACTGCTCTGGGTCTGCACTGTTTGCTCAGCCCTATCTGTCCCAATTCTTTGAGTTTTTACAGTACTATACATTAGAGAGTTGTACAATACAAGGTAAAACTCACTATACTTCTACCATAACAGGTAAAACAGCCCCAGGTAGCATTTTACTATCAATGGTGAAACCTGCTTAACTGCGAATTTACCATTGATAGTAAAACAGGTATTTAGGTGTATTTACCATACAAGGTAAAGTCATTAATATTGGGTTTCTACCATCACAGGTAAAAAGTGCTCAGGTAGCAATTTACCAGCAATGGTAAAACAGCCTTTACTGGCATTTTACCTTGCAAGGTAAACTCATTAATACTGGGCTACCATGAAAGGTATAAAGTACTCAGGCAAATTTACCATATCAGTTAAAATGGCATTTCACAATGCAAGTTAAACTGGATGGATGGATGGCTTGCATTTTTACGTCCTTTTCAACAGTATTTCAGCCATATCAAGACAGATGATGGGATGGTGATAATGAAGGCTGAGCGCAATGGAACCCCATTTACATTTGAAAAGATACTTGCCTCAAGTGGGGATTGAACCTGCAAGTTAAAACTGATGATGGTGGTGGTATACAGTAAGTATTCTGAGTATTGGAACAGATATAGGTCTGAGCAAACTGCAGTCTGATCAGGACCTTTACTGTTTGCCATTCCACCTGCATTGTTAAACCTTTTTTAGCTCGCCTGCATGAAGTACTGGAAGAGTTTTTTTGTCACCCTGTTGTTGGCATTTGCATCAGCATTCATTGTTTTGGTTAAAGTTTTTAGCTCACCTGACCTGAAGGCTCTGAGGGAGCTTATCGTCCATCAACGTTTTCAAATGACTTTTCCTCTGAAACCACCGGCCTGATTGTCACCATAATATCATATACATGTAGCCTCAGCCTTCAGGGGTCAGGAAAATGAAAGTTTGTTCAAATGGTCTGGGTAGATGGCTGCCATATATGGTAAAACTGCATCCAGTTGGTATCCCCTACATGTTCCTGTATAGCAAATATGAAGACTCTATCCCTTTTGGTTACTTAGAAACTGAGCTCAACACAACTGGTGAATCTTTTGCTAACAGGCACATGCACACACAGGTGCAGACACATGAAGGATATTGCATAAACACTACATGTAATTTGTTTCAAAAAGTCATGCTAAAATGGCAGAAAAACGAGCACTTTAAGAGCATGCACAGGCTTTCCTGTGATCCCATTTCAATAACAAATTGCAACTGCTTTTACCATATTAATCCTAATGCCCCTGCTCTAACAAATGCCCCCCTGCCTCTTCCAGAAATGTTTTATCTCTGTGTTTGTCATCAGTTTTAGGAAAGGGAACAACATGTCATGTTTCCTTCTCTGGAGGACGTAGCTTTTCGAATGAGGTCCACTCTTCAAGGAAGGGCTTTGTCACCTAGGGAAGTAAACAGGAAGTCACAGAAGTTGTCCCCCTTTGTAAAAATGGCAGAAAAGCATGTAGGTATACTCATACACCTTAAGAGCTGGGTTTGAGGTTATAAAACTTGAGAATAATCTCAAACTCAAAATAAAGCACACTGATTGGTTGCTTCCGAGCATGTGCTCGGAAGCATCCAACCAGGGTGCTTTATTTTGAGTTTGAGAATGTACTCAAGTTTTATAACCTCGGGGCCTGGTATAATGGGTTCTAATATGGCTGCCATCATCAATTATTGTTACAGAGCTCTTTTTCCTCCTAGAGGAGCTAATTCTTTCCTGGAAGAGGGGACTCTTTTGAAAAGGGAGACAAAGAAAGGGAAAATACAAGATTATTATTGCTTAAAATTAATATGTCCAATATTTATCCATATGCCTCTAAATATTTCTGTATGATGCAGTTGTATGGTACTTTGGTATGGTGGCTTCTACAACCCTGTTCCCAGCCCTTACCCAGGAAGCCACCAATGTATGTTTTGTATTTAAATACATGATGCGAAAGTTATACTGAGAGAGGGTGGGGATGGGGGTCACACCTTAAAATGACCTTAATGACAAAATCTATTATTCCTCTGCAAAATTTTATTTCCTTGCAGATATGCAGATATGCATGTTTTGAGTATTCCAGCTCATGCATATTTCTAGTGTCTGTACTACAACATAGTTTGTTTGCAACAGAACTGCAAGATTGTCTTGCAGTTTGGGTGAAAGTTGGCCTACCTTCTGGTCGCAAACTACAAGATTATTTGGGGACTAGGGAGGCTTTCTGCCTAATTGCAAGTCCCTCTTTGTCTCTTTTTGGGGTCAATAAAATGACCACAACCTACAAAACAAACATGGCAATCGATACTCGATATGTTCAACTCAAACATTTTAACTGGATACTTGATATGTTCAAATGGAAACTCGAAATTTTTCAACTCAATACTCGGAATCTTCAACTTGATACTCGAAATTTTCAACTTGATACTTGAAATCTGCAACTCGATACTCAAACTTTTCAACTCGATATTTGAAATTTTCAACTTGAAACTCGAAGTTTTCAACTCGATACTCGATTTTTTAAACTAGAAACTCGGATGAAAGTAAACCTCATCGTTGGAACTTCATACACATTGCCATGAAGTTTCATCAAGATATCTAGGTATGGTCAAACTGTTCACAGACACAGACGTGGACGCGAACACGCACGCCGATGCGAACGCTGACTCATACTCAGACTACGACGCCGGGGGTATATCATGAGCTCTCCTTTGCTTTGCAAAGGCACGCTAAAAACCTGGAAAGGGAGCTAACTTCGTAATACTTGTGGCAGGGTTGTGGTTCTTGTGCACAGCACTTCCTCTCGTTGTCCTCTATCAATGTGTGAAGTTTCATTTAGTTCCCCCCTTATACTTTCAGAGATATGCTCCTGACAAAAGTGTGACGAACGGATGGAAGACGGACAGACAGACAAAGCGGCAACTATATGCTCACCCTTTGGGGAGCATAAAAATTCTCAATAACTGCAGTGAGACAGCAAAACTTGCCAATGTCAATTTTTCCCATTATAAGTCAATGGAAACTATATGTTGCCCTAGCAACCAGAGTTCTAATGCCATGGGAACAAAAACACTATTATTTGTTCCCCCCCAGGCTGTATGTGAAATATGGAAAGAATCAGCCTCATGGCTTCAGAGGGGAAGTTGTTTTAAAATGTTGACAACGGACGGATGACAAATGCCTGCCTATAAGCTCACCTATGAGCCGAAGGCTCAGGTGAGCTAAAAACACATTTCTCCAATTAAAAGTTTGAACGATTTTTGGAACTTGTCTTCATATGCCAAGTAAATGACAAAAACTTAATATTGGTAAGCATTAATGCAGCACTTGCAGTATACCTCTTTAAACTGTTTTACCAGTTCATTTTCGCACAACTGAATTTGGATTTACTTTATGTATATTCAAACAGTATGAAAGCACAATAAAAGTGGTGTGTTGTGAATTTCAGCATAGATTGCTTTCCATGGAACTTATTTACCTCTGGACTGAATGTACTCCAAGGGAGCAGAACCTTTACTAATGTTATCTTTGATGCCTATCTGCTTTGACATTCTAGGAGTTGTCACCCCTGGTTAACTATTTATATACAAGGGCTGTTACGAAATGAAAAAGAGCTGTTACGAAATGAAAAAGTCATAGTTACCTAATGACCTGGTGACCAATTTGTTTGGTAACCACGACTCTTTTCCGTTTCGTAGCAGCTCTATTTTGTTTCCTAATATCCTTAAAAACATAGTCAACCAGGTGTGAATTGTGTCATGTGCAGCTGTGTCCTGTTCACAGGCGGAATACTTTGGGTATTGAGAATTTAAGACAACTGCACTATAAACTGCCTTGAAATGATTTATTATTGAAGCAAAATATAAAACATGTCAAAAACAATGACATCTTTGTGTAGATATTTAAACACTTGCTAGTAAAGTCACATGTATAACCAACTCTAAACCCATTTTTTTTGTTACAAACCACTAACATTTGAACACATGATTAATACGGAAAAAAAAATGGCTAGAAAGACTGGATTTCTTTTACAAATAACGTAACAAAAGATTTTAGCCATGTTGTGTGAAACGATACCTTATTGCACTGCAAAAAGCCAAGAATAAGAGCAGCCAGGGTCCGAGGTTATAAAATTTGAGTATAATCTCGAAATAAAGCACACCTGATTGGCTGCTTCAGAGCATGTGCTCGGAAGCAGCCAATCAGTGTGCTTTATTTTGAGTTTGAGAATGTTCTCAAGTTTTATAACCTTGGCATCTGCTCATCCATGTGCTCTTTTTACTAGTCACTGGCCTCCAGATATGCTGAGTTTTGTGAATGATTTTTTTTTACAAAAAAATTTTTTGTTTTGACTACTACTAACAGTAGCGAGGCACAGGTTTTGGTTTTCCAATTTTCAGGTTGGTGTAAACTTAAGTTTTCTATTCTTTTTAGCTCTATTTTGAGACAATGCGCAGACAGGCAAATCACAACAGTTTCATGAGATTCTTGTTCATTGTGACCCGTCAATAGAACTTTCTCATGAGGGGTCGCAGTGTATGCATTTATGAAGTAAGGAGTGAGTTTACTGGGGTTTAACATCCCACCAACACTTAGGTCATACAGAGACTGGTATGGAGCAGTAACAGGAATGGCACTACAGGAGTGAGTAAACTGGGGTTTATTGTCTCACCAACACATAGTCATATAGAGACGGGTATGGAGTAATTATGCTCAAAACCCACAGTTATCTGAACCTCTGGATCCAGTTCTTCAAAACCAACACATCATTTGTTAATGTCATCTTTTCAAATGTATTGTATGCAATAGGATAGAATTTGAAAATATTGCATGGATGTGTAGACTGATCTGAGTCTCTGTTATTCACATATGCAATATGGTAACTCTTTCACAGTACAGCTCATTTAAAAGTTCATCAGATACAGGAACAACAATTGCAAGACCTGATAAAAGAGCCTGGTAATATACAGTTTATATTGAATATAAAAATAGTTGCTGTGGCCCTTCTCTGTACAATCCATAGAATTTCTACCTTAAGACTGCATTAAAATGAGAAAAATAATCTTGAGATAAAAGAAGAGACTTTTAAGTCAAGTTAAGACAGCAGAAATTTTAAAAAAAAATCCTGCGACACCATACT
Organism: Ctena decussata; assembly: GCA_963989385.1. NCBI lineage: Eukaryota > Metazoa > Mollusca > Bivalvia > Lucinida > Lucinidae > Ctena > Ctena decussata. The sequence continues at coordinate 60,868,262 of OZ022503.1, forward strand.
GATGTCAAATTTCATATGACTTTGTGTAGTATTCTCATAATTTCATTACAACAACAGATCTAGTAAGACCAGATCTCTAGATAAGAGGGGTATTTGATGATAACTGAGGGATAAGTTTTTTTATTTCTCATTGAAACTATATGTTGTGACCCCTCATCTGAACCGTCTCGCCGAGACGGTTCAGATGAGGGGTCAGAACATATGTTTTTATGCATAATTAACAAAAATTATCCCTAATTATCACTAAATACTCACTCTTATCTGGAGCTCTGAAGACTCATCAGAATTGCCTTGGTGAGGCAACTTACCATATTAATTCAGCTATAAAACGAGGTTTCCCCTCTCTAGAATGACCCCCAAATATCTAACTCAGTCTACTGAAATTCTGCTACGGGTTTTCCTTTCCAAAACATCCCGAAAATCTAGATCCATCTTATATCACATCTAGATTTTTAGGATTATTTTAAATGGGAAAAGCCATCTTAAAGCTGAATTTTGTAAGACACCTTTACATGTCTGGGAACATTCTACAACTGAAAATCACCATTTTATAGCCAAATGAATATGGTACTCTCATACCACCGTTTTATAGCCCAACATACAACACATCACACATTGGTAATGGAAACATGAAAACTTTTGCAGCCATTTCAAAAAGCAATCTGCAGATATAAACCAGCCTGTGCATTCTGCTTTAATGATGCACTTAAGGTGATGGATACATCTCCGTGTTTATCTGCCATGTTTATAAAGGGGAATAACTTTTGATTTCCTTTCTGCTTCCCTGGGGACTTCCCTCACAAAACTGGGTCTTCTCTTAAAGGATAGAATTTGCTTCCCTAGAGATGATCCCCACTGAAAGGGGAGGCAAAAATGAAATGGCAATTGCTTCCATGGAACTGTTTCCAATCACCTTAAAATTCGCGACAACTAAACTCTGAATAATAGTGAGGTTTGATGATAATTCCAGGATACCGTAATGACCCTAATTACTCAGACAGACAGGTCTGGTTGGTTGGTTGATTTGATGCTTGGTTGGTTGATTTGATGCTTAACGTCCTCGGTAAACAACTAAGGTCATGTCGGGACGGTCAGTTAACCTAACCACACTATTCCTGGGCAGGCTTAGACCTCCTAAGCGGTTAACCAGTACTAAGTTCACATACTTTCGCCAGTAACTGACAACTGCCCTACATTGTAGACCCTGATCAAACTGCACCTCAAGGAGCAGTTTGATAAGGGTCTACAATGTTTGCCATTCTCTAAGCATCATTTGGATGCATTAACGTAGGTAAACTCCACTTTCTAAGATTTTTTATCAATAATTGTCTGACTTTTGTGTGTCTGAAATTTTAGGGTCATTACAGTACTTCTTATTTGAATGAAAAGATATGTTGCAACCCCCAATAGAAGTGCCCGGCTCCAATAAGGGGTCACAACATGTTTTGGTTGTTACGAAGTGAAGAGTTCTAAAATTATCCACAAAAATCCACTCTATCTGGACCTCAGGTTTTTCTATCATGCATGTAATTCCATGTGGTATCTCATTCCGATCTCGCAAATGCGAGATGCCACAATATTTATTCTAGGTAATTTTATTTGAGATCCCACATGAAGTTTAACAAAAGTCAATACTACCTAACAGAAAAACAACTGAATAAATGAAATCATTGACATATATGCAATCTCTGGGTTCTGAAAAATCAAAATAGGCACTGGAGATTGTAACACTGGATACTGACTGCTTCATTCAATTCTTAACTTGCAATAACTGAACTTACATTTCAATGTTGCAGATAATTCAAAGTTTCTGTAATGGCCAATATCATTTTGTGACACTGATGCTACCAAAACTATTCTGACTAATGGGAAACCTTTATAGTGGAAAACGCCAATTATATGGTCAATGGATAAACCACCGTATTTTTCTGCTGTTTCACCAATGTAGACAACTTTAATGACTTCTTTTGCATTTGCTGTTTGTCCTGCACAAAGGGCAAAAGGGGCTAAAAAGGAAATACCCCATTAGCAAACAAACTCTGTTCAGTCCAGAGCTCTAGATAAGAAGGGATATATTTGATGATAATTGGGGGATAATTTTATTTATTTCTCATCGAAACCATATGTTGTGACCCCTCATCTGAACCGTCTCATCGAGATGGTTCAGATGAGGGGTCACAACATATGTTTTTATAAACAATTAACAAAAATTATCCCCAATTATCACCAAATACTCCCTCTTATCTAGAGCTCTGAACTGTTCACTGATGAAGACTCTCCATTTGTATCTGTTTACAGCCAATTACTCCACCCTATCATAGGGCAAAATGTCAAATGTTTGTGATCTGAAGTGCGAACATATTTCATTAAAAAAAAGTTCTGCCTATTCAAAGATTTCAATCATAAACTGACAAAGGATTCTGTTTGACATTACAAAATATGATCAGCCACCCCATTGCATGACCATTATAACAATCACTGTATTTTGCTACTTAGTGTAATTGTTCTTTAAAAATGTATGCTATTTTTTCGTATCATTTAGAAAACCACTGATCAATTCTGTGGCAAAGAATTATGATCATTTACCATTATTTGCGGCAACTTTACACCATATAAATTTGCACAAACTCAATCTTCATCTCACAAAACCGAAAATCTCTGAACATGAATGACATTACTTTCACAAACACAGATTTTACTACATGTAAATATGATTTAACACATAACCCGGTCTCAGAGACCTCTGACCTATAACTCGCATTAGACTGCATGTTACTTCATATGCAGATAATCTGAGATTCAATAAATTAGTTTAAGAATATCCACAAACAAATATTTGCTCTTATGAAAGAATACACTGCTCTTAAGCTGGGGGAAAAAAAGAATACTTTTCCATGCAACACAACACAGCATCTAAGATTATTCTGAGATAAACCATGTTCTTCATTCAAAAGAATGTTGAGGCCCCAAATGGAACCGCTATAGTTTTTATGAAGAAATACTGATAATTACCCAAGAATATATCATTAAATTCTATCATAATCTGAGTCTTTAAACATTTTCCCAATGAAAAAGGACAAATTTTGCAGGTTTAAAATCCCATGATCTATCATAAAGTACACTTATCTTATACATCAAGTGTACCGCTAGCATATGATGAATGAAAATTATTCTATATTTGAGCTGCAACATGCAAAAAGAGGGCTTAATGCTTATGCCAACAGTCTAGAGCCATCTCACAAGACATATCTAGGTTTTCGTGACTGCTCTGGAAGGGGAAAACCCATCTTATAGCAGTATTTCTAAGGGTAATTGGTGTCAATTTAGAGTGGGGAAAGCCCCATTTTATAGCTGAATATGGTATTCATGGACTTCTTCGAGTGTTCATTATTTCAGTCTTTCCCATTTGCAAATATCTTAAGCCTCCATTTTGCGTTTCGCACCTAAAGCTGATGACTAGGGACATGCTTATTGGCATGCTGTTTACGTTGCAGTTTAACCATTTATGCTCTGATATTCGACGAATGGTATGAATGGTATGATACATCTATATTGTCTTGCAAACCTAAGCATACAGCATAATGCATTCAAAAACCTAGGTTTCAGAAAACTCCAGCTTCCGTCATGATTCTGTAGGGCTTTCCACCTAGAGTCAGCGCTCGAGTTTGATGTAAGCTTTGTGGAGAAACATTTTGAAATTTTCCAAATTCTCTGTCCAAACACACATAAATATGGGATAAGAATTGCTCTTCTAAGTGGATCCCATTCATGGGAAGATATTCTGTGTTTTGGGGCCAAAATCAGAAAAATTTCAAAATTATCACCAAAGATTAAGCTTATACAGAGCCCTGACAGTTAAGTATATATGGCTTAACATGTAGAGAACCAATACAATAGCTACATTTAGTATGATGGATAGAAGGAGGCACCAGGGAGGGTCGGGCTTGTCGCATGTGCTGGATATGCCATTGAGGGGTATCCTGCTGTGCCAAGGGGAGCAACTCTTCCTGGGATCTGTCCTTGTGCTAACCCCGACATCTGGGCCTGCTGTGTCTGAACTTGCAAGCTGGTTAAGGGACTGGGGTACAGCGGATGTCCAGTAGCCGCAGCAGCGTAAGGATTCTGTGAAGGGCTGATCTGCATTGGCCCAAGCTGTGTGCCAATATACGTAGGATACTGTGATGGAGTGGAGGTTGCAGGGCTGGTAGATGCTGGCAACCTGCTGCTCTCTGATAACGATGAGGGCTGTACTGTCAGAGCTGATGTGACACTAGGAGTGTAGTAACCAGCTGACAGGGAGTAGCCAGGTGAACCTGTATGAAATAACAGAGAAAAATCATGTATAATATGATCACAGAGCTGTAGATAAAATAAAAGGCGATAGGTGGATATACAACATGAGCTGCAGCCCCTTATTCAATGCAGGGATACAGACTAGCGGTCGCCCACTCGCCGACTGTGATAAAAAATCGGGTGGGCGCCTAAAATTAAAACAACAGTCGCCCAGCTTGCGATCATCAGCTTTCAGCGAGTGTCTGGAGTGTTTTCGCCTTGGAGTAAAATCCGCCACCTCAAAGCGCATTGCAAACTTCCGCACCGATATCTGCGTTGAATATTCGGTGTTCCGTCATACTTGTGTGTTGGATTTTATTCACTATCAAAAAACAACATGGCCGCCTCCTCCGTTTGACAGCCAAAAATCTTGACCATTTGTAAATTTTTTGCGCATAATGTGGCGATACATCGCTACACCCGGTAGCTAAAAGAAAGCAAAACCCTGAAGAAAGGAGGATTTACTACAAATCCTATGGAAACGGTGCAAATCTGGCGCAGATTCTGAATAAAACATTCTCATGTGTCTGATGTTTTAAATGTGGGCCCCTAAATTTCTGGCTGGGCGACTAATTTTCAATTTTTAAGGAGCCCAGCTTGCTCCTATGAAAAATGAGTTAGTCTGTATCCCTGCAGTTGACTGCCACAACAGCCAGTATTAGGTAACAGAACCTAATCATAATCAGAAAGATCATCACATCAAATGTTAACATACCAAAGTTGAAACAAATGCCAAAACTGAAGAAGGGCCATGGGTTTTCTTCTTCCAAAATCAATCCCAAAGATATAGATCCATCTTACAAGGCGGATCTAGATCTTGGAGACTGTTTTGGAAGGGCAAAACCCTGCCTTATAACCAAAGAGTGAGTGAGTGAGTGAACTGGAGTTTTAACATCCCACCAACAACTAGGTCATATGGACATTTAAAGTTTCATCAACAGAGAAGCCGGGGATTATAACCGAAGAAATGTAGTCTGTTTATATGCAGCTTAACAGAAATTAACCCAAATCATCTGACACCAAATATAACCTCTTATCTTGAGCTCTGGTATCAATCCATTAATTATGGCACATGTATACACTGCCAGTATAAGAGAGCAATATGCCATTAAAACTGACAGAATTTGGCTTTGCGAATGCCACATGGAGGCAAACATTACTCAATAGGCGTGGGGATTGCAACCTAAAGCTCTAAACCAAACAGGAGACTTCTTGGTATGAATTACCTCCCCTGGCCATATTCCCATTCACCTTAACTCTCAATGTGCTAAAAACGGAGTTGAATTTGCAAATAGTATAGACCTAATGAGGTGACTCATAATGAACCACCTCATCTGGATCTACACTGTTTGCCCACTAGTTTTTGAATTCTCAATATGATATAACTTGTTTGATTTTTTATAGAGTTTTGCAGACACAGTGCTGGAAACGGCCAGTGGCCCGGTGGCCAAATGCTCCTAATTTTTGTTTCGGGCCACCAGAAATCTCCAAAATATGACCTTTAGTGGCCCAAATTTGTCTTTGTGGCAATACTAAATGAATGGGAACTTTAGCTAGTGGATAATTTGGGCCACTGAAAGTTAGGCCTGCTAAGCTTTTGGGCCACCACATTAAACTTGCGTGTTTCCAGCACTGCAGACATAAATGTTCGATGCTTTAAGGATTAACTTAGCTTACCTGTGTACAGTGATGGTGTACCACCAACTGTTGTTGACATAGGGTATGCCTGTGACATCGTCATGTAGCGTGGTTGACCTACTGGACTTGAAACTGCTAAATATCCACCTGGCTGCTGGGATGCTGTCAGGTAGCTGGCCTGCGCTGACCCGGGCTGGGCTAGGTAGCTACCCTGCGGCAGTCTGTAGGTGGGGCTTGCTCCTGGATACAGTCCAGTCCCCTTGTCTGTGGCGTACATGGCTTGCATTCCAGACACTCCAGCGGGAACTCCTGCCATGCCTGAAGCCATACCGCCAGAGGGTATAGCCGTCATACCTGCTGGTACGCCACCAACAGCCAGACCTGCAGGCACGCCACCCATGCCTGAGGGCAGAGCAGTGAGACCCGCTGGAACACTGGCCAATCCATATTGTGGTCTGCTGTAGGGAGAAAAAACAGCCAATCAGAACTAAGTAACAAAACTTTCACCAATACGCCTATATTTGGTCATACCTCAAAGCCAGTGTCATAGACAATTAATCAGAGCTCCGGATGAAGATGGTTTGGATGGTAATTTATTACCACATATGTTCTGCTACAAGACGGTATTTCCTCACCACAAAATGTCCCTAAACATATGAGCGGGGACACGAGAAAACCAACAAAGTGGTTGTGTGCCCAGCCCAGACTCAGATCAGCCTGGGAATCCGCCCAGTCTGATCAGAGTTTTCACTGTCCGCATGGAGCTAGCTAAGACCCTTAGCTACCCTTCAAGAGTATAGCTAGAACTCTGGTAAGACTGGACGGATGCCTGGGCTGATCTGAGTCTGCGCTGGGCGCACAACCACTTTGTTGGTTTTCTCGTGTCGCGGCTCAAAATTTTATTGCTTGTACCGGTATTTATTCTGCTATAAGATAGTTTTCTCTTTCAAAACAATCCCAGAAATCTAGGTCTATCTCAGGAGATAGCTCTAGATTTCTTGGCTTGTTTTGGTGAAGAAAAGCTTTCATCTTATAACCAAGTAAATACAGTAATTCTCAATTTGAGAAATAAGAAAAAAACGTCCACAACTATCACCAAATACCAGTATTGACTTTATCTTGAGCACTGACCTATCATCCTGACAGATGAAAAAGCAGAAATCACCTCCAGCCTTAAATTAAAATGTATGGGTAATATGATTCTTAAAATTGACCTCTGGTCCAACATAGATGTGGCAAGGGGAGTATCTGTAGCTGATTCTAGACTACTTAGATTTATTGCATAATGAATTCAAAGTAGATGCCTTGTATGTTCAGAAATACCATCATATGAGCCGCGACGCGTGAAAACCAACAATGTGGTTGTGCGCCCAGCGCAGACTCAGATCAGGGGGGGCATCCGCCCAGTCCGATCAGACTTTTTGCTACGCGCTTAAAGGGTAGCTAAGGGTCTAACCTACCTACATGCGGACAGCGAAAACTCTGATCAGACTGGGCGGATGCCCAGGCTGATCTGAGTCTGCGCTGGGCGCACAACCACATTGTTGGTTTTCTCGCGTCGCGGCTCATATATTGTCCTTTAGAGTCCCTCTTTCACAAATGTATGAGTTTTTTTTTTGCAGAGTTTCTTTATATATGCAATAAACAATGATGCAGCCACCACATTTAACTGCAAAATATGTATATCTGACAAAAATAAATAAATTCTGAGTTTAAATTTGATTTACTGAAACTCTGGTTGTTTCCAATTCTGTTTCTTTTACCACAGTTTTCCTCTTTTAATTTTTTTCCTCTTTTAATTTTTCATTTATTTATTTTATCTTATTATCTATTATATTTTTTGAAACCACAGAATCATGGCATATCATTATGTTAAAGTACCTCATAAATATATTTACTTGTGCAGCTGACTTGTACTTAAGCAGAAGCACACAAACTTGAACAAAAACTTTCTTAGCTCAGAAATAAAATGCTCATCTCATTATTTACACAGCTAAGCCAACTGCCTTTTCCTTCAACTTTCGGTATGACCAAAAATAAGTCTGCAAAAAAAACACAGGAAACAGGCCAGTTTCACTATATGCCTTATACTGTACTATAATTTTTTCCGTTAGAAGACAAGAGTTTTTTCCCTTCCGAAACAATCCTGAAAATCTAGAGCCATCTTATAAAGATGGATAAGATGGATCTAGATTTTCAAGATTGTTTTAGAAGAGCAAACCTAATTTTACAGTAGAATTTCTTAAGACTGTTTAGACATCTCTGGTCATTCTCCAGAAGGGAAAGCCTTGTTTAACAGCCGAATAAATATTATCTCCCTCAGTCTATTCTTGAAATAAATTTTTCTATTTTTAGACTTGGCAAAGAATGGTACAATATTGGCACACGGTAAAACTAGAGTGGCCACTGTGACAACAACTGGTATTCAATACAGATTTTACTGCAATGTATATTCACAATTTGTCAAACAATTTCAAAATGAAAACTTGTAATATTTATTTATCCTTACCAAGTACACCTAGAAATTGAAGAAATGCGAATAAGTTCAATAGATAGATGCAATTCACAATAAAAAAGCATGCCAATACAAAGCAAGGAGAAAAGAACCACTACACCCATGCCATATAAATACACAAATAAACAGAAAACCACACAGCCAAACTCCGAATACAGGTTACAAGCGTTTGGCCTACTACGCTATTGTAAAGATTCATCAAGATTGTTTGTCTAAGACATATGCTTTCACAGTGAATATTCAGACATTTCAATCTGTTCTTTGACAGACTGTTCTGTCATAAAAATTGGACATTCGCATCTGACTACCTGGGTAATTATACAAAAAAAATGTTTCTAAACAGTGCAAATCCTGATGATTTCTGGCAAATACATTAACATTCGAAGCACCAACATGAAAATGGTCGAGTTTGCAAACAGCTTAGATCCAGATGAGATGGCTCATAAAGAGCCACAACAGGCTGCTACAGGTTAAGTTGAGAATAGATTGGTGATGAGCAACTCAATGAATCTTTACAATATTTGTTAGTCACACACACACAATGACCACCACAGCAGAGAGTATAAACATTGTTAGACTAACTAAAGATGACGTGGTTATGATGTAGATATTGAAAACAGTGATCAAAATACAACATATACATCTTTTTTATTAAAAACATATCTAATATTTATTTCAATAATTTTTTCAGCAATTGTTTTTCTGTCTCCTAAATTGGAGATGTAAACTAATTTCTGCAATATTAGATATATTCTTATGTTAAAGAGAGAGTCTTATCATAAATTGTTATTCGAGGAATAGAATGTGCCAAAAATGAATGAAAGGAAGACTCTACCATTCTACCAAAAATGCATATTTGCCCTCTCAAACTGAGTTATCTGAATTTACATGTTACACGACTGAATAGCCCTCCTTTTCTTTTCAACTACTGCCTTTGAACAAATATACTAAGTCTTTCATCATATCAACTTTTTAACATGAAATCTGCAAGCCATTAACAGGATGAATGTCTAATACAGCCACTGCTGTTCTAAATGCATCCACTGAATATGTGGTTTGCAGTGCAAATTTTGAGAAAACTTAAATTCCTTCCCTGTCAAAAAGAAGTCTTGCAATATACAGTTTTAGGTATTAAGACGCCTTACTTTTATTCAACTGAACTGCCTAAAAAAATCCTCCATCTTTGAATATGGACATGCATGTTTGTCCTATCATCAGGGAATGGTTCATAACAAGAGCCTGCTGGTTCTAAACTTACAATGTCGTTAGTTAACAAGACCTTATATTTTCAGACATACTATACACAAACATACTCCCATTTTTGCTGAAAAAAGTGCAGAGCTTTTGCAGTGTAAAAGCTGCTCATATTTTTGCAGAAAAAATATTAGCAAACTTGGATTTATGTGTGCTAAAAACAACAACAAATTCTTGACTTTTGTAAGCTAAAAATGCCCAGACTGCTAATGCCCAGACTGCTTTAAAAATTTAAAGGGTGTGCTCATACAAATCTGTTCAAATAATTAGCATTTTCGTGTTTTTTGAAGGAGCATAGAAAGTTTTAGTCCTGACTGTAGAGTATATTTACTTGAATTCACTAGAATTTTACCGATAAAACTATGCCTATTTAGTTCATACTGACCTGTAATATTTGTAATTAAGATAAGCTATTTTGAAAGGGCAATATCCCGAATAAATAAAAGTATGAAAAGCAGTAATTATGGCAAAAATAAATTTAGCAACATATAAGATAAGCATTACATGTCTACATTTCTATACATTTATCCTAAAACTGCAACAATTCAGTCTTAAAATTGGCATGCTTAAATGCAACATTTCATCTTTACAGATGCATATAAAGTGAAATCAATTTCAGATTTCATACCTGTCGCTGAATGATAATTGTTTTGATGGTAAATCCCCCAATTTTCCTGTATGCGTCTTTGTCGCTTCCTGTGCTGCATAGAAAAGACTCTATAGCCATTTCTTGCCAGACATATAACCTTTTTTATAATGTCTTACCATTCTGGATTACAAACCATCAAATGTCTTTAAATCAGTCAATCCAGCAAAATCTTGGCTTTCAACCAGATCATCCAGTATTCCTCATATTCAAGTGTCCTATGCATTTTATGGTATCCATACCTGTTCAATCTTGCATGAACAAAAAAGGTCATTAAGGGGCTGGGGGCTAACTTGCCTTGGGTACATCCTTTAAAATCTGCAACTTCTTCTGGTTTCTTGTTGGTTCAGAAAATCTCCTAAATAGTTGGAATAGAATAGTAGTTCTCATGACCTAAACAGTACACCATATACAGCCAAAAGAATGGTTCTATAGTGGCAGTCTATACATGGAACTGAGGGATGGAGGACAAATTGCACTTTCTGTTGTGTACCATATCAAGATAAGCTGACAATATAACCCATGCTGTAACATTTGTAATTCACCACATTAACGTTGGAAAATAACAAAAGCGTAGGCTTGGCTTGGACTTTCTAACTGTAATATTCTGTTACAATTTGTTAGTCTTTTGCTTCACTATGCCCATGAAGGATAGTTTATTAGATAAGCACCTGTAAGATGATACACATACCATACAGCACTTGAAAACTTTTGTTTCCATCATCTACATTATCTATTTTCACTGTCTTGATTATCAAGAGCCTAAGACAGAATGATTACAAAGCATTCAATGTCCACAACTTTGTGTGTATGTTAAGTCTATGGTTAACCATATACCACCCGAAAACCATTCTTTTGACTTCACCCTTGTACTAAATGCATGCATGATGTAAGTGATAAAACACATCTAAATATAAACAAATGTGAAAATCTTAACTAATATCTTTGGCTTTTATTCTCAAAAAGTCTACTCAATTTTAGTGTTACTGTATTTTAATGCAGTTTAGTTTGATTCCAAGACACATATTTTCATTTTAAAACTGCTTACATATGGTACAACAGAGAAAAAACCAAAGACAGTCACCTTAACCTATATTACCTTAACTAGAGTTAATCTATTCTACAACTATCTGACAATGCAAAACAGGACACAGTCTGCAATTTTATAACTGAATTTATTGTAACAGCTACTCTATGGGCATGCTACATGTATGAATATATTAAAGTGTTTCTGATAATAACAGCTGTTTCTTGACGGACTCAGTCTTCTACATGTACATACAGAAATACTTTATTATCAGCAAAGTAGTATCAAAAATCGTTATAAAATCTCTGAAGATGACCCATAATTCTCATGTTGCAGATATGTTTCCTGTTTTACATTTACGGATATGTAAGATTTTTCTGAATATAGATTTAAGAAAGCATAAGAGAGGGGTATAACAAGCAACAAGCTCATGATTATATATGTAGAGGTATATTATCATGCAGGTAATGCAATGTGGTGAATTTGGTTTCAATCTTTTCTCACTGAACTTTATGAAGTCCATTTCAACTTTCTCTTTACTGCTGCAAAACCTGTCAGCTGTATGGTTACAGCACTCTTATGAACAGTAAGTGCCAAATTTTGTGTATGGGTGTCTTGTTTTCTTTAAACCAAGACTGTCATAGAAAATGTTGAACAGCCATGGACCTGGTCTTACTTAATAATGGTGTTCATGTTTATAGTTTATTCAGTACTTTAAGACCTTCTTGAAAGTCTAATTTTTCTACCACATTACATCATTGTTTCTAAACAAGTATCAGAGAGCACAGATCTTTCACAGAACCAATGACAACTTGCAAAAGCATACTAAATCTCCAGGAATTTGACCAGATAAAATCATGTTAATCAGGAAGTATTTTGCTGAATGTCATGATAAATTAATATTACTTGAAGCCTTTAACCAGTATCATTTGTATACAAGACATTTTGGTCACTTCTCTATCTGCCAAGATAATTTCTATATGAGTTTTTTGGTAAGTCTTACAAAATTACTCAGAGTAGTGACTTGCAAAATTGTATCAAGGTAATTATCATATTCTTAATTTGTTGGGTTCACCCCATCATTATTTGGTACAGTGACCAGCATAATCCACTTGTTTGATAGTTGGTACCTGGTGTAGTGAGTGACTCAGATAAAGATTTAAAGACAGTCATTTTACTCACTATAGAATTGGCCAACACAAACAATAAACATTTAATATGTTTCAAAATTAACTTTTAATCCAAAGTTATTTAATAACAAATGGGTGGAAACTGTGGTCAAAAACCTTTGTATTAAATCAGGTTTGATAGTACTACTACTCATATGAAGTTTGAGATTAATGTTATAGTTTTGGAATATTCTTATTTTCATTCATTTTAAATGAATGTTAAACCTCTGCTCTCTGATAAGGCTACCATTTTCAATGAAATTCTATATGAAACTTTTGAAAATTTCAAAGGCTGGAGTCATTTTTGAGTCAGAAAAGAGTGCAAAAAAAATCATTAGCAGCACGATTCTTTTCTATCTGGTACTTCATATATCATAAATACAAACTTAAGTGTGGACCATTTTTATTTCTTATGCTTTATCATGTCTTTTTCTAAAGACAAAAATAGTTATTCCTCCAGCCAATGAATATAACATATGTAGCTCAATAACTGACGTCGTATGCATTATCAAACATATAACAAATGAAAAGAATGCAAGTTTCCCCATTTCAGTTTCCTTTACACTCTCAGAAAAATATTTTCTGCTAACTTCATTTGGATCTTTTTGATACTAATCAGTCTTTGAATAGACTACTTTTAAATTAAGAAATTACAGCATGTTTTTCTCTGACTTATGTCACCAGATCATGTCAGGGTCACTGAAGAGGCTTGAGTAGCTGAAACTTCGAAGTATGGCCCATGTTCCTTCTTTTAAATGTGTTCTCTCCTCTTGAAGGATATGTTTTTGGTTTTAATGGCAACAAATTATGGAAATTGATGTAGTGTGACAGTCACAATGTGACTGCATTCTAAAAATAGCCATCTACCTTACTGGTATTTAAGTTTTCTTGCTAAAAGCACAGTAAAGTGCCTACAATGGTTGTGCCCTGTCAGCTGACTGCTATTATGGATCATATACACTTATTATGACAGGTATATCTGTCTTGTAATGAAAAGGAAAATGCATGCTATGGCAGGAGCTGGATTTGGGAGAAACTTGCACTCTAGTGAAGACAAAATGGCCTCAACAGACAATGCCTTACTGTATTACATGAATTTGAATAGCAAATGGTATGCTCTATTTGTAAAACTTAGGTAAGTAGGCTTTTATTGCCTATTTGCAGAACAAATTGTATAATAATACATTCATATTTGTTCATGAGACCTTACAGAACCAGCAAAGCTTATGATCTTGTCAAATGGGATTCCAGTCAGTCCAAATTCAAGTGACATATACTTAGCAAGCAATAAGAATGGTCTGTTGAGAATATTATGATCATTTTCAACCTTAATGAGCAAAAACTAGCAATGCATAACAGCACACATGATTTGCAAATAATTACCCAAGATACAAGGACCTGTTACTTCTGTTATATTTATCACTGCTTAAAACTGTGTAAAACAGCCAAACTGGAACATGAAAATTTGTGGATATCTATCTCAAGTTTCGAAAATATTGTCTAAACACATTTCAGCTGAATAATCATTTTTGAACTTGGATAATAAAATTTCAAACATCAACAAAAGTGACAGCCTACATCACTGGCATGTTTGGCATGTGACAATATGCTGATTTAATGTACATGTAGTTCCAACAACCTAAATCTTTAGCATGTTTCAGGCACTCATTTGTATGAAATATTAACAGTATTGCCTTTCTGTTTTAAACTTATAACAAAAATACTGCATGCATGAAACTGTCAACAAAAGGCTACTTTCTGCCATAACAGCCAACCGCTGAAAATTTGCATATACTGCCACTAAAGACGTCACAAGTAAAAAATGAAATTACAATGTATTAATATTAAAACTGCTCTAGGAGGTCCTTGTACCTTCAGCAACTTCAACCACAAATGTGATGATTTTATAGCACCCACATGCTTTAAAATATAAACAATATATATAATATACCATTAAACACACGGAAGAATGAATACATCAAGATCACACCATCATGATATTATTATTTACCATTAATCAGGTGTACATTTTGACATGCTGCAATTTCAAGATTTGAATTTAGCCAAAGAAATATATATATAACCCCAGCACACCAAGGTTAAGAATTTCATAAATCGGAGTGATACCGTTTCCATTGTGGTTTGTTCCATAAAACCTATTAATATACTTGTACAGTCAGTCTGGATTACCTCTAACTACCAAGACTCTTTCTTCTGCTGTGAGGAACTGACCAGAGTTCATTCTAGGCTGGACATCTGAAGCTGTTTTTATGGCTCCCAATAAAACATTAAAGCCATCTAAACAGGTAATACAGTCTTATCCTAAATGTTCAAAACATCAGTTATATAGCTTAACAAAGTCATTAGTCAAAGCTTTGTTAAGTCTTCTTGTACATGTATATCACATAAAATCAAAGTGCTATTTTTTTTGTTGTTGTTGTTGGGAAAAACAAGAAATGTTACAGTGTAACAAATGCCCCCGAAGGCCCCTTAAACTGACCTTTGAGTCCTGGTTGTGACCTTGACCTTGAGCGTGGAGCCTGAGTCTTGCACATGATATACATTCTTATTTGTGACTGTGACCCTGGCCTTGGGCAACAAAACCATAATTTGTGAATCATCTCATTATTTTTTCCCTTTTCATGAAAATTAATGAAGTTTGATTCAGTAGCTTTTAAGTAATTGAGGATAAATGAGTTGATCTTTGACCTCTGGCTATGACCTTGACCTTGGATGTGGAAACATATGTCTTTTGAATGGAAAATCTTCTCAGTAGGCTTTATCTTTCTGCAATATTTGCCGAGGCATCATTTGACTTCTGACCCCAGATTGTGACCTTGACCTTGGATTTGGGATCATAAATATTGTGTATAACACACCTTCTCATTATGGTTTACCTTTCTGTGAAGTTTGATGAAAGTCCCTTCAGCAGGTTTCAAGTTAGGCAGAGGCCAGATTTGACCTTTGACCCCTGATTGTGACCTTGACCTTGAACGTGGTAACCTAAATCTTATGTGTGACACACCTTCTCATTATGCTTCTTCTTTCTTTGAAGTTTCATTCAATTTGCTTTAGTAGTTTATAAGTTATTGCGGAGACATGATTCTGAGACACAATTTGACCACTGACCCAACTGTGGCCTTGACCTTGGGCTTAGGGAACTAAGTCTTGTGCGCGACACACCTTCACATTATGCTTTATCTATCTGTGAAGTTTCATCAAATTTGCTTCAGTAGTTTTAAAGTTATAGCTGAGACACGATTTGTAACGGACGGACGGACAGACAGACGGAAAGACGGACAGACAGACGGTGCGATTTTAATATGCCACCCAAAGTTCCTTCGGGGGCATAAAAAATTGTGGTTCTTTTGTACTGCAATAGCTCCTGCCATTTGTTGGCACAAAATTGCATTTTTTTCGTACACTTGAAAATATAACTCCTCAACTATAAACAATGCTATTAGTTTTGAACAACTGGGCCCTGGAATTTCTCACAGAATGGCTGTGCTATGTCATGATAAAACAGACATGTAGCATTTGCATCTGCACAGTCAAGGAAAATGGGGACCAACTTGTGAATTTCTATTACTCTGGCACTGAGTTCTAAACTTTGTTTCATTATGGTATTTGATGACTTTAGATGTACCGGTAACTGTTCAGATTGATCACCTATCTGTTTTTGGCACTGCACCATAGAATCAATCTACGCTCTCAGTAGCTCACCCTGTTGTCCATTACATGGCAGATACTTTTGATGCGGATCCCATTTGTAGTAATTCTAGCACTGTTGCCACCATTTGTGCAGCTGCCCACTTTGGTTTCTATCTTGTATCAATCACAGGGTATAATCGATTCCGCTAATTATCGCTTCCTGCAGAGACTGTACATCATATTTGGCTTCCGCCGAGACTGTTCGCGAACTCTTGTTTCCTGCCGAGACTACTGTACATGATAAATGGCTTCCTGCAGAGACTGTCCGCGTGATTCTGCTTCCTGCCGAGGCTCTCGGCAGGAAGCAGAGTCAAGCGGACAGTCTCGGCAGAAGCCAAATATGATGGACAGTCTCTGCAGGAAGCGAAAATTGGCGGAATCGATTATACCCTGTATCAATGTGACCTGTTTGTGGTGCTAGCACTGTGGTCACTTTACCTCCATAGCTGCCCACTCTAATTTATGTTTTCTTTCAATTTGTTTCTTTCTTTCCATTTGTTTTTTTCTTGCACTGAAGTTTACAGCTGTTCAACAGAAAATGATGTGGTTGAACGCATAAAATCAATCTCATCCCCAGTAGGTTTTACTACTGACCATTCCTGGGTAGCTTTCCTTTGAAGTACAACTTTACAAGCTCTGCTTTCCCTTTGTGAGCAATTCATTTCATTTCACTGTTTAGGTATGCAAGCTCGCTGCTTTCATTTTTTCACAATACTTACATGTATTGTTTATGAGACATGTGGCTATCCCTAAACATTTCCTTGTGTTTTACTGACATGTTCATTCTTCTTGTTTTTATCACACCAAATAAACCAACACCAACACCAACAACTACAATATATATCTATATATCACACTAGGGTTAGGCATTCTTGGTCAATAATTCAAATTCACTGTTCACTGAAATCCAAAATACAGTTATTTTTTTCTTTATTTCCCCCACATTTTTATTGCACACTATGTATGTGTGTATCAGAATAAAAATTCATGACCAAGATAAAATGTTAATTTCAAATAGAAAGATAAACAAACCAAAACAACATCTAGACTATGTATTCTTACACTGAACAAATGTAACATTTCTAAGGTTATTGTCAAGACTTACAAAATCTTTGAAGCATCTTAACAGAAGCCAAACAAAATTTATCTGATAGTCCAACACCCTTGGATGTTTGTTTTTTTTGAATAAAGTGCTAGCAATACATTGGTTACATTTCTTTATTCAGCCGAGTTATCAGGACAAAAGCAAATGTATTTAAACTGAAAAGAAAGAAGCAAAAAATAAGAGGCAGACTGTGAGACAGAAGAAGAGGTGGGAAGACAATATTGAAGTTTGGACAGTGATGGACTTTGCCAGTACAATTACCTGAAAACAAGACTTTGTAGAAAGGAGTCATTGTAATCTGTTGTGCCTGAACAACCTTGCAGGTTTATAGAATAGAGGAATAGAATACAGAATAGAAGATAGCACTGTTAACTGCAGGTTTGAAGGTTCCAGCACTAGCATTAACTCTATGCAATGTCACTGAGCAGACATCCAACTCGTATGATAACGAGTATCAGGCAAAAAGTTTGCAAATAAGATTGTCATTTACATTCTTGAAACAGCTTCATTCTTAATACATGTAGCTTGAAGGTCCTTCAAAATGCTGAAGCCTTTATTAGGGATCTGCCTTTAATTAAGATAATCCAATTAATTTTTTAATCTCTTGAGTACTGAGCCCTGCTGTAATATCTAAAAGAAATGGTACATTTGTTCATTACCTATTAAGAAATGGTACATTTGTTCATTCAATCTTATCTTATATAACTAACGTGTAAAGTATAATAAGTATACAGGAACAAGCAATAGTATATACTTTGAAGAGAAAATTCTACAATACCATTCCTGACTAAAATTAATGTCTTTGACTTCATTTGAAGTTTTTTTTTTAAGTCTAATTTAAGTCTAATTATAGGTACAGCTAGATCTACTAAATAATGTCCAATTTAAAATTAAAATGTTCATAAAAAAATATTAGGTCTTTTTATTTAAAGCATCCAAGTTAACCAGGTTTATTCAACACTGATTCACTGTTTTAATTGTTTTAATACTGAGTAAATATACATCAGGCAAAGAATGTTTGTGTTTTTTCCCCTTTTTTCAATTGCTGTTTTCATTAAAAAAATAAGGTAATAATTTTGTAGTTATCCTGTTAATTCTGCTTGAATCATGATATATGCTCTACTTGTTTACTTTCTGACATGTGGCCGTTCCCCTGAAAATAGCACATACCTGCCTCATACATGTAAAGGTCACCAGCACTGTTGTTACTCAGGAAGAACTAATATATAAGTCCAAAATCTGAAATGATACCAAGAAAAGTACTGGTAAGGTTTTATTTTTCACTACTCAAATGTAGTTTGGAATTAAAGCACGACAATCTGCTGCCACCGCAAACTCTATTTACCAGTTCTCTCTTTTTTTTCTCTTTTCATTTTTTTTCCTTTTCTGCTTCTTTTTCCAGCTCCAGAACTGCTAAGATACCGCACCATTCGTTGCAAACTTTGATGTCCAGTCTTTGTAATGTTGCAGCCCGACACAGGGATCTCTAATTTTTGGAAATCTGCACGTTTATAATCAGAGCTATTTAATAATCTGTCTTGTACTTAGTCATGTCTCGCTCTCATCCTTGTTCAATCCCTCCACCAGTGTACCCAACCCCTCCTTTCCTCATATTCTAGTCATTATTATTTTCTAATATGCTACATTATTCATATTACTCTGGATAGTGAGGATTGCCTCACCCACTCAGTAGATTCTCTCTCCTGAATTTCCCCCCTCTTATTCTACACACATGTATACATACTTTCTGAGGTCCAACCTGCCAACAGATGAGCATGTTCTTTGCGTACATTCTAGCATTTAAACATGCCAAATTGAGAATAAGGGTTGCTCCCAGTTTTTAACCGCCTTATAGTTATTCAGTTTTTCAGCAGGGCTTTATCCAGGTATTTTTGGGAAGGGGCCTTTTTTGCAAAAATTGGGAAAGAAACAGGACATTTGGGAATAAAAATTGCAGGAGTAAGTTGCAAAATTTGGGAATTCTGTATGATTTTGAAGAAATGGCAATTGGGAATGGGGCCTGTTTTCGGCCCCTGTGAGACCCGGGATAAAGCCCTGTTCAGGTTACGTGTATCAAAATGCTGGCTAACCCTGTCTCCGTATATCAGCATGATTTAATCTATTTCTTGCTCACCCCATCTTGATAAAATTTTATTGATTCTTAACGAACGTCTGACACCAAGACATGTATTTTATCCATTCAATATCCATTCAATATTTAATGCAAATAATGAAATAATCATTACCTTGAAGTACTGAAAAAAAAAAAAGAATGCATTATTAACGCATTAGCATTAACGACTAATTCGCCCAATGTCTGCCCCAGAGCAAAATCTTCTGTTTGACATCTGGAGAAAGTTCCTTACAGTTTCACAGAGTGATGGATACTGATTTTGAGGCCTTACATTTCTTAATAAATTCTTGGAAGTGTCTCCTGCCAGCCGGCTGGCAGGAGACTTTTTGGTCTCCTGCCAGCCGGCTGGCACTAGACCTAGAAGTCTCCTGCCAGCCAGGTACTGGATTACTGATGAGCAATTGCATTTTGCATGGCATTATGACAGACAGCTTCATTTTATTGTATTAAACATTTAATTATGAAATGAAACATTTTGATTAACTTA
The DNA here is from genome assembly GCA_963989385.1 of Ctena decussata. Taxonomy (NCBI): domain Eukaryota; kingdom Metazoa; phylum Mollusca; class Bivalvia; order Lucinida; family Lucinidae; genus Ctena; species Ctena decussata. Next base: position 60,888,280 of record OZ022503.1, read on the forward strand.
AATTTTCTTTTAAGTCTGGTTTTCCATATGATCCTTTTTTTTTGTTTGGACATTAAACAATCTTTAAATTGGCTGGGTATCCCTCATACTGTATCATTTTAATCATCATTTATTATACTGCTTGTTTTTCTTTTTATGAAGTTTATCTTGTATACATGTAGGTGTGAACAGCCCCCTTTGATCTTAAAGTTTCAATTTGCACCAAATTAACAGTTTTACAAAAAAAATACCAGTTATCATCACAAGCTTCTCCCTTTAGTTGTATTTTTGCAGTTCAGTCAGGCAAAATTGTTTATCAACTTATTCTTTCTACCAGCAAAAATATATTACAGATACATCATATGAACATACCATTATCATAAAGGCAATAGACCTTTTTCACATTGTTTCTGCGCATGCGTATACCGCTCACGTGATGTGTTATTTCCCGATAATAGGCGAGACTTTTCACCAAGGGGGCAACTGGGTTTTAAGCCATTGATATTTCCTATGTAATGAGTGACAAATAATTGTTTAAATCATCTATATTCACATTTCAATTCATCTATATTCACATTTCTGTTTGTCTTAATGATGCATTATCTATTTTAATTTTCCATAATGATTTAAAGCAAAAATTATAAATACTTGTATTTAAACTAGAGCAAGTGAGCACGGGCTCACGTATACCCCCGACCAGTGCTACTGCCTAACGAAAGCAAACTTTAACACAAACATGTTATAAAAGAACAAATTCAAAGTCTGTGACCTTGACCTTAGGTCAGCAGCAGCATCCATATAATGTAAACTAGTATAAGATAAAATAAGTCATGCATCACCAGATTCCACTTAAATATATTAGAACAAGCAAAAAAAAACAAAGAAAGACAAGAGGCCCAAATGGGCCTGATATCGCTCACCTGGCTTTTGTGCAACAGGACCATTCTGGTACAAAATTGGTCCAATTCCAGAGATTTTCACATTTTGCTACTTTTAGTAACAGAGGCCAACTTGTCTGTTCTTCTCTTGCTTTGCATTCCAACATGATTTTCATCAATGTTGAAAGTGCAGTACTCAAAATGTTGCAATTATATTCAAAATGGATTCAGGTGAAGAGTCTTCCAATTATAATGCAATTTCTATACCTCGATCGGGCTATATAGCTCCATTTGAGCTTCTCCCTAACCTGGTGGCTTTGTCACAAATTCATTTATTTTGTTTTTTTTATGTAACAACTTATGCACCACACCAGAAACCTGTCATCATGGTCAAAGTTATCCGAGGACAGCAAAGATAGAAAGAGGAGCATGGGTACAAGTGTTATCTGATGGGTCCTACTAAAGACAGAAAAGGACATATGCCACCGAAAAGAACTTTCGAGCACCGAAAAGGACATTTATTTTCCATTTAATACTATAAACACGTATGTTAAATAATGTTCAAGTATGGAATATATATTTCTGAGAGTATTTTTTTAAGCTTATTTAGCGAAAAAAGCCCTTTTCGGTGACCGAAGTTCGGCGGTCACAATGTCCTTTTCAGTACCTGAAATCTATAGTCGGTGACCAGCGGTTGTGTCCTTTACGGTGCTGCGCTTCTTAATTTATTGATAATTAGGCACATCTATGGCAGATTTTAGGAAATGTGTATTGCAAATAAGTTCCTTAGTCGTTTAAGTTGACAGTGTTAATAAATGGGGGAAAATATTGTACCCTGGTGTGACATCTATCTATGCGACTTTCACTAGTAAGTTAAATTGCGATATTTTTGTGGAATACAATGCAAAAAATTATTATTGAAGCGTTTATTTATACCATGATGATATTTCAAGTTCTTAAATATATGATTTACTGCATAAAATGGCATATTAAAGTCCTTTTCGGTGCCCAAAAAGTTCTTTTCGGTGGCGAAAGTCCTTTTCTGTCTTAAGTAGGACCGTTCTTTCTTTCTTTCTATCTATACTGTCTCGGTCAATCATGTTCAGAATCAGAATTGTTTACTGGTGATACGTCCAAAGACAATCATTCACCAGGACCTGTGAATCAGGGAAGCTAGTCCCTAGCCCTTATAAGAGAAGTAAACTTAGTAACTGAATCCTCTGCACACTCAGCAGCAGAAATAAGTGAATCTTCCAGGAAATTCCAATCTCTAATAGTCTGGGGGAAGAAACTGGACTTGTTATCTGATTGTTCTCCAAAATAGGGAAATAATCGCAATGTGTCCTCTCTATGGGGTTGAGGCCGTGTAAAACAGATGAAGTGTTTGTGGGGAAGGGGCAAAATGTCACAGTGTTTAGTGTGTGTGTATGCAGGCTAAGCCACACTATCGACTTTTTTCTAGCGATAACAGAGCATTTCTTAAAATTGCGATTTTTCCAAAAATAAAAACAGTATGAGAAAGTTCAATTCATTAGAAAAATAAAGATGTTTAAATTTTCAAAATCCGTATAGAAATAAAAAAGTTATGTTATGTCAAACTACATAACCCCTCAAGTTTTGTCTGACAATTTTATCGATCGGTCAATTCAATTTACACATCGCTCAGTTAAGTATTTTTATGTTTTACCTGTCGCGGTGTATCAGATTTTCTGTCGCGCCATTGCCGACTGTGTAAACAGTGGGTGTGTTTTAATGCTTTGCGCACAGATGCGCTAATGTTTACACTTCTAAAATTAACTCCAGTTTGTAGAGGAAACCCTCAGCTTCATTAGGGTACCTTTCGTTTGCTTTCGTATGCATAAATAGCGAAGATATTCGCTTCTGAAAATTGACCAATCTTTGCAGCCCATTTTTACACGGAAATATACGGAAATTCTAAAAATAAAAATAACCATGAGATTCATTGATCAATTCTACGTCATACTGAATAAATTAAAATATTTGTAATTTGATTGGTTATGCAAATGAGCTACGTCAAAACAACAAGGGGTCATGACATGACTGAACCAATCAAATTGGAAAAAAAAATGGCTGACGCTATGCGGTAAAATTTCACATATAGGTACTCGCTTTGAATATTTGTTTCTCCGCTGTTCGATTATACTTCATTTAACAAATATGGAATAATGAAGGACAAAGGTTATATTTACATCAAAATAATTTTCTTTTTTTGAAAATAACAAAATTTCATGAGAAAATTTTAAATTGTAAATGACCGATTTTGCACTGTTGTCAGAAGGGAAGCTGTAAATTTGCCGATACTCTGTTATCGCTATTTTTTCTTGATAAAAAACAAAAACGATGGTGCCAGATAACCGTCATTTTTCTCGCTATTTCTGGCTCAGTTCGCTTGTCTGTTAGGTAAATAAGATTGACAAAATATCATATGATAACGTACATTTTATATAACCCAAACAATAATGACTCAATGAAGGAAAATTACTGCGCAAATTTTCTTTGTTTCTTCTTACTTTTGGGTCTCCATTTACATACGGGCTACGCAGAAATAAATTACGGAGAAAACACTTCCTAGATTTTCATTGGCTAATTCTTAACAGTCAAACTAAATACCGGAAGGTGGTGTCTATTCTATTCTTCATATCTGTAAATTCCTCCCTCAAGGGAGCACCTCCTCATGGAGTGGTAATAGTAGTGGGCTGAACCACCACCAGTTAACTAAAATTAATTATTTACAAGAGAGTCTCGATGGGGGCGGCGCCACAGACTCAACATACACCAGTTTTAGATTTATTTATTTTTCTTGGCACAATCTCTTGTAGCATGGAGTGCATAACAAAGGCTTACTGTATGGAACTAAACCAAATATATATAATCTACTTTTAAGTTTGGATAAATGTCCAAAAGACAGGTACAATCCACTATTATCCCAAGAAACTGGTATCAAGTGCCTTTATGTCTAGTCACTGACAAACTGCCTCACATTCACGCAACAAGTTGGACAAAATAGGGTCTCTAATGTCCTGAAGTCCATAAGCTTACAAGGTCATTGGAGCACCACAGACCACTGACTGTTAACTAAAAAATAATTCTTATTCTTGTAGGTATATAAATACAGTTGAAATAACACGGGTAAGAACTTCAAGGGATGGTTACAGCTCATTAGGCTCCACAGCTGCCAAATTACGGAATTCATTTCCACAACATTTTAGAGAGACATGCTTTAATCAGTTTAAAAGTCAGATCAATGCGTGGAGGGGGAGGGGGGTGGGGGGGGGGTTGCTGCAGATGTTCTTCTTGTAAGAATGTTTAATTTAGGCTGCTTTTGTGTTTTATTGGCTTTAGTTATGTCTGCATGCATTTATATTATCAGTGTGTTTTTATGATGTCTTAAAATTTAGTGAATATTTGTATGTTTACCTCTTATAATGTTTTATTGTATCTTGCATATGTGTCATTCTTTATAAAATTGTTTAGTATATATGTTTAATACAATATATGCTTTTATTGTGCTATTTCATATCTTATGATTTTAGCTGTTGATCTAGCCTGGCATTCAGCCCATGTATTTAGGTCCTGGCTTTATGTATGGCAAGGTACATAAGCGGCGCATTACTTTCACCAAGTTGTTTAATCACCTCACATTCATGAAATACATGGACCTGGAGGAATAGCTTCTTGGCACCCAAAGTAAAGGTCAGGAAGGTCAGCAGAGTTCAATCCCCCCCCCACCACCCCTTTTACTAGGGACCAGTTATCTGACCTCTGGCTGAAGTTCACAGTCATGTCATATTATGTATTATTATATGACAAAGATGTAACACGCAATTTCATTGGCTGCTTTGACGTCACGTGCCGGTCAATATTTTGTGATATTCACCGGCCTGTCAGTGAATATTACTTTTACACTGACGTCATTGTATTTTCGTGACGTAACGTCTGATTTGCGTTAATGTTAATGGCGTAACGTCGGGAGATAATACCATGTAGTACCATCATAAATATCTAAAGAAACTGAATTTAGAATTATCATATAATAAAACAATTGTTGACCTTTATTTCGGTGAATATGCAGTTTTATTGACCTGCAAACATAACATATTGACCTCCGCTTCGCGTCGGTCAATATGATGTTTGCAGGTCAATAAAACTGCATATTCACCTCAACAAAGGTCAATAATTGTATAATAGTTTACAAGTAGGAGTTTTACAACTCTGCTGCTGCTTATCAGTTATCTAAATACTGCAGGTTTTGAAGCTGGTAATATTGATATACTAAGCACAACTTCTAACCGACCACTTGCTTTGTCTTGAACAGTGCGATTAGTAGAAGGTATCAGGACATAGTTTTCTTATATTCAGTACACCAATTGGTCATGTAAAGATTTGAGATCAATATATCATTATTAACTTTTTCCTGGCAGCACAGGATTCACATGTACCCTCATTTTCAAACTTCACAAGGATTGGGACTGTGGTGATGAGGGTTTTGAAATTTTGACTGAAATTTCGAATTCTGTTTTAAAAGGATGCTTTATGATGCATTCTCAAGTTCAATTAATCATTTTTTAAATGTTAGCACCAGTGATAAGCGTATGCTGATAAGATTCCGAAATGTGGTTCTTTCCGAATCATGACAAACTGCTGAAATAATGCGATTTTCGGAAACAGGGGTACACGTGTGTTTCGCTAATTTAATGGTAAACTGATAAGATTTTTATTTATATGTTACCTGATTTATTTTACCAATATATCATTATAGTTAAAGATGGAAACATTTGTTCGACAGTCCTTTTTGTTTTGCAGAAAAATATATATAAATTAGTGGTCGGTTAGAAGTTGGTTCTAGTATATAATCACTGTCTGTAAAGAATAAATTCTGTAAACATTTTATAAACTGGGCCTTTAAGCATTAAACATAATTATTCTCATCAAGGTTTATACATCCTAAGTCTTATCAGGATCTACATGGTTTGACATCCTAAAGCAGCAGTCTAATAAGGGTCAATATCCTAAAGGAGCAGTCTCATCAGGCTCTACATTCTAAAGGAGCATCAAGGTCTACTTCCTTAAAGAGCAGTCTTATCAGGGTCTTTATCCTAAAGAGAAAGTCTTATCAGGGTCTTGTATCTTAAAGAAGCAGCCATATCAGGGTCTCCATCCTATATCAGGGTCTCCATCCTAAAGGAGCAGTTTTTTAGGGTCTAAATCCTAAAGCAGCAGCCTTATCTTTGCTTAACTAGAAGACCTTGAGACATTGTGGATTCAACCATTTTAAACCGTTTTACTCCATCTGGAGGTGTGCTGAGATGGGCAGAATTTCTACACAAAAACAAAATGGTCAAACCATCTAAGTTTCCTTTCTTGACCAGGGTCAGGAGTTCCATCATATTCTTCAATAGCTACTTATATATTAGTTGGTTGGGGCCGGATGTTTCTCTGTTTCTTGGCCCACCGGGGTTCAACTGGTGGTCTTCTTTTGCTCCAGTGCTCCAGTGGTGCTGCTGACGCCCCAGGGATCTCCAGGTGTCTCAACACGTTTTGGCTGTCGAGTCCTCATCCTTGCTTCATCGCGGTCTTGCCTTGATCTTAATTGTTGACCGTGATGACTCTCTGATGAGTTAGGGGACCTCCATACGAACCGAACTACCAACTAATTGTGTGCACCGCAGCAGAGGGTGAGGGTGAAGGTTTGGGCCCAGTAAAACCGGTTTAAACTCCCAGTAGTTATTATACCCCCGCTTTGAAAAAGTGGGGGGTATACTGGTTTACATCTGTCCGTCCGTCCTTCCGTCCCTCCATCCGTCCGTCCCTCAGTCCGTCCTTCCGTCCGTCCCCTTTTAATCAAATTTTTCGTAAAAGATTTCTCCACAACCATACAAACTAGAATGGTCATATTTGGCATACAGGTTGATGACAATGTGTTGTATCGTGGGATTGAGTTCCAACCTTCTCCTGCTTATTCTTCCCTTTATTTGTCCATTTTTCTTTATTTCCATACTTCAAATAATGAAATTTTTCGTCAAAGATTTCTCAACAATCATTCAAGCTAGAATGGTCATATTTGGCATACAGGTTGACGACGGTGTGTTGTATCGTGGGATTGCAAACCAGCCTCCCCCTGCTTATTCTTCCGTGTATTTGTCCAATTTTCTTACTTTCCATACTTTGAATAATGAAATTTTTCGTCAAAGATTTCTCCACAACCGTGCAAGCTAGAATGGTCATATTTGGCATACAGGTTGATGACGATGTGTTGTATCGTGGGATTGAGAACCAGCCTTCTCCTGCTTATTTTTCCCTTTATTTGTCCATTCTTCTCTATTTCCATGCTTCGAATAATGAAATATTTTGTCAAAGATTTCTCAGCAACCATTCAAGCTAGAGTGGTCATATTTGGCATACAGGTTGATGACAGTGTGTTGTACCGTGGGATTGCAAACCAGCGTCCTCCTGCTTATTCTTTCTTGTATTTGTCCAATTTTCTTACTTTCCATACTTTTTCTTTATTTCCATACTGCGAATAATGAAATTTTTCGTCAAAGATTTCTCAGCAACCATTCAAGCTAGAATCATCATATCTGGCATACAGATTGATGGCGGTGTGTTGTATCGTGGGATTGCAAACCAGCCTTCTCCTGCTTATACTTCTGTGTATTTGTCAAATCTTCTTACGTTCCATACTTTGAATAATGAAATTTTTCGTCAAAGATTTCTCCACAACCATATAAGCTAGAATGGTCATATTTGGCATACAGGTTGATGACGATGTGTTGTATGGTGGGATTGAGAACCAGCCTTCTCCTGCTTATTCTTCCCTTTTTTTGTCCATTCTTCTTTATTTCCATACTTTGAATAATGAAATTTTTTGTCAAAGATTTCTCAGCAACCATTCAAGCTAGAGTGGTCATATTTGGCATACAGGTTGATGACGGTGTGTTGTATTGTTGGATTGCAAACCAGCGTCCTCCTGCTTATTCTTTCGTGTATTTGTCCAATTTTCTTACTTTCCATCCTTTGAATAATGAAATTTTTTGTCAAAGATTTCTCCACAACTGTGTAAGATAGAGTAGTCATATTTGGTTTGCAGGTTGATAATGATGTGTTGTATTGTGGGATTGCAAACCAGCCTTCTCCTGCTTATTCTTCCCTGTATTTGTCTGATTTTCTTTCTTTACATACTTTGAATAATGCAGTTTTTCATCAAACTTTTTTGTGCAACCATGCAAGCTAGAGTAGTCGTATTTGGTATGAAGGTTAATGACAACTTATTGTAGTGTGGGATTGAGAACCAGCCGTCTCCCACATATGCATCCCTTTATTTGTCTGATTGTCTTTCTCTCTTTACATTGAATACCCGGTAATGCAATTTTTTGTAAAAGAATTAACTGCCATTCTTCAAGGTAAAATGTTCATATTTGGTGTACAGATTGTAAATAACTTATTGTGTAGTGGGATTCAACCCAGCCGTATCTGGCATATTCTTCCATTTATTTGTTTTATTTTCTTTCTCTCTTTACATTGAATCATGCAATTTTTTGTAAATGATTTCACAGTAACCCTTCAAGGTAGAATGATCATATTTGGTATACAGATTGATCACGACTAATTGTATTGTAGGATTGCAAACCAGCCATATCTGGCATATTCCTCCCTGTATTTGTCTGATTTTCTTTCTCTCCATATTTTGAAGAATGACTTTTTTGTCAAAGGTTTCTAAGCAACCATTGCAAGTTAGAAGAGGGATATTTTGTTTGCAGGTTGATGATAAATGTTGCATTGTGGGATCGAGAACCAGCCTTCTGCTGTTTATTCTTCTGGATATTTTTCCAGTTTTTCTTTCTCTCCTTACTTAGAATAATGCAATTTTTTGTAACAAATTTCACAGCATCCTTTCAAGTTTGGTATACAGATTGATAAAGACTCATGTCTTACATGTATTTACACCCCCGCTTTGAAAAAGTGGGGGGTATACTGGTTTACATGTGTCCGTCCGTCCTTCCGTCCGGCTGTCCTTCCGTCCCCTTTTAATCAAATTTTTCGTCAAAGATTTCTTCACAACCATACAAGCTAGACTGGTCATATTTGGCATACAGGTTGATGACGACATGTTGTATCGTGGGATTGATAATCAGCCTTCTCCTCTTATTCGTCCCTGTATTTGTCCGATTTTCTTTCTTTCCATACTTTAAATAATGAAATTTTCCGTCAAAGATTTCTCCAAAACCATGCAAGCTAGAGTATTCATATTTGGTATGCAGGTTGATGACCACATGTTGTATTGTGGGATTGAGAACCAGCCATCTCCTGCTTATTCTTCCCTGTATTTGTCCGATTTTCTTTCTTTCCATTCTTTGAATAATGAAATTTTTCGTCAAAGATTTCTGCACAACCATGCAAGCTAGAGTAGTCATATTTGGTATGCAGGTTGATGACAATATGTTGTATTGTGGGATTGAGAACCAGCCTTCTCCTGCTTATTCTTCCCTGTATTTGTCCAATATTCTTTCTTTCCATACTTTGAATAATGAAATTTTTCGTCAAAGATTTCTCCACAACCATGCAAGCTAGAGTAGTCATATTTGGTATGTAGGTTAATGATAACTTATTGTATCCTGGGATTGTAAACCGGCCTTCTCCTCTTATTCTTCTCTGTATTTGTCCAATTTTCTTTCTTTCCATGCTTTGAATAATGAAATTTTTGCAAAAGATTTCTATGCATCTGTAAGTTAGAGTAGGGATATTTAGTATGCAGTATGCAGGTTGATGGTAACTTGTTGTATTGTGGGATTGAGAAGTAGCCTTCTCCTGCTTATTCTTCCCTATGGTTTTCCAATTTTCTTTCTCTCTTGACTTTGAATAATGCAATTTTTTGTAACAGATTTCACAGCAACCATTCAAGTTTGAATGTTCATATTTGGTATACAGACTGATAAAGACGTATTTATTATTTTTTCTTTCTTTCAATGTGAAATCATTTTATTCCGTATTACATAGAAAGGGATTTATGTAGAATATTGATATTTGGTATACAATGGTAACAATGAATTCTGTCTCTATGCTTTTTGTAACGAAAATAACACGATTTGATTTAAGCAGTGAAGCGGGGGTATAGTCGGATTCTCCGACAGTTCTAGTTACTGACTGTCCCAAGGCGGTACTTTTGTTGTGGTTGCATTTGTTTTATGTTCGGTGCTGTTTAATTTATTGTGTTCTCATTTTAACCCTTCTATAATAAAAATAGAAAATAGGTAAAAATAATTGTTAAATGTTTTTCTTATAATTTGCTTAGTCTGTTGTAACCCTTCTGTTGGTCTAAATTATTTAGTTCAATAAAGATAGCTGAGTTGCCACCTATTTATGAAAGAGCTGCTGACTTGGCTTATCACTTGTAATTTATTGTTTGTTGGGATGTCTTTGTCAATCTTTTCCTTTGATGTTGGGGATAGGGTTTGGGATCTGATTCAGTCAGTTCCTGAAGTGTAGTTACTCTTTAAATTTGGATCTTTCTGCGAACCTCCTAACTGGTTACATGGTCCTTGTACGAAATGTTCAGCAACCTTCAGTAGCATCTCATCTCAAAGGCCTGCATTCTTTTCTCTAACTCTGCTGTCAAGGTCCACGATTCACAGGCATACAGAAATATGGAAATGACAAGGGAGTGCATAAGTTTCACTTTTGATCCAAGAGATATGTTATCTATCCAAACTGGCTTCAGCTTTGTAAGAGCTGAAGTCGCTTGTGCAATCCTTGAGAGAACCTTCTGTTTAAAGCCATCGTCTGCCCTTTTACCTTGATCTGACTTTGGATGCCATTGGAGCTGTTTTTCATCAATTTGGTCTTCTCAGCACTGATCTCCATCTTATGCCATGAGCAGGTTTGGTGGTTGAGACTTTCAACTTGGGTTTTTAGTTCCTGCTCTTCCTCAGCTAGAGCGTCTATGTCATCGGCATACTGCAGATTGGTAATATTTCTGCCGCCTTTGGTAACCATCCTGTCATGTTCTTCCAGGGCATCAGACATGATCCGTTCGAGAAAAATGTTGAAGAGGGTGGGTAATGAAAGACATCCTTGCCTCTCTCTAACTGTTGTTCTGAACCATTCTCCCATGATGCCATTCATCAGGACTGCACTTGAAGCCTTCTCATAGAGCTGCTCTACAGCCTTGGAGCACCATAGATGAATTTAGGATTCCTTTCCCTTGCCCTGGTTGTGCTAGTAAAGTCCATCCCTGTCCACTCCATAATATTGTCCTCCCACCTCTTCTTCTATCTACCTCTTCTTCCTTTTTCCCTTCACTGTACCCTGTAGAATCGTCTTTGCTAAGCCAAAAGACCTTTAGATGTGGTAAAGCCACCTCAGTTTCCATTTCTTGACAAAAAGTCAAGAGTTTGTCATATTCTCCAATGGCTGTTTGGATCTATCTGTGTACATCCTCATTAGTGACATGGTCCTTGTATGAGATACTGTATTCAGTAACTTTTGATAGCAATATCTTATCTCAAAGGCATGCATTCTTTTTTCTAACTCTGCTGTCAAGGTCCATGACCCACAGGCATACAGAAATATGGATATGATCTGACACAAGAGATGTTATCTCTACATATTGACTACAGCTTTTTCAGAGCTGCAGTGGTGGCAAGGTGATAAAGCAACAGACTGATTAGATATCAAGGTCAGTGGTCACGAAATTTCTAAAATCAAGCACCTAAGGTCAGTGGTCAGGAAATTTCTTAAAATCGAGCACCTTGCTTGCTTGGAGTTCACCTGGATGAAACTCTCCATCTCTAGATATATGTCAGTGTTTAAGCAAAAAACTGAAGATAAATGTTGTCTGTTTTCAAGCTGGTTAGTATTAAAGAGAAGATAAGTATCAAAACACTTGCAAACAGTGTAGATCCAGATGAGGTGGCTCATAATGAGGGATCTACACTGTTTGCCTTCTAAACTTTGAATTCTCAATATGATATAGCTTGGACAAAACATTTTTTGAAATGTTCAGATGTAAATTTTGCTGCCTGTTTATTTAGTCATTTAAGGGTTAGGATGGGTGCCTCAATGAAGTTTCATGAATATATTTCAAAGAGTAAATAACCAACCCTCCTGACCAGAAATTTTGCCGAGGGCAGGTAACTCATAAAGAAGCCAGTGACAGTGGACAAAATCCAGCAGACATTGGTATGATAACAAAAAACTAAAGAATCTGAAGGCTTTAATCTATATATTTACTGCTGTTTTTATCACAAATTAATAATCCACAGCTGCAATTAGGATGGGGCTTTGACAGATTCTCATACACAAGTTGTGGTCCTTAGCTGAACTGCACTGCAGAGATGCTCAATAAAAGAAGCATACATAGTAGCCTGCATCAGAAACACTTCACCACAGCAGTTCTAATGAGGCCCAACCACATAATTTCATGGAAAATACCCTAATGTGTTTAAGAATTTGACTCTTAAAAAACATTAATTTTCCATTTGTCACACCTTAAAGCATTAATTTTCCATTTGTCCAAAAAACATTAATTTTCCATTTGTCACACCTTAAACCATTAATTTTCCATTTGTGCCAAACCATTAATTTTCCATTTGTCCCCAAACCAGTAATTTTCCATTTATCCCCAAAACCATAAATTTCCCCTTGTCATACATAAAACCATTAATTTTCCATTTGTCCCAAATGGAAAATTAATGGTTTTTGGTGTACCAATACTTATGCACATTAGGGTAAAGAGGAATTGCACCAGAATCACAGTCAGACCCCACCTTATCTGGACCTCTTTATGACTCACAGTATTTATTAGCACTAACATATTTATTTTTGTTATAAGACAGTTTTTTTTCCTTCTCAAAAATGACCTTGAATCAGTCATACTAATACTGCTACAAGATGGATTTTTTCACTTCCAAAACAATCCCAAGAATCTAGATCTAGATTTTTGGGATTGATTCGGAAGGCAAAAAAGATGGATCCACTTTGTTTCCCTTCCAAAACCAAAACAACCCCAAAAATTGTCTTACATGATGGATCTAGATTTTCAGAAATGTTTTGGAAGGAAAAAGCACTGTCTTACAGGTGGATATACATGTATACAGTACTGCTTGTACTGCAAAATGGCACAAGTTTCATATATAAAGCTTCAGATAAGTCAATATTTTTGGGATAAAGGTTGATCGTCTTCCCAACAAAAATGCCTGAAAACTCTTCTGGAGGCCCATGCTCTAACATATGCCATTCCTTTATTTTCAAACAAAATATGGCTGATTTCTTATCAACATCACTGACATGTTTTGACAAATGTTCAACTTTTACCCCAAAAATTTAGGCTTACCTGGAACTCTAGCAAGTCTTTAGAACAAAATGAGCCACAACACAAGAAAACCAACAAAAGAGCATGTAGGCCACGTGAAGATTCAGATCAGCCTGGGCATCCACCCAGTCTTCCATGTGGGTTAAAAGGGTAGCTAAGGGTGTAAGCTACCCCATGCCGACAGCAAAGACTCTGATCAGACTAGGTGGCTGCCCAGGCTGATCTGAGTCTTAGACGGGTGCACATGTAAATTTGTTGGTTTTGTCGTGTCGTAGCTCAATATAATATTATTTTAACAGAAGACACAAACCTTTATGTGTATATATGTACACCTTCATTTTTTTTTCATTTTAATTATGGGAAACAACTTTCATGACTTCTTATTTGTTTCCATGGACAATGAAGCCTTTTCAAATTGGGGTCTACTCCTACAGGAAAGAAACTTCTCTTAATGGAGCAAATTCTTTCCTTTAAAAGAAGTCCCAAATGAAATTTGCCATAGTCTTCTTTTTAAGAATTTACTCCCTTGGAAGTGAAATATTTCACTTTAACAACACATAACACAAACCCTAACAGCAATACATACTGGCTCAGTTTCGTAAACCATCTGTTTTATCACAAAATCACAACACTGTAACATATTACTTGAGCAGCAAATAGGAAAAAACACACAAAAAACAAGCTTGCAATGTTGTTGTTGTGTTATTGTTTAAGGTCCACGGAAATTGGCTATGGTCATGTTGGGAAGGTCATTTAACCTAACCATACTTTCCCTGGGCAGGCTTAGACCTTTTATTAAAGTGGTTAACCAGTACTAAGTGCACTTACTTTCACCAGTAACTGACAACTGCCCTTCTTGAATCAGCGGAAGGGGAAATGAAAGTGATCGGACCGGGTATCGAACCCAGGACCTCTGGCTAAAGACGCCCTACTGACGGCACTACACGGCCCGGCAAAGTTTGCAATGACTAAATCAAATTTTAATAAGATTTTTACTGTTTCTAATGGTGCATTCATATCTAATATGATATTATTAATATGAGTTCAACTGTTTTCAGGAACAAAATTGAATAGCCAACAAATATGGTACAAAGACAGAATGGTTAGCAGTGGCCATTCAGAATATCATATCCCACTAAATTATACTATAAGATACCAGAGCCTCAGAAGTTTATTGAAGTTCAAGATATTTTAACCAGTTCGAAATTTACCCAATATAATAATACTGTGAAAAATGCACTCAATGACTCTTCAGTTGGTGTTTAACTTTTGATGAGGTGTATACATAATCGTTCAATCATTCATCATGTAGGCTAGTGTTTTCTTTTCTCTTGGATAAAGATAGATATAGTAAGAAATATTGACTAATGGACCATTCCCACTAACACACTATCAAATTACTGGCTAAATCATGTTAAACTGTTACTTTCCGCCATTTTTACCACAGCTAGTTCATCAATAATGTCACTGATGTCTTTTGTCTCAACACTTTCCTGTGAATAAGCAGATAAAACAGGCAAATCTGATCTGTCTTTTATTGTAAACCCTGACTCAGGAACTTCATTCAAACCCTGTTCATTAGTATCAGTATCTGTTAAGGCATCGTCAATAACTTTTGTAATATCATTATTCTCAGTGCTTTCATTAACCACAAAATTTTTATCACTCTTTTCATACTGGTATGATAGGTCTTCTTTTTCATGCCTCTGGATGTATTCTGTGTTTTCTTCTGGTAAACTAGACAAAACTGTATCTTCTTTTTCAACTGTACCAGTCCACTCAACTGAGTTCATAATGTCTTCTATATCTTGACTACTTGTCAAAGTATCACTAACAGTCACCACAGAATTTCCATCACAAACTAAATTACACTGATCACCTTTGCTTTCTAACTGACTAGCACCAATAACTTCAGTTTTTTCTGCAGTCAAACTTGAGCAATCTGGAATTTCAAGATCTTTTTCTGGCAAAGCTTCAACATCTAAAGGAATATCATAGTTTGCAAGTAAGTCACTAATATTGCTATCTAGTTTTGATTTATCACTGATAGACTGGATTTCACTTTGAAGACAATCAGCAGGCTCACTACCAGTTTGTACTGACACGGGAACTTTATCAGTGCCTACATCTGTACTGTGATTGTCAGTATCAGCTTCAACTATTTGTACAGACTCAGCCATTTCATCTGTACTGTCTGGGGGATTTTCATTTTTAGCACTTTCCTTTAGAACAACATATGACCCACTGAGCAATGACTGTGTACCATTTACCGAATTCTCACTAACTTCAGCGTTTTGTTTATTCTGTGAATCATCACTCCCTGCCAACTGAACATAATACTGGCCTTTATCTTGAAGTTTTTTAGTTTCAGTTTCGATGTCTTCCTTTTCACTATGTCTATTTACTGAAATATTTGAGGTTTCACTTTTTGGAAGCCCTTGATTTACATGAGAAGAGTTGTCTTTTGCATTAAGCTCTTCACCTGTGACTTTACTATGATCCTCCTCAAGCAACTCATTTGTTACTACATAGGAGTTGTCATTTTTGGGAATAAACTGAGATATATCCTGTGAAACATCAGCACTTGGTGTCTCAAGATAATTTGAATATGAACTGTTACTTCTTAACAGAGAGTAAATATGCAATGGACTACTTTTATCAACTGAATCCACATGTTTCAAAGAACCTGTGTTAAAATGCTGGATAGACATAGGTATTTTCATTAAATCTAATGTTAAGGCACTCCTGTCAAATGTCTTGCTGCGTTTTAAACTCTTTTCTTTGTCAAAAGTTTTAATGCTAGCGGTGATCTGCTTCAGGGTAGACAGGTCTTTCTCTTCCAAGGCAGCAAAAAGATCTTTCACTTTCACTTTAGGTTTTCCTGAAATGCCAGAGGATTAAAATCAAAATGCAACTTACATATATTTTGGCCTTGAGCATTAGCCATGTAAAATCAAACAGAAGTCTGCCTATGCCAAATAGGCAGTTCTTGTCTTGAATGTCTTGACAGTGCTCCAGATAAGAAGCCATAACAAGGATAATTCATGGATAATCTTCAAATTATTGCAAATTTTTGCAATAAAACATAAATTGTGACTTCTCATCAGACAGTTCTAATGTGTGGTCACAACGTATGTTTTTACTGAGAAACAAGAAAAATAATATCCTAATTATCCTCAAAAACCCACTTCATCTGCAGCCCTGTCTTTATTTTAAAAAAAAAAGTTTTGGTGATCACAAAAATAGATTCTTAGTTTGCCTAAGGTGAATGGATACATGTTCATACTTTTCCTCCATTATTTTTCAAGTGACTTCTTGTTTGCTTCTCTGGATGACAAAATGGGCTACTCTTACAGTTAAGATTTTCCTCAAAGAAGCAAATTCTTTCCTTAACAGACTCCCCAATGAAATGGAAGACATTTTTTTCATGTAAGAATTACCTCTATATGTAGTGTTCCTATGTATCTCATTCACTGTGACAATAATCTACTGAAACACTACCTTGACTTGTAAGTCTATAACCTTGACTTCTAGGTCTCCCCCAGGATCAGGGTTAGTAAAAAGTAAAACATTAGACCAATATCTACTATCACGCCACATATAAACAAATTTTACCCTTGGCTTTTACTTCAAAATAAAACTTTAACATGAAATTTCTATGGCTGTAATCATGACCACTAGGTAAGCCCCAGAGTTGCAGAAGTACGAAGTAAAACTACATGTATAGCCCAGTATCTATCATGCCAAATGTAAACAAAATCCAGTTTAGGATTTGTAAAATATGAGCTCTTAAAAAAAATTTATGTAAAACTTTAGCACTGCTATGGACACCAGTGCAAATGCCAGCGATAGTACAGTAGCTCTCTCTGTCCTTCATAAAAAGCTTACCCTTTAAGCGCCAATAAAAAAGCAGTCAACAAAATTTACATCAGCAAAAAAATCACCAAATGTTGTGTCTGTCCTATATCATTCAGAGAATTCAAAGACTAGAGGGCAAACAGTGTAGATCCAGAAGAGCTGCCTCATGTGGATCTGCTCTGTTTGCAAATATTTTTATTTTTTGATGCTTTAAGGGCTAATAATATCTAAATCTGAAACAAGCAGCTTACCACTATCTGGTGACTTTCCTGTCTGTAGGTCCTTCGCATCCAATGATTTTGACTTCCTTAGAGGTTTATTGTATGAACCCAATAATTCTTTCACCTCATCTAACTGAAAAAGAGAAGTAACAGTTTTCTGCAATATGATTTACTGTGAATGGATGAGAAACCTGTCCGCTATACACCAATCCATTCGTGGGGTAGTTTTGGAGGGAAAAACCTGGCCCCCTCTTACAAAGAAATTTTTTTTATTTACAGAATTGCAACATTTTCCTCTATTCAATGGTAGCCGCTTTTGTCTTTTCAATCAAAGGAGATGCAATTCATCGAAAATATTTTCATGTTGCAAGTGGAGAAGGGGCAACAGATCATCTACATGTATCATTGAATATTTGAAGACCCTTCACTACAGCAGATTCTCATTAATGTCAATGATGGTTTGGGACCAAGAGGGTCAAATATATTATGCAACATATGTCCAGAGACAAACAGACAGACATGAACATTTTTCTTCCTCCCATTCTACTCTGATTCAATCCATATGATCAGTTTACCAGAGGACTGTTCTGAGTTAGAAGAAGGCCAGAAGTAGTTCTCAGCTGTATAGGAACCACAGCAGAACGTAAGGAAACAGCCAATCATTCATACTTGCCAGTGCTAATGGATCCAGCCCGAACTGAACCTCACAGCAGAGGTATGTAGCTAGTGGTGAGACAAACCTCACTACAAATGAGCTATCTCGGTGCCTAACACTAAACATGTGATTATGTCTGCCTCAGAGCATGTAGGCTTAACAAAAAAGGTAATACAAAGCTCTAAATTATCTTTAATTCACTTCCTTACCTTAGCAAGATCAGCTGGGATTTCCCTATGCTTGTTTATTGCACCCAAGTCAGCCCCTGCATCTAGAAGAACTCTAGTCACATCTATGCTATCAACATTACAAGCATGATGTAATGGTGTATTTCCATCTCTGTTAGCTAGATTCACCTGACTAGAATGCTGAAAATAGTTTATCATAATAATTCAATTATAAGACAAGGGTTTCCCCTCCAGAATGACCCCAAATATCTTAATCAGTAATGTGTAATTCTGAAGTAAGATGGCTTTTTCTCTTCCAAAACCATCACGAAAACCTAGATCTGGTTTATATGACCCATCTACATTTTAGGGGTAATTCTGGAAGAGACACCCTGTTTATAAGCGAATAAATATGATAAAGGAAATCCCCTAATAAGGGCATTTCCCTTACAGGGCACTGCTTTACTTTTATCCCATACATGTTTACAACCCAATTTTAAGTACCAGATACATACTAAATTGAGCAAAGCTTTATGGATAGATGGATGACTTACATTTTTACGTCCTTTTCATCAGTATTTCAGTCATATCAGTACCATGAATCGGTGATTACAAAAGGCCCTGTCCAATGAAATACTGTTTAGGTTTTTCATGGAGACCATGGCAAAAATGAAAATGGCAGAGTTGATTCCCAGAAGGTGTATCCATACACCTTATTTTATGCCAGAACTTGATTCATATGAGCCGCGACACAACAAAACCAACAAAGTGGCATGTGCGCCCAGCAAAGACTCGGTCTGATCTGACTCTTTGTTGCAGGCATTGAGATAGCTTTACCTACCTCAATCAGCAGTCTTGTAATATTTGCATGTTTTTTGGCTGCTGCTAGATGTAAAGCTATTTCACCATGCATATCTTTAATGTTGACATTGGCTCCAGACTCTATCAATGTCTTAACAATCTGAAAAGGAAACATTCAAATGTTTAGACTTGTTTTGAGTTCTGGGACATCTTAACTTCTAACTCTTAAAGTGCCAAAAAATCTGATAACGAAATTTACATCTGCAAAATTTCAAGAATTATATTAATTACCCTATTGTGCTTAAATATTGGGACACCTAAAAAACATTAATTTTCCATTTGAGACAAATGGAAAATTAATGGTTTTAGGTGTCCCAATACTTAAGCACATCAGGGTATAGTTTGTGGGTATTCTATTATACTATTATATTTTGTTCACCTTATTATATGTTATCATACAGATACAGATGAATAAGGGAAGTTAAGACAACAGCCTGCACATCATCAAATTTGGACCTATTGCACTCAGAACAGCCAAAACTCATTGGAGTTTCGGATGTTCTGAGTGAATAGGGTTAACTATGAACAGGGATTTCTCAGAATTGTAAATGCAAATATCACAGGGTATAAACCAGTCCGCCCAAATTTTCGCTTCCTGCAGAGACTGTACATCATATTTGGCTTCTGTTGAGACTGTCCACGATCTCTTGCTTCATGCCGAGACTTCTGTACATGATAAATGGCTTCCTGCAGACTCTCCGCGTGATTCTGCTTCCTGCCGAAGCTCTCGGCAGGAAGCAGAGCCACGCAGACAGTCTCAACAGGAAGCCATTTTTCGATGACAGTAGTCCCTGCAGGAAGCATGAGTTTGCAGACAGTCTCAGTGGAAGCCAAATATGAAGGACAGTCTCTGCAGGAAGCGACAATCGGTGGACTGGTTTATACCCTGTGAATATGAAAAGCTTTGATCAAACTATGTAAATATGCAGGTTGATCTCAGTCTTTATTGCCAGACATGCTTTAAAGTACATTCTAATGCACTGGCATTTACCATGCCACATCTGATTGGATAAGGCAGTATAACCTGTTATATAAATCTGGTTGTATGTTGCCAAATGGGCTTGCTTTGGGTGCCAAGTAGTACCATTTGAAAGATGAAAATGTGAAAAGTACATTAGAATGGGGATTACTGTCCTGAAAAATGTCATTTGGAAAAAATTGTCAGTTTTATGGTGGCAAATTGCATTTTACTGCTCCACTGACGTACTGCTATAAAATGCTACCATAACACTGACAAGTACTTCCCCAAATGACAATTTTGAGTACAATTATCCCCTAAATACCACACAGTGTGCCTCGGTTAAACAAATATCAGGTAGTGTGCCTGGGTTCAAACATCAACTGATTTAAAAAGGCTGCCATTATTCTCTTCTGTTTAAGATGGACCTTCAACAGCTGAGGGAAGTATTTCCCATGTTCAAAACCTATTACACGTGTATTATTATTAGCACCACTTCTGCACATTAATAACCCTTCCAGTAAAACAGTGTCAAAGAACGAATGTATTTCAAAGCTCCTGATTAGGATGTGTTTTGTTAATAAATCTGGGATGACTGTCTTTGTTTCTTGATGAAAACCCCTGCTGCAACCCTTCATCACAACTGTCTTGAATTGCAGCTCTAATGAAAGGTCCATATTTATATTTGGCTATAAGACAGGTTTTCCCTTCCAAACCAATCCCAAAAATCAAAGTCCATCTAACAAGACAGATCTAGATTTATGGGAAGAGAAAAATTCTATAGCTGAATTGCACAAGACTGATTTACCTATCTAAGGTAATTCTGTAATCGGGGAACCCTCAACCTATAGCCAGATAAACACATATTTAAGGAGAATTCATAGAAATAACCTCAGAATTATCATTAAAACATGCTAAAATCACTCTGGCCTCTGAAATCTATATGAACATTATCTTTTCTGAGACAACACATTTATTTTCCTTTAACAATGAGCGAAAAGTGAAGGCTCAGACAAGCCATTGTGCTTACTCAGTCTGATATGGCGTCACAGTGCAGTTTTCACAGTTGCTTACTTTCGGATGATTCAGTGATATTCCCTTTCTAAATCCATATCAATTAATCACCATACCTGCATCAGGACAAAATCCTATCTGATGGCATATTAGCACTTACAGTGCTAAAAAGAAATTAAGTTGAATCTGCAAACAGCACAGATCCAGATGAGCCACCCTCATCATGATTAACATGTTTGCCCTCCAGTCTTTAAATTCTAAATACGATACAGCTTGGACCAAACATTTTTTAATTTTTGCAGATGAGAATTTTATCGTCTGCTTTGATAGTGCTTTAAGGGTTAAAACAGCAGTGCTCAAATCAGTCAGAATAATATTTGTGAAGTCTGATCGTAGCATACATACTTCTCTTTCTGAGATCTCCAAGGTCAATTCATTTTCCACATCATTGTATTTAAACAACAAATGAGCTGTGATGTGACATGCTTCAAACTGCATTTGCTCTGATCAGGCTGCAGATATCTGCGGTCATAGATCATTTGAGCCAGGACACGAGAAAACAAAAAAGTGGCATGTGCACCCAGTGCAGACTCAGATAAGTCTGGGCATCCGCCAGTCTGAGTCTTCGCTGTCCACATAAGGCTAGCTTAGACCCTTAGCTACCCTTTAAACACACAGCCAAGATTCTGATCAGACTGGGCAGCTGCCCAGGCTGGACCGAGTCATTGCTGGGCGCACATGCTACTTTGTTGGTTTTCTCGTGTCCTGGCTACAATGATCCTATCTGACTGCAGATGCCTGCAGCCTTGCCTGAGCAAAGGCAGATTGACGCATGTTACATAACTGCGTCCAAATACCCGTATTATTAGGATGAATGATTACAGTTTCAGGGGAAACAACTCCGCCATTTTCATTTTTGCCTCTATTCTCAGTAGGGGTCTACTCTAAAAGGAAACAGTTGTCCTGAAAAAAGAAAATTCTTTCCTCTACCAGTAGACCTCATTTTGTAAGGGTTTTGTCAGCCACAGAAGCAAGCAGGAAGTCACCGAAGTTGTGCTCCTTTGAAAAAATAAAATGAAAACATGAAGATGTATTCATTCATCTTAATTTATGGTATCTTTTTCTGGCTCAATTTACCTGGAACTGTGTTATGATAACTAACTACAGGCCTACGGTTAAACTACATAACTAGCAGTAAGAGGAATATTTAACAATAATTCTTCGATAATTATTTTACCTATCTAAAACACAGCTGTTGTGGCCCCTCATTAGAAAAGACTCTGCCAAGGCAGATCCAATACTAGGCCAAATACTGCTCATATTACAAGTTTTAATATAGAATTATAATCAGTTAGTCCTCTCATCTAGATCTCTGTTAACCCTTAAAGCACCCAAAAAAGCAGACAACAAAATTTACGATGTCAAAATTTTGAAATTTGTTTTCTCCAAGCTATAGCATACTGAAAATTCAAAGACTAGAGGGTAAACAGTATAGATCCAGATGAGGCGGCTCATTATGAGCTGCCTCATGTGCATCTATGCTATTCGGAAATTCAGTTATTTTCATTTTGGTGCTTTATGTGTCAAAACAGTTCACTCTCACTATTTCAAACAATGATACCAGCTTTACACTCATGACTGCATTTGTGAGATCCGATGAGTTTTTAACGAGGTCCTATCAAATAAAGTGACACCCTCACAAAAATTTCTTCCAAGCTAGTCTAAACATGTTTAAAACATTTATACATTTTTAGAAAAAGCATATATTGCACACTGAAAAATATATCAGGTTTGAAAATTTTATGGGACTCACCATCCAGAAGGGCAAAATGATATTTTACTTCATATACCGTAAAGACATTAACATTTCGGACACCTGAAAGTCGGACAATTATTGTTAAAAAAATTCTTAGAAAGTGTTTTTTACACACGTTAATGCATCTAGATGATGCTTAGTGAATTGCAAACGTAGTAGACCCTGATCAAACTGCTCCTATAGGAGCAGTTTGATCTGGGTCTACAATGTTTGCTCAGAACTGTCTGTCCGAACATTTAGGATCATTACGGTAATGAGACTTAGCATGTATGCCAGATCAGAGTGAGTTTACGATGATACTGGTAAATTTCTAGCAAAGTATTCTGTACAATTCAAATCCCCTTATCTCAAAATACTTGTTTCTCAGAGTAGAAATTCTGATCCCTGCAGTTTGAGACAAAAGGGGTTGACTGCATATAAAGTACAAGAAATCGTTGAAAAGTAGTGTCTCCCCTGTCTGTGAATTGTCACAAAACAGAGCTAAACCATAAAACTCGACAATTATTGATGCTGCCGCAAATTCTGCAGACATTGGTAAAGCAACACCTGTGTCTGGCTTCTGCTAGTCCCAGGCAAGAAAATAGCAAAGATATACATGTGTATATTCTAATTATGCATATAATGGTATGTGTTATATGCTAGCACCTTTTGTGCAAATGCAAACATGCATAGAAATAGCAAGTTGAGTATATTCTATACAACTACCATATACCTGATAGTAACTCTGCAAGATATAGAAATAAAACTTAGTATCTATATTACTCTATATTACTCCAGACAAAAACAACAGATAAACATTGTTTTTTCTTTGATACATATTATATCTGTATTTGCTTGGCACTTGGCAAACTCTAGGTCTGCAATGTCAGAGATTCAATAATGGCCTTGTGAAGTTAAATACATATGGACTGCTGTAGCTAATGCAAACAAGAGGGCCATGAGGCCCTGAAACGCTCACCTGAACCATTGGCAAGGTGGCTTATACTTATCATGTCTGAAATTGTCAAAATATGAGTTTTGGGTCAAAAGTCAAAGAATGACCATGACCACTTGTACTCATAAATCTTCATGTACTCATTAGACAACCATATATACCATTTTTAGGCCAATATCTCCAAAACTTTCCATGAAATCTTATGTTCTAGCATTTTCCCATATTTGACCATGCCGCAAAAAAGGTCAAGGTAAACCCAAGGTTACCATTTGAACAGTATTGGTGGTACTCTAGTACTCCATGCTATTTACCAAGTTTCAGGGCCACAGGTGTATTGGTTCTGGGGAAGAAAAATATTAAAGATTTATCCCTTAAGTAATAATGGCGGCCAAGTTGGTCATGTGACCTGGACCGTTTGAACAAATTTTCATTCAATCAACCCCTGGAGGCTCTATATGAAATGTGTTCACAATTGGCCCTTTGGTTTTTGAGGAAATGGTTGAAAATGTCAAAATATGAGCAATCTGGATCAAAGGTAAAAAAATGACCTTGACCTCTTGTACTCATAATTCTTCATGAACTCATTAAGACAACTGTATATACCAATTTTTTAGGTAAAAATCTTCAAACTTTCCATGAAATCTTATGTTCTACCATTTTCCCATATTTGACCTTGCTGTAAAAGGTCAAGGTCAACACAAGGTCATAATTTGAACAATCTTGATAGTACTCAAGTACCCAATGCTACTTACAAAGTCTCAAGGCCATCGGTCAATTGGTTCTGGAGAAGAAGATTTTTAAAGGTATTTACCATATATGGGCATGGCGGCCATGTTGGTCATGCGTCCAGGACCGTTAGAAAATATTTTCATTCCATCAGCCCCTCGAGGCTCTATATGAAATTTGGTTTCAATTGGCCCAGTGGTTTTAGAGCAGATTGTTTGAAATTGTCAAAATTTGAGATTTCTGGGTCAAAGGTCAAAGAATGACCTTGACCTCTTGTACTCAAAAATCTTCATGTACTCATTAAGATGATTCTATGTACCAATTTTTAGGCCAAAATCTTCAAAACTTACCATGAAATCTCATGTTCTAGCATTTTCCCATATTTGACCTTGCCGTAAAAAAGGTCAAGGTCAACCCAGGGTCATAATTTGAACAATTTTGATAGTATTTGAGTACCCAATGCTACATACCGAGTTTCAAGGCCATCGGTCTACTGGTTCTGGAGAAGAAGATTTTTTCAGGTTTTTACCATATATGGGCGTGGTGGCCATGTTGGTCATGTGACCTGGACCGTATGCACAAATTTTCATTCCCTCAACCCCTGGAGGATCTATATGAAATTTGGTTACAATTGGCCTAGTGGTTTTTGAGGAGATTGTTTGATATTGTCAAAATATATGAGTTCTGGGTCAAAGGTCAAAGAATGACATTGACCTCTTGTACTCATAAATCTTCATGTAGTCATTTAGATGACTGTATGTACCAATTTTTTTGCCAAAATCTTCAACAGTTTCCAAGATATCTTATGTTGCAGCATTTTGCCATATATAAGCATGAGTAAGCAAATTTGACCTTACCGTAAAAAAGGTCAAGGTCAACCCAAGGTCATAATTTGAACAATCTTGGTAGTACTTGTGTACCCAATGCTACATACCAAGTTTCAAGACCATCGACCTATTGGTTCTGGAGAAGAAGATTTTTTCAGGTTTTTACCATATATGGGCATGGCGGCCATGTTGGTCATGTGACCAGGACCGTTTGAACAACTTTTCGTTCCTAAGGTCCCAGGAGGCTCTGTATGAAATTTGGTTAGAATCGGCTCAGTGGTTTCAGAGGAGAGGTCGTTTGAAATTGTGGACGGACGGACGACGGACGCCGGAGCCTTACCATCATATAAGCTCCCCCGGAGCCTCTGGCTCAGGTGAGCTAAACAAGTAGCCCAAAGGGCAACAATTGCTCACCTGAGAGACATTGTAAACCTATAGGGATATTTAAGATGCTCAAGGGCAGCTAACTCCACAGTCAGTGGTCCAATCAGGCTGAAAATTAAACTCATCCAAAACATTATGTATGCCCTCATTTAATATATGCAAGCTTAAGTATCCGATCTAGAGCACAATAGACAGAGCTGTCAAGGGCAGCTAACTTCGTAGTGGTTGGCCTGATCTGGCCAAAATTTGAACTTCTTTAAGATATTATGCATTTCCTCATTACCTGCAAGTTTGAAAAGGATCGGATCAGTAGAAACCAAGAAAAAGTGGCGACATATTTTTTTTGATGCTCAGGGCAGGTACTCCATAGTCAGTAGTGAGATCTAGCCAAAATGCTAGCTAATCCAAGCTTTTATGCATATCCTCATTACCTGCAAGTATGAAGAGGATCCGATGAAAAATGAAAATGTGATGACGTTGTTTTCTCCATTATAACACTATGGGATTTTTTCAAACACTCAAGGGCAGCTAACTCCGTAGTTTGTGCTCGAATCCGGCCAAATTTCGAATTCATCCAAGCTCTTATGTATGTCATCATTACCTGCAAGTATGATAAGGATCTAATCAAAAACCTTGATTGCAGCACCCTGAAAGTCAAACTTGCTCGAGATATTGTCATGCCCTACATTTGTGTGAAATTATTTTAGAATCCGTTGAGAAATGTAGGTGCTAGAGCGATGACAAAGTTTTTCTAAACAAGAGGGCCATGAGGCCCTGAATCGCTCACCTGAACAATTGGCAAGCTGGCTTTTACTTAACATGTCTGAAATTGTCAAAATATGAGTTTTGGGTCAAAAGTCAAAGAATGACCATGACCACTTGTACTCATAAATCTTCATGTACTCATTAAGACAACCATATATACCATTTTTAGGCCAAAATCTTCAAAACTTTCCATGAAATCTTATGTTCTACCATTTTCCCATATTTGACCATGCCGCAAAAAAGGTCAAGGTAAACCCAAGGTCACCATTTGAACAGTCTTGGTGGTACTCTAGTACTCCATGCTATTTACCAAGTTTCAAGGCCATAGGTGGATTGGTTCTGGAGAAGAAAAATATTAAAGATTTATACCATAAGTGGTAATGGCGGCCATGTTGGTCATGTGACCTGGACCGTTTGAACAAATTTTTCATTCAATCAACCCCTGGAGGCTCTATATGAAATGTGTTCACAACTGGCCCTTTGGCTTTTGAGGAAATGGCTGAAAATGTCAAAATATGAGCGATCTGGATCAAAGGTAAAAAAATGACCTTGACCTCTTGTACTCATAATTCTTCATGAACTCATTAAGACAACTGTATATACCAATTTTTTAGGCCAAAATCTTCAAAACTTTCCATGAAATCATATGTTCTACCATTTTCCCATATTTGACCTTGCTGTAAAAGGTCAAGGTCAACACAAGGTCATAATTTGAACAATCTTGATAGTACTCAAGTACCCAATGCTACATACAAAGTCTCAAGGCCATCGGTCAATTGGTTCTGGAGAAGAAGATTTATAAAGGTATTTACCATATATGGGCATGGCGGCCATGTTGGTCATGTGTCCAGGAGCGTTAGAAAATTTTTTCATTCCCTTAACCCCTCGAGGCTCTATATGAAATTTGGTTTCAATTGGCTTAGTGGTTTTAGAGCAGTTTCTTTGAAATTGTCAAAATTTGAAATTTCTGGGTCAAAGGTCAAAGAATGACCTTGACCTCTTGTACTCACATATCTTCATGTACTCATTCAGATGATTGTATATACCAATTTTTAGGCCAAAATCTTCAAAACTTACCATGAAATCTCATGTGCTAGCATTTTCCGATATTTGACCTTGCCGTAAAAAAGGGCAAGGTCAACCCAGGGTCATAATTTGAACAATCTTGATAGTACTTGAGTACCCAATGCTACATACCGAGTTTCAAGGCCATCGGTCTACTGGTTCTGGAGAAGAAGATTTTTTAAGGTTTTTACCATATATGGGCGTGGTGGCCATGTTGGTCATGTTACCTGGACCGTATGAACAAATTTTCATTCCCTCAACCCCTGGAGGATCTATATGCAATTTAATTACAATTGGCCTAGTTGTTTTTGAGGAGATTGTTTGATATTGTCAAAATATGAGAGTTCTGGGTCAAAGGTCAAAGAATGACCTTGACCTCTTGAACTCATAAATCTTCATGTAGTCATTAAGATGACTGTATGTACCAATTTTTAGGCCAAAATATTCAACAGTTTCCAAGATATCTTATGTTGCAGCATTTTGCCATATAAAAGCATAAGGAAGCAAATTTGACGTTACCGTAAAAAAGGTCAAGGTCAACCCAAGGTCATAATTTGAACAATCTTAGTAGTACTCGTGTACCCGATGCTACATACCAAGTTTCAAGGCCATCGCCCTATTGGTTCTGGAGAAGAAGATTTTTTCAGGTTTTTACCAAATATGGGCATGGCGGCCATGTTGGTCATGTGACCAGGACCGTTTGAACAACTTTTCGTTCCTAAGGTCCCAGGAGGCTACATATGAAATATGGTTGCAATTGGCCAAGCGGTTTTAGAGGAGAAGTTGTTTGAAAGTGTGGACGGACGACGGACGACGTACGACGGACGGACGACGGACGCCGGAGCCTTACCATCCTATAAGCTCCCCCGGAGCCGCTGGCTCAGGTGAGCTAAAAAAGCCACAGTGACCTTGACCTTGGGCACAGCATCCTGAAAGTCAATCTTGCTTGAGATATTGTCATACTCTACAATAGTGTCAAGTTATTTCAAAATCCATGGAGAAATGAAGGTGCTAGGACGATGACAAAGTTTTTCTAAAAATAGCCACAGTGACCTTGACCTTGGGCACAGCACCCTGAAAGTCGAACTTGCTCGAGATATTGTTATGCCCTACATTTGTGTGAATTTATTTCAAAATCCATGGAGAAATGAAGGTGCTAGGGCCATGACAAAGTTTTTCTAAAAATAGCCACAGTGACCTTGACCTTGGGCGCAGCACCCTGGAAGTCGAACTTGCTTGAGATATTGTCATACCCTACATTTGTGTCATGATATATCAAAATCCATGGAGAAATGAAGGTGCTAGGGCGATGACAAAGTTTTTCTAAAAATAGCTACAGTGACCTTGACCTTGGGCACAGCACCCTGAAAGTTGAACTTGCTCGAGATATTGTCATGCCCTACATTTGTGTCAAGTTATTTTAAAATCCATTGAGAAATGTAGGTGCTAGAGCGCTGACAAAGTTTTTCTAAAAATAGCCACAGTGACCTTGACCTTGGGCGCAGCATCCTGAAAGTCGAACTTGCTCGAGATATTGTCATGCCCTACAATAGTGTCGAGTTATTTTAAAATCTGCTGAGAAATGTAGGTGCTAGAGCGCTGACAAAGTTTTTCTAAAAATAGCCACAGTGACCTTGACCTTGGGCGCAGCATCCTGAAAGTCGAACTTGCTCGAGATATTGTCATGCCCTACATTTTTCGTGAAGTTATTTTAAAATCCGTTGAGAAATGTAGGCAATAGAGCGATGACAAAGTTTTTCTAAAAATATGTGATGAGGTTGTTTTCTCCATTATAACACTATGGGATTTTTTTCAAACGCTCAAGGGCAGCTAACTCCGTAGTCTGTGCTCGAATCCGGCCAAATTTCGAACTCATCCAAGCTCTTATGTATGTCATCATTACCTGCAAGTATGATAAGGATCTAAGCAAAAACAGTTGAGAAAACGTGATGACGCCATTTTCCCCATTATAACCCTATGGGATTTTTTTCAAACGCTCAAGGGCAGCTAACTCCGTAGTCTGTGCTCGAATCCGGCCAAATTTCGAACTCATCCAAGCTCTTGTGTATGTCACCATTACCTGAAAGTATGATAAGGATCTAATCAAAAACAGTCGAGAAAACGTGATGACGCCGTTTTCCCCATTATAACCCTATGGGGGCTATCTGTTGCCATGGAAACCAGAGTTCTGAGCTGATCGGCACCAAAACCTAATGCAGCCTTTCCCCCACCCCAATGATGCTTCAGATAAAATTTGATTGCGATCAGCCCACTGGTTTCTGAGATATTTATGTTTGAAAGTGTTGACGCACGCACGCACGCACCCACCCACCCACGCACGGACGGACGACGGCTCGACTCCCATCCTATAAGCTCACCTCTGAGCCTTCGGCTCAGGTGAGCTAAAAAGCCCCAAGAACAGCGGCTACATGTATTCTAATATGTTTTAGCTGATTGCATCAAAAGAAGAAACTTTAACTTAATTTCAAATAATAATGAATCTTGAATAGTTTAAAAATGCCTTTATTCTTATTTTCTTTCATTAGAACTGCCTCAATAAGACTATTTTACTGAGTTTCTGCAATATCTTTTAATAAGAAATAAGAAAGACTGTGCCTCATATAAGAAGGGGTAAGAGGAGAACTTAAGGGGTAATTTGCATATTTCAAGATAATAGTTACTTTTGCGACCCCTCAATAGACCCATTTCATTGTGAAGGTTCTAATGAGGGGTCACAACATATGTTTTTGTTGCACTGAGAATTAAGAAAACTAATCTCAGAATTATCCTTAAAACTCCAACTTATCTGAAGCTCTGAAGAAAATCACGCAGAAAATTGTGTCATGCCTGCCTGCGGACTGTCACAAACAAGTAGCCCAAAGGGCAACAATTGCTCACCTGAGAGACACTGTAAACCTATAGGGATATTTAAGATGCTCAAGGGCAGCTAACTCCACAGTCAGTGGTCCAATCAGGCTGAAAATTAAACTCATCCAAAACATTATGTATGCCCTCATTTAATATATGCAAGTTTAAAAAGTATCCGATCAAGAGCACAATAGACAGAGCTGTCAAGGGCAGCTAACTTCGTAGTGGTTGGCCTGATCTGGCCAAAATTTGAACTTGTTTAAGATATTATGCATTTCCTCATTACCTGCAAGTTTGAAAAGGATCGGATCAGTAGAAACCAAGAAAAAGTGGCGACATTGATTTTTTGGATGCTCAGGGCAGGTACTCCATAGTCAGTAGTGAAATCTAGCCGAAATGCTAACTAATCCAAGCTTTAATGCATATCCTCATTACCTGCAAGTATGAAGAGGATCCGATGAAAAATGAAAATGTGATGACGTTGTTTTCTCCATTATAACACTATGGGATTTTTTTCAAATGCTCAAGGGCAGCTAACTCCGTAGTCTGCGCTCGAACCCAGCCAAATTTCGAACTCATCCAAGCTCTTATGTATGTCATCATTACCTGCAAGTATGATAAGGATCTAATCAAAAACGTTGATTGCAGCACCCTGAAAGTCAAACTTGCTCGAGATATTGTCATGCCCTACATTTGTGTGAAATTATTTTAGAATCCGTTGAGAAATGTAGGTGCTAGAGCGATGACAAAGTTTTTCTAAAAATAGCCACAGTGACCTTGACCTTGGGCACAGCATCCTGAAAGTCAAACTTGCTTGAGATATTGTCATACCCTACATTTTTGTCAAGTTATTTCAAAATCCATGGAGAAATGAAGGTGCTAGGGCAATGACAAAGTTTTTATAAAAAGAGCCACAGTGACCTTGACCTTGGGCACAGCACCCTGAAAGTCGAACTTGCTCGAGATATTGTCAAGCCCTACATTTGTGTGAATTTATTTTAAAATCCATTGAGAAATGTAGGTGTTAGAGCGCTGACAAAGTTTTTCTAAAAATAGCCACAGTGACCTTGACCTTGGGCACAGCAACCTGGAAGTCGAACTTGCTTGAGATATTGTCATACCCTACATTTGTGTCAAGTTATTTCAAAATCCATGGAGAAATGAAGGTGCTAGGGCGATGACAAAGTTTTTCTCAAAATAGCCACAGTGACCTTGACCTTGGGCACAGCACCCTGAAAGTCGAACTTGCTCGAGATATTGTCATGCCCTACAATTGTGTGAAGTTATTTTAAAATCCATTTAGAAATGTAGGTGCTAGAGCGCTGACAAAGTTTTTCTAAAAATAGCCACAGTGACCTTGACCTTGGGCGCAGCATCCTGAAAGTCAAACTTGCTCGAGATATTGTCATGCCCTACAATTGTGTGAAGTTATTTTAAAATCTGCTGAGAAATGTAGGTGCTAGAGCGCTGACAAAGTTTTTCTAAAAATAGCCACAGTGACCTTGACCTTTGGCGCAGCATCCTGAAAGTCGAACTTGCTCGAGATATTGTCATGCCCTACATTTGTGTGAATTTATTTTAAAATCCGTTGAGAAATGTAGGCAATAGAGCGATGAAAAAGTTTTCTAAAAATATGTGATGAGGTTGTTTTCTCCATTATAACACTATAGGATTTTTTTCAAACGCTCAAGGGCAGCTAACTCCGTAGTCTGTGCTCGAATCCGGCCAAATTTCGAACTCATCCAAGCTCTTATGTATGTTATCATTACCTGCAAGTATGATAAGGATCTAAGCAAAAACAGTTGAGAAAACGTGATGACGCCATTTTCCCCATTATAACCCTATGGGATTTTTTTCAAACGCTCAAGGGCAGCTAACTCCGTAGTCTGTGCTCGAATCCGGCCAAATTTCGAACTCATCCAAGCTCTTGTGTATGTCATCATTACCTGCAAGTATGATAAGGATCTAATCAAAAACAGTCGAGAAAACGTGATGACGCCATTTTCCCCATTATAACCCTATGGGGGCTATCTGTTGCCATGGAAACCAGAGTTCTGAGCTGATCTGCACCAAAACCTAATGCAGCCTTTCCCCCACCCCAATGATGCTTCAGATAAAATTTGATTGCAATCAGCCCACTGGTTTCTGAGATATTTATGTTTGAAAGTGTTGACGCACGCACGCACGCACCCACCCACCCACGCACGGACGGACGACGGCTCGACTCCCATCCTATAAGCTCACCTCTGAGCCTTCGGCTCAGGTGAGCTAAAAAGGCCCCTATACTACTTATACCTGAACCAGAAAACTTGACAAAAATTTACACTGCTGTCAATGCTGGAAACCCGATATCTATATTTCTCTTCTGCTAGTCACAGCGGAAAGAAAAAAATAAAGAAAAAATTTCATTCCCAAATCCCTGTCTTTCATGTAGCAGGTAAACTTACATCTATGTCACAGTGGTAGCAGGCAAGATGAAGAGGGGTAATATGTTTGTTTGTCTGTATGTTCACTTTGGCACCTTTCCTCAGGAACAGTTGGAATGCTTCTGTGTTCTTCTCTATGATGGCTATATGAAGGGGAGCAAACCCTTTCTTGTTCTGGCAATTCACACTCAGGTTGCTGCCACTCTTCTGGAAAAAGATATACAAACTCCAGTTAAGAAGTTAAAAACTGTCAGATAAGAAATAAAAAGTTGACATAAACTACTTGTTGGCAGGTGTATCACATAATGTAATGTCTGGTCACAAGGTAATTAAAGGTATGTAAGTATTCAGCTGAAAGCCATAGGCTGGGGAAGGTCCCAGGGTGTAATACCATGTCAGGCACAGCTTAGTAAAAGCCTGCATTATATTAAAATTACAACAGAAACTAATAACCTGATTCATGGCAGCTTTCATACTTTGCAAATTTTATTACCTTTTTCAGCTTATATCACTCATCATGTACAGTGAACAACTCATCATGTACAGTGTACATGAAATAAATCTATTACATAGAGGATATTTGACTTTTTCAGTGCTAGATTGATTTTATTTTACCGAATGAACACCAAAAGCAGTATTTTCACAAGTGAAAATACCACTTTTGGTGTTCATGAGTGAAATAACAAGAGGGCCATGATGGCCCTGGATCGCTCACCTGAGTATCCTGTGAACTTAACCTCAGAAACATCCATACGTCCAACAGACAGAGTTTCACAAAGATTCAATGGAAAATGAACCCTTTATTGTGTACCTTAGGTTTTTATAAGATTTAACCTAATGACCTTGTTTTTGACCCCACATGACCCAGTTTCAAACCTGGTCTAGATTTCTTGGATATAAACATTCTGCAAAGTTTCATGAATATCGGATCAAAACTGTGCCCTCTAGAGCGTAAACAATGTTTTTCTAAGGTCTGACCTAGTTTTTGACCTGACATGACCAAGTTGCACCCTTGGTCCAGATTTGTAGGAGAAAAACATTTTGACAAAGTCTCATGAAGATTAGAACAAAACTGTGTCCTCTAAAGCGTTCACATGGTTTTTCTAAGAACTGACCTAGTGACCTAGTTTTTGACCTGACATGGCCCAGATTCTGACAAAGTTTCATGTAGATTATATCATAACTGTGCCCTCAAGAGTGTACACAACGTTTTTCTAAGATTTGACCTAGTGACCTAGTTTTTGACCCCACATGACCCAGTATCAAAGTTGGTCTAGATTTCATTAAGATAAACATTCTGACCATGTTTCATGATGATTGGATCGTAACTGTGCCCGCTGAGTCATTCTAAGATTTATTTCTATTTTTAGTTCTGGCGGCCATTTTGTACAGCAGAGTGGAACCGTTTCAGCAATTTTTGTTTAGAACCATGAGTCAAACACTTCTGTGAAATTATTTTGAAATCGAGCCATTGGCTTTAGAGGACGTGTTGTTTAAAAGTTTTTCTATATTTAGCTCTGGTGGCCATTTTGTTCAGCAGAGCTGAACCATTTTATCAATTTTGGTAGAGGGTCTCCTAAGGAACATTTCTGTGAAATTATTTCAAGATCTTCCCAGCAGTTTTGGAGGAGAAGTCGTTTAAAGGTTTTTCTATTTTTAACTCTGGCGGCCATATTGTTCAGCCGAGCGGAACCTTTTTAGCAATTTTGGTAGAGGGTCTCAGCAATTTTTGTTTAGAACCATGAGTCAAACACTTCTGTGAAATTATTTTGAAATCAAGCCATTGGCTTTAGAGGAGGTGTCGTTTAAAGGATTTTCTATATTTAGCTCTGGTGGCCATTTTGTTCAGCACAGCTGACCCATTTCAGCAATTTTGGTAGAGGGTCTCCTAAGGAACATTCCTGTGAAATTATTTCAAAATCTTCCCAGCAGTTTTGGAGGAGAAGTCGTTTAAAGGATTTTCTATTTTTAGGTCTGGTGGCCATTTTGTTCAGCCGAGCGGAACCGGTAGAGCAATTTTGGTAGCAGGACTTCTAGGGAACATTTCTGTGAAATTATTTCAAAATCTACCCAGCAGTTTTGGAGGCAAAGTCGTTTCAAGGTTTTTTCCATTTTTAGCTCTGGCGGCCATTTTGTTCAGCAAAGCGGAACTGGTAGAGCATTTTTGGTAGAGGGTCTCCTAAGAAACATTTCTGTGAAATTATTTCAAAATCTGACCAGCACTTTTGGAGGCAAAGTCGTTTAAAGGTTTTTCTATTTTTAGCTCTGGCGGCCATTTTGTTCAGCAGAGGGGAACCGTTTTAGCAATTTTGGTAGAGGGTCTCCTAAGAAACATTTCTGTGAAATTACATCAAAATCTGCCCAGCAGTTTTGGAGGAGAAGTTGTTTAAAGGTTTTTCTATTTTTAGCTCTGGCGGCCATTTTGTTCAGCGGAGCGGAACTGTTTGAGCAATTTTGGTAAAGGGCCTCCTAAGAAATTATTTCAAAATCTGCCCAGCAGTTTTGGAGGCAAAGTCGTTTAAAGGTTTTTCTATTTTTAGCTCTGGCGACAATATTGTTCATCGGAGTGGAACCGTTTAGAAATTTTGGTAAAGGCTCCCCCAAGGAACATTTCTGTGAAATTATTTCATAATCCTTCCAGCAGTTGTGGAGAAGCAGTCGTTTAAAGCAAAAGTTGACAACGGATTGACGACGGAGGACGGACAAAGATCGATCACAATACCTCACCTTGAGCACTTCGTGCTCAGGTGAGCTAAAAATTCATCTTACACTGAAAAAGTCAAATTTTCTATTTCTTTTATGCTTGAAAATCGCAATGCTTCTGTTTATTCAAGAGCGTCAGCCATCACGACAGAAACACAACTTTTTTTCTAGCCGTTTTGCGTCAAATTTGACGCTTCCAGCATGTTTACTGGGAATGATATTGATTGCCAACAAAATAGCTTCAAATATCATTTTGATAAACAGATCTCAAAAATTTTGCCAAGAAAGAATGCCTACAGGAGTCTAAGGCAGCCTGACGTCACATGCAGTAACAATGTTACGTTGGCGCTTTAAGTGACATCATTAACGTCGTAATGACATGCAAACATGCGTGATGTAATTTTTGTCGAGCCAGATAAGATTTAGCCAATTAATCAACAAGAGGGCCATGATGGCCCTGGATCGCTCACCTGAGTATCCTGTGAACTTAACCTCAGAAACATCCATACGTCCAACAGACAGAGTTTCACAAAGATTCAATGGAAAATGAACCCTTTATTGTGTACCTCAGGTTTTTATAAGATTTAACCTAATGACCTTGTTTTTGACCCCACATGACCCAGTTTCAAACCTGGTCTAGATTTCTTGGATATAAACATTCTGCAAAAGTTCATGAATATCGGATCAAAACTGTGCCCTCTAAAGCGCAAACAATGCTTTTCTAAGGTTTGACCTAGTTTTTGACCCGACATGACCAAGTTGCACCCTTGGTCCAGATTTGTAGGAGAAAAACATTTTGACTAAGTCTCATGAAGATTAGAACAAAACTGTGTCCTCTAAAGCATTCACATGATTTTTCTAAGAACTGACCTAGTGACCTAGTTTTTGACCTGACATGGCCCAGTTTCAAATCAGGTCTAGATTTCATAAAAATAAACATTCTGACAAAGTTTCATGTAGATTATATCATAACTGTGCCCTCAAGAGTGTACACAACGTTTTTCTAAGATTTGACCTAGTGACCTAGTTTTTGACCCCACATGACCCAGTATCAAAGTTGGTCTAGATTTCATTAAGATAAACATTCTGACCATGTTTCATGATGATTGGATCGTAACTGTGCCCGCTGAGTCATTCTAAGATTTATTTCTATTTTTAGCTCTGGCGGCCATTTTGTACAGCAGAGTGGAACCGTTTCAGCAATTTTTGTTTAGAACCATGAGTCAAACACTTCTGTGAAATTATTTTGAAATCGAGCCATTGGCTTTAGAGGAGGTGTCGTTTAAAGGTTTTTTCTATATTTAGCTCTGGTGGCCATTTTGTTCAGCAGAGCTGAACCATTTTATCAATTTTGGTAGAGGGTCTCCTAAGGAACATTTCTGTGAAATTATTTCAAGATCTTCCCAGCAGTTTTGGAGGAGAAGTCGTTTAAAGGTTTTTCTATTTTTAACTCTGGCGGCCATATTGTTCAGCCGAGCGGAACCTTTTTAGCAATTTTGGTAGAGGGTCTTCTAGGGAACATAGTGAAATTATTTCAAAATCTACCCAGCAGTTTTGGAGGCGAAGTCGTTTCAAGGTTTTTTCTATTTTTAGCTCTGGCGGCAATTTTATTCAGCGGAGCAGAACCGTTTTAATAATTTCCATAGAGGGTGTCTTAAGGAACATTTCTGTGAAACTATTTCAAAATCTGCCCAGCAGTTTTGGAGGCAAAGTCGTTTAAAGGTTTTTCTATTTTAAGCTCTGGCAGCCATTTTGTTCAGTGAAGTGGAACCGTTTGAGCAATTTTGGTAGAGGGTGTCCTAAGAAACATTTCTGTGAAATTATTTTAAAATCTGCCCAGTAGTTTTGGAGGAGAAGTTGTTAAAAGGTTTTTCTATTTTTAGCTCTGGCGGCCATTTTGTTCAGCCGAGCTGACTCGTTTTAGCAATTTTGGTAGAGGGTCTCCTAAGAAACATTTCTGTGAAATTATTTCAAAATCTGCCCAGCAATTTTGGAGGAGAAGTGGTTTAAAGTTTTTTCTATTTTTAGCTCTGGCGGCCATATTGTTCAGCGAAGCGGAACCGTTTGAGCAATTTTGGTTAAGGGCCTCCTAAGGAACATTTCTGTGAAATTATTTCAAAATCCGTCCAGCACTTTTGGAGGCGAAGTCGTTTAAAGGTTTTTCTATTTTTAGCTATGGCGGCCATATTGTTCAGCAGAGTGGAACCGTTTTAGCAAATTTGGTAGAGGGTCTCCTAAGAAACATTTCTGTGAAAATACATCAAAATCTGCCTAGCAGTTTTGGAGGAGAAGTTGTTTAAAGGTTTTTCTATTTTTAGCTCTGGCGGCCATTTTGTTCAGCGGAGCGGAACCGTATGAGCAATTTTGGTAAAAGGCCTCCTAAGGAACATTTCTGTGAAATTATTTCAAAATCTGCCCAGCAATTTTGGAGAAGAAGTCGTTTAAAGGTTTTTCTATTTTTAGCTCTGGCGGCCATATTGTTCAGTGGAGCGGAACCTTTTTAGCAATTTTGGTAAAGATTCCAGCAAGGAACATTTCTGTGAAATTATTTCAAAATCCGTCCAGCAGTTTTGGAGAAGAAGTCGTTTAAAGCAAAAGTTGACGACGGACGAACGACGGACGACGGACAAAGACCGATCACAATAGCTCACCTTGAGCACTTCGTGCTCAGGTGAGCTAACAAAAAACTTGAGGCTATTTCACAAAAATCCTATTTCTGAAACAGTGAAATCCAAAGTGATAATTTCATTGTTTGAAACAATGAGATTATCAGTTTAGATTTCACCGAGAAATCTTTATAATTCATTGAAAAGTATAAATGAATACTTTGTTCAGCCAACACAAACTATTCCTGGATACTTTTCTAGCCATATTTATTTGGCTTTATGACGAGAGTTTCCCAAAATAATAAAACTGCCCTGAGATTGCCTTGTCTTGACCTAAACGCCATCATAGATTCTGTTTACCAAATAATTTTTTTTTTTTTTTGATTTGTTACGTCCATGGTAAACAGCTGTGGTCATGTCGGGACGGTCAGTTAACCTAACCACACTATTCCTGGGCAGGCTTAGACCTCCTAAGCGGTTAACCAGTACTAAGTGCACATACTTTTGCCAGTCACTAACTGCCCTTCTTGAATCAGCCGAAGGAGAAACGAAAGTATGTGGCTAGACCGGGTTTCGAACTCAGGACCTCTGACTTATGAGTCAGGTGCCCTACCGATTGTGCTACACAGCCCGGTTACCCAATAATAATCTCAATATTGTATTTCTTATAATAAGACAAAGTTGACATCAGTTTCAGAGTAACAACACTTACCCCCTGTAATGACTGACATTTGGCACACTGACACAGGGGATGACACAGGGTACCCTCAGGGGAAGGGCTCTCTGGGGACAGACTTGAATCTGACCAGTTAAGGTAGTACTTAATCTGAAATAAGTAAACATGTCCTTTTAAATAGGGCACAACTATCCATGTAATGAAGTAATGAAGTCATCATGTTGATAGTTTTAAGATGAATGGGTACATTTCAGGGGAAGCAACTCCGCCATTTTTACTGTTGCCTCTCTTCTAAATGGAGATCAACTCTTAAAGGGGAGAATTTGCTACTGTAGGAGCAAATTCTTTCCTTTAAAGTAGACCCCATTTTGAAAGGGCTTTGACCTCCAAAGAAGCACACAGGTCAAAAAAGTTGTTTCCCTTTGTAAAACTGGCAAAAAAAATGTGCAGGTGTACCCACACACATTAATGTGAAAATAACTGTATTGATACAAAATATTGTACACTTTAACCACTTACTGAATTTAATAAGTTGATTTGACTTGCCATGTGTCATTATTATGAGGACTGATCAACAAAGCAGACCCTGATCAGACTGTTCCTTTACAGGCAGTTTCATCCTATCAACCTTCCACTGACTTTGTTCATTTTAACACTGTGCATTCATTTCTGACACTATGCATATAAAACTAATCTTTTTAGTGTTTTCAGTGTGAATTAGCCTTTTTGTGCTGATGTGCTGTAAAACCCGTTTCAGTCAGTCAGTCACTCACTCCACTGACTTGGCATGACTGAAATACTGTACAGTCAAAAGGGCCTTGACACCACAAGTCTTACGTCCATTTATACGGATGGAAACCAAATCACTGAATTACTAATGCAGAAATGACAATAGTGTCAGGGCAGGGCTTGTGGTCTTCAGTAATATGAGATGGACTCTGAGGCTCTATCCAAATTCTTAACAGAGCACAAGCCATTATTTAAGATCTAGCTCAACCGTTTCTCCATAAAACAAACGATATATTTTGCGAAATCTCACTTGAACCTATTAGATCCAAAATTTTGACTCATTTGGAGTTTGACAGAATTAATATCTTACAAGAGGTAAATCTTTATCCTTTATGGCTTTAAATAGTCTCTCCACCTCACGTATATCACACATATCAAGGGAGGCCACTTCTGGTGTACTCAGAGACATGGCATCACTGCTGGAGTTATCTATCATGGCTAATGGGGGCCTTGACACAGGATGAACATCCACTACTTCAAATCCTTGTGGTCTCTGAAATACAAACAAGCTAGGTAAACTACACAAGACAACTATCAATGCTATAATCAGTCACATCCCTATCTTATGCCCTGTAGCTTCACAATCAAGCTAGGTTGTGAAGTGAGCATGCTCAGACAAGAGACAAATATATAGTTGAACTTCCTTAGGTGACTTGCACACCATGCACTGCTCAAACTCAAACAATAATACAAACTGAATCGTATAAAATCCCTTTTAAAATGACACCCATTGCTTGAACTTCAATGGATCAAACCGTTGGACCTGCCTGAGGTCCCCAGAATCAGGGTTATACATCCAATGGCTCCAACCTAAAAGAACTGTCCTTCAATTGCAACTTTCTTCAAGAAATTGGTAATGTAGTCAAGATGATGACCAATATCTTCTAATCCATCAAAGATTGATGTGACAAACTGTAGGTGATAATCACATTAACTACGAGGGTTGCTCAGAAAATTTGTAGAATTTTGCTATAACTATGTAAAGGTTCAGTAGATCGATTTGAAATTTGGTACGAAAGGACGTTAATTCGTTTTTAAAAGAATTTTAAAGTGAGGAATCAAACAATTCATTTTTTACGAAGAGGTCGGTTACCGTAGCAACGCAGTAACGTTGATCCGGAGCAGCTCAAAAATTGTTAATTTTTTATTATCAGTCTATCGTAACAATCGCGATTTATCTTAATACCGTTGACGCTAGAAAGGCGCGAAAACGTCAGATTGTAAACCGACTTTGCGACGTCCTTTGTTCCAAATATCACAACGTTAACACTGTTTGAACTTAAAATACAGCGTTTAGTGTACAGAGAGCGAAATTGCGACCTGAATAGAAATGGCGTCGACCAGCCACGTCGGGTTGCGTAGTGTTGTGAAATTTTGTGTTGCACTAGATAAATCGCCTGCTGAAACTCTCAAAATGATTAAATCGACAAGAAAATATGACAAGTGCAGTCCTGTGTTCGTGTATAAGTGGCATTCGCGCTGGAAGAGAATCGATTCAGGACGATCCCAGGAGCGGACGACCATCCGTCGTAGTTGCATCCATTAAGGACAAAGTGAAGGATATGGTTAATGCAGACAGACAAGTAACAGTAAGAGATATTTCTGATGAACTTGGTGTTTCCTGCTCTACGGTTCATGGAATATTAACAGATAACCTTGGTATGTCTAAAGTCAGTGCCCGCTGGGTGCCAAGGTTACTTACGGACACGAAAAGGAGAACCGGGTTAGATGCTCTCAGATGTTTCTCAGCCGCTACGATGCCGAAGGAGATGAGTTTTTGGACAGAATCATCAGGACGGATGAGTCCTGGTTTCACCATTTTGACCCCGAGACCAAAGCAATGTCATCAGTATGAAAGACCCCTAACATGCCACCCCCAAAGAAGGCCCGAGTCCAGAAAAGTGCAGGAAAGCACATGTTTATCCTATTCATGGACCGACACTGCATGATCCTGCAACACAGAGTCCCAGATCATCAGACTGTCACGGCAGCGTATTATTCAAAGGTACGTTAATTTTTAGTGTACTTTAAATAGATTGTAACATAATGTCAAACTAACAAGCATCAACTAACTTATGTATCGTAAATAATACTGATTTAATTCAATACAAGATGCAATACTTGCGTAGAATAAGTTACCAACAGGACTGCTTATTGCTTCATCCAGGTTCTTAGGCGGGATCTCGTCAACGCTATCCGATAGAAGAGACCCCAGATGGATTTGGAGCGCATAATCCTGCACCAGGACAACGCGCCAAGACATAGGGCCCTGTCCACACAGCTAGAAATAAGCCTGTTGGAATTATAAGTGTTGCAGCATGCACCGTATAGCCCTGACCTCGCCCCAATGGACTTCAAAGTGTTCCCAGAAATTAAGGCGAGCTTGAGAGGAATCCGGTTCGAATCAGCACAAGAACTGACTAGAGAGACACAGAGGATTGTGCTTCGTTCAGTCAAGAGTGGTATGCCGATAGATACGCAAAGTGGGTTTGGAGACATCAAAAATGCGTTGCAATCGCTGGGGACTATGTGGAGAAAGTCTGTCGGTCTCTAGACTTATGAAAACGTTCAAACACGAGCGACGCCACGTCAACGCTGACGTGCTCCGGGTACGTTTAATGTATATATTTGTAACACACCTAGACAAACTGCTTTTGAGTATATCATAATGATTTTCACACTATTTGTAGTAGAAATCTTATATTGAATGGAAATGTAATTTTTAACAAGCAACTCCGACTACACTTAATGTCATAACAAAATTCTACGAACTTTCCAAACAACCCTCGTAAGACACCTTAAAAATGACCGCCCTGTAATGCACTGACGTAATGTTATAACATTTTCCCCATGACTACCCTGCATAATAGTATGGGCCATAATGTTACCTCACCATCCATGACAACTGTTAGATGGGAGACAACTTTCTCTGCCTAAAAATCCCTAATATTGGTTGTTAAAACTGAGGTCATCTGATATATGTAATAAATTTATGAAACTTGTCAAAAGCTCGTTTCAAGACTTTCATATCAATGACCACCTGATTTACTGACCTGTATCTGTAGCTGATTTATCACACAAAACAGCATGTCACAACAAAGATTATATGTTATGTAAAATAGTAGAAAATATGTGGCTTGGTGTGTAATAATTGGATGTGAGTATATACGAGCTTGTACTGTGTCATCAGAAAACACATCTTAGCATACAATCCTGAATCTGCTGTTTTCATTCTTGTGTGTATCATGCAAGGCTCTAGGTAAGAAGGGATAACAGGATTAATTTCACGATAAATTTTCTCATTTCTCCATAAAAACACATGCTGTGACCCCTCACTAGAACTGTCTTGCCAAGCTGATTCTAATGAGGGGTCGAGATGGTTCTAATGAGGGGTCACAATGCATGTTCTGTTGAGAAGTAAGAAAGATTATCTCTGAATTATTCTCGAAACCCCACTATATCTGAAGCTCTGCTGTATGTGTGTGTTTGTGCCATGTCAGGCAGAAAGGGGGCTTGACATATTTACAAACAGTGAATACTCATACCAGTCTATGAACCTGTGCAGTGTAGCTAGTCTTCATTTTGTGTCTGAAGATTCCTCATGGTTCATACCTGATGTGTGTAAACAGCAGAGGCTCTGATCAACCTGTGTGGATGTGCAGGCTGTTCTGAGCTGTGTGTACTGTTTGCATGTGTGTTAAGCCCCCTATTCAGAGCATGTGCCAAGACAAATAAGTCTAATTTAACAGATTTCCACAGGAAGCAGCAGCATTGTCACAAAACAGAGCTTAACCACAAATCCCAATGTAAAGTTTACGCAACTGCTACTGACAATGAAGACGAAAAAAAATAGCCATCAGAGGAGATGGCAAATCCCCCGACCGAAGACCCCCATGGGCCTTGGTAAAACGGGTGCACTTCAAAACACATATAAGTAATATATTGTCATTCTTTTATGCTTCTGACTGACATTATCTGTTTAACAGATGCATGATTATCTAACATTCAGACTAAATAGTATGCTTGACTGCTAAAAAGAAGTAACATCTCAAGCAGCCGCCATATACATAAATATATAGCATATGATACATTAAACTTTCAAAATGTGTGAATAACTTCTAAACTACAAGCCCTAAGAACCTTATTTGGAGCTCTCTAGTAAGTGAATTTGGACAAAGAATCCAAATCTGGAGAAAAAAAATTTTTTTTTTTTTTTTGGGGGGGGGGGGGGGGGGGAGTGGGAAGTGGAGGGGTCAGAGAGAGAGTAGGAACACTGATAAAATATCACAGCATGTTCATCAATATTCTAAAAGGTATAAGGTTATTAAAATTGTGGAGCAGGCCAGGGTAATACAGATATGGAGCAGAGACTCAAACAGCAGCTCAAAATACCAAAGGGAAATAACTCATAAAGTTTGAATGCAAGAGTTGTCATTCATGTATGAGACAAATCGACATGACCTGTTCTTCAGATCTGTGAAGTATCGTGAAAATATTTCAAAAGGTATTCAAGCTATGGAGTGGACACCAAAAACCATCAAAGGGAAATAACTCAAAAAGTAAGAAAGCAAGAGTTGTCATTCTTGTTCGCGACACATCGTCATGACCTGTTCTACATATCTGTGAAGTATCATGAAAAAATTTCACAAGGTATTCAAGTTATACAGCGGACACGAAATCATACCTAAAACCATCAAGGGGAAATAACTCAAAAAGTAAGAAAGTAAGAGTTGTCATTCTTGTTCGCGACATATCATCATGACCTGTTCTACATATCTGTGAAGTATCATGAAAATATTTCAAAAGGTATATGAGTAATAGAGCGGACACGAAACCACACCTAAAATGATCAAGGGCAAATAACTCAAAAAGTAAAAAAGCAAGAGTTGTCACTCTTGTTCGCGACACATCGTCATGGCCTGTTCTACATATCTGTGAAGTATTATGAAAATATTCTAAAAGGTATTCAAGTTATAGAGCGGACACGAATCTGCCAAAAATTCACACCTAAAACCATCAAGGGGAAATAACTCAAAAAGTAAGAAAGCAAGAGTTGTCATTCTTGTTCGCGACACATCGTCATGACCTGTTCTACATATCTGTGAAAAATCATGAAAATATTCCAAAGGGTATTCAAGTTACAGAGTGGACACGAATCTGCCAAAAAACTCACCAAAGGGGAAATAACTCAAAAAATACAATAGCAAGAGTTACCATTCTTGTACGCGACACATCGTCATGACCTGTTCTACATAACTGTGAAGTATGATGAAAATATTCCAAAGGGTATTCAAGATATAGAGCGGACAAGAAAATGTTTACGGACGGACGGACGGACGGCGGACGGACGGACAGACGGACGGACGGACCCCAGGCTCATCGCTATATCCCCCGAACCTTTCGGTCGGGGGATAAAAAGTAATAACTATGTCTCTCTTCTGTTTG
Source organism: Ctena decussata (assembly GCA_963989385.1). NCBI lineage: Eukaryota > Metazoa > Mollusca > Bivalvia > Lucinida > Lucinidae > Ctena > Ctena decussata. Next base: position 60,933,229 of record OZ022503.1, read on the forward strand.
TCCCAGGCAAGACTAAATGCTAACTGTGCATACCTTTACCACACAACATATTTGGGCAGACTGGTCATAGCATGCCCATTCCATTTTGCATATACGTAAAGATGTGTATTCTACTGACACAGCCAGAATGTGTATACATGTATAGTACTTTACCTGACATTTAACTGAACTGTTCTGAAAATAAACTGATCAAACAAATTATTAGTAGTTAACAAGAATGTTAATTTCATATTAGTTCCAGCATTATTAGAACCAGATAAGGCATATTTTTGGTGATAATTACAGGATTATTTCAGCAAATTTTTCAATACTGTAAAAACTTGATTATAACAGTCTCTCATAAAAACATATGCTGTGACCCTTCTATAGAACTGTCTCTGTGAGGCAGTTCTAAGACGGGGGGGGGTCACAACATGTTTTGATATGCAGTGACCCCTCCTTATTAGGGTAAGAATATGACCCCCTAAAGTAATGATGAGGGGTTAACATTATTTTTTATTCTCATATGACATTCATGTTTTTGCTACTGAGCATATAGGAAGCGGTGTCATGTGAAAATTTGTGATAAATCATGTTGTTAATTTCAGTGTGCAAATTTTGCTGAATTGCCTCCCTTTGCAAAATATTTACATCCTTACCTACATTGGTAAGGGAGATAATTCAATGTTTCCCATTACCATCAAAAACAGCCCTTATCTGGAGCCCTGTAAACAACCAAGTACCTGTGCTGGTTGCGTCTCTGATGTCTCCTTCTTGTTAACCATGTTATCAGGGGGCTTGTGAGGGGGTGGTGGGGGTTGGGGAGGTGGTTTAGGATGAGTAGGTTTTTGATCCTGAAATATACATGCAATGTTAATAATAACATTGTTAAAGAAATCAATAACTGAAGAAAGACCTATCTAGTAGACAAGAATTTATGTTAGAACTCATAAGGGGCTGCTCAAATAAGAATTGTGCCCCTCTGGCATACTTCCAAGTCACAATCATCTCTCTTGCAAGTTTATCTTTTCACCTTATCTATAGTCCCGTGCAGTGGTCGTAGTGTAGTGGATAAGGCACGAGACTAACAATCCTGGGGTCACAGGTTCTATCTGGTGCTTCTCCCATCTTTCGGATGATACTTTAAAGTGAGTTCCCATCTCAGTATGACCTATGTGTTGGTGGGACATTAAAACTGAGATCACTCACTGATTATAGTCTGAATCAGCAAATATGGTACAGTTATATATTATGATACATGGGTGGGTGAATAAATTCATTACACAGGAAATGTATATTATTAAAATACATGGGCGGATGGTAACTATTGGAATTTATAATTAACAGAAAAACTAAACATGAAACTTTCTGTTTGAAAGATATGAAAAACTGTTTGTTATAAAAAGTTTGATCTGTTAAAGGTAGGTTCCTGGACTAGCAATAACAATTATGTTCACAAAATAATTTTGTCTTTTTCTGAGTAGTATTGAATTCTCCTATTTTTCTGAAATTGTTACTACTGAGAAAATCGTCAGATGTTGAAGAAAATAGTCATTTTCCCTTTTGGTTTATTTTCTTTCCTTGGAATTCCATTTCTAAAAATAAGTACGTTTATTATGTCTACAAGTGTACGATTTCTGATGCCATTCTCCAAAGGTCAATTTTCTCTTGCTGTGAACTCTCCTAGAGGTCGTGGCATGGCGGATGGGTTAAAACTATCCCAAAATGCAATGCAGCATGACGTCAGCTGTGTTATCTATTTTTGACGTGAACTAAAAATAGCGCTAACTGGTGTGCGAAGCAGAGTTAGGAAATCCCTTGCAAAACACCTTTTCTAATATTTTTTTATTTACACTTTTTATTGAAACTTATTCATTCCCTTTTTATGCCCCCAACTTTGAAAAAGTTGGTGGGGCATATTGCTTTCGGCTTGTCCGTCCGTCCATCCGTCCGTCCGTCCGTGCGTGCGTCACACTTTTTCATGCTTGCTGTAACTTTGGAACCCTGCTAGCTAGGGTCTTGAAATTCCATATATGGATTCCTCATGGAAAATTAGCTGACACATATTTTTTTTCTTTTCCAAATTATGCCCCATTTTGGAGTTATGCCCCTTTAAGAAAAATGAGATGATTATCTTGTTAGCAAGATATCTCAAAAAGTATTTGAGCTATGGCCTTGATATTTGGTACACTGACTGAGTATGAGGAGTAGATTACCTGATTAACTTTTGGAAGAATTCCGTAAAATTTTGATGGAGTTATGGCCCTTGTTTGAATTTGGCATTTTTCCAACTTTTGAACCGCTTAAGCTAGGAAGCTGATTTTTGGTATAGTAGTAGCCTTTGATAAGTTAACTACTTTAACACAGGTTAGGTAACTCTTCATCCATCAATAATGGAGTTACTTCCCCTGATGTTCACTACTTATGCAGCTTCTGAGTTCCAGAACCACTGGGCATAGGGTCTATAAATTTTATATATGGATACCTCATGGAAAAACAGCTGACACATATTTTTTTTCTTTTCCGAATTATGCCCCTTTTTGGAGTTATGCCCCTTTTAGAAAAATGAGATGACTCTTGTTAGAATGATATCTCAAAAAGTATTTGAGCTATGGCCCTGATATTTGGTACACTGATTGGGTATGAGGAGTAGATTACCAGATTAACTTTTGGGAGAATTTCATAAAAGTTTTGATGGAGTTATGGCCCTTGTTCAAATTTGGCTTTTTTCTAACTTTTGAACCGCTTTTAAGCTACGAAGCTGATTTTTGGTATAGTAGTAGTCCTTGATGAGTTAAATACTTTAGTACAGGTTAGGTAATGCTGCATTCATCAATAAGGGAATTACTTCCCCTGATGTTCAATACTTATGCAGCTACTTTCTTCCAGAACCATTGGGCATAGGGTTTAGAAATTTTATATGGATTCCTCATGGAAAAATAACTGACATTTATTGTCTTTTTTTTCCAAGTTATGCCTCATTTTGGAGTTATGTCGCTTCAAAAACATGAGATGGATGTCTTGTTATAGCAAGATATCTCAAAAAGTGTTTCAGTTATGGCCTTGATATTTCATATACTGATCAGATATGAAGCGTACATTACCTGATTAACTTTTGGGAGAATTATGTTAAAATTTTGATGGAGTTACAGCCCTTGTTTGAATTTGGCATTTTTCCAACTTCTGAATTGCTTAATCTAGGAAGCTGATATTTGGTATAATAGTAGTTTTCGATGAATTTAATATTTTAGTAAAGATTGGGTGACTCCTTTTCAGACTTAGACATTCTAAAGTTTGACACCTATAGTGGCAAGCATATGGTTGGGGGCATAGTGTTTCACAAACACAATTTCTAGTTATAAGTGCTTTCCAACAACTTGGATGAAAGATCATCAAAATTATGATGCATTCCAAAGTGCAGGAACCTACCTTTAAGATTATTTTGTAACTTTTACATCATTAGTATCAATTCTTATGTCAGTAATAATTTCAGTTTTCAGTTCATGGAGATATTATGCTAAACTCTATGTATGGGGCAGTGGTGGTGTTAATGATAATTTTGAAATATTTTTTTTTATTTTCTCCAAGAAAACAAATCTTGTGGATACTCATTAGAACCACCTTGGCAGGGCAGTTCTATTGAGTCTGCTATGGTGGTTCTAGTGTGGTGCCACACTAAAAATTCACATGAAAAATAGACATGAAATTAGTTGTGACACATGCCAAAAAGGAGCTTAATGCAAATGCAAACAGCAAAAGCTCAGACCAGACAGTCAAATACTTTGCAGTTTGCACACATGTTGGATCCTGGGGAATACACAGGCATAAACTGAAGGATCTAGCTAGACTTCATGGATTCATATAATACTGGTTTAAGTATTTGCCGTTTGCAGATATGTTCAACACCTTTTAGCATGCTGTGGCTCATTTATTCATGCTGTGGCTCATTAAACCCACCACCACTTCATCTGGAGCTTTGAATACCAATGGCAACTTGAGTCCTTCATAGTTTCTTTTAAAGAAACTATGGAGGACTAAAGTTGCCGTGGTTTTACCTATTGTTTAACACATATTTTATTTCAAGATCTCAAACATTTATGGCAGTAACAAAGTTCTTATATACAAAACTGGATTAGAACAAAAGCATTGTCTTACCTCTTTATGAGTGACAATAATGGGTGGGAGGTTCTCAAAGGCTAGTTGTAATTCTCTCTTGATAGCTGAGTTCTGGGCAAGGTTTGATGGTGTCTGACGCTTCCTATTTCTGATTCTAGGGTCTGCCTCAGTGTCAAGTAGGAACTTTACAATGCCCTCTGTAAATGTCCGACAAAAGTACTGCATACTGAATTTGAGGGTAGATTAACATAATCAAAGAACCGCCATTAATTTATATATCTCATACTCCAACACATTGTAACTGTAACTGTATGTGGACTAATGTTCATAATAATAAGAAGGGTGGAAAATATGAGAATGAAAGAGGTGCTTTCCCTAAAAGTGTATAGCAAAAGGTCTTTATATATCCCACAAGGTTTTCCCTAGTTACTAAGTCTCACACATGCAGGTAAAACACAAGCAAGGGTATGATGTAATTTATGATCCACTTTGTTATACAAACTATTTTTTTTATATGTCGCTGGCCGGGTTTGAACCCTCACGGATGCATCCGTGAGGGTTCAAACCCGGCCAGCGACATATAAAATATTTACAACGAATTATGTCTCCATTGTGGTTGAAAAGACAAGTGTCGCCTCCATTGATAAGAGAAATATCATAATTCCGTAGAAAAACAGAAGTATTTTTTTTTTATTTATGAAAACATATGATGTGACCCCTTTATTAGAACTGTCTCGGCAAGGGTCACAACCTATGTTTTAATTCAGAAATTTGAAAGAATATCCTCAAATTATACCTATTATCCCTTTTTATCTGGAGCACTGATTACTATTTTCTTTCATAGAAAAAGCCTTCTCTTGCATTAACATTTTCGCTGGCAACTTGGACAAGCCCCAATACAAAGAATGCTTGTCGCTGTCAGAACTGCAGTAAACATTACCATTTCAGTGATATTTCTCTTTTCGACTCAAAACACAGTCAAAATTCTTACATTTTAAACCTAATTTTACAGAGAATACCATATTAATCCTATTAAACACCCTGGGGGCCTCGCATTCTGCGAAGGAGGGGCATTGTTTAAAGCCTAAAGCATAGTAAATCAGACACTGCCAAAATACCGTTAATAAGCAATATAAAGGTGATGGGTGTACTTTCAGAGGGGGCAAATCTATTTTTTGCCTCCCTTCTCAGTAAGGGTCAACTCTTAAGAAAATAATTTGCTCCTCTTGGAGCAAATTCTTTCCTTTGAGAGTAGACCCAACTTAAAAGAGCTATCTTACCCAGAGAAGCAAATTAGGAATTCATGCAAGTTAATATAACCTAAGCTTTGGAAAAGAGGCAAGGGGCATTAATTAGGGCGGGGGCATTTATCAGGATTAATACGGTATAGTCTCCAAAGAAACTTAAGGTGAATGGATACACCTTCATCTTATTCTGTCATTTTTTACAAATGGGAAACATCTGTGACTTCCTGTTTGCTCCTTTGGATGAGTGAGTGAGTGAGTGAGTGAGTGAACTCGGGTTTAATGTCCCACCAACAACGAGGTCATATGGAGACGGGACCTCGGTTTAAAGTCTCATTCGAAAGACCGGAGAAGCAGGGAATCGAACTTGCGACCCCTGGATTGGTAGTCCGGAGTGTTATCCACTACACTACAGCTGCTCCTCTCTTTGGATGAGAAAGATCTTCCTAAAGAGATCTTTAAAAATTTGCTCCAAAGGGAGCAAACTCCTTTTTTAAAGAGTTGGTCCCCATGGAGGTGGGAGACAAAAATGAAAATGGCGGAGCTGCTTCCTCAGCATGTTTACCTTAAACCAACCTACTTTAAACAAACACTCTCTGAATACTCTATGTTATAGTTTTTACAAACAGAAACTTAAAATTTCAATGTGACATGTGACTGGCCCTACTGACAACAACTGGCAGCTTACCATATCCCCATTTTGATGCCAGGTGAAGAGGAGTATTGCCCATATCATTTTGTGCATTCACATTCAATCTGTTCTTCAAAATATCCAAGAAAAGTATTGCTTTCACACACTGGAAAGATAGGAAAAGATTGATAATGGAGTTTTACATTCGTGAGTACTGTAATTCTTCGGCTATAAGGCAAGTCGTTTATAAGACGAGGGTGTTTTTTTTTTATTGTCTGGGTAAGTATTTAACTTAGCCTCGCCTATAAGATGGGTCTAATTTTTGACAAATTCCCCAAAGTTCATCACCAGTCACCAATGTCTAGATCCATTTAAACTGGTCGGTAATGTAGTTATCATATTAATGTGCATAAATATCTTGGATAATTACCTCATTATTTACTGTAGCATAGATGCCCTTACATAGTATAACGTGAAAGTATAAGACACAGCAGCCTCTTACATTTCCCTGTCATAGGATAAGATCTTATTTCCATAAGTCACATTTAGCTTTGCAGTCTAACTCTGATGTACACAACTCGAAACATGTCCATATATCCCAGTTTGAAGATGAAAGGATCCATATTAAACAGACAGTTATTTTTCACTGGCCGCATATTTATCACAAATATGGTCAAGCACTCCTGCTGTGTATCCTTAAAATAGCACTTGGTCTTGTGTTGATAAGATCTAAAAACACATCAGACCAAACAAATTGTGTCACAATGACCGGTACCTTTGATGTTACAATCAATACCCAAAACTCGCATCTCAAATTACATAATTGACCCAGACAGTTTTTGACAGGTCACAACAGGGATTACCGACTTACCAACAGGTATTCCGATAAAGAGAAAAAGTGCCTTATGTTTTGTTGTTGTTTTTTTACACCTAGGTTGGGAAAAAATACCTATGGGAATGTTTAGGGAAGGATGATATTATTATACATTGTTTGCAGATTTGGAAATCTAAACAAATATTTAATGAGGGCACACAGGAGTATAATTTTGGCTTGGCAGATGCAATCACTGTTCTCATGTGGTATCATTTTCACGTGATCGGTACCTGATGTATTGTTTATTCCTCAACACCTATTGGATTTAGCAATCAACTACGACATGTACCGGTACATATCAGTCTGCGCAGCTGGACATAACTTACGAGCAGCAATAAACTTATACTTTGTGTATATAAACATGGACCATCGGGATTTTCCCTGAGCAGGTACTCTCACGGACTTTGCGGAAAATCGCTATGGTGTCTGAAGCCTTGCTTATAAGACGGGTGCAAATGTTTTTGGTCATTTCGGGGGGAAAAATCCCTGTCTTATTGCCGAAGAAATACTGTATCTAAAGAACTGTCAATACATTTTCATTCACTGACCGTATCATTCACAGACTATAAAGGACATTAGAAAATAATACAAGCTAAATTCTACTGTCAACAGTTTTAAACTTGTGCACCTGACAAAAGAGTAGGACATACACTGTACATGTAACAGTATTAACAAAAATTCCATAAAATGCCGTGTTTCACCTGCCAGCAAGTTGTCACAATGAGGCCCCAATACTAATTACAGACCTAAAACAGAAATCTCAACAAAATTCACCTCTGTCTAAAAAACAATAAATAGAGATTATTACACGGTTGCTTAGATCCCAGCCCTGATCTCAGCCCGAGTTGACCGTATCGGCCCGAGCCCAAAGGGCGAGGGCTGATACGATAAGGGCTGAGATCAGGGATGGGATCAAAACAACCATGTGATGATCTTTTTATCATATACTTTCTTATAGATATTGAACTTTTTATAAGAAATACTGCAACATTTTTGTTCCATTAAAGATTTACACCCTCAATATTTCTATTAACTTTTAAATTTATCACAAAAGATTATATCCTAGGCATGATAATGATCGTCATTAAAAGTTCATTTATCTGCCAGATTTATGATTTGTGTTGGTCACTGAAAATAGGGGAATTTAAGAAAATACATAAAAAGAGCGGCAATAGCGGGTCACCATTCAGCCAAAAATGAAGACTGGATATGCCCAGCAATCATAGTTAATCAGGTTAAAGTTATATCATGAATAATTTGAAGCCCTTTCTTTAATCGACTTCAGACAGTTATTGGCTGAAAAGAACTCACGTGCACAGATTAGAGGTTAATACTATTGTAAAGTTATTTACTCCACCAATCATAAAATTCAAACCATGCTTGCAAAAACGCCTGTGGGAGAATTTATGACGACAAAACATTCGTGAATATTCAGGAAGGGTACGCATTGATATATCGTCTCTGCCTCCGTAACAAAGATGTTTTCGCTGAAGATTTTTTGGACAAATCTTTATTATGTTGCATACAACTAACCAGTTTCATAATTTTGTTATTATTTCGTAATGAAATACGAGGGAGTATACCTTTAAAATTTGTCTGTTTTTCTTTTCTTTCTTTCTTTTTATTGGCTAAAAAAAACATGAAGATGTTCGAGTCGGAAGATCATGGATGGTGAGCCGTGCCGCCATTTTTCTTTCAGCTGGAAGTACAACTGAGCACAAAATGAAGAAAACACATCATAATTGTTTGGTATTTTAATCGTAAATGGCTCAGATTACAAAATAAAACTTACCGAGAATGGTTTTCTGGTTTTAGAACAAACTACGAGGCCTCTGCGTGTCCACTTTCAGCCAGTCAACGTGCGGCAATAAAACATGGCAGCAGACGTCTTTTAGCTCGCTGAATTGTTTTGATGACGTCAGCGGCAATACTTGACGTTAGCGGCAAATTGAGGGCCGATACAAGGGCTGAGATATTTCTGTCCCGCCCTGCATGTGAGGTGATCTCGGCCCTACACCTGACTTTTGGACAACAGGGCTGGACAGCGCTTTCTGACAGGGCTATAATGGGTGGGCCAAATATCTAGTATCAAGGGCAATACTAGTGAAAGTATATGATAAATATTTCTCCTTCTACTATTTGCAAAAGTACTACATATAGTGAAGAAAAAAAATCCACAGAATGCTTTTTCTTGTCTGTCTGCGCATTGTCACAAAATAGAGCACAGAAAACTCTATGAAAATTTAAGCCACTGAGACTGCAAAAGTAATACCCATGTCTTGCTTCTCCTAGTAACAGGTGAGACAAAAATGAAGTAAAGTAACTTGACTATGAATCAGATTAATAGTTTCTGCAATGTATATCTTTCATTTTCTTTTAGAGGCTTCATTTACTTACTGTATCTTGGGTGTTACTCAAAGGAGTTGGAGTGTTTCAGACTGAAATAACCCCAAGGAGGGCAACTGTTACAGAAAATAATCTGCAAAATCTCCTTCATCAGGAAGCCAATTCTGAAAGTTTTCTGCTTTCGAAAAAGCTAGAATTCCACAGAAGGTAGCGTCTTGCCTGTCAGTGCATCATCACAAAACACAGCTAAACCAAAAAATTCAACAAAAGTTTATGCCACTGACTCCAGAAAAGAAATACCTGTCTCGCATTCTGCTAGTTTCAGACCAGACAAAAATGGCTGGATCCACATGGAAGTGTATGGATTCATTTTTACTTACATCTTCATGTCCATTCATGGCACACATGTGGAGTGGAGTGTTTCCTTCATTGTCTACTGAGCTGATGTCAGATCCAAAATGTACCAGTAACAACTAAAAAGATAGAATAAACAAATGTCCATTCTGTGTCAAATGCCTATAATCTGTGTATCAACCTATGAATACATCTCTTTATATCATGCTCATATAGAGGAGCCCTGGTAGTGTAGTGGGTTAAGGCCTGGCCTGCTGAACCAGCAGTCCAGGGGCCGTATTCATAAAGCCACTTAAGCCGTTGCTATGCGGTTGCTAAGGCTAAATATCTATAAAGGAGATTCCCTACAAATATGAAATTTGGTCTGGAGGAACAGTCTTTGTAAGACTGTTCCTCCAGAGCATATTTCATAGTTGTAGGGAATCTCCTTCAAAGAAATTTAGCCTTAGCAAAAGCATAGCAACCACTTAAGTTGTTTCATGAATACGGCCCCAGATTCTATCCATGCTGGAAGAGATATCTTTTGAAACTGTAAATGGGGTTGCACTGCATCATACCGCCTTTCACCATCACCCTCCCATCATCCTGATATGACTAAAATAGTAATCTATCCGTGAAGATCATATACTAAATCAGACTATCAGAGACAAGACCTTTATGTCAGAAAACACATTTCCGAGTCTGGAATTATAAGAGACTAGACTGTCCTTTGATAACATCATAACAATGGAAATGTTGATGACAGTTGGCAAAAAAAGCTAACACAACTTTATTGCATTACTATCCTGGACAAATCTTAATTTCTCCATTAATACCAATCATAGTTATTAAAGTATCTATCCTACGTAAATGATTTTGTTATTTTCACAAAAAACTGAAATTTGTTTGAATAAGTTGCAGTGTACACATAACATCGTTATGAGAATTGAAACAACTGCAGCAGTGTACATATTCTTTATGAAACTTTCTTTTGGGAAAGGATCAACTTCTATTATTTTCCTATCTGATTCTGTTCTGTTCTGTTTCAAATCTTATAATGACATTCCCAAAGTGGCTTAGCGGTATGTAACCATAGTTGCACACCTGGAGCCAAGTGTCCATCTAGTATGTGATTCTAAAGTTCTCACAGAAAATTTACGACTAAATTTACTGTTTGTGGGGATTATAAGAACATGTTATATTGCTGAACTGCCTCCCTTGACCACTACTGATAAGGGAAGTTAATCTCTTGCAAAGAATGGCAATTTAGTTGCCTCTCTTTGCAAAATATTTACTTCCCCATGGGTCATAAAGATAACTCATTAATTTCTCTTGGTACTTACAATGATATTCTGATAGCCCTTCTGGGAGGCAATATGCAATGGAGTACATCCTAGAAAATCGGAAGCGTCAGGCAGAGCACCATGCTGGATGAGGATGTCTATCAATTTGGCCTGTCCGTACATAGCAGCAATATGCAAAGCTGGAAGAAATAGTATTCCAAAAACTAGCAACATCATTAGTTAACGAGAAGTTAATATTTCAAATGTATTATATGCAAAAAAAAACTGTCATTTTTGCTGAAAAAAATGTAAGGAGCTGCAAAAGCTCCTCACATTTTTTTCAGCAAAAATATTAGGATACCTGATTTTGTGTGTACTGAGAGACTTAAGGAATCTTTAACTCACAACTTCATTAAGCTAATGATGCTGTGAACTACCGGGCCCAGATGAAAACCCTATCAAATAAAATGTCAGTGTTATCTTGTATTTGGGATTTAAAGTGTATTGGTAAATCTCGTGTGTCTCATTTTTAAAAAGGGAAACAACTTTTGTGAATATATACCCTTTTCAAACTTGCATTTATCTTTAACAGAAAGGATTTGCACCTACCTGAGTAAATTCTTTCCCTTAAGAGTTGACCCTGACTGAGAAGGAAGTACAAGAAAATGGAGAGTGACTACCCCAGAAAAGGTAACCATTCACCTTAACTTTTGGCAATGAAAAAAAATAACTCATACAAACCAAAACAAAAACACACACACACACACACACACATTTAAAAAAAGGATCTTAGGGCAAAATGCTCATGCTTATGCTGATGATGAAGATAAGTGACAATTGCTGATTTTCCTCTACCTTAAGTATAAGCAAGATAGCAAGAATTCCCGAATGCAGTGTCCAGCCTGTCTGCCGCCAACACCAGAAATGTAATACATATGCCTCGTTTTGCTAGCCACAGGGGAAACAAAGATCAGTTTTCATAATCATTTTTTTAACAGTCTAGAAGAAAAAACTCTGAATATGCTTACGGTTACCTGTATGTCCCATATCATCCCTTGAATATGTTGATACCATATCTGTACTGTGTTTATTTTTAGACAGGATTTCTGAGCATTTCTCACATGTACACAGAGGATGGCAGAGCCGGGACAGAACATCAGTGGTACTTGGTGTAGCTTTCCGTAACATTAGTGTAACTGCAGCCTCATCTCCATACTGAACATACTGTCCACAAATATAACAGAAGTGTCATAGTTCTAGATGAGTGTGAAGTAGGGACATGAGGGTCACTGTTTGGCATCATGAGACTTGCCAAATGATGCTGAACAGTGATCTTAGGGGACATATTTTTTCTATCCACACCACATACCCATCTTGCATACCTCTGATTTACAACATTTGATTTCAAAGATAGAACTTATATCAGAATGCATCATTTTTGCATTTGAAAGTTTACTATTTAATACTGAAAGAAGCTGACACTTTCGAAGGTAGATGCTCTGTTCTTTATATTAACATCCAGTGTTACATATTGTAGGATTCTTAAATTCGAATGCAGGTAGAGTCAAGAATATTAGTGTAAATAGGACTCTCAGGAATATTAAGGGAATTCAGCTACATTATAATGAGACTACAGTACAAAGGGATATAAGGTAAATGAATAGCCAGTAGATTCATAAATATTAGTGGAATTAAAACTTTTGTGATTAAGCAATTTCCATGATGGGACAAAAGTACAAAGGAATACACAACAAATGAGCATTAAATGCTCATTTGCCTTCTAGTACTTTGTACTTACGGTTTAATGATAGTGCTATATCTGATACAGCACTATACAGAAAACTGTTATAATGAGATTCTATTGTATTAGAAGCATCCTACCTGGAAGAATTTGTCCTTGGTTGATGAGGCCCCACCTGATCCTTGCCGTTTAAAACTGTGATTCTCTTCACTCTCACTCGTCTTAGCTTTCTAAAATATATCAACAATATCGGTTCTATTTAGTAACTCTCAAGCAATTAGTTGCTTCACAACCTCAAAGCTGAAACACACATATCAATTGTCCAAAGACTACTTATGACAGATTTTTCAGGTCACCTGTGGTATGTATGATGCATTTGCATTAAGTAGAACCTTGATTATTCAAAGAGTAAAGGAACCACTATTTCTGTGTAAATTATCAGGGATTAAAATAAATGCAGTTTTATGGTGGGGACTTCAGAATAGCTCTGAATTATCAAGTACTTTGAATAATTAGCTTGGATTATCTATGTTCAACTTTATCACTTATTATATGCTATAAAAATCACTTATTATATGCTATAACATCCTCGTCAACGGGATATAGATTTACATAAGTCGTTTGACTTTCTTCTGGATCCTTTTAGTATATTCTTCTGTATATGTCTTGTCATGCCTATTGTATTTATATTGTCAGTTTATACAAATAAAATAATGTTTATACTAACTTTATTTCAAAGAAAACTTGATACAAATTCTTGTTTGTTCATTCAGATCACTTTGATGATATCACAAGGCACTTCATCATAACAGGTGGCATCTAGCTAGAACTGCACTCAGACAGTACAGCTTGGCCGAAACATTTTTTTAATTCTGCTGACGTAAATTTTGTCCTCTGCTTTTTTTGTGTGTGTTTAAGGGTTACTTACAAAACATTTTTTTTCTAAAAATTGCAAAATATATACAATCTTTATTATATCGTCATTTCTGCATTCTGAAAAATCAAAATCCAACTTACCTTTTGTACAGGTTCTGTATTTTCTAGTTTGATTTTTCCTGAACAAAGATAGTCTAGCGCAGCTTCTGTTGTGGCGAGATAAAAACTGAAAACACAACACAATCACAATCAACTGGTTCAAAGCATCGTTAACTTAACAAAGTAAATATTTACATATCTGTTAAGTTTTTGTAATAGCCACAAAATAAAAGTCTGATATTTTCTGTTAAAAAAAAATGTAAGTTTTTGTAATAGCCACAAAATAAAAGTCTGATATTTTCTGTTAAAAAAAATGTGAGGGCATTTCCAGGAAAATTTACATCCTGGGGCAGGACCAGAAACTAATGAAAGTTTTGAAGATGGGGGGTTGAAGAGTCAGAAATACTAATATTTCTTACTGCAAATGTAATTAATCCCTAGTGATACCCCAAACGAAAAGTTTCAATCCTGCCCAAGGTACTTTTATTTGGAAAAGCCCTGAGGCAAGAATGGCATTCTTTGCATAAAATGCATTTGAAAAAGTAATGCCTTATTCTAACACAGTGCGCCTATAGAAGCAACAGAAAGTTTCCGTGTTTTATCCTGCAACAATGCACTGTTTCGGAGCGCGTAAGTCTAATTGCTGACGTCACTGGCAATTACTGACATAATTTTGTGATGTTTCGAGATGTCAGATGGCACATCTCTTTCTCTTTTTAAAGTCGCCATAAAAACATACATTTATCTTAGATATAGTTAATTATCTTAGATATAGTTAAAACTATTAGCAGGAGCATGAACGTGCTGGCAGGAAGGTTAGGAGAATTTGAATGAAAAAAATACTTTTTCACCATTTTTGTGTGTTAGAATTGAAATAGTTCAGCTCTGGCCTTGAATTGCTGAGTAACAATTCACTGTTTGTTGGTCAGTTGTAAGTAGATATATCATTGCGCTCCAAGCTCGTGATATGATCTACTTTACAACTGACCTCCAAACATTAAAGTATTACTCAACAATTCACTGCTGCAGCTGATCTACTTGTTAATTAACAAATGACATTTTCAGTTTTGAAAAACAGTTAACCAAACACTGACCTCTTAGGTCCATAATATTGTATGCAAATGTTGGAAATGTAGATAAAAAATATAATTTACATTTAACAAAACAAAAAATCATCAATCATTATGATGTTTATCAATTGAAAAACATAAAAAAAAGCTGAACATCACCATAAAACAACTGCTAGTATTTACCTCCACACAAGATTAATCTATCTATGATGCTAATGGGATAGGACATTTACCAAACACTTGTCAAAAATTAGAAATTAAATCAATGCACTTGTCAACCATTGAAAATCAAACTTGTGAAAAATTACACAAGAGGACTGTTGAAGGTGGTGTCTTGCCTGTCTCTGCACTGTCACAGAGAAAACCTGATAGAAGTTTATGGTGCCATCCCTGACAGCACAGGAAAAGTAGTACCTATGTCTCACTTCTGTTAGTTGCAGGCCAGACAAAAAGCTTAATGATAAATAGTAATGCAGTGCACAGGGTCTAATTTGAGTTGTGGCTCAGAGAAAAAATCACCTAAGGGATTCTATAAAACTGTGAAGACACAGATCAGCCTGCATATTCTAACAGTGGGAACGCGTATCTATGGCGGAGTGATATTTTCATACAGATGGCAACGAAAAAACATTCGAAATTCCTCAGATTCAGATTCAATCGACAAACGGATCGCAATTTCGGCACTGTACTGTCGGCGAATCAAACTACACACAGACGAAAATAATATAGGACTTTGTTCCTTACATCTTAATTTAATTTCCTAGTTCTCTGAGATCCGAACTAAACACCGAGATACTCGGCATTCGAACAGTTTACACGATCGTAGAAAGACGACTTATTCCGTCAACTTTAAAAGCAATTTTCAAAATAAATCGACTTTCTCCCGCCGGCGGACATATGCCATGAAAAATGATGGTATTCGCCCTTTCTCCATGATAAAAATCAAATAATTCGGTGTGTGGGACAATTTTCTTTGCAAAATAATCTTCGGGTACTGCACGCATTTTGTTTTGAACAAAATGGCGGACAACAGTGTAATCACTGCCCCGGCTGTACATTTCAACGTTTGCGACAAAATCGAGAGAATCATTATTCCATGTATTGCTAGACTACCAAGCGCGATTAAATTAAATATGTTTATTTAAAGTACAATGCATGACAGACGTCTATCTTTATATTTTATTTAAAAAAAAACACAATTCCATACCCACCCGCAGAGTTTGTAAACAAGGAAGTCAGCTCATTAGTGCTGGGTACGTCATGAAATTGTGACGTAAACAGTAAACTGATTGAAAAACTGATATTAACTTGTGAGTCGGCTAACAGCCAGTGTGCCAATACTTCAAATGCTATTATCGCGTCCCTTCCCTGTTTGAAAAATTAAAGCAAGGCAAATTATATCGCTACACCACTGAACAACTGTTCAATTAAGACAGCACGTGAATTTTCACTTTGGGAGAGAAAACTTAATGGGTCCTACATCTGAAGGATCAAATGGAATGGTTGTGCATGCCCATACACATACTTTTGCCAAGGGGTAGGGGATGGGGGGAGGGGGGGGAGGTGTTGCTGGAGCGAATTTCAGTGTGAGTGGGGATGTGGCGGGAGGAGTGGGGGCAGGGGGAAGGAAGGAAGTTTAGAAAATCCAAATTTTAAGGCCACTTTAGGGGTGTAAACTCGCTTTATGGCAGAAAACTGCATAATTTTGATGTAATTTGCTCGGTTATGGGATGCCCACCCTCCGCTCTCCGTCTACATACAGGCCCCGGTGTGCTAATTGGTGAGAGGGCCCGGAGGGGCGAGGGGGGAGGGCATCGACTCTGTCGCCTGACAGCTTTGGCAAGGTCTGCACCTTTTCACAGGTCAAACATAAAACAAATAGCGAAAAAAATAAATAGACAAAATAAAAAAAAGAACAAAAAGAGTTCTACTGAAATAGGTCCACCACGGGGGTAATACCAATTTGGCTACCTGTGCTTTAGACCGAGTCTGTACTATACAAACTGGCTTCCGACCGAGAATACGATCGTAAGCATTACTAATAACGGTAAATGGTAGGCCTACACTTGTTAATGGCTGTCGACCGAGCTGATACTGCTGTCGATTGTCTCGGTCGACAGCCACTTTTGCAAGGACGGTAATTGACTGACTCGGTCGAAAGCACAGGTACAGTAAGGCAAATTGCTATTAACCCCGTGTCCACCTTTTTTATTTATTTAAATCATATGCTATGATTATGTCTTTTAAGCACCCAGTTATATATGTGTATGTGTGTTTTTGGTGTGATTTCATCAGCCAAAACTCACAGTGCCACAACACCGATTACAAAGATCTAAAAAAATTTATTTTCCTCATTCTAGAAATCGTATGAAAACACAACCCATTCTAGAGTCTGAATCTAGAAACCAGACTTTGTTTGCAACTCGTGCAGTGCTGGAAACGGCCAGTGTCCCGGTGGCCAAATGCTCCTAATTTTTGTTTCGGGCCACCAGAAATTTCCAAAATATGACCTTTAGTGGCCTAAATTTATCTTTCTGGCAAAACTAAATGAGTGGAAACTTTAGCTAGTGGATAATTTTGGCCACTAAAAGTTAGGCCTGCTTAGCTTTTGGGCCACCACATTAAACTTGCGAGTTTCTAGCACTGCTCCTCTAGCTCATATCGACTCCCACAACCCCAAGGCTCTCCTGTGATTTTTTCACTATTTTGGGAATGGTGCCAGTGCCCACGGAATTGGGAAAAATCTCGTTGTATTCTCCGAAAATTTGGAATTTCAGAAACACCTTTATTAGTCTCAAGTGGTGGGATAGGGGACATATGATACTGAATATAATATTTGCATTCATCTGCCAGTTCTAAGCAAGCAAGTAAATTTATGCTTGTCAGATGGTCCCCAGAAAAATTCTTCCTGCAATTGGGAATTTTTCAACTTGCAGTTGGGGAAACAATACTATTTTGAATTGGGACTGGTGCCTTTTATGGGCACCACTTTTATACAGAAAAAAATCACTGCACTCGGTAGCGCAGCTGCCAAGTGGAGTCTCGCCGGTAAAATTTACTTGATCAGTCGACTTTCTCTTTAATAAATGTTGACTCAAAATAGGTTATAGCATTCATGGGGTAATATGCAATGGACTGACATGGAATACAGAATCACAAAGGATGAAGTTTTAAAGGTTACCCAGCAGACATTCAATGCTGAATCAATGTTGAGAGTCAGTATTGAATCAATGTTAAATTATATATTGAATTGAAATGAATTGAATTGAAGCCTCCATATTCGTTCAAGTAAAATTACCGAATTTGATGAAAAAGTAATTAAAGTGCGATTAAAGTGCGATAGATCCCGAAGCAGGATCTACGCTGTTCGTCATTCCAACTGCATCTTTTAGAAGATAACTTGTCCCACTTTCAGAAGACAACTCGCCCCATATTCTCAGACACTCACCTTACTAGAATATCTACGTTCTTGTCCCAGATGCAGAACACAACTCGCCCCCCTCCCCCACCCCTGTGCTCCCCCCCCCCCCCCCCAAAAAAAGAAAGAGCTTCACCGTGACCCTGGTTGTGAGTGGGTGGATCTTGGTAAATATACATTAAATACCCAAAGCACTTCAACGATAACCTGGTACACCCAGGGGCTGAGCAGCAAGGTTTGAGGGTACTGCAGCTGCAGAGTAATTATCAAACTATGGCTGGGAGGCATGCTAGAATCATGCATTAATGCTTAGTAGTATTTGTTGTCCCCTTTAGGGACCGATCATTTGATATTCTGGGGGGGGGGCTGGTATTCTTGGGTGGAGCCAGGTAATTTTTTTCACTGGCCTCTGGAAACAAATTTTTTCACCTTGAGGGAGCTAATTTCTTTTTTTAACAAACTCGAACATTCTTTTTTTTTTTAATTTTATAGGCTGAACTATCAGATCCTTATTTATTTGACCGTAACATCCTTTTATTTTACCCACATCAGTAATTTTTACACCTTATTTTCTCACAAAAGGAACATGGTGCTGTCTGTAACCAGAATAAGGGCATGGTTTAGCTTGCTTTTGCAAACCAGTGCCTGTAGCAGGTTACTCTGTTCATCTATGGTACAGATGCAAACATCCCTGTATGCTTTTATTCGCATGTTTGAAAGTTTGATAAATACTTATTAATAGAGTCACATTATAAATGAATGCAAGTTAATAAATGGCTAAAAGTTCTTTGCTAAGAAGTAAACAAAGGGGGTCTAGGGGGCAACGCCCCCAGAAGCCAAAGCAATTTCCCAATTTTAAAGGCAATTTTAAAACTGGAAAAAATAGAGCACAAGCTAGTGACTCTTTTGCAATTCAGTTTTATTTAGTAGAAACATTTACTTCGTAATGCGGCTGATCAATAATACATGTATGTGAATGTTGTAGGCTATAGGATTTTTTGCATAGCCAAAGACCTCCCCCCCCCCCCCCTCCTCGCCCTCCCTAGAATATCAAATGGTTGGTCCCTTAGCGCCTAACGGGACAGGGTTTTGACAGATCTATGAGGAAGGGCAAGCTGTTTCTTGTATTTTTTGTTGGATGCCTTCTGAAAGGGTAAGTGTGTGTTGGGGGGGGGGGGGGGGGGGGGGGGGGCGGCGTCCAGGACAGAATTCTTTAGAAGGGCGAGTGGTCTCAGAATGTGGGGCGCGTTGTGTCTGGTGGAGTTGTCTCAGAATGTGGGGCGAGTTGTCACCTGAAGGTGGGGCGACTTGTCTTGGGGCGAGATTTTTTGGGGCGAGTTGTCTTGGGGCGAGCTGTCCGTAATTCGACGAAAGCATGTAGGTTTCACTTAAAATATTTATTATCATTCCGTATGCTCTTGCTTGTTCCACTATCAATAAAACAGCCGGTCAATCACTCAATGTTTTTCGTTTGTCAAACTGTGTTTGGTTCGTTCTCGGCGTGTAGCCTAAATTCAGAAGCCCAAAAAATCACAAGCAGGCAGACTTAGGCAAAATCTTAATAAATGCACAGTATGCTAAATGATTACAAACTTTACTGTACCATAAATGAAGAAACAGTTGGTCACCTCAACTGGCTCAAGTCGATCCAGCAGAAAAATGTCTGTGTGTTGACAAACGCACGTGCCGTAAAAATGACCAACTTCATTATCGATTTTCAACGTAAATAGACTTTCTCCCGAAAATATACCTCGCTAAAGGACGGTCGAATGTATGAACTACGGTTCAGTTATAATAGCATCAAATTTTGTTAGTGGGACAATTTTCTTTGCAAAATAACTTTGGGGTACTGTCGTAAGGTTTTATTTTTTTGAAAAACGGTTGTCAAACTGTGATCGTTGTTTTGGGTGTGCAAACTGCATTGAGGTACCGATATGCGTCTGATTTCAATAAGAAATCATCAAATTTCATTGTGATCTGGTCCGTTGGAAAATTATGACTGCATATATTATCAAACGAGCATTATTTTGGGACTGTTTCTGTTCAAAATTTCCCGCCATTTTTTTCCGGCGAAAAAAGGGATTATTTCTTTGTGCGTAGACGACCGCTCAGAAAATGATTTACTCAAATGTGATGAGTCTGCGTTCCCACTGTAAGTAGAGTCTTCCCTCTTTACAGTAAAGGTCTATGTAGCTTGAAGATTCTGCAAAATGGTAAGCAAAGACTCTCATCAGTTTGCAGAGATGCAAAGCAGGAGCTGAGCTGTGCTTCTGATAAGAAGGGGTAAAATGGGTAAATTAAGGATAATTTTTTCTTATTTCTTAATCAAAACATATGTTGTGACCCTCTATTAAAACAGTCTTGAGACAGTGTTGAGTCTGTTCTAATGAGCAGTCACAACATATGTTTTTATGGAGAAAAATAAAATGACTGAAGTTTGCTATTATCTTGCCATATGGAGAAGTTTGGGAAAATACTCTTAGATTATCTCTGTTATCCCTTCTTATCTACAGCACTGGCACCCTTGGCTGTTTTCACATGTGGTTCATTTACCTAAACTCATCATCCTCAAACACCTTGGCTTGATGGAAATGCTTCATATACATCAGGTTGGCTGTCCTATTAAAACACAGTGATATACATATTCTTGTATTGAAGTGAATTGATAGTTTCAGGGGAAGCAACTCAGCCATTTTCATTTTTGGGGTTTACTCTTTAAACAATATTTATTCAGTGAAAATTACATATTTACCAGAAAAGTGCAGTATACCATGGTACAGGATCTGACAGTAGGCGAAACACTTATATTAAAGTCATCTCTTTGTCAATGTTGTAAGCTAGTTATCATTGAAATAATAACATTAGTAGATGGATGGATGGCTGGCTGGATGGATGGATGCACTGCAATTTTACATCCTTTTAAACAGTCAGCCATATGAGGATGATGGAATCATGATAATGAAAGACTGCATGCAATGGAGCCCTGTCTACGGCTGAAAGATTTCTACCAGCCAGAACTGAACCCAGACCGCTAGCTTAGCAGGCCAGGGATAAACCCACTGAGATACCAGGGCTCCTAACATTGGAAGATTGAGCTACAAATAATGACGTACTTTGATCACTATTCTGTGATAAGATTTTCTGCTTTCAACATTAAAACATAACATGTTTATTCTGACAGCTATAAGACAAATTTTTCCCCCTCCAAAACAGTCCAATTAATGTAGGTTCATTCTCATTCTAAAACAATCTGAAAAAGGTGTAGATCTGTCTTGTAGGATAGAACTAAATTTTACTGGTTGTTCTGGGGCAGAAAAATGCTGTTTTGAAGGGTTGGGGGGGGGGGGGGGGGGACAAACCCTGTCTTATAACTGAATAAATATGAAAATTACCAGTTGGGATTCTCTGACTTGATGATAAGATAGATCAGCAGCGGAAGAAAATCATCAGTTGTCATCATCAGATCTGAAAAGTAAGTATTGTTAAACACCCAACACTTTAAGTGCCAAAAATAAAAATGTTTGAATTTGGGAACAGCGTAGATCCAGATGAGGTGGCTCATAATGAGCCGCCTCATCTGGATCTACACTTTTCGCCCTCTAATCTTTGAATTCCCAATATACAGCTTTGATGAAACCTTTTTTTTACTAAGTACCATTTATTCATTATCAGTTTCAGTCATTTCTTGAATCAATAATTCTGGGCTTGGTTGTTCAAAAGTAAAAATATCATTAGTTAATGAGACGTAACAATATCAAACGTATGCAAAAACAATGCCATTTTTCGCTAAAAAAAGTTAAGGAGCTCCTCATAATTTTTCAGCTAAAAATATTAGCGCACTCAATTTTATGTGTACTAGATGACTTATAAGGAATCCTCAACCAAAGACTTTGTTAAGCTAACAATGCTTTCAACAACTGAGACCAGGTATTTATGCCCCCTGTTTGCTGTATCAGAGCTTCAATCAATGGCCCTAGAATTTTCAACTGTGAAATTATTCACTGAACATATTTCTTAAATTTCAAATGGCAGGATAATGATTGAAGCAAGAACTGTATAAATGGTTTTGGTTTTCACTAGCCTTTGTAAGTTCAGTGTGACCCAGAAGCCTATTAACAGATTTCACTCTGTCTCAAAGCATACCTTGAGACTCAGTGGCCTTCTTTAGAGGTTTTGTGAGAGCTGACACGACCTTCTTGAGACAAAACAATCTTCCCAATGGCGTACTAAACTTGTTCAACTTGGCAAGTTCCATCTTTGCAACAGGTAAATTTTCTTCAAACTCTTTTCTTACTCCCAACTGTTTCAATCTGATGTGTTTCAAGTTTCGTGTCATTTTGTTCACTTCAGCGTCTGAGGATTTCACACAGGCAGTGATGGTTGAGAACAGCCTCTTGTGAACAATATTCATCATATACATCTGAAATATAGGATTTAACATACTGTGAGCTATTTTTCTTTTCCAGAAAAAAGCCTTTTGTGATCTGTTGATGCTTGGGCAACTCACTGCGAGAAAATGAACAGTCAGTTTAAATGAAACAGTAAGCAGATTTTAAGCTGTCAGTGATAAACTTTGTTAATATGCAAGTACCACAGGTACTACTGAAACATTTTTTTTTGCAAAGAAACAGAAAATGGGTAATAGTATGGAAATACTTATCAGTGCACCAGATAAGGTGGGGTTTTGAAGATAATTCAGAGACAATTTTTCTTATCTCTCAATGAGAAAAAAGATGTTGTTACCCCTCATTAGAACCGTCCCAGTGAGATGGTGCTAATGATGGGTCACAACTTATGTTTTTATGGAGAAATACGGAAAAAATGTCTCAGAATTATCCTTGTTACCCCTTCTTATCTGGAGCACTTCTTCTATACTAGGAAAACAATGCAACATAAAATGACATGCTCCCCTATGTACCGGTACAATAAATTTTTGTATCATGGTTAGCTGTTTTATTACAGAACTAGAACTGATTATACAAAGTTTTTAGGTCCAATGGATAGACAGACACGCAGACAGAGGTAAACAAAATGGCCCCTATCATCATGGGGGTGGAGTGCATAGCATGCAAAGCTCATTTAAACCAAGCAAAAGGATTATGGGAGAAATACAAACCTCAACAGCAATCTTTAACTGGATCATGTAAGCATCACTGAGTTTTACTGATCTTTTCTGTAATAGAAAATTCAAAGACACAACTTAGAATACTCTAACTCCCATCAAGAAACAGTGAAATTAATCTGTGAATGGGTAATCCAAAAACGATTGCTAAAGATAGGTACTTGCTTAATACAAGTATATTTCTCCTTATTTGCTTTTTACAGGACCTGAAATGCTGCCCTTTCAACACAGAGGTTTGTTCAAAGACTGGGCCTAGTTGTTCAAAGCATCGTTAGCTTAACAATATTGTTGTTCGAGAACTTGTAAAATCTTCTTGTACCCATAAAATCAAAAGTGCAAAAAGTTTGCAGAAAAAAAATGTGAGAAGCTTTTGCACTGCAAAAATTCTTGTATCCATAAAATCAAAAGTGCAAGAAGTTTGCAGAAAAAAATTTGAGAAGCTTTTGCACTGCAAAAGCTCCTCACATTTTTTGGCAAAAAAATGGCTGTGTCTTTGCTTACAATATGTCTGAAAATCTAATGTCTCATTAACTAAAGATGTTGTTAGGTTTGAACAACCAGGCTCTGTTTTTCTTCGAGAAACATATAAGCCCTAAAAATTGTGATAGCTAAACTAATTAATTCTCATCCTAAAATTTACAAAAAAATGTTCATGTTAACCTTTAAAGCACCAAAAAGCACACAACAAAATTTACATCTGCCAAATTGCAAAAAATGTTTCATCAAAGCTATATCATAAAAATAGCCATCAGAGGAGATGGCAAATCCCCCGACCGAAGACCCCCATGTGCCTTTGGTAAAAAGGGTGCACTTCAAAACACATATTAGTAATATATTGTCGTTCTTTTATGCTTCTGATTGACATTAACTGTTAACAGATGCATGATTATCTAACACTCAGACTAAAACAGTATGCTTGACTGCTAAAAAGAGGTAATATCTCAAACAGCCACCATATACACAAATGTATAGCATACGATACATTCAACTTTCAAAATGTGTGAATAACTTCTAAAGTACAAGCCCTACAAATCTAATTTTGAGCTCTCTAGTAAGTGAATTTGGACAAAGAATCAAAATCTGGGAAATTTGGGGGGGGGGGGGGGGGGGTCACAGGAATGTGGAGGGGTAAGAGAGAGTAAGGAACACTGATAAGATATCACAGCATGATCATCAATATTCTAAAAGGTACACGGTTGTTCAAATTCTGGAGCTGGCCAGGGTTGCAGAGACTCAAACAGCAGCTCAAACTACCAAAGGGAAATAATTCACTGAGTCTAAAAGCTAGAGTTATCATTTATGTATGAGACAAATTGTCATGACCTGTTCTGCATATCTGTGAAGTATCATGAAAGTATCATGAAAATATTTCAGAAGGTATTCAAGCTATGGAGCGGACACCTAAAATCATCAAAGGGAAATAACTCCAAAAGTAAGAAAGCAAGAGTTGTCATTCTTATTCGCGACACATCATCATGACCTGTTCTACATATCTGTGAAGTATCATGAAAATATTCCAAAAGGTATTCAAGTTATAGAGCGGACACGAAATCAGACCTAAAACCATCAAGGGGAAATAACTCAAAAAGTATAAAAGCAGGAGTTGTCATTCTTGTTCGCGACACATCATCATGACCTGTTCTACATATCTGTGAAGTATCATGAAAATATTCCAAAAGATATTCAAGTTATAGGCGGACACGAAATCATACCTAAAATGATCAAGGGGAAATAACTCAAAAAGTAAGAAAGCAAGAGTTGTCATTCTTTTTCGCGACACTGCGTCATGACCTGTTTTACATATCTGTGAAGTATCATGAGAATATTCCAAAGGGTATTCTAGTTATAGAGCGGACACGAATCTGCCAAAAAATCACACCTAAAACTATCAAGGGGAAATAACTCAAAAAGTAAGAAAGCAAGAGTTGTCATTCTTGTTCGCGACACATTGTCATGACCTGTTCTACATTTCTGTGAAGTATCATGAAAATATTCCAAAGGGTAATCAAGTTACAGAGCGGACACGAATCTGCCAAAAAATCACCAAAGGGGAGATAATTCAAAAAGTACAATAGCAAGAGTTACCATTCTTGTACGCGACACATCGTCATGACCTGTTCTACATAACTGTGAAGTATCATGAAAATAGTCCAAAGGGTATTCAAGATATAGAGCGGACAAGAAAGTGTTTACGGACGGACGGACGGACGGACGGACAGACGGACGGACGGACGGACGCCAGGCTCATCGCTATATCCCCCGAACCTTTCGGTCGGGGGATAATAAAAATTCAAAGACTAGAGTGCAGTGTAGATCCAGATGAGGCAGCTTATTAGGACTGGTCTCATGTGGATCTATGTTGTTTGAAATTTTAACTATTTACAGTTTTGGCATGTTATGAGACAACACTTTGATAATGTGTCAAAAATTACTAGCCGAATGGCAATCAGCATAGACCCAGATCATGAGAAGTCTGATCTGGGTCCAGGGTTGGCGCTCAATCTCCACTTAAAAATTCCCTGACTTTTCCCTAATTTTTCCCTCACATTTTCCAAACCCTTTTTTACAGATTTAAAAGTTTATTTTCTTCTCCAAAGGTATCACTTGAAAACTGGGTATTGCTCTTATTGGAAAGAATTTGCTCCTCCCTGGGAGCAAATTCTTTCCTTTAAGAGTAACCCCAAATGAGAATGGAGATAAATACTTCTGTGAACGGAGTGCAATAAGGCTTTCTGTGTTTTTCTTCAGGCATGCTGACACTGAACACATACCACAGAAACTATGAGCTGAGGTGTGAATAAAAATACATGTATACTAGATGGACCTAAACATTGCATGGTAACAGATGGAACATGTTTCAACATCTATATGGGACAATCCATGAGTATGTACAGAGTGGGGGTTCACATGGTTCTTATTTGATACACTGCATGGAAAAATGTGAGTGAATCTTTGTCTAAATCAATATAAATATCTTATTACTTCTCCTGTGATATGTTACACTCATTGAGCTATGTGATACTTTCCAGTCCACATTTTCCCAATTCTTATGACACTTTGACAGAGCAGCAAATATTCACACTTTAAGCAAGGATGCAGTCACAAAATTTCAATCAGGAAATATCAAAACCAAAATGGCAACATAATTGGCAGAAATGTCAGTTAAAATTTCGTGACAGAATCCTTGCGGAAGGTACAAATCTTTGTAGTTCAATCAGTGTCATTAGAACCATTAAGATGTGGACTGGAAAGTGGTTCACAGTGCAACAAGTGTAATATGTCTGAAAGAGAAATACATGTAATAAGCTGACCTAAACCATGGTTCACTCACAGCATTGCCATTTGTCTTTGCATTGTATTGAAACAGAAATAATGTACTCCCTCACCTTTATGTATTTGTATCAAATCAGGCAGTTACAAACAAATGAGCCATGACACAAGAAAAACCAACAATGTGGTTGTGTGCCCAGTGCAGACTCAGATCAGCCTGGGCATCTGCCCAGTCTGAGCAGATGCTTCGCTGTCTGCATGGAAGTAGCTTAGACTCTTAGCTACCTTTAAGAGCTTAGCGAAGAGTCTGATCTAACTGGGCAGATGCCCAGGCTGATCTGTGTCTGCACTACCATTTTGTTGGTTTTCTCGTGTCGCGGAATGTTGATTAAAAATGACCCAAATAATGTAATTTCCAACAATGTGGCATTGGTGACAAGCAAAGGCTCTGATCAGACCACATTTAAGTGCAGTCTGATCAGAGCCCTTGCTTGTCACATCAGTCATCTATGGAAGTCACCCAAGCCAAACAGCCAACAGCTAGGTCTCTGGTTACCCTGTGTGATTGAGAAGGGTGATCTGAAAATCACATGACAAAATTACCACATTGTTGTTGGAAATCACATGATGTGGCTCAAATGTTAACATACCACAGAAGGATCTTTCAGAACCACCTGCATAGCTCTGGTTAGCTGAGCAGAGACAAAATCCTGCATAGAAGAAAGCAAAATTAGATAACCCTTAAAGCGCCCTAAAAGCACATGACAAAACTAACTTCTGCAAAATCTCAGAACAAGAGGCCCAAATGCGCCTGATATCACTTCCCTGATTATCAGCCACAATGTATCAAAATCTACTAATGGATGGTCAGTTGCATAAATTCACAATGTGTTCATGCAAGCATGGTTCTAATCCATCAAGGGGTTCTTGAAATTTTTTCATTTTCATTTTAGTAACATTTGGTGGACATCTTGAATGGTCCATTTTTGCACTTCATGTAAGGATTTTCACTAATTTTGTCAAAATCTGTTCAACAGGTCACAGGACAGGTCATTTTCATATTTTTCTCTATTTATAGTAACAGTGGATGGCCCCAATCTCAATCCGCATAAATTTGCAAAATGTTCAGGCACAGATGATTCTGATCAAATTTGGTAAAATTCCATTCCGGGGTTCTTTAGATGGATGGTTGAGTTGCAATTTTACATCCTTTTCAACTGTATTTCAGTCACATCATGACAATGAAAGGCTGTGTGCAATGGAACTCCATTTACCATCGAAAAGAAGATTTCTACTTCCAGTGGGTCTTGAACCCGGACCGCTAGATCAATAGGCCAGCACTTAACCTACTGAGCTGATTTCCTTGTTTTCATCATTTGCTTTTTTCAGTAATTTTTATGAATTTGATGCAAGCATCACTTTGACACAAATTTGGTCAAATCCTTGATACTTTATCATTTCTATATTTTTTGCCAAATGGTAGATGGCAGCCATCTTGGATGGTCAATTTGCAAAAAAATTGAAATAGCTTCATGTAAAGACAAGAAAATTCTATGAAGAATCAGGATACCTACTGCAAGGCTTGGAATGCTTTCATCTTCAAATTTCTCATAGGCACTGCAGAATGTATTGAGAAGTTTGTCAAGGTGGTCTTTAGTTTTTGTTCCTGTGTTGGTCCACAGTAGCTTCATATAATCGTCGTATGTAACTGGCTGTTTCACCAATGCCCCACCTGCTCCAGTACTATTGTTAAGGGATGCTTTATTGAGAAGAGAAAGAATGTTATAATAAATACAGACCTCCAGATAAGGTGGAGTTTTGAGGATATTTCAAAGATAATTTTTCTCATTTCTCAAAGAACACATATGTTGTGCCCATTCATTAGAAATGCCTTGACCATTCTAATGAGGTTTCACAACATATATTTTTGTGGAAAAAGTATCCTTAAATTGTCCCTTTACCAGTCTTATCTAGAGCATTGAAATGCCTTTGTTTTATTCTCATTGTTAAGTGAAACTATAAAATATTGAAAGAATATTGCTATAAGTACTAGAAAATGTGATAAAAGTGAAGACAATTTACAGTATAACCTTGCAATAATCTACTCATTATGAAAATTTGTCTTTATCAGCATACATTCAGAGCTCTAGATAAGAGGTAGTATTTGATGATAATTAAGGATATTTTTCTTATTTCTCATCAAAACCATATGTTGTGACCCCTCATCTGAACCATCTCGCTGAGACGGTTCAGATGAGGGGTCACAACATAGGGTTTTATGCAGAATTAACAAAAATTATCCCTAATTATCATCAAATACTCCCTCTTATCTAGAGCTCTGTACATTAAAACCTAGGCTGAAGATGGGGAGGCCAAAACCAATTTCTATAACTAACTTAAGGTGGATGGGTACACTTTCAGGGAAAGCAACTGTACCATTTTCAATTCTGCCTCCCTTTTCAATAGGGGTCAACTCTAAAGGAAATTATTTGCTCCTTTAAGAGAATTTTTTTCATTAAGCGTAGGTCCTTTCCCCTAGTTTTCTTGTCCTGAGAAGCAAACAGAAAGTCAAAAAGTTCTCTCCATTTTTAAACATGGCAGAAAAACAAGGCTGTGTATCCATAAACCTTTATGTAGAACACCTTGATTTGGCTATGCGCTGCAAGCTATTGTCTTTTCCTTCTGACTTGTTAATTTTGTGTAAATGTAGTTATGCTGCTTGTATGCTTTGATCTGAATTTCTGAAATTTGAGCCCCTACACAAAACCAACAAAAAGACATGCGGCCCAGCGAAGACGCAGATCAGCTTGGAAAGAATTTGCTCTGAAGGGAGTTGACTCCTATTGAGAACTGAAGCAAAAATGAAAAATGGCAGAGCTGCTTGCCCTGAAGTGTATCGCTTCATCTAAAAGGTCTACAATGTATCTCCCAAAATTGTTTATCAAAAACTCTGTTTACCTTCTGGTTCCCTGTTGAAGAACTCTGAAACACAGAGGACTCGATAACTTTCATCATTGTTGTTATAAAATGTCTCTTCAAATAATATCTCAACCTGCAAGATAATATGAGATACTGAAACTCAGAACTGCCTCAGCTACTTTAAAATGCAGGGCCCAGTTTTCAAAACTAACGACGTCGTTAGTTAACGTGATGTTAAAATTTCAAATGTTAATATCACAAATATGCCAATATTTTTTGTTGCAAAAATGTGAGAAGCTTTTGCAGTGCAAAAGCATCTCACATTTTTTCAACAAAAAATATCAGTGTATTTGGTAATAAAAACGTAAAACACTTAACGCCTTGACCTCTTAACAAGCTTGTTAGGCTAACAATGCTTTGAACAACTGGGCCCAGATATCCAAAGTATCCATAGCAAGCTCAAACCAGATCATACTAAATAAAAGCATCGTAAACGACTGCGTAATACCCCGCCACTGCAAACCAATACCCCATCTTCTAATTTTTTTACATTTTTTTTATCATCTCATGAACAAAATTTTTTCATAATTTTATAGATGTATATAGC
Organism: Ctena decussata; assembly: GCA_963989385.1. Taxonomy (NCBI): domain Eukaryota; kingdom Metazoa; phylum Mollusca; class Bivalvia; order Lucinida; family Lucinidae; genus Ctena; species Ctena decussata. The sequence continues at coordinate 60,963,157 of OZ022503.1, forward strand.
TCTGGGGCAGGGGCAGGTAACCTATGTGGACTTAATACTACTTGTAACTGAAAGCTTATGTTATTTTAATCATTTATATGAAATTTCATCAAGATATAGCGAAAATCTGATTTTATATTGATTTTTTCATGATTACATACATGTATACAGCATGTGTCAGGGGCAGATAACCACTGGGGGACAAAATTTTGATCAAGACATAAAGCTTATATCAATATGATAATTTGTTACAAGTTTCAGAAAAATCCCTTTCGACTCTAATTTTATACATTTTTTTTCATTATTTCATACATGTATATAGCCCTAGGGCAGGGGCAGATAATCCAGGTGGACAAAATTCTGCTTATAACTGAAAGCTTATGTTACTTCGATCATTTCTGTGAAATTTCATCAAGATATTTCAAAGTGTAAAAGAACTACAGACCAAAAACTGTTTTTAAGACCATGAAAAGGGCAATAACTCCATAAGAAGACATCGAAATTTGCCCATTAACAATCCCAACCGAGATCTTCCCAAGACCAATGCACATGCCATGTATGAATAAAATCCGTTAACAAATACTCAAGTTATCGAACGGAAACGAAGTGCTCACGGACGGACGACCGGACGGACGGACGTACGTACGACGGACGGACACACGGACAGCCAGCGGGAAAACATAATACCCCGCCACTAACGTGTGGCGGGGTATAAAAATGAAAAAGTGTTCAATGCCAAGTATGAACCCTACAGTGTAAGACCAGACTGGGTTATATGACTGCATGACCCTAAATAGGTAAAGGGACTAAACAAATTGATAGAAGTCTTTGATCTCTTAATATGACTATCTGGGTAGTTTCACGAGAGAACTGTAAAAAAGGGGAAGAACCAGGTGATAATTTCAATAGAATTTCCGTCAATTCTTATGTGACCTTACACGGAAAGCACTTTAAAACCTGTACCTCCGCAGGATTCTCATTAAGTCAATCCACAGTTGGAATATTCTCTTCGTAGTTAGAGTCCTGTTTTTTTTGTGAGCTCTTTACCAAAATAATATTGTGGGTCTCCTACTTTTCTCTGAAGACAGTGCTGGGACTCCTTGTTTTCAAATCCTCATGAGAACTGTCAAACCTGTCACTTCAAGGAGACAAAAATGGCTGCTTAAAACAGGTGGCCTCGTAATACGGATATATTTGCACTGTTTTTTATTCAATGGACCCAAAACAGGTGACTGCAAAAGACAGGTGAACCCTTAAGATAGGTTTAATGAGGCATGAAAGCCTTCGTTTATGTCTTAAGGTACATGGGTACACTTTCAGGGACAGCATCTCTGACATTTTCATTTTTGCCTCTGTTCCCAATGGGGAAACCCCTGGGAGCAAATTCTTTCCTTTAAGCGTAAACCCCTTTTGGGAAGTGTTTCCTTGTCCATGGAAGCAAACAGGAAGTCAAAAGTTATCTCCCTTTGAAAAACTGACAGAAAAGCATAGCAGTGTACCCTATACCTTAATACAACACTCATAAACTCACCTTTTTGTTTTTCTCAAATCCTTTCCCAAGTTCTATAATCTGTTGGGTAATGGTCACATCCTACAGAAGATATAAGAATGTAGCATTCTATGATGTTTAATAATCTTTATCTGTTGCTCAATTAAATTCTTTTTTTTTCTGTTTGTATATTTAATTCATATATTTGGTAGGAGTTTTTCCTATCCACTTTTGTTGTGGTTGCTCAGTCTCATCAACATTAGAAACAGGTCCCAAAAGTTAGTTAGCATATGTTTGTAGAGTAGAACAAAAACCAATTTTAGAGTACCAATACAAAATTTTCCTTCTGAAAGAACCTTAACTCTTTACCTAGCTCAAGCAGTTCAGGGCTACTATCACTTGAATTAGCAAACAGCATAGAACAAGATGAGGTGGGTCATAATGAGCAGTCTCGTCTGGATCTCCGCAATTTGCCGTCTAGTCTTTGAATTTTCAATATTATAAAAAAATATTTCAGTTTGTTTACTGGCAGTGCTGAGCCTTAATGTCTTTTTACAGTATTTCAATTTACTTTGTTGCCTGCAAAAGAAAGTTGCTTTAGGCATGTGAGGAAATGGCAAAATTTGAAATACGGTAGTTGGTAGCTGAGTTCAGGCTCTGCATTGGAAATACAGAAACCATATTTTCATGAATATGTTTTGTGAGAACAGCAAAAAACTCTAACCAGCCTATATTTCTTAAGTTTTATAATAAATTTTACGAATATTTCTGAAGCTTACATGCTTAGATACAGTATGAAATGTATCCTCTGAAGTGGGAACCAGAATGTGGTCCTTGAAGTCTCCATCCTGAAGGTCATCTTTTGTTACCATGGAAAACTGGGGGATGCAAACCTAGAAAGTAAAAGAACAAATAGGACATGTCAAGGAAACCCATCTTAAAGACAAGCAACTGCAATATGAACTGTACAGGCCCAGGTAATCACTTATTTTAAAACCTATAAAGTCCAAATGTTTGTCAGAGCAAAACCTACATGCTATGACCAGACTGTAAATATGTGAGCCGCGACACGACTAAATCAATAAAGTGGTATGTGAGCCCAGCGAAGACTCAGATCAGCCTGGTCATCCACCCAGTCTGATCAGAGTCTTTGCTTTGCACTTAAAGGGTAGCTAAGGGCTAAACTAGCTCCATGCAGACAGCAAAGGCTCTGATCAGACTTGGGGGATGCCGAGGCTGATCTGAGTCTTTGCTGAGCGCACATACCACTTTTATGTTTCTGTCGTGACGCGGCTAATGTGTAGTATGGCTACAGCATGCATAATTTATCGTAGAATGCTATGTGGTATCAAATTTTGGCAGTTTAATGAAAATGGCATATTGGCATAGTTTAATTTTGGTATTCACGATAGATACTATAGAAAATTGGATGAAAGCTTATAACTACATTTCTATTAAACTATACATAGTGACATCCATTAGAATTGTCTCATCGAGGCCATTCTAACGTGATGCCACAATGTAGAGATAAATGGAACGGTATAATTCAGGGCTCAGCCTAGAGGGTGATTTGGGAGAAATAGTCTCCCTAGGCTGGCTGACTTCTCCCTATTTCGAGCTGAGGGAAAAGTGAAAATGTATAGAACATATTTGGACCAAAACTTCTCCCTAAAATTCAGAAAATGTCACAAAACTTCTCCCTGTCTGAAAGCTCAAGGCTGGCCCCTGCATTATAGAAAAGTATCTGAAACACTTATTATGTACTACTACCGTAATCGACCCATTTACCGCACATGCCCCTATAACCGCACACCAAGGCCATTTCCGGACAAACTGCACAAGCGCACACTGCTTTTTCTTTGAAACTCTCACAAAACCCAATAATTAACAGGGAACTCATGAAAAGTATAAACACAAAGTATTTCCAGTCCTACCCATGTTGCCTCTTTCCAGTCACCCTGCATTTCATTGTTCTGAGTGTGCGGTTATTAAATACATTTTAACCACATCTTTTTGTTGCAATTTTGAAAAAGTTAAGCGCACGGTGCGGTAAATGGGTCGATTACGGTAATTATCTGAACCTCTATTATGCAGAATGTATGTATACGAGGGGCATTTCAGAAATAGTGTAAATGAGCCTGCAATTCCTAGGACTGTAGATCGCTTTATGAAATTTATGTCTTTACTTTTATGTTTACGTATCACCAAATGACCTTCACTTAATTAATTTCAGTCACTGTTTCTTACTTCAAAATATGCCTTGACTATTGTGGTTAGGGTAGGGACACTGAGCAGAAATGGACGAAATATTTATGTGAAGACAAATTCACATTTTCCTAACTCTGGATACAAACAGCTTTGGATTGATACCTATATTATCTGTTATAATGAAATTATTCCAGCATTATATCACCTTAGCTAAAACACAAAATTTACTTTGCAAGATAGGCTAATCATGGAACAATGTGCATTTCTTATGATGTCGCTTCCTGTGCTTAACTGAAATGTAAAGTAATCCTTTTAAACTTCGGTTTTGAGGTCAATTCAAGTGAAAGTGAATGTTGGATGAGGCACCTATGAAACAAATAATGTTTAAACTTTAATTCGTCATGCTTGTTTTTTGTAATAAATAATCTTTTACAGCACCTTATGCATGTTTGTCAGTGGCCTACCTGAGTTTTTACGATAAGTTATCCCACCCACCCATACTATTTCAATGTCAATATGTCATATAAAATAACAGGTCTTTCAAGTCTTTATGTATACATTTTGTTTCCAATATGTCCATCTAGTTTTTGATATTAGACAATGTTAAATATATTTAGTGGGTGTCTTTTTATAAGAAGATAATGTCATTTTATTGCTTTGTATTTTGGCATGAATTGCTGCTACATGGCAACTTCCAGTGTAGAGTTTGTACCTGTATCATCCAGTTTCGTCAGTCATATCATGTCAATTGTAACAAAACATAGTGAGTGACCTAATCTTTTCAGTAATAAAATGTCTGTCATTGGTTGAAATTTGACGTAAATAAGTCAACAAGAATTCCGCGGAATGCTATGTCGCACCTGCTTTGCACCTTTACTTTAAGAACTTGATAAAAGTGTCATTTCGAAACATATTTGGTCAAAATCCATTCAGTAGTTATGAGATATTATTGTTTTCATGTTTTTCGCTATTATTAGTAACAGTGGATGGTTGCCATCTTGGATGGTCAATTTAAAAAAATCATGCACAGCTTCATGCAAGAATCATTTTGATACACATTTAGTCCAATTCCATTCAGGGTCTCTTGAGATATTTTTCTATTTTTAGTAATGGTGGCTGGCGGCCATCTTGGATGGTCTCCATTCGCTTAAATTTCAAAGAACTCCATTTAAAGACCATTCTGACTAAATCTGACCTGAATCTGTTCCGGTTTTTTTTTAGATATTGGCTTTTTTTGCAAACTCAGACTCGTAAACAGAAAGAAGGTCACTTTGACCTAATTCCGCTACAGATTTTTTTCATTTTGAAAATTTTTAATACCAAGGTCCAATGAATGCTCCATGTAAACTTTTAGCCAAATATACCAAGTGGCTCTGGAGAAAAAAGTGATTTTATTGTTTTCGCTATTTTTAGTAACAGTGACCTTCTTGGATTCTGGACCAATAGTCCAGTCAAATTGTGGGAGAACCTAAAACAAATTGCAACAAAAGGTTTCTTTGCAGTAATAAGCTCCTAAGACCTACATTTTTAACATACTAAAAGTAGGACAAAATCGGAGAATGCGAAACTTGATTTTTTTTCATATGTCTTGTTTTTGAAGGATTTAAATCACTGCACAGCTACTTTTGGTCAGAAAGCCACTTCTAAACATCATTTCTAGACAAGTTAAATCCATAGAAGTCGTTGATAAAGTAGTTATATACTATACGTTAGCTTTTGTCTACCATTAAATTTGCTGATTATGCATAACCGGTCGATCATATAGTATATTACTATTGGTTTACCCCACCCATCAGTGCAAATTTTGCTTTTACCATAACCTCTATTCAGATGGACAATACGGATGGCAATGAAGATAGTAAACAGAATCAATGTTTTTAAATGAAGACTGTGACAGAACAATAGAAGAAAACAGCTTGATGTAACTCCTACTTATCAAATGATGGGACATCTGAGAGTGTTGTTTTGTTGCTTCACATCCACGGTAACGGCCATGGTCATGTCGGGACGGTCAGTTAACCTTACGACACTATTCTTAGGCCGGCTTAGACTACCTATGCGGTTAAGCAGTACTTAGTACACGTACTTTCGCCAGCAACTGACAACTGTCCCTCTTGAATCAGCGGAAGGAGGAACGGAAGTAAGTAGCCGGGCCGGGTATCAAACACAGGACCTCTGGCTCTCGAGTCAGACGCGCTACCGACTGTACTATGTGGCCCGGCCAAATACTTTATGTGTTGATAGGATAATCCACTAGAGGGTTAAATATGCAGATAACATGGACATGCTTAGGGATATTAGGTGAAGACCGCCATGACATTTCTGCGTTCACAAATGGTAAAATGTTTACTTTTCTTGTTCAAAATTTACAAATTATACCTCCTTCCTGCCTAACAGCCACCTCTCCACCCCGCCCACTCCTCTGGAAAGAAGTCATTGTTTTAGTTCGCCTGAACGACCTTCAGGAAGAGCTATTGTTGTCACCCCGGTGTCGGTCTCCGCGTTGGCACCCGCGTCCATGTCCACCTTTTGGGTGTTCTAGGTTATATTAAAACACCAATATCTCTTTAACCCATTGATAGCCTAAGTTGATACTTTCCCTTATGCTAGATAATGGTCTTACGTTTTAGACCATTGCCCCCTCAGTGACCTTGAGGTCAAGGTCATGGAATTGAGAATTTCATGTTAGAATATGGGATGTTCTTTAAGGTTTGATCTCATCTGTCAAGGTGGGCTTATAGTACAGCCTTGGTCCATATAGTCAGTTGTCGTCTTAACACTTTAAAGCATACCTCCTAAACCATCTGCCCAATCTTGATCAAATTTTATGTGTAGCATTGGTAGGGTGGGGGTTGACTGCATAAGGTTAAAGGGCAGATTAGATTGGTACTTTGGTGACCATGGCAACATAAAGCTCCCAAAGATTTATAATGGGAAAACTTAAAAAATCTTTTTCTCTGAAACCATGACGCCGAGAGCTTATATATTTAGTATTTAGCAATGTTTTGTGGTCACCTGAATCACTCCTGCCAATCCATCCACTGGGGTCCAAACTGGTCCCACCTTAGGGGTCCACTGCTTTATATAGGGCTACATGTACATAGCTTAAGAACCTTCAAAAATTTCCATTATGAAACCATGAGGTCCAGAGCTTACATATTAATATGTAGCAATGGTTAGTGATCACGTACATAAATCCTGCCAACCATGCCTCTGGGATCCAAATTTGCCACCCCCAGGGGTCATTAGCTTCCACAGAGTTATGACTTAAAAATCTATTTTGAAACAATGAGGCCCAGAGCTGATAGATTCATTGATTGATTTGATGCTTAACGTCCACGGTAAACAGCTATGGTCATGTCGGGACGATCAGTTAACCTTACCACACTATTCCTGGGCAGGCTTAGACCTCCTAAGCGGTTAACCAGTACTAAGTGCACATACTTTCGCCAGTAACTGAAAACTGCCCTTCTTGAATCAGCGGAAGGACAAACGAAAGTATGTGGCCAGACCGGGTTTCGAACCCAGGACCTCTGACTTATGAGTCAGGTGCCCTACCGATTGCGCTACGCGGCCCGGCAGAGCTGATAGATTTAGCATGTAGCAGTGATTTGTTGTCCCCTACATAAATCCTGTCAATCATGCCCCTGGGGTCCAAACTGGCCCCATCCCAGGGGGGTTATTTGTTTATCTAGGGCTATATAGCTAAAGAACCTTCAAAAAAATGATTAAGGGTCACCTACATAAATCCTGCCAAGTTAGGGTCCAAATTGGCCACGCCCCAGGGGCATTAGCTCCCAGAGTCTTATGAAGTGAAAGACTTAAAAAAATCTTCTCTGAAACCATGCGGCCCAGAGCTTAAACATTTAGTATGTAGCAATGTTTAGTGGTCCTCTGCATAAATCCTGTCAACCATGCCCATGTGGTCCAAACTGGCCCCACCCCAGGGGTCATTTGTTAATATAGGGCTATATAGCTGAGAACCTTCAAAAATCTTTTCTCTGAAACCATGAGGCCCAGAGCTTACATATCATTTAGTATGTAGCAATAGTAAGCAATGGTTGGCGGTCACGTACATAAATCCTGCCAACCATGCCACTGGGATCCAAATTTTGAACCCCCCCCCCACACACACACACACACACCCACGGAATCAATCATTGACTCCCATAGACTTATAATTGGAAAAACTTAAAAAATCTTCTTCTCTGAAACCTAGAGGCCCAGAGCTTAAATATTTATTTAGTATGTAGCAATGTTTAGTGTCCCACAACTCCTGCCAACCAAGCCCTTGGGTCCAAACTGGCCCCACCCCACGGGGTCATTTGTTTATATGGAGCTATATCGCTAAAGAACCTTAAAAAAATCTTCTTCTCTGATACCATGAGGCCCAGAGCTTACATATTTAGTATTTAGCAATGTTTAGTTGTCAACGTACATAAATCCTGCCAACCATGCCTTGATCCAAACTGGCCACACCCCAGCGGTCATTAGCTCCCATAGACTTATAATGGGGAAAAAATCTTAACAAATCATCTTCCCTGAAACCATGAGGCCCAGACCTTACATATTTAGTAAGTAGCAGTGTTTAGTGGTCCCCTTAATAAATCCTGCCGAGGAGATTTACAAAGACTATTCATAAGTATGTTGCACTGTTTGTGTTATCATGCATGTAGTATTCTGCTCTTTGTGCCTTTGTTTCAGGCTTCTCATGCCTTCAGAGATAAGTATTCTAAATTAAAGCATGTTTATGCTAAGCAAAGTCATCAGTATGACATAATTCTTGTTGCAGTTCAGTTACTGACCTTCAAAAAATCACTTCAGATTTTAAGGCAGAATAAAGTGGGTGGGGTAATTTATACCATTTTAAGACCTAGATGGCTTTACATTCAACAACAAAATGTGTCAAATTCAATCTTAAGCTTCTAGACTTAATTCTGGCAGAGGCAGAATAGGTTCTTAGAAATTAAACTCACAGCAATAATGTTATGTCATATAAAACATTACAAATAATTGGTATATTTAAGACGCAAATAGGGTCATGTAAAATGCAGAAAAAATATATTTTGCATTATCCGATTTGTCCTACTTTTGATATGTGATATGTGAATGTTAGTCCTCAACAAAAATGCAAAAAAAGCTTTTGTTGCAATTTGTTTTGGGTTTAGGGAAAAAATCGCCAGTTTGCCTGGACTACAAGCTAAATTTTGTCATTCAGAAGCCCTGCAGTCTGTTCATGCAGCATGTGGAATTTGAGAACCATAGGTGCAGTGGTTTCAGAGAAAAGTCATTTGAATGGACTTAAAATTTAGGGTCGACGTAAAGGTGAACAGACAGACGGACGAACGGGTTGACAGATGGACAGACGGAAAACCGGACGCCTATATCGCACCTGGCTAAAGCAGGAGCGACAAAAATCACAATTTTTTGATATAATGCATTTATACTAACTTTGCATTTTAAATTCATAACCACAAGGCAGAGAAAAAATCTTGTTTATTACGTTACTTGTGTAGAATCTTAAAATGATTTCTGTATAACTTTCGTTTCTTACATTTGATAGACAGTATTACATGTTTCTTTATTGAATTTATCATTGTCTCATCGAGCAATCGGCAAAAGAACACAAGAGACTTTCAATGAAAATGTACAGCTTCTAGTATCTACACCCTTATGACATATAAGCATGTGCTGTCATGCATGAGTGACTTAAAATTCCTTTATTTCATAGCATTCTAAAGCACTTGAAATTACCTTTCCATTGATATATAAAACTACTGCTGGATATCAACCAATAGAATATCCTGAGGTCAATTACATTATTTCTGAAATGCCCCTCATAAATGTATTGGAAATCAAATATTGGCAGACTTGTATTTTAGCACTCTTCGCCTTAACCGCCAATATTGCCCAAATTCAGTAATCGCCAAATATAAGTATTTTACAATTCCATAGAATCACTGGTAGGCTAGTAAATAAGGTCTAAAATCTTTTAAAGCCAGCCATCTTTGTATCTTCTTATGTTTACTATACATGTACTTATGATTTCTTATGTCTCCATAGTCCTATCAGTAGTAAAAATCGTTGAAGCACAAATCCTTATAAAATTGGTACAGTCTTCAGAATTGATGATAATAAGTCGGTTGTTGTGCTTTTTGTGTCATTAAAATGGCAAAAACGAAGAAATAAACTATTTTGAAAAATAAATGACACGTCTTTCCATAAATACGTTTTTTGTTTCCGGTTCCCCGTTGGGCAAAATTAACTCATACAACAGCGAGACAAGGAATGAGACCCTTGCCTTACAATGTATTTTTATCCACTATAAAAATACTGTACATTGTATTTTTACCTCATGTACCTTGTATTGCCTTGTATTTTTACTATGCAACGAAGCTTGTGAAATTGAAAGTAGGTCATTTTAGTTGCCAACCAAAATGACCTAGATATTTTTTCAAATCGTTTTTATGAGAAACTTAAGGACATTTTAATTTTTCAAAGCCGGCCAATCACGGTCATATACAATGGAGAAACTGTAGTGAGACGCTTGCAGCGATACTTCACAATAAAATATTTCATGCTGGTAGAGCAATGGGGCCTTTAATAACGTGAGCCGCGACAAGGGAAAAACAAACAAAGTGACATGTACGCCCAGCCTGATCAGAGTCTTTGCTGTGCGCTTAAAGGGTAGCTAGGGTCTAATCTAGCTCCATGCAAACAGCAAAGACCCTGATCAGACTGGGAGGATGCCCAGGCCGATCTGAGTGTTCGCTGGGGGCAGATGGCACTTTATAGGTTTTGATGTGTCGCAGCTCATGTATTGGTGACAGATCATATTTTGAAAACTGCCAATAAAAAAATGTAAGTAGGCTTTCGAAGTTGTAGAACACTTGGATAATGGAATGGAATTTAAACATATTCATTTCAGTTTTTTCACAACATATATATACAGTGCAATATTAGCTGGGAATGGAATTCCCAGTTTTTCTATGGTACATTGTAATGAGCTTCTTATAAAAGTCTCAAAGTCTGAATAGATGTCAACAGCAAACTAAATTTCAAAATCTGTTGTTTTAAACAGTTTTCTGAGAAACAGAGATAATAACTTACAATCCATCTCTTCACTGTTGCCTCTTCAAAAAGTTTATGACATTTCTTTTCCAGGGCCACAAAGAATGGATTCTCGTACAAATCCTCATCATATCTTGACATTCTCTCACTTTACCATGTCTTGTAGAAATCTTCGAGATAAGAAAATATATATTAATCCTAATAAATGCCCCTGCACTAATAAATACCCCCTGCCTCTTTTCCAAAAATAATATCATATAAACTTGCATGAATTCCTGTGAGGTAGCTCTCTGAAATGGGGTCAATCCTTAAAGGAAAGAATTTGCTCTTGAAATTATCCTCTATACCCCACCTTATCTAGAGCTCTGACCCTTTTGGCAAACAGTGCAAACACTGAGCCAACTGCTTCTGATCTGGGTCTACTGTGTGTGCTTTGATAAGTATTTCAAATATTTAGGGTAAAATTTGGTAATATTTTCTGTCAATAATTGCCCAAATGAAGATTTCAAAAAAGTCTCTGAGACAGACTTGCATGAATTCAAATCTGAGAAAATTTATAGAATGTACTTGAAAAGCTATAGCTGCGGAGTCAAAAAGAACCTGGATATAATTTATTTCCTTAAACATATGATGCAAATGCTCCTTGATAGCATGGAGGAATGTAGTAGCATGCAGAGTTCACGAAAGTGCGTCAGGATTTACAGGACCGAATCTGGTAAAACGATTAACATGTACTTGAAAATTCTTAATAATTTTACCAGACTGAATGATTTTTTACCAGACATGTCAGGCGGTCAGACAGAGTTTCGTGAAGACTGAACATGGGCAATTTACATCCCTGTGATATTTTCTTGGACCCAGATTCCTCAGAGGGAGATTGGGTTCTCAGATAGGGAGATTTTGAAAATAAAAAAATACATGTATTTCATATTCCTGTCAAAAACCAGCACTTTTTACACCCTTAAGGCATTTCTCATGGTCAAGGGGAGGTAATAAAGCATGGGAGAGAGCAGTTCTTGTCAGTGTTTCAGCTACAACTGACATAGAAATACTTCCTTTATTCTACAGCTGTTCAGCGTTCAAAGACAAACAGGTTTAATGTGTTCCTACCTTTGATAAAATCAAAGTAAACTACAGTACAGTACATCAAAAATATGTCTATTGGACAATAGCAGCTGCAAATTGATATACAGCTGTTCAGGGTTCAAAGACAGACATTTTTTAATGTTTCATTGACAAAATCAAAGTACCATACTAATCCTAATTAACACCCCGGGGGCATTGCATTTTGCGAAAGGGGAGCTTTAAATAGGGCCTAAAGTCTAGTAAATCACCACGGCCAAAATACCTCAAATAAGTAATATACAGCTGATGAGTATACTTTCAGAGGAAGCAACTCTATTATTTTTGTCTTCGTTCTCAGAAGGGGGTCAACTCATAAAGGAAAGAATTTGTTCCTCTAGGAGCAAATTCTTTCCATAAGAGTAGACCCCATTTCAAACAGCTGCCCAGAGAAGCAAACAAGAATTCATGCATGTTGATATAACATTATCTTTGGAAAAGAGGAGGGGGGCATTTATTAGAGCAGGGCGTTTATTAGGATAAATACTGTAGATTAAAATACATCAAAAATGCATCGTACATTCTCATGGATTCTAACACCCAAATTAAAGCAACGTTTCTTCAGAATAAATATCAAAAGCATGCTAGTACTATTGATCATGTCATAAAGCTTAGACCTGTATGATAAATCTGAAGAAATAACCCGACTGTTTTCTTTTTATCACAAAAATAATATTTTTTTATTCTAAAGTGTGGATTATTTTTTCAGGGTACCTCTGGAATGTCTCTTTTATTTTAATCTTTTTTATACAAATTGTTAAAAAAATTTTTTTATTATTTTTAGTATTTGTTGAAAAACAGAAATTATGCCACTGATTATATGACAACAAACTGTTCCATCACTTCTGAGGTCAGTTTCAGTAAGGTGTACTAATTTTGATAAGAAATTTTGGCCAGCCCTGAAATACCCCAATTACAATAGAATAGAAACATAGCATATTTCTATAAATAATGAATAATTCGAAAATCACAATGAAAGATGGATGCCCTGGTAGCATTTAATTTACCAAAACAAAACTGAATTGATATTGTTGTCGTCAAACTTGGAATTTGAAAAATCTCGAGATTGCTCACGGTCAATCTTGGAATTCTAAGTTTACTCGAGCAATCTTGAGATTTTTCATCGATTACGGCATGGACTTTGAGATATTATAATCGTGTTTATATTGTTTGAAATAGCTAATGACTGCATCTGTTAGTGATTAATATTAAGTTTATGGGAATTTATTAATATTATATCCATATTTCCGTTAATTGAGACAATTTCAGGCAATAGCGGAGATGGCACATTTCATCACCAATGTTTTCATTTAAGATTTACCACACCACTGTTTTCATTTAAGCTATCTAGAATTAATACTAAAAAAAATAAAAAAAATAAGAAAATAAAAAAAAAATAATGGGGCCCCACACTGTAGAGGCCATAAGGCAGTGGGGTTATAGGTCACTATATCTTAAAAGGTGGGGCTCAACCCTCTCCTTTCACTGCCTTATCCATCCCTGATGCGAAACAAGGTAGAGGTTAACTGCTGGGTTAACAGAGTTTTCTAGTCACCATCTGGCCCATCCCGGATTCAAACCTATGACCTTCCGAATCATAATTAAATTGCTTTAATTAGTTGACCACGTGTGTCTATGGTGTACCAAAAGAGTCCAAACTACTGATACCAGTCCTCACATAAAAAATATAGGTGCATCGTTTAATTTCAGTGGCACGTACATCTGTAAATTTTATCAGTGGACCAATAAATTTCATACTGTAGTTGGAGGAGAATAATCTGTAAAGAAAATTTCATCAAGCGCCCCAACCGGGGAACCGATCTCAGGACCCCAAGATTATAAAGCAAGCACATAACCACTAGGCTAAAATGTGCAGACCAGTTAGACTGGTCAGTTATACACTCTATATTCCCATATATATATTAACACATCATTAATTGGCTGTACTACTCACCCTCCATCCTACCAAAGAACATTTTACCAATACAGGTCTATGTATAAAAAAATATAGGTGCACCACTATTTTTCAGTAGTGGTGCACCTGTAAATTTTACCAATGGACCAATAAATTTTAAACACTGACCACTAATTTACAGCTCCACCAATATTTTATCAATCCACTGACATCAAGCATGTATCAGTGGACTGATAGAATTTACTGGTGCATCAATAACTTACAGGTGCACCTTTAGATGTATTAGTGGACGGATCAATTTTATTGGTCCATCGATAACTTTTTCAGGTCCAATGATAAAATTATTTGTCAGTGATAAATTTTTCATGACCCATTTTGGCGGTGATCTTTTAAATATCAAACAGCCAATTAGATGTCTATTCCATCTGATATTGAAAGCTGGTTGGGCTAATTATGAGAGTTAAAATCACTACTCTTATAAAATATGTGTGCTGCAATAATATCAGTCCACCCAGAGAAATACCTACAAAATTTAATAGGATATTCCAAGTTTGCTCGCGATCAATTTTGGAAAATTTGAGATATTTGTCATTCTGTACTTCCCCAAGCCCATAGGCTCATATCAATTGTGTCATACCATTTATTTCAGCCTATTTGTTCAAAAATTTTCATTGTGTATGAAATATCTATGAAATTTAATAGAACATTCCAAGTTTGCTCATGATAAATTTTAGAATATGTGAAATATTTGGTATTTGCTACTTTGGAAAGCTCTTAACAAGTATCAACAATATCATGCTATTGATTCTAGTCTATTTGTTAACAGTTTTACATTACATGTCATATCAGTCAACAAAATTTAACAGAAATTCCATGATTGCTCATGATCAGTTTTGGAATATGTGAGGTATTTGGCATTCTTTACTTCCCAAAGCCCATGACTCAAACCGTTGGTGTCATACCATTACTTTCAGTCTTTTTGTTTAAAATTGTTCATTGTATGTCAAATATCCACAGACGGAAGTAAAGACCCCACAGCTAAAACAGCAGGGGCAGCCTTTGTTGTCCCCGAGATGGACCATGTCCACAAAATTAGACTAAATCCTGTCCTTGCGGTCTTTACCACTGAGTTGATAGCCATCGAACATGCCATCATCTGGATCCTTGAGAGCAGGATTCCAAACTCAGTTATTCTCACTGACTCCCTTAGCTCCATACAGACCCTTCAATCGGGTAAATCAAAAATGAGGCCCGAGAAGGTAAACAAAATCCTATCCCTACTTAATTTAGCCGCCACAGTAAACTTCAACATTTCCATGGAATGGATCCCTGCCCATGTAGAGATTGATGGCAACGAAATGGCGGATGGGGCGGCAAAGACAGCTATGACCACAGGCACTTACGGCCACACCAAACCCTCAAAAATGGAAGTTTACCCCCTAATAAATGAAGCAATAGCTGAAAAATGGCAAATCCAATGAACCAATAGCAACAGGGGCCGCACCTTCCATTTCCTCCAACCAAAGGTTAAACACCAATGTGACATATATAGTCCCAATAGACGTTTTGACATCGCCTACTCCCGACTAAGGCTAGGACACTGCTGGCTAGGCTGCCATCCTTACGGCAACCAGTCCGGCCTATGTCCCAACTGCAATGATGCTGATGACCTTGACCACATCTTCTTTGACTGTGTAGCTCACAGCAACCAAAGGCGAGACCTTGAATCCACCATATTTAGGCTAGGATATCATACAATAGACCTGAGACTGCTCCTGTCCCCCCCCAAAGAAACATGCAAGTGCAATACAGAAGGCAGTCTTTGAATATTTGGACAAAACTAATATCATTGCCAGGATATAGGTAGATCCCAACACAATAAGGAAAAATCACCCCCGAAACCTCCTTAATCTCACATCCAAGCCTGGTCACTTGGAAAATAACTGAATCATTATAAGGTTCAATAAACTAGCCCCCTAGTCGTACAAATAACCTCAGTAGAACGAAAATTACTAAAATTAAGGTGTATCCAACCGCCTTAATCTCACATCCAAGCATGGTTACCTGGAAAATAACAGAACCATTACAAGGTTCAACACATTTGCTCCCTAGAAACAACAGAAAGAAACCACCCTCCTTTCCCAACAACTCACAATAAGAAATAAGCTACAGTCCTGTTGTCCATCAATAATACTCCCCACTTCACCCCAAAAAAATAATGTGTCCCCTGGCCCCCTCAAGTTTACAAACAGGCTTGGTATCCTTGAAATCAACTGAGCCACTACAAGCCTCAATACATTTTCACCCTAGAAATATCCAAAAGAAACCCCCCACCCTCCCCAACAACTAGCAACGAGAAAATAGCTACGGTCCACTTGTTGTCTCATTAAATTCTTCACTTCCCAAAAGATTGGAATACTACCAAAACTCCCAGGACCAGACAAATCCCTAAAACTCTAAATATGCAATATATTTTGAAAACAACTAAACCAAAATAAGGTTTAGACCAAATGCTAATGATTTAAGCCCTAAATGGAATCTTGACCCCACCTACATCCACAAAAACAAAATTTAGCTATGGTCCTCTCTGTGACCAACAGGCACAGGCAGCTTCTTGAAATCCGGGCAAACTCAGTTACAGGTAATGGCCGCAGGGACGGAGACGGTTGTAACCTAGATCACCACCAATCCCATGTCCCCCCCCCACAGCCCATGGCACTAGCAAAGATGGGAATTTGCTCCCTACCCAAGAATTTGCTCCCTATTTTCCTCTTCTTTTTTTTCCCTATACCTGCCCTGGGCCCAGCCAAGACAGGGGGCTTGTTCCATCAAAACCTATAAAGCGAAGTCTGATGGAGGCATGCAGTTTGGGGAAGACAGAACGTATGTTGACAACAGCCCAAAGAGAGCCCCCGAAGGCTGTGTGCATGGGAAGTGATTTATGCGGAACTGCGTACAGGCCCATTTGGGTGCGATCCCACTGCCACTTGATTTATTCCTGGGATTTTTCCTTTTTCACTCTCCTTTTTATATTTTCTGTCCCCTACCAAAGAACTAGACCCCACCTAAGAATTAGCATCCTGAGGTGTTCCAGGCAATCCCTAATTACTTATACCACTGCAAATTGCATTAGTTAACAATGGAATTTGCCCCCCACCAAAAAATTTGCTCCCCAACCAAGAATTTGCTCCCTTTTTTTCTTTTTAGCTCACCTGTACTTCCCAAAGCCCATGAATCAAATCAGTGGTGTCATACCATTTATTTCAGTCCGTTGCTTTATTTTCCCAAATTTTTTTATGTTTGACAATATCAACGGAATTTGATAGAATATTCGAAAGTTTGCGTACGATCAATTTTGGAATATGTGAGATATTAGGCATTCAATAGTTTCCAATGCTCTTAACTTGTATGATGGAAAATGGCATGCCATTAATTCTGGCCTATTTGTTAATAATTTTACACTATAAGTAAAATGTTGACAATATTAAGAAGAATATTCCAAGTTTGCCCGTGATCAGTTTTGGAATATGCGAGAAATTTGAGATTCTGTACATTTGAAAGCTCTTTTACTTGAATTGACAATGTCATGCAGTTAACTGCAGCATATATGTTAATAATTTTACATCATATGTCAAATGTCAAAACCATTCAACAGAATATTCCAAGTTTGTACGCAATCAATTTTGGAATATGTGAGATATTTGAGATTCAGTGCATTCAAAAGCTCTTTAATTTGTATCAACAATGTCATGCTGTTAATTGCAGCATATTTCTTAATTATTTTACCTCATATGTCAAATGTCAACAATTTTAAGAGAATATTCCAAGTTTGCTCGTGATCAATTTTGGAATATGTGAGATATTTGGCATTCCATAGTTTCCACTGCTCATAACTTGTACTGACAATGTCATAAAATTAATACTGGCCTATTTGTTAATAATTTTACACTTTATGTCAAATGTTGACCAAATTTAACAGAATATTCCAAGTTTGCTCGCGGTCAATTTTGGAATATGTGAGATATTCGCCATTCTGTACTTCCTAAAGGCCATGACTCAAATCAATGGTGTCATACCATTTATTCCAGCATGTTTGATCAATATTTTTTTTTATGTTTGTCCATATCAACAAAATTTGATAAATTTGATAGAATATTCCAAGTTTGCTCGCGATCAGTTTTGGAATATGTGAGATATTTGGCATTCAATAGTTTCCAATGCTCTTAATTTGTATCGACAATGTCCTGCCATTAATTCTGGCCTTTTTGTTAATAATTTTACACTATATGTCAAATGTTGACAAAATTAAAAAGAATATTCCAAGTTTGCTCGCGATCAATTTTGGAATATGTGAGATATTTGAGATTCAGTGCATTCAAAAGCTCTTTAATTTGTATCAACAATGTCTTGCTGTTAATTGCAGCATATTTCTTAATTATTTTACCTCATATGTCAAATGTCAACAATTTTAAGAGAATATTCCAAGTTTGCTCGTGATCAATTTTGGAATATGTGAGATATTTGGCATTCCATTGTTTCCACTGCTCATAACTTGTATTGACAATGTCATGCAATTAATACTGGCCTATTTGTTAATCATTTTACACTTTATGTCAAATGTTGACCAAATTTAACAGAATATTCCAAGTTTGTTCGCGATCAATTTTGGAATATGTGAGATATTCGCCATTCTGTACTTTCTAAAGGCCATGACTCAAATCAATGGTGTCATACCATTTATTCCAGCATGTTTGTTCAATATTTTTTTGATGTTTGGCCATATCAACAAAATTTGATAAATTTGATAGAATATTCCAAGTTTGCTCGCGATCAATTTTGGAATTGTGAGATATTTGGCATTCAATAGTTTCCAATGCTCTTTATTTGTATCGACAATGTCATGCCATTAATTCTGGCCTATTTGTTAATAATTTTACACTATATGTCAAATGTTGACAAAATTAAAAAGAATATTCCAAGTTTGCTCGCGATCAATTTTGGAATATGTGAGATATTTGAGATTCAGTGCATTCAAAAGCTCTTTAATTTGTATCAACAATGTCATGCTGTTAATTGCAGCATATTTCTTAATTATTTTACCTCATATGTCAAATGTCAACAATTTTAAGAGAATATTCCAAGTTTGCTCGTGATCAATTTTGGAATATGTGAGATATTTGGCATTCCATAGTTTCCACTGCTCATAACTTATATTGACAATGTCATGCAATTAATACTGGCCTATTTGTTAATCATTTTACCTTTTATGTCAAATGTTGACCAAATTTAACAGAATATTCCAAGTTTGCTCGCGATCAATTTTGGAATATGTGAGATATTCGCCATTCTGTACTTTCTAAAGGCCATGACTCAAATCAATGGTGTCATACCATTTATTCCAGCATGTTTGTTCAATATTTTTTTTGATGTTTGTCCATATCAACAAAATTTGATAAATTTGATAGAATATTCCAAGTTTGCTCGCGATCAATTTTGGAATATGTGAGATATTTGGCATTCAATAGTTTCCAATGCTCTTAATTTGTATCGACAATGTCATGCCATTAATTTTGGCCTATTTGTTAATAATTTTACACTATATGTCAAATGTTGACAAAATTAAAAAGAATATTCCAAGTTTGCTCGCGATCAATTTTGGAATATGTGAGATATTAGGCATTCAATAGTTTCCAATGCTCTTAACTTGTATGATGGAAAATGGCATGCCATTAATTCTGGCCTATTTGTTAATAATTTTACACTATAAGTAAAATGTTGACAATATTAAGAAGAATATTCCAAGTTTGCCCGTGATCAGTTTTGGAATATGCGAGAAATTTGAGATTCTGTACATTTGAAAGCTCTTTTACTTGAATTGACAATGTCATGCAGTTAACTGCAGCATATATGTTAATAATTTTACATCATATGTCAAATGTCAAAACCATTCAACAGAATATTCCAAGTTTGTACGCAATCAATTTTGGAATATGTGAGATATTTGAGATTCAGTGCATTCAAAAGCTCTTTAATTTGTATCAACAATGTCATGCTGTTAATTGCAGCATATTTCTTAATTATTTTACCTCATATGTCAAATGTCAACAATTTTAAGAGAATATTCCAAGTTTGCTCGTGATCAATTTTGGAATATGTGAGATATTTGGCATTCCATAGTTTCCACTGCTCATAACTTGTACTGACAATGTCATAAAATTAATACTGGCCTATTTGTTAATAATTTTACACTTTATGTCAAATGTTGACCAAATTTAACAGAATATTCCAAGTTTGCTCGCGGTCAATTTTGGAATACGTGAGATATTCGCCATTCTGTACTTCCTAAAGGCCATGACTCAAATCAATGGTGTCATACCATTTATTCCAGCATGTTTGATCAATATTTTTTTTTATGTTTGTCCATATCAACAAAATTTGATAAATTTGATAGAATATTCCAAGTTTGCTCGCGATCAGTTTTGGAATATGTGAGATATTTGGCATTCAATAGTTTCCAATGCTCTTAATTTGTATCGACAATGTCCTGCCATTCATTCTGGCCTTTTTGTTAATAATTTTACACTATATGTCAAATGTTGACAAAATTAAAAAGAATATTCCAAGTTTGCTCGCGATCAATTTTGGAATATGTGAGATATTTGAGATTCAGTGCATTCAAAAGCTCTTTAATTTGTATCAACAATGTCTTGCTGTTAATTGCAGCATATTTCTTAATTATTTTACCTCATATGTCAAATGTCAACAATTTTAAGAGAATATTCCAAGTTTGCTCGTGATCAATTTTGGAATATGTGAGATATTTGGCATTCCATTGTTTCCACTGCTCATAACTTGTATTGACAATGTCATGCAATTAATACTGGCCTATTTGTTAATCATTTTACACTTTATGTCAAATGTTGACCAAATTTAACAGAATATTCCAAGTTTGTTCGCGATCAATTTTGGAATATGTGAGATATTCGCCATTCTGTACTTTCTAAAGGCCATGACTCAAATCAATGGTGTCATACCATTTATTCCAGCATGTTTGTTCAATATTTTTTTGATGTTTGGCCATATCAACAAAATTTGATAAATTTGATAGAATATTCCAAGTTTGCTCGCGATCAATTTTGGAATATGTGAGATATTTGGCATTCAATAGTTTCCAATGCTCTTTATTTGTATCGACAATGTCATGCCATTAATTCTGGCCTATTTGTTAATAATTTTACACTATATGTCAAATGTTGACAAAATTAAAAAGAATATTCCAAGTTTGCTCGCGATCAATTTTGGAATATGTGAGATATTTGAGATTCAGTGCATTCAAAAGCTCTTTAATTTGTATCAACAATGTCATGCTGTTAATTGCAGCATATTTCTTAATTATTTTACCTCATATGTCAAATGTCAACAATTTTAAGAGAATATTCCAAGTTTGCTCGTGATCAATTTTGGAATATGTGAGATATTTGGCATTCCATAGTTTCCACTGCTCATAACTTATATTGACAATGTCATGCAATTAATACTGGCCTATTTGTTAATCATTTTACCTTTTATGTCAAATGTTGACCAAATTTAACAGAATATTCCAAGTTTGCTCGCGATCAATTTTGGAATATGTGAGATATTCGCCATTCTGTACTTTCTAAAGGCCATGACTCAAATCAATGGTGTCATACCATTTATTCCAGCATGTTTGTTCAATATTTTTTTTGATGTTTGTCCATATCAACAAAATTTGATAAATTTGATAGAATATTCCAAGTTTGCTCGCGATCAATTTTGGAATATGTGAGATATTTGGCATTCAATAGTTTCCAATGCTCTTAATTTGTATCGACAATGTCATGCCATTAATTTTGGCCTATTTGTTAATAATTTTACACTATATGTCAAATGTTGACAAAATTAAAAAGAATATTCCAAGTTTGCTCGCGATCAATTTTGGAATATGTGAGATATTTGAGATTCTGTTACATTTAAAAGCTCATAAATTGTATTGACAATGTCTGCTGTTAATTGCAGCATATGTTTTAATAATTTTACATCATATTTCAAATGTCAACATAATTTAACGGAATATTCCTAGTTTGCTCGCGATAAATTTTGGAATATGTAAGATATTTGCCTTTATGTACTACCCAAAGCCCATGATTCATATCAGTAGTGTCATACCATTTATTTCAGCATGTTTGTTCAATATTTTTTGATGTTTGACAATATTAACAAAATTTGATACATGTAGAATATTCCAAGTTTGCTCACGATCAATTTTGAAATATGTGTGATAGTAGGCATTGCATATTTTATAAAGGTCTTAACTTGTATCGACAATGTCATGCCATTGATTCTGGCATATTTGTTAATAATTTTACACTTAATGTCAAATGCTGACTAAATTTAACAGAATATTCCAAGTTTGCCCATGATCCATTTTGGGATATGTGAGATATTTGAGATTCTGTACATTCAAAAGCTCTTTTACTTGTATTGACAATAACATGCATTTAATTGCAGCATTTTTGTTAATGATTTTACATCATATGTCAAATGTCAACAAAATTTAACAGAATATTCCAAGTTTGCTCGCGATCAATTTTGGAATATGTGCGATATTTGCCATTCTGTACTTCCGAAAGTCCATGACTCAAATCAGTGGTGTCATACCATTTATTTCAGCATGTTTGTTCAATATTTGTTTGATGTTTGACTATATCAACAAAATTTGATAGAATATTCCAAGTTTGCTCGCGATCAGTTTTGGAATATGTGAGATATTTGGCATTAAATAGCTTCCACTGCTCTTAACTTGTATCAACAATGTCATGCCATTAGTTCCGGCCTATTTGTTAATAATTTTACATTATTTGTCCAAAGTTGACTAAATTTAACAGAATATTCCAAGTTTGCTCGCGATCAATTTTGGAATATGTGAGATATTTGAGATTCAGTGCATTCAAAAACTCTTTAATTTGTATCAACAATGTCATGCTGTTAATCGCAGCATATTTGTAAATTACTTTACCTCATATGTCCAATGTCAACAAAATTTAAGAGAATATTCCAAGTTTGCTCACAATCAATTTTGGAATATGTGAGATATTTGGCATGCCATAGTTTCCACTGCTCATAAATTGTATTGACAATGTCATGCAATTAATTCTGGCCTATTTGTTAATAATTTTACACTTTATGTCAAATGTTGACCAAATTTAACTGAATATTCCAAGTTTGCTCGCGATCAATTTTGGAATATGTGAGATATTTAAGAATCTGTACGTTTGAAAGCTCTTTTGCTTGTATTTACAATGCCATGCAGTTAATTGCAGCATATTTGTTAATGAGTTTATCTCATATGTCAAATGTCAACAAATTTAAGAGAATATTCCAAGAGTGCTCGCAATCAATTTTGGAATATGTGAGATATTTTCAAGGATCAAAATTATAGCATGTTTAATAGCAATCAATTCAATTCATGCAAATACAATACAGAAGGCAGTCTTCGAATACCTGGACAAAATCAATATCATTGCCAGGATATAGATTCTAATACAATAAGGAAAAAAATCCCCCCAAATTTTCTCTAATTCAAGCCCTTGTTGCTAACCACCTACCCAACCCATGTCCCAAAATCCCTGGATCCACATTAAACACCTACTAAGTACAATGCTCGTGACAAAACTACCAATCCAGTAAAAGCCCTAGAACCCATCTGTACAACAACAATCCAACTTTCCCTACTGTCATATAAATAACATTTGTCTATTGATAATAAGGCTACAAGACCTGTCAGCGGGACAGGACAGCTCGCCTGACAGCGCCTTGCCCATCAACTAAAACACTTAAACGTAAAACTTTAATATTTTGCTAACGCTGCTGCCGCCTCTGACGCCAACACCGGGGGTAGTGCAATAGCTCTTCCTGTACATTCATACAGATGAGCTAAAAATTAATGTGTATCCAACCTCCTTGATCTCACACCCAGGCTTAGTTACCTGGAAACTAACTGAACCATTATAAGGTTCAACACATTTGCTCCCTAGAAACAGCCAAAAAGAAACCACCCTCCCCTCCCAATAATTCGCAATAAGAAATAAGCTATGGACTTCTTGTCCATTAATAATATTCTCCATTTCCCAAAAAATTAATGTGTATCCAACCTCCTTAATCTCACACCCAGGCTTAGTTACCTGGAAACTAACTGAACCATTATAAGGTTCAACACATTTGCTCCCTAGAAACAGCCAAAAGAAACCACCCTCCCAATAATTCGCAATAAGAAATAAGCTACGGACTTCTTATCCATTAATAATATTCTCCATTTCCCAAAAAATTAATGTGTATCCAACCTCCTTAATCTCACACCCAGGCTTAGTTACCTAGAAACTAACTAACCTTTATAAGGTTCAACACATTTGCTCCCTAGAAACAGCCAAAAGAAACCGCCCTCCCCTCCCAACAATCCGCAATAAGAAATCAGCTACAGTCCACCTGACCACAAATATTATTCTCCATTTCCCAAAATATTGGAACACTAACAAAATTCCCATGAACATAGAGACCCTTAAAACTTTAATTATGCAATATATTTTGAAACCAACTAAACCAAGATAAGGTTTAGAACAAATGCTACAGTTCTAGACCCCAAAAGTAATTTTTACCCCGCCTACCTCCCTCTCAACAGAATTAAGCTACAGTCCTCTTCGAGACCATGAGGCAAATTCTATGTAACCCAGGCAACCTCAATTACACATGAGGGCCACAAAAACATGGGACAATCTCTTATCCCCCACTGCCCACTCCATTAGTTAATAAGGGAATTTGCTCCCCACCCAAGCATTTGCTCCCCTTTTTTTCATCTAGGCCTGGGGCCGAAGTGTGCAACAAATTGCCATGCATCTCCAGTAGCCCTGAATTGTATTGCTAAGGCCAACCTACAGTTTGTGAGATATTTGTCATTCTGTTTGTTCAAATGCTTGTTAATAGCACTGATAATGCCATCTCATTAATTTGAGACTATCTGATAATAATTTTACATTCTAAGTACCTTTCTGGCAAAACTAAGGCGAATATTCCAAGTGGGGTTGCAACGATCATAATTGTCATTAGTTCATTACTAGCAACAACCATAGAGGATAGGGATTGGGAGGGGCCTAAATTTGTTAAAATCTTCATCTGTTCCTTCTGTCTGCTTTATCTGTGGTAGCTTTGAACTAGGCCCTTGAAGGACCATTTAGTGTTCCTTTAAAGCTATTTTTTTCGATGAACCTGCAAAAGAAATACACTTCTTGGTCTGGAAATAAGAAATCCCGCAAATTTGCTCCCCATTTCCCTGGGGGGGAATGGGGAGCAAATTCTTGGGTAGGGAGCAAATCCCTGCTAATGCCATGGGCTGGGAGGGACATGGGATTGGTGATGATCTAGGTTACAACTGTCTCCGTCCCTGCGGCCATAACCTGTAACTGAGTTTGCCTGGATTTCAAGAAGCTGCCTGCGTCTGTTGGTCACAGAGAGGACCGTAGCTAAATTTTGTTTCTGGGGATGTAGGCTGGGTCAAGATTCCATTTAGGGCTTAAATCATTAGCATTTGGTCTAAACCTTATTTTGGTTTAGTTGTTTTAAAAAAATATTGCATATTTAGAGTTTTAGGGGTTTGTCTGGTCCTGGGAGTTTTGGTAGTGTTCCAATCTTTTAGGAAGTGAAGAATTTAATGAGACAACAGGTGGACTGTAGCTTTTTTCTTGTTGCTAGTTGTTGGGAAGGGAGGGGGGTTTCTTTTGGATATTTCTAGGGTGAAAATGTGTTGAACCTTATAATGGCTCAATCGATTTCCAGGATGCCAAGCCTGTTTGTAAATTTAAGGGGGTTGGGGGACACATTATTTTTGGGGTGAAGTGGGGAGTATTATTGATGGACAACAGGACTGTAGCTTATTTCTTATTGTGAGTTGCTGGGAAAGGAGGGCTGTTTCTTTCTGTTGTTTCTAGGGAGCTAGGCCATCACGGCAGTTCTCTTAAGCTTGCCAGTGGTCAGACTTGTGTCCATGAAAAAAATAAAAGGAGGAGCAAATTCTATGCTGGGGATCAAATACATTCCAAAATTCATGTTTCAATATTTGATGACCACTCCATGAGTCCACCATTCCCAAGGGAACTATAGACCGAGGGCTAAGCACCCAAACTGCTCTGTGTGTCATACCACATAAATCGTTGCCCAGGTACACAGGCTCGGCTGCTCAAAGGTAGACAACTGGCACCAATAACTGAAGAAAGAAATGTCCCACAATGGCTTTGGGACCATGCAGCATTTACTGAATTACGACCATGCATGACCCTTCTGCCTCTGATAAGCATCTTCCTCAGACACCTGCCTGTGGTCAGACTTGTGGCAAGGAGAAATAAAGAAGCGGGGGAAGGGGAGGGAAGAAAATTCTGAATTGGGGGTCAAATTCCAGGTAGTTGTAGTAATGACAGAGGGAGAGGATGGTAGTGGGGAGAGTGTGGTTGTGGGATAGGGTTTAATAGTGGTGTAAGTTTGTGTAAATATTGCAGATTTTATTTGTGACACATGGGAGATAATCCTCTTAGTCTTATAGAGAAGTATTGGTTCTGTAATTAATGGATTTGGATGCCTGTTAAATGTGTTGGGCATAGCTGTATTTGTGCAATATGGGTGATAACGCAATGTTAGCATGGGGGTAATACCATTTTGCCTCCCTGTCCTTTCGACCGAGCCAGTCAATTACCATACATGCAAAAGTGGCTGCCGACCGAGACAATCAACAGCAGTATCAGCTTGGTCAACAGCTATAACAATAGTACCTTTTATCGTTATTGGTAGTGCTTACGATTGTATTCTCAGTCGAAAGCCACTTTGTATAGTACAGACTTGGTCGAAAGCACAGGTAGCCAAGTTGGTATTACCCCCCGTGGTTAGTGACAAAGCCAGGCTGAATGGTGTTGAGGGGTCAACTGGAAAGTGAACAGAATATCAGGAAGTGAGAAGTCAGGAATCAAAGGGGAGTTATTAAGATATCAATAATTAGGCTAAATGTTTCCTGGGGATGGTGAACTTGTCTGGGTTGGGTGAATTAAGAAAGAGTAAAATGATGGAATAAGGAAGAGGTTTGTCTATTAGAGATGCATCCCTGAAAAGAGACAGCAAAGAAGAACCATGGTATGCTAGTGGAAGTTTACCCTATTTTCCTGTGGAAAGGGTAAAAGAAAAAAGGACCATAGTGAAAATCTGAGAAATGGCTGCTATGTAGGAAGAGAAATGATTTTTGTGTCTAGAACACTGATATATCCCCTGTACCTTATCATGGTTTAGGTAGTGTCCAAGTATTGTAGTTCTCATGTATAATTAAGATTGCTTGACACTGGTAAAATTTTACCTAAAAAACTGTTAGAAGAATTATAGGGTGACAGTAGCTAAATTCTGACTGGAAGAAAATAGTCGGAGAAAAAGATTCTTTTAGGGCCTGGAATTGTAGTATGTGTTCTAAACCTTGTTATGGTTTAGTAGTTTCAAAACACATTGGTCGAAATGTGATATTAAGGTGTCTGGATACACATTCAATTTATCCCTATTGTCAGTAAAGAGAAAATATTATGGGACAGTAGGAAAATTCTAATTGTAATCAGGCAGATAGAGCTGGTAGCTTTTTTAAGGTTCATGATCTTAGTACAAGTGTTGTTATTAACAGAAAGTGCTGTTATTAACAGACAATTGGTTGATGTCCAAATATTTTGGTAAAAGAGAGATAGTTATTTGAGAATAGCATGACCATAGCAGAATTCTTATTGTGGGCTAGCGGTTGGAGAAAATATTTTTTTGGTTATGGTAATGTAGTAAGAGTATTAAACCTTATTACGGTTTAGTTAGTTTCAGAGAAATTAGCCTAGGTCTGTAATTAAGGTGGCCGGATACACATTGATTTTTCCCCCTACTGTCAACAGAGAGAGGTATTATGACAAGACATAGGAAAAGTCTGGTTTTAGTCTGACAGATGGAACTGGTGGTTTTTATTGGGCTCAGAATCTTAGCATAAATGTTGTACCTAACACAGATTTGATTCGTGTCCAAATATTTTGGGAGAAGAGGCATAGTTATGAGTATTTGAGAATGTTTGTTAGTGTTACTTTGTATGGAGAAGATATGGTGACAGAAAGCTTAGAAGGCCAAGATATAGATTTTGGAAATTATGTTGTCCTACTGCTGGTGGTAAATATGGTAAATAGGGCTCGAAGTTGTTTTTGGGGAGTTGGGATGAATTGTTGAAGAGGAGACCCGGTAGCTAAGTAGGCTAAGTGCTGGCCTGCTGATCTAGCAGGTATGGTCATGTGTGCCGTGGTTATAGCTGCCTGCCTTTGCTGCATTATCTGCCATAATATGCCATTTCATTACCATCAGTTCCTACATGGGCTGGGATCCATTTCAAAGAAATATTGAAATTTACTGTAGCAGCTAGGCTGAGTAAAGTTTAGGATTCTGTTTACTTTATCCAGACTAGTTTTTGATTTGCCTGACTGTAAGGCCTGTATTGAGCTGAGGGAGTCAATAAGGATGACTGAGTTTGGGATCTTATTTTCAAGGATCTAAATTATAGCATGTTTAATAGAAATCAATTCAGTGGTGAAGACAGATAGGACAGGATTGGACAGGACCTGTAAAATTCATGTGCGGACTGCTAATTTATAGGTCCACCTACATTTTATTGGTCCACCGATACTTAGAATTTATCGGTTGACCAATAAAATTACATTGCATGGACAAAAATGCAGATGCAATTTGCATCTATAAAAATACTGTGCATCTATAAATTTATTGATGGATGGACAATATCCCCGGTTGCATATATTTTATAAGAGCTGCGATAATAGCCCTCTGTATAGTTAGACCAGTCAGACATTAATATCAGCTGGAGTAGACAACTAATTGGCTGATATATACAAGAGCTGTCACCTGACAACAAAGTTTTCCTGAATTGGTACTTGTCTATCTCACAGGCATTTGTCACTATGGTTTGCACTAAAGAAACAAATTTTGGCTTAAAGACAAAATTCTATATCAATGACCTTGACTTCAGGGTCACCCAGTGCTATGGGGTGGGGTAGTATTTTGTAAAAACACAATTAAGCCAGTATCTAACATCAGTTCAAGTAAAGTGACTGTGACCTAATTTTTGACCCTATGCCCCACCCCAGGCCTCATCCAGGGGTACGATGATACAGAATATAAGGATATGCTGTGATATGATTATATTCCAAATATAAAAGGGTTATGGCCAGTGGCTAATTGTTTAGATTTAAGATCACTGCCAAAAGAGGTCATGAAAAATTTATACCTGGATCAATAATTTTATCGTTGGACATGTAAAATTTACCAGTGGACCCATAGAATTTATCAGTGGACCAATAAAATTTATCGGTCCACCCATACTTTTATGGGTGCACCTATAGTTTATTGTTCTGCACCTGTAAATTTTATCAGTCCACCTTCAAATGCCAAATATTGATGGATCGATAAAAAATTGGTGGAGCAGTAAATTAGCTGCATTGTATGAAGTTTATCGGTCCATTGAATAAAATTTACAGGTGCACCACTTAATTTTAGTGGTGCACCTATGTTTTTATACTTGGACCGGTCAGTTAATTAGAGCCACTTGGTTATGGTGCAGAAGGTTGTTGTTTTGAGTCGGGGTTGGGCCAGACTGGAAAACTCTGTTAATCAAGCAGAAAACAGGAATATTTTTTGGAATCAGGAAATGTTGTTGTTTTGTTGCTTTATGTCCACAGTAAACAGTTATGGTCATGTCGGGATGGTCATTTAACCTTACCACACTATTCCTGGGCAGGCTTAGACCTCCTAAGCAGTTAACGTGTACTAAATGCACATACTTTTGTCCATTAAACTGACAATAGCCTTTCTTGAATCAGCAGGAGGAGAAATGAAATTATGTGGCCAGACTAGGTATCGAACCTGGGACCTCAGGCTCTTTGAGTCGGACGTGCTACCAACTGTGCTATGCCATACGGCTAAACAGAGAAGGACTAGGCAGTGAAAGGAGGGGAATGGGCTTCACCTTGCATATGCTGTGCTCAAGATACATTCAAGATACTGTCCTACAGCCACTGCACTATGGGACCCCACTTTATTGTTTTGTATTGTAGCGTTAGCCGGGTCGTCCATCAAATCAAGCAACCGGTCACCCATCCAGGTACTAACAGCGATCTCCGTTGCTTAACTTCGTGAAAGAGCCTTCCACTCTACCCGTGTCGCCATAAAAGCCGGCTTCTACAGCAAGGCTGTAGAAGTGTTTATATACCTAAACCGGTTACATTTCCCCCTCTTCTCTTGACTTCATCCCCAAGTCACCAACTGCTCACTTAGCAGACCCGAGGACGGAGCCTATGCAACGCAACCAGGGACGCCTTTTCCTGTACACCTGGGTCTGGAGATGATGGTCCTGTCATCTCCCATCCCACCGCTGCCACCAAATGTAGCATTAGCCAGGTTGTCCACCAAGTCAAGCAACCAGTCACCCATCCAGGTACTAACCGCGATCTCCGTTGCTTAACTTTGTGAAAGAGCCTTCCACTCTACCCTTGTCACCATAAAAGCCGGCTTCTACAGCAAGGCTGTAGAAGTGACTATATACCTAAACCCGTAACATTATTACTCTATCTCTCAACTTGAATGAAAATAGTGGTGTAATAAATCTGCCAATTAACTAATTAAAAAGATAAAGGTTTCCTATCTAACTTATTTAGCAGCATATTAAAACATCGTTGTCATAATTGTGTCGAAGAACAACAACAAAAACTGTTTATTTTGCCATTTAGTGCCATAACTTACCACAGATCAAGTATACCAGCTCTGCTATTACATGAAAATGATTTAATTAACGGAAATATATGGGCATAATATTAATATATTCCTATATGCTTAATATATGCAGTCTATAGCTATTTCAAACAATACAAACACGAATGAAATATATTATCTACGCCAGCGGACAATCTCGAGATTACTCGATCAATTTTGGGATACCTCGATATTCCAAGTTTGCTCGTTATCCCAAAAAAGTTCACATCAATATCACTTCACATATGGCTGTCATGAACTCAGACCTCCACTGTTGTGATTAAATAGTCCCGCACTTCCAACAGTGACTGGTCAAGTAAAAGTATTGAGGTCACCACGTCAGACAGAAAAGTGATTTCTATATCTTATCGCTTGTTAAAGCAGTTGCAACAATATAAATAGTCTGCCTGCTTTTCGATAGGACTACTAAATTAATAAGCGTCTACTGGAATTAGTCTTTGTCACCAAACGCTTATTACAATTTAGCGTGCAAAACTGCTACGCAAAAACAATTATTCTTTTTCATATTTCTTATGATTTAACAAGCAAAACGTATACAAGCATAGCATGACATGAATTAAAATTATGATTTAAAGCAAAAGATGAAAGGGTACGCTTTTCTACAACTGTAATATACCAAGTTTTACCCCTGACAGTTTTTCGACTCTGACCAACTAAGGGCAGTAACTCTAATCTCTTCAATAATAAACCACACTGGTCTGAAATCTAACGGAATGGACTAGAACTGATGTGATGTTGGGGAAGTTGCATCAAACTACACCATTTTTGGGACCTGTCATTTATTAGCAGGTGGTCAGGTGAGGGGCTTGGTACATTCTTGATGTGTGTGTGTGGGGGGGGGGGGGGGGGGGGGTGAGGGGTTTAGAGGTCGGGGTCGGGCGGATTTTTTGTGACCTAATGGTGGAGAGGCCGGGGAGGGGAGGGAGTGTATGTGTGTGTGTGGGGGGGGGTGGGGGGGGTGGGGGGGGGAGTCGAAAATCAATAAGACAGAGCAGGGAGGGTCATATACTTTGTGAGGCGTATGGGAGGGGGTGGGAGGGGTCAGAATCCTTCCATCAGTCTTCATTTAAAAATGTTAAGCTTCTGGGGGTCTGATCTTCCCAAGATGTATCTATGGAGCAAGTTTGAAGACTCTAGCCCTCGTGGTTTATTAAAAAACTGAGCTTAACCCAACAGGTAAATATTTTTACTACGTTTAATCAACCGTGAAATAAAGGCCATGGCTCGATATGCATCGCTGCTTTCAATAGACCTTGAAGGCTTCCACAGAAATATCAATGCAGCAAGTATGAAGAGTCTAGCCATTGCGGTTACTTAGAAACTGAGCTAAACGCAACGGTTGCGTTTAGCCCAGTTTCTGAGTAAACGCAATGGCTGGAACTGAGGTGACTATTTTTTCCTACGTTCAATCAATCGTGAAATATAGGTCATGGCCCGATATGCATCACTGTTTTCAGTAGATCTTCCCCGGACGCATCATGGAGCAATTTTGAAGACTATAGTCACTGAGGTTACTTAGAAACTGAACTTAACGCATCAGGTGAATATATCTTTTTATGTTCAATCAACCGTGAAATTTAGCCCATGGCCCGATATACGACATCACTGCTTTCAGTGGAATTTCCTCAGATGCTTCTATGGAGCAAGCTTGGAGACTCTAGCCCATGCGGTTACGTAGAAACTGAGAACTGGGATAAATGCAACAGGTAAATATTTTTCCAGGTTCAATCAACCGTGAAATATAGGTCATGGTCTGATATGCGTCTCTGCTTTCAGTAGATCTTCCCCAGATGTATCTATGGAGCAAGTTTGAAGACTCTAGCCCTTGTGGCTACTTAGAAACTGAGCTTAACGCAAGAGTTGAATATTTTTTCTATGTTCAATCAATCGTAAAATAGAGGCCCTGGCCCAATATGCATTGCTACTTTCAGCAGATCTTCCCTAGACGTATCTATGGAGCAAGTTTGAAGACTCCAGCCCTTGCGGTTACCTAGAAACCGAGCTAAACACAACAGGTGAAGTTTTTTTCTATGCATGGCCCGATATGCATCTCTGCTTTCAGTAGATCTTCCCTGGACGTATCTATGGAGCAAGTTTAGAGACTCTACCCTTGTGGTTACTTTAGAAAATGAGCTAATGCATCACTGCTTTCAGTAGATCTTCTTCAGATGTATTTATGGAGCAAGTTTGGGGACTCTAGCCCTTGTGGTTACTTAGAAACTGAGCTAAACGCAACAGGCGAACATCTTTTTATGTTCAATCAACAGTAAAAATAAGATCATGGCCCGATATGCATCGCTGCTTTCAGTAGACCTTCCCCAGACGTTTCTTTGGGGCAAGTTTGAAGACTCTAGCCATCCTTGAAACCGAGCTGAAGCAACAGGGGCCGTATTTATAAAACGACTTAAGTGGTTGCTATGCTGTTGCTAAGGATGAATTTCTATGAAGGAGATTCCCTACAACTATGAAATTTGGTCTGGAGGAACAGTCTTTGTAAGACTGTTCCTCCAGAGCAAATTTCATAGTTGTAGGGAATCTCCTTCAAAGAAATTTAGCCTTAGCAACAGCATAGCAACCACTTAAGTCGTTTTATGAATACGGCCCCAGGTGAATATTTTACAAAGGCGCACGCGCATGCGGACGCACACGAAGGGCATTGCATAAGCATGTCTTTGCTTCGCAAAGTCGCGCTAAAAAGTGAAGTGTCGTTCGATTGATTTTGAAAAAAAAAAAAAAAAAAAACATTCTCGAAATTTGGTGATGGTGACTCTGTAGAATGGCTGCTCAAAACCATTTTAAAGGTCGGGCCGAACTCTGGGACATTTTCTGCATTCTGGGCATATTAAAACTGCATTTTATCTGCTTCTGGTTACTTTAGTTTTGTGCTTCAATCAATAACTCAAAACCACTATAACATGATGGGACCGAGAACTTTTCAGTCGCCCCTCGTGTATTTGGAGTTTCATAAAAAATTCGCCCAATGGTTCATATAATATTATGTAAAATATTATGTAAAATGTCACCGTCCCGTTTTACTCTAAATGCTGACTGACAGGCTTCTTTCCTCCTCGACAATAAACCTTCTTCATTTTGAGGCCCAATCATTTGTAACTACCACCACCCACACGCAAGGAATGGCAGAAGATAGAGCAGGAGATAGGGGTATTAGGGTTTGGGGTGCGGGGAGGGGGGTGAGGGCGGGGTTATGCCAGGCTTTTACTTTGACGTTGTCCCTGCAGTGCTTGCATGCTTGATTTGAAAAAGTTACCCATTCGACAGAGAGTGATTTTCAGTGGCTGGCTGTTCCGTTGGGGATTCGAATCCGCGACCTTGTGCACCATAACCGAGACAATGACAGAAACAGGAACTGCAATGATAACAAAATCAAACTGATGAACGTTTGTTTCCTATTACTGGTCTGTGACATTTAAGTGTCCATGTGCTTGACCTCTGATATTTAGCATTATCATGGAAAAATAAGATGTCAGCTTA
Source organism: Ctena decussata (assembly GCA_963989385.1). NCBI lineage: Eukaryota > Metazoa > Mollusca > Bivalvia > Lucinida > Lucinidae > Ctena > Ctena decussata. The sequence continues at coordinate 60,997,332 of OZ022503.1, forward strand.
GACACGGAAGAGCTGCATCCCTTACCATACTTATACACAAGTCCATACGCTCTAGACTTCTTGAGCTGCATAAAAGGGTAAAATGTACTAACTAGCACAGGATGCACATTCGTATCTTTGCTTGGAAACCAGCAGTTTGCAGAATGCCTTATTTCTTTCGCCTAATTAAACATTAAGCACCCTCTTCAGCAGCTCCGGCTTTGGTTGATTACAGCTGTCTGTGGTGTGTATTGTGGAAAAATAAATGAGTTACTTTATTGTAGTAGAAGTTTATTACCCAGCAGGCACATGACGTCGAAATAATGTCGTATTGACGTCGATGCGACGTGATGACGTTGCATCGACGTCAGTACGACGTTATTTTGAGACGTACCCGCTAGGTAACTGGCACCACCCCAGCAGGTACTGTACGTCGCACTGACGCCGTACATCGACGTCACATCGATGCCACCACGGCTTCAATTTGACGTCATTTGGTCGCTGGGACGGACATTGTTGAAACAACGTTGATATGACGTTATTTTAATGTTGTGTTCCAAATAGGTACATTCAAATTAAAATACTGAAGAGAATTAAACCACAAAGATAACGAAAAGGAGAAAGAAAAAAAGAAATAAAGTTCGCATAGATGGTTTGTTATCTAAAGCACAATATTGTGTTATCAGTTTATGGGTTTTACATGTTTGTCGCACTATGCTATTCGAGCAATCTAAATAGGCAAGCAAGTGAAGGAAAAAACATGATATTGCGGGATTATTTAAGTTCGAGAGAGGTATGTAAAATCATCGGGGTGGGTAAATGTGAATTACCTTGTACACTTGTATCATAGAAGTTGAACGCCAGTCACACTCACACCCACGATTTTAAGTCAGAGGTCCTGGATTCGAAACACGGTCTGGCCACATACTTTCGTTTCTCGTTCCGCTGAGAAGGACAGTCACTGTCAGTTACTGGCGAAAGTATGTGCACTTAGTACTGGTTAACCGCATAGGAGGTCTAAGCCTGCCCAGGAATAGTGTCGTTAGGTTAACTGACCGTCCCGACATGACCTTAGCTGTTTATCGTGGACGTAAAGCAACAAATCAATAAAAAAAAAAAAAAAAAAAAAACACACCCACGATTTGATTCCTTTGAGTGTGAGTAAGAGGTTTTACACTCAAACTGGAATGTACCTGGAAAACTGATTTGCGGTCGAGTGAAGTGTACACCTTCCTAGAGCCCACACCCAAACTTATGAGAAGTTGAGGCATATATACTGGTTTGGGCCTTCAACTGTGAAACTTAAGAATGGCTTATCATGCTAGGATCTGGTAATTTTATATATGGACCGAACGTGCATAATTAGCGGACACCCCCCGCCCCAAACACACACCCGCTGGTCTTGTCATTAAGAAATTATGCCCCTTGTCCAGAGAACAAAATGTATGACGAAACCCAGCAGGCATAAAAAGTTGAATCAATATTGAATCAACCTTGATTCACACGGTCGTGATGTTAAGTCAAGGTTGATTCAATATTGATTCAACCATGTGTGCCCAATGGGAATGTGTTCTTTATTGGCATACGGGAGGGAGATCTGATATTTCATAGCCCATTTTCCAACTTATGGCATTGTTTTTTTTAAAGGTGTAGTGAAACTTTTTCAGCAAAAGCCTACTAGGACATCCCGTTGACATTCGTTTAATTGCTTGTAGTAAGTTAGCGATGTTTGTGGTGTGTGTGTGTGGCGGGGTATCCCCATCAGTTTTTTTTTCCACTATTAAGCGCCCTGGTCAGCATGCGAGATTTTGTGTGTATGTGTCGTTTCGCAGTGTCACGCAGTACAATCTTTAGGCCCAAAATTTATGGGCGTTGAACAAATTAGGCGAACTTCCGGTTAAGTGAGGCTACAAAATTTATGTAAACAAATCGAGGATTGATTTAGCTGCCAGGTAAAACTTATATTTTACACATTATTTAGGAGAACCGTGGCAAGTCCGTGTGTGCAGTCTAAAGTAAATTGATGTGAATTGTCAATAAAGTCGATGAGAGAGTATAAGACTCCACAGGTTTATTGTGTTAGCTGTCAAAAAATTTGAGTCGAAGCCGTGGTTGTCGCCTCTCCTGTCAAGTGACATCAAGATATGACGAATACCAATTTTCTGTATTCCCTATGTTCTACATTCTTAATCCATTATCAGTTTTGGGCAATAAACAGTAAACAAACATGAAGTGACGTTATAAAATACAGTGCCGTCAATATTGTTTTGGTATAAGCGATTTTATACGCGGTGATGAATGGTGTACGACATGGTTCAAGCGGAGGATGCTTAGAATGTCCAAGATGTCAGCAGACATTCTGGGTCCAATTGTTCAAAACATCGTTAGCTAGAGATGTCATTAGTAGTCGATACTCTAAGTTATGCAGTGATTATATGATAAAATACAGTGACTTTTAAATAAAAGAATGAGTGCTGTGCTCTCCTTTTGTCATCACAAAGTTCAATTTTTATAACAATATCATTTAAAAATTTGTTGGCTTACGTCATCCTTTGTTTTAAATAGGTTTTAAACAGCCTCTACTGAAACAACAACAAAAAAAAATACTTTAACTCGGTATTGGACATCATGAGTATTTTTGCTCACCTACGCCGAGGTCCAGGGAAAATATAAAATATGCAAGCACCGTCGTCATCCGTGAAAATTTTAACGACTTAAACCTCTGAAACAACTAGAAGCCCGGTATCTCGGTAGGCTAAGCGCTGGCCTACTGATCTAGCAGTCCCGGATTCGAGCCCCGCTGTAGGCGGGAATCTGTTCAATCGTAAACGGGGTTCCATTACACACAGCATTCCATTATCACCTATCCATCGTCCTGATATGAATGAATAACTAAAAAAAAGGACGTAAAATCGCAAGTCATCCGTCCGTCTATCTGAAACACTCAGCCGATAGTAACCAAATTTCATACGGAGTATTGAAGGGTGTAGTGGAACAAATATGTAAAACTAATTCTTTTAGCATGATAAAAAATATGGCCACCATCCCTATACATGGTTAAAAACTTTTAAACCTTTTCAAGATCCAATAGATCGATGGCCTCGAAACTTCGTTCGTACCGTTGAGTACGCGAGTACTACAAAGCATGTTCAAATAATGACCTTGGGTCGATCATGACCTTTTCTCGGCAAGGGTAAATTGGAAAAGGTTACATTTACATGAATTTGTTTGCTACCTCGTTTTAAGACAGGCATCATCTGCAGAATCGAGTAAAATTATAACAACTCTAAAGCTCGATTGTATAACAGATCACATAGCGTTATGCAAATGATAACTTTCTAAAAATGATGTAATGAAATAAAGGCTAAGAAGACACTAAGAACAACTTATTAATGTTTTCCATCCTTGACCTACTTGCCGAGCGATCTTATAGCCATTCCCCCGCTTGCCCTCAACATGGCCGCCCATCCTGTTTAAAGATTGAAAAACTAAACCCGGTACTGAACCCGGTTGTAGTGTCGAAGCCTCTATCTTCGTAAGTATTCCACAGAGCTGATCTTTATATTATTGATATTTATTTAGGCCGATTTTATGTTATAAAACGCAGTTACCCCGCCTGATGTATTTTGTCTATACCAAATCTCGTCATTTTATGAAATAAAGCCCCGAACATTGACACATACAAAAGCATAAATTACCAAAGTTGACCGTGTCGTAAATTAAGTCAAGGTCAACCTATGGTCTTCATTTGTACAATTTATGATGGGCGGGAATGCCCAATACTACATACCAGGTTTCAAGGTCATAGACCTTTCGGTTCTGGAGAAGAAGATTTTTGAAGGGTTTTTATCATATATGGGCGTGACCGTCATCTTGGTCATGTGACCCAGGTACCCCGAACAAACTTTCATTTCCCCGATCTAGGTAGGCTCCATATGAAATATGGCTTCAGTCGACCCAGTGGTTTCAGAGGAGAAGATGTTTGAAAATGTTGACGACGGACAGACGACAGACGTACGGACGGATGCCTGGCTATACTATAAGCTCACTTATGAGTCCAAAGGCTCAGGTGAGCTAATAAACCAATTACTTCAGGCAAACGGCATTAGTACGGGGTAACGGCTTTTACGACATTGAGATCGGCTTCCTATGACTTGAGATATATATTTTTTCTGTTTCAAGATAATTTGGGTCAAAGATCATCTTCTTTTGAAAAACAGGACATTTTCCGTTATAAGCACGTGATGATGACATACGTTGTCCATCTTGTATGTCTAAAAACCTAAAATCCATATATTAATTATGCATGACTTCGGGTATTTGCTTAAACAAGCATCAAGACCATTAACCACCCTTAAATAGCAGCCGATTCGAAAATCAGCTGATTCTTAAAAAACAAAAAAAATCACCATTTTGGATCAGTCATGAGTTGAACTTTAGAATCATGTGGCAATTGTAAGAGTATATGAGCCGCGACACGAGAAAACCAAAAAGGTGGTTGTGCGCATAGAGCAGATCAGAGTCTTTGCAGTTAGCTTTAAAGGTAGTTTAGGGTCTAAGCTACCTCCGTGCGAGCAGCGAAGACTGATCAGACTGGGAAAATGCCCAGGTTGGTCTGAGTCTGCGCTGGGCGCACAACCAGTTTGTTGGTTTTCTCGTGTCGCGGCTCATATGTTGTTTTACACGTGTGAACATTTCTACAATTTTCTTACATATTAAGAAGCGTAACATTAGAAGCTTTCTGTGGTTAGTTTGCCACTAGGTTAAGCTTAAACAGACCTGGTTCATTGAACCATTGCAGTTTATCTGGTCATGACGTGAACATGTGTTTTCACTTTATTATTTGACCATGGCATATCTTAATTTTCATATAAAAATGCTATTTTTAAAGTATTGCATCTATATAGGGCGCCGTTTTACTATTTATGAGGAGTTCTTTAGTCACAACTCTTTAACCAGTGACACGAATTTCAACTCCGTAAATTTTGGCCTTGCTATAGCCTCACCGTCCAAGATGTGCCCTAGCAATGTTTGCCTTTTGTCCTTTCTGAGGCATTTGACTTTTGGGGGAAAATTTCCACTATACATATCTAGAAAATATCCAAACTAAACAAAACTTACCTTGCTGTTAGACAACGTCCAGCTTTTCAAACTTTTCAAGCGAAAATAACGGTACTAGTGTCGGTCGCTCACACGAGACTTGTGACATTTATTAACTTGTAACAGACTCACCGTTTGCACGAGACACGAGATTACCATAATGATTATTAAATTCTTTTCTATTTTATATGAAGTAAAGACTGCACGTAGTTTAATCTAAAATAATAACTGCAAACGTATATTTTGGTGTGGTTTTCTGATGCAAATTGGGAAACTCCGTCGAAAAAACGGCCGTGCTTCTACCTCACCTTTACGTTTTGGGATTAAAGATTGTACTGCGTGAGTGTGATTAGTGGGGTTAGGGTAGCCTTCTTATATCATGTATTGAAGCGTATAAATTCTTTGTCTATTTTCTATTTCATGAAAATACAACAAATACATTTCGGTAAATAAATAAATTTTATTTACTGCGTTCAGAGAAGAAACAAATGGCCGACAAATCTTGCATATAATAATAAAATATATGAGCCGCGACACGAAAAAACCAACAAAGTGGTTGTGCGCCCAACGCAGACGCAGATCAGCCTGGGCATTCGCCCTGTCCAATCAGACTTCGCTAAGAGCTTAAAATGTCGCTAAGGGTCTAAGCTAGCTTCATGCGGACAGCGAAGATTCTGATTCTGATCAGACTGGGCGGATGCCCAGGTTGATCTGAGTCTGCGCTGGGCGCACAACCACTTTGTTGGTTTTGTCGTGTCACGGCTCAGTTATTACTTAGGGGTGGTGGGAAGGGACTGATCACGGTCATTTACAATGATGAAACTGTAGTGGAAAGCTTGCATATATCATAATGAAATAATATGAACCGCGACATGACAAAACCAGTAAAATGGCATGTGCGCCAGAGAAGACTCAGATCAGCAGTCTGGTCAGAGTCTTCACAATGCGATTAAAGGGTAGGTAAGGGTTAAAGCTACCTCCATGCCAACAGCAAAGACTCTGATCAGACTGGGCAGATGCCCAAGCTGAACTGAGTCTTCGCGTGACTGATCACGGTCATATACAATGATGAAACTGTAGTGGAAAGCTTGCATATATCACAATGAAATAATATGAACCGCGACATGACAAAACCAGTAAAGTGGCATGTGCGCCAGAGAAGACTCAGCTCAGCCTTGGCAGTCTGGTCAGAGTCTTCACAATGCGATTAAAGGGTAGCTAAGGGTTAAAGCTACCTCCATGCCAACAGCAAAGACTCTGATCGGCTTGGGCAGATGCCCAAGCTGAACTGAGTCTTCGCGTGGTGTACATGCCACTCTATTGGGTTGTGTCGAGTCGCGGCTCAATTATGAAGGAGAGAGCATCGTGGCTTAAAGAGCCAATGCCAGTAAAACACCCCAGTTCCAAACAATTTCACGGCTTCTTCGAAGTTTTAAACAAGTAAAACAGCCTTGAGTTTTTTACAAAATATAATGGTCGATTTAGTTGACAACCAAACTGGCCTACACTGTAAAAAAATCCGTAGTTTTTCCGGTAGAATAACTGGCAACCACCCTGCCAGTCCATTTCCCGTTATTTTTATGGTCGCCCGTAAAAATTGCCGGAATCATCAAGCAGAGTAGGATAGAATAGAACAGATGTTGTTTTGGTCATAAAGCCCTTCAATTCTATAAAGGTATTTTTGAGTGCTGGCAGTTAACAAAACACCTCCAAATCGCGATTTCTAAAAATGTTCTACAGGCAAACGCCCGTAAAAATAACGGTAAATTAACTGGCAGCCAGGTATTTTACCGTAAAATCTACAAAATTTTTTAACAGTATAGTTTCAATATATCCTCGTTTGTGTGTATGGACGGATGATGGATTACTTGCGATTTTACGTCCTTTTTAACAGTATTTCAGTCGTATCAGGACGATGGCTGGGTGATATTGAAAGGCTGTGTGCAATTGAACCCCGTGTACGATTGAAAAGATTTCCGCTTCCAGCCGGGCTCGAAGGCGAGACCGCTTGATCAGTAGGCCAGCGCTTAATTAACCTACTGAGCTACCAAGGCTCCTACACCGCTAAGGTAGGACAATAACTGCCTTGCTTGCAGTAGATGCGGTCAATGATTGGATACCGAGACTCCTCGTTCTTTTGTAAGTGTACTTTGTTTCAGAAGGCAATATAGACTTTTGACTTCACTGCAGCTGATGTTCAGTGTCGTGTGGCGGCTGTAAGAAGTCTCCCCATACTTCATAATAGAGCAGAGCTTATTTTCCTTTCTCATTGGATTATTGAGCCGATGCTAATAATTTTGAAAATCGAGTACTGCGCTTAAGCCTTCGCTAGGCGTCAAAATGCAGCCTTGCGAACGACATTTCCCATCGAGATGACGTCGTACTAGTTAACATCGATGCGACGTCATCACGTCGCATCGACGTACATACGAAGTCACTTCGACGTCTTGTGTCTGCTGGGTGCTGTTTTACGAAGAGTCTAAAAACTAGTCTCTGTCTGAAATAAAGTTATATAGATTTTTATTTATATATATGGTAAAAATACAATGTACATGAAGAGGGTTTCATTCAATGTCTCGCCTATGGGCATATTTCATAGCGCAGCTGAGAATTAGGAACAATAAGAGCATCAAGTTGAGAAGAGATTCGTCATTGCCAATTGTATGATAGAATGTATGCATTTTGACCACACCTGTTTGTGCGTACACGCTGCGGCTACACCGCTAGAAGAGCAATGGGGCCTTTAAGGTAGGGGACGCCTGCCTTGCTCGCAGCAGGTGCGGGCAATGATTGGTGATGCTTGAATATTTTACTCTCGCTTGTCCTATCTCTTCTTTCTGCAGCTCTCCGAATGACGCATCAAGTCTCAGTGTCCCGTCTTGTTTGACTAGAGTCAAGCTTTGTTTTGATCTTTTCCATATTAATTGCCCCTCTTCCAGACGAACCGCGCTCATACTTATCCTCACCAAATCAGCAACAATGTACTTGCCGTTTGAATACATTACATACTTTACTTTATACTTTTTCACGCAATGTTGCTTAAAAATAACATTTTTTTAATTAATAGCTTCTACTTTATTTTCCATGACAGTACCCTGGTTTCCATGGAAATCCTCACAAAGAAGCAAAAAAAAAAAAAAAAAAAAAAATACGAACATTCGGACCAGATTGCATTTCAGCGTAGGTTGGTAATGGTCTTCAACATTATCTATATACAATTTACAAAGCCCAAAGATTGTGTGTATGCGAGGAATGAGGTTCAAGTCAGCTAACTCAGCTAACTGGCAGATGTCTCCTCAGGTAGTTTTGTTGAATTCCCCGTTGAGCTTATGCAGTGGCATATGCATATAAATGAATTTCACGTAGATGAATGTTTAACTACTACTAATTAAGTTCAACAGTATGGGAATTTAATGTGTATTGGTACACTTTCAGAGGAGCAAACTCTGCCATTTTCATTTTTGCTTCCTATGTCAATAGGAGTCAACTCTTAAGGGCCCCATTGCTCTATCAGTGTCAAAAATTCATAAAATATTTCATCGTAAGGTATCGCTGCAAGCTTCTCACTATAGTTTCGTTATTGAAAATGACAGTGATTGCCCAACTTTAAACCAATGAACACGAAAAAGTTTGATCATTTTTGGTTGGCTACTCAAAATTACCTACTTTATAACCTTGAATAAAATGGTAAAAATACAATGAACAGGAATGGGTCCCATTGATTGATCCGCTTTTGTCTATATTGCATATCTCGACGGGGAACCAGAAAAGGAAAATCAGAGTCTTCGCTGTCCGCATGGAGCTACCTTAGACCCGTAGCTACCTTTTAATCGCATATCAAAGACTCTGATCTGACTGGGTAGATGCCCAGGCTGATCTGAGTCTTCGCTGGGTGCACATGCCGCTTTGTTTTCTCGTGACGCGGCTCAGTTTAGAAAATGTGTCATTCATGTCGTCATGCTTTTTTTCTACCGTAAAAATTCTATGTATTGAGACAGATAGGTCTGAGCAAACTGTGCAGATCTAGATCAGACTGCTCTTAAAGCAGTCCGACCAGAGCCTACACGGCTTGCCATTCCATCTGCCTCTTTTCGACACCTAATTGCATTGTAACAGCAGACACACAACTTTGAATCAACCTTCTAGAGTCAACATTGATTCAACGGCATGACGTTGAGTCAAAGTAGATTCAAAGTTGATTCAAGGTTGTGTGCCACATTGGGTTGAACCAAACTGTTCCTTTTTGGAATACTACAATAATTTATTATGGTGCCCTAATTCTTTTATTCTTTACTGTAAATAATAAACGGTACGATATAAGGATTAATTTTTAGTTCTTGATTCACATTTTTATACTAAGTCTCGACCGTGCTAGCTTAGCGATTCTAGGTCTCTGGGATTTCAGGACGGACGTAAGCTAAAACACGTGTTTTCATAAAGATGAGTCACTTTTTGTGCAGTTTTCAGCTGTAGCTAACAGATTTATATGGTGGTAGCATAACTTTCTTCTACTTTTACAAATGATTTAAAAAGTAAATACAAATTTTATGAAAATGGTCATAATTGCAGACCTAGTCAATTTAAATCCCATTTTTAAACTTAATTTGGTGAGCTGTTCACAAACGGTATAGTAAAACATTTTGCCAGTAGTTAACCAGGTACGTTCTATTGATATAACACAATGTATATCATGTCTTTTTGTTCATACCTGCTGTAATCAAAATATAGAGCGATTGTTATAAATATAATTGGACAGGACACGGACAAATAGTCTATATAGCAAGATTAGACCACTTTGAAATCTGATCTGAGTCTGCAGTGTTTGCGATATCCCCAGAAATTCGAAATTGAGCCGCGACACGACAAAACCAACAATGTGGTACGAGTATGTACGCCCAACGAAGACTCAGATCAGCCTGGGCATCCGCCCAGTCTGATCAGAGTCTTCGTTTTCCGCATGGAGGTAGCTCAGAGTCTAAGCTAGCGGCATGCATTCTGATCAGACTGGGCGGACGCCCAGGCTGATCTGAGTCTTCCCTGGGCGCACATGTCACTTTGTTTTGTCGTGTTTTGGTTCAAATAGACCTTTTCACATTGCTTCTGTGCATGATAATCCCAGTATCCGAAAAATATGTCCCAATACTTAAGGGAATAACGATACATTAAAATTGATTTAGATCAAAGATAAAATCCAACAAACGCGAAGTTTGTTTAAGATTTTATTGTGGAGTCCTTGTTTGAACGAAGCAAACGCAATTTAGTATTACAAATACTATAAAACCTAGCGTTGTGAAGTTTGGAGGTAAGATAGCTTATGTGTTATACCTCGTTTTTTTCTCTATTTTTTCCTTTTTTAAAAATAATGGGCTGGCCAAATTAAAAACTTCGAAAAGTAACAGATCTTATTCCTAGTTATATAAAATAGACCATGATAATCTGTGTGTATCTTTGACACCACCGCATCTACAGTACGCGTGACTCAATAAAGTGCACAGTAAAGTCTCTGATACCGCTGCGCATATGCGGGAGTTGATCTAAGCCAAGCCGTAAGCAGGACTCTTTGAGCCGCGACAGGAGAAAACCAACCAAGTGGCATGTACACCCAGCGAAGTCTCAGCCGTGGCATCCGCCCAGTCCGATCAAGGGTCTTTGCTGTGCGTTTACAGGGTAGTATAGGTTCATAGCTACCCCTATGCCGACAGTGGAGACTCTGATCAGACTGAGCGGAAGCCCAGGCTGATCTGAGTCTTCGCGTGGCGCACGTTCCATTGTGTTTGTTTTGTAGTGTCGCGACTTGTTTCGTTTGGTCGACTAGTTGGAGGACATTGTCTATGATGCAGAATGTTGCGGGTTCGAGTCCCAACTTTAGGGAACTAGCAACTGAAAAATCCCAAATCCAGGGAACTAGCAACTGAAAAACTCCATCAGCCCAGTGAATGGATACCTTTTTTTCGTATCAGGGAAAGTTAAAAGCAGCGAAAGGAGACGGATAATTTCCGTATTTCATTTGCTATGCCCAAGATACGGAGGACTCAAATATGCACTGCCCTACGGCTACAAGGCTTTGGGTAACATTTAATTCTGTCTTTTCATTTTATGTCACAAGTGTATACATTCTATTTCATTTGCAATAACAAACTCTCTAGCGTATACAATGACATTAAGTATCGTGTTTATTTTACGACTTTTGTGTCTGTTCAATGAATATAATACCGGAGCAAATGGTACGAACAAGTCACGCCAAGTATAACATGCATAAGTGATAGCCTGTCCTTATCTTCAGTCAGTGATGAAAGCATTTAGCAAAAGTGAAGCAACAACAACAACAACAAGAAAAAAAAAATAAAAGAAAGAAAGAAACGGTGACATGATAAATGCGTTGTTGCGTTGTAACAAACTCGACCATAAAGCATAGGCCACAAATTGTTATAACTATTTTACAAATATATTAGTTTACTAATTGTTTTCTTTCTCTTAATTAAATGGCCGATTTTTGTAGCCAGTACTACCGACCTAGTTTATTTAAACTGCTTCATATTCGGAAATATAAGGGTACTCGTTTGCAAGTGACGGTGTCACATAATCTCTCTCTCAATCTCGCGTGCTATCTCTCTCTCTTTCTCTCGTTGTTGTTTCGATTTAGTTGTCGTTGTTGTTGTTTCTATTCTCATTCGAGTCTCTTTCTTTTCCGTTCATTTCATATGGTCGAACATTCTACCTTGTGTTACTAAACTAGTTCACCAGCGTGACTTTTTAATTGTGCCATATTCCACACTGTTAGGGCACTCGTTGCCGGTGACAATTTCATACAATATTGGAAATTCATTAAGTTGCTCTGATATTGGTTCCTGAGAATAGATACCGTCATCTTGTCACGGCTAAACACAATATATGGCATGAAAAATCGAAGTCTTTTATTACTCTTTTAGGTGTATGGCCTTACTGCGATTTGCAGATGGCGCTACGGAGCTCCAGATAAGGCGGGGTTTTGAGGATAAATCTTAAATCTCGGAGATAATTTTTCTTATTTCTCAATGAAAACATATGTTGTGATCCCTCATTTGAACCGTCTCGACGAGACGGTTCTAATGAAGGGTCACAACTTATGTTTTTAATGTAGAAATAAGGAAAACTATCCCTAAATTTTCCCTGTTACCACTTCTCATCTGGAGCACTGGCGCTATTTTGTCTGAACAATTAGATTCTTGAAATGAAGAGGAACTGTAGCCGGTGATTGGAAGTGGTTTTAAACATTGAACATGAGGATACGACTGCAAAAATTAATCAAAATTTTGATAGTGATATTTATAATAGGATCTATTTTTCTGTTGAGATCCGTGTTCAGAGATTTGGACGTAAGCTATAAAAGCATTAGATTCAGACAGATTTATAATTCCAAAAACCTCATGGAACCACGAGTTAATGTGTCAAACAGGTATGATCATGTTACGATCGCTAAGCCGGTTACAACGATTAACCGGATTACGATCGATTCCACGGTAAAAGTCTATGGCGACTGTCCATCTGTGATAATCGTGCCAACATTAAATACAAAGGATACTTGGCAAGCAGCTGACGATAAAAAGCAAGTCTACGTATTCTCAGCGTATCTGGAGGGAGCCAAAGTTCGAATCATTGGAGCAAAAACATCGACCAGCCCTTCACTATTGTGTCATCTTTACTATAGATTAAACCAGGACAATGCATCGATAGAAATCGTTGCAGCATCAGCGGTTGCTATTCCAGAAGGGCACGGACGTAGGTAAGTACTGAGCAATAATAATAATAACGATAATAATCTTTATTTCATTTGGATATCATATTGTGGTAGAATGATTCTCAAATGTAACGTTAGATGAGATAAAAAACAAGTAGCCCAAAGGGCAACAATTGCTCACCTGAGAGACATTGTAAACCTATAGGGATATTTAAGATGCTCAAGGGCAGCTAACTCCACAGTCAGTGGTCCAATCAGGCTGAAAATTAAACTCATCCAAAACATTATGTATGCCCCCATATGCAAGTTTAAAAAGTATCCGATCAAAAGCTGTCATGGGCAGCTAACTTCATAGTGGTTGGCCTGATCTGGCCAAAATTTGAACTTGTTTAAGATATTATGCATTTTCTCATTACCTGCAAGTTTGAAAAGGATTGGATAAGTAGAAACCAAGAAAAAGTGGCGACATTGATTTTTTGGATGCTCAGGGAGGTACTCCATAGTCAGTGGTGGGATCTAGCCGAAATGCTAACTAATCCAAGCTTTTATGCATATCCTCATTACCTGCTAGTATGAAGAGGATCTGATGAAAAATGAAAATGTGATGACGTTGTTTTCTCCATTATAAGACTATGGGATTTTTTTCAAACGCTCAAGGGCAACTAACTCCGTAGTCTGTGCTCGAATCCGGCCAAATTTCGAACTCATCCAAGCTCTTATGTATGTCATCATTACCTGCAAGTATGATAAGGATCTAATCAAAAACCTTGATTGCAGCACCCTGAAAGTCAAACTTGCTCGAGATATTGTCATGCCCTACATTTGTGTGAAGTTATTTCAAAATCCGTTGAGAAATGTAGGTGCTAGAGCGATGACAAAGTTTTTCTAAAAAAAGCCACAGTGACCTTGACCTTGGGCGCAGCACCCTGAAAGTCGAACTTGCTCGAGATATTGTCATACCCTACATTTGTGTGAAGCTATTTCAAAATCCATGGAGAAATGTAGGTGCTAGAGCCATGACAAAGTTTTTCTAAAATTAGCCACAGTGACCTTGACCTTGGGTGCAGCAACCTGAAAGTCGAACTTGCTTGAGATATTGTAATGCCCTACATTTGTGTGAAGTTATTTCAAAATCCGTTGAGAAATGTAGGCGCTAGAGCGATGACAAAGTTTTTCTAAAAATAGCCACAGTGACCTTGACCTTGGGCGCAGCACCCTGGAAGTCAAACTTGCTCGAGATATTGTCATGCCCTACATTTGTGTGAAGTTATTTCAAAATCCGTTGAGAAATGTAGGCCTTAGAGCGATGACAAAGTTTTTCTAAAAATAGCCACAGTGACCTTGACCTTGGGCGCAGCACCCTGAAAGTCGAACTTGCTTGAGATATTGTAATGCCCTACATTTGGGTGAAGTTATTTCATAATCCATTGAGAAATGTAGGCGCTAGAGATATGACAAAGATTTTCTAAAAATAGCCAAAGTGACCTTGACCTTGGGCACAGCACCCTGAAAGTCAAACTTGCTCGAGATATTGTCATGCCCTACATTTGTGTGAACTTATTTTAAAATCCATTGAGAAATGTAGGTGCTAGAGCGCTGACAAAGTTTTTCTAAAATTAGCCACAGTGACCTTGACCTTGGGCGCAGCATCCTGAAAGTCGAACTTGCTCGAGATATTGTCACGCCCTACATTTGTGTGAAGTTATTTTAAAATCCGTTGAGAAATGTAGGCAATAGAGCGATGACAAAGTTTTTCTAAAAATAGCCACAGTGACCTTGACCTTGGGCGCAGCACCCTGGAAGTCAAACTTGCTCGAGATATTGTCATGCCCTACATTTGTGTGAAGTTATTTCAAAATCCGTTGAGAAATGTAGGCCTTAGAGCGATGACAAAGTTTTTCTAAAAATAGCCACAGTGACCTTGACCTTGGGCGCAGCACCCTGAAAGTCGAACTTGCTTGAGATATTGTAATGCCCTACATTTGGGTGAAGTTATTTCATAATCCATTGAGAAATGTAGGCGCTAGAGATATGACAAAGATTTTCTAAAAATAGCCAAAGTGACCTTGACCTTGGGCACAGCACCCTGAAAGTCAAACTTGCTCGAGATATTGTCATGCCCTACATTTGTGTGAACTTATTTTAAAATCCATTGAGAAATGTAGGTGCTAGAGCGCTGACAAAGTTTTTCTAAAATTAGCCACAGTGACCTTGACCTTGGGCGCAGCATCCTGAAAGTCAAACTTGCTCGAGATATTGTCACGCCCTACATTTGTGTGAAGTTATTTTAAAATCCGTTGAGAAATGTAGGCAATAGAGCGATGACAAAGTTTTTCTAAAAATATGTGATGACGTTGTTTTCTGCATTATAACACTATGGGATTTTTTTTCAAACGCTCAAGGGCAGCTAACTCCGTAGTCTGTGCTCGAATCCGGCCAAATTTCGAACTCATCCAAGCTCTTATGTATGTCATCATTACCTGCAAGTATGATAAGGATCTAAGCAAAAACAATTGAGAAAACGTGATGACGCCATTTTCCCCATTATAACCCTATGGGATTTTTTTCAAACGCTCAAGGGCAGCTCACTCCGTAGTCTGTGCTCGAATCCGACCAAATTTCGAACTCATCCAAGCTCTTGTGTATGTCATCATTACCTGCAAGTATGATAAGGATCTAATCAAAAACAGTTGAGAAAACGTGATGACGCCGTTTTCCCCATTATAACCCTATGGGGGCTATCTGTTGCCATGGAAACCAGAGTTCTGAGCTGATCGGCACCAAAACCTAATGCAGCCTTTCCCCCACCCAAATGATGCTTCAGATAAAATTTGATTGCGATCGGCCCACTGGTCTCTGAGATATTTATGTTTGAAAGTGTTGACGCACCCACGCACCCACCCACGCACCCACGGACGGACGGACGACGGCTCGACTCCCATCCTATAAGCTCACCTCTGAGCCTTCGGCTCAGGTGAGCTAAAAAATGTAAGGCAGAGCAGGTAAAATAACGTAACAGGACATAATTGAATAAAATATTTAAGCTCCAGGTAAGCTAAATTTCAGGTATTGAAATCGAATTATCCGTTAAAACTACAACGTATGTTGTGGTATCTCATTAGAAACGCCTCGCTGGAGCGAATTTGATAAAACTGCACAAAATAACAAAAACGTCATTTTTCGCCCCAAAATTTGTCTTAACTGGATTCCTCCCTGCGGGCATATGGCGTCGAAACGACGTCGTAGGGACGCCATGTGCTTGCTGGGAGCTGATAGACTGGGTTATCCCCACTTGGCGAGACCCTGCTAGACAAAAGCTAATAATCGAGCACTGCTAATCGATTTCCTTGTACACCCAAGGGGATTACTGACTAAAAGCTTATTCATTATTTATCCTGAAAGAGAGAGAGATTTTGCTAAATAAGGCTAAGAGTGATAAAATTCATTGATTTACTGCTGCACGTTTACAGGAAGAAAGCAAGGCAAAGTTGAATAAAAGCCTTAGGATATGGTTATTTGGTTTAGTTATACAACAATAAGCACGGTAAATAAACAATATTTGAGCCGCGACATGAGAAAACCAACAAAGTGGCATATGCGCCCTGCGCAGGTTAAGATCAGCCTGGGTATCCGGATGAATTCGGATAAATGAAACTTATGGATAAAAAAATCACCGTTTTCTTTTCCTAAAAAAATATAAATATGTTTATATATGTTAAATATGTTTATATAATATGGGATATTTGAAACAAACTGGTAAGAAAAAACCCACAAAACGGTTGCAGTTATCTTGATAAGAGGCAAGAAAATTAAAAGGACTTCTTTGATTAAGGCGAGGATTCTCCCCATTAGACCGGCGCGACAGGTCCGAATTTTCAAAAGTATAAAGTGTGCAAATTTTTCTTAGCAGCGCTTCCACAAATATGTAAACCGTGTGAAATCAGATTATTTGTGATTCAGACCCAAAGACATGGGGAGATAATCCAGTCTGACCCCACCTACCCCAAATTCAAGGTTTTCGCATACCTCATTTTTTGAGGTAATAAAAATATTGAAATCAGTCAGTCATTCCATATATTTTTGTCATACTTGCATGCTAAATACACGCATATCACAACACAAAGCAATGATTTTCTTCTTGTTACGCTTGACTGGCATTTAAACTTGCAAAACCATATTTATACTTCCGGTCAAAGCGGTCAAAAGAGAACGCTTCACTATAACTAAAACACAAGTACTCCCCCCCCCGCCCCCCCCCCCCCCCCGTGACCCAGCTTTTCCTTTATGCAGCAGACTTATGCGATGCAAGTACGCAATATATATGAGTGGGAAGTTGGGTCACGGGGGGAACGATACTCAGTAAGCCAAAGAAGAAGAATGGTCAACAGCAGCACTGTGATCTTCAAGGATTATATTGTGTACCATGACCTTGAAATGAGGTCAAGGTCACATACACATAGTCAAAACTATCCAGTATTGTCTGTTATGTAAGTAATGTAAGTCAAAAAAAGGTGAAATGTTACAATAAATCATTATTTCAACGATTATTTTGAAGATAATTTACAATTTATCTCAACAATGACGTCAACGTCAACGTATGTTTAACGTACGTTACATGGACAGAAACACTTGAAAATTCACTTGTCATGCATGTTACATGTCATAGTCATAAATGCAAAGCATAAGAGAGTGATCCGTATAACTTTTTAATTATGGGGAAAATTCACGCCTTAAGCATAGAAGTCCTTTCATGAAAACATTCATAAAAAATATATGCCGTCGATGGGACATGCTTATGCATATTATTTTAGTAAAACTTACATTGTTTGTTTCAGAATAAGACAAAAAAATCACCGTTTCCTTTCCTAAGAAAACAATGTTTAAGTTAAAACATATCCCAAAAACAGACAACCCCCATTCTGCACCTGCTGCAAGCGCAGCTGGTCCTTGCCCTACTATTTTTTCTTGTTATTCTGGTGGGAATCTTTTCAGTCGTAAACGGGGTTCCATTTTACACAGCCTTACATTATCACCCACCCATCGTACTGATATGACTGAAATACTGTTAAAAAGGACGTGACTTGAATCGCAGGTCATCCATCGTAAATGTGCCACTAGCCTGGTATCAAGTTTTGTGTTTATACCTTGCCTTTATGAAAAGTAAGACATCATTATCGGAAGTACGTGAAATGAAATCCGACATAGTTTGAAATATAGTGATACAGAATGATATGTTGAAGGTCTGTTCTGTGGTGTTCCTTCCTGCTCGGAACTCAGCCTGTTCCTCAGCGATTATCTCTTCGGCTTGTGGTTTAAGCCTGTCCAACATGACTTTCGGCATGACTTTGCTTGAATGACTGATGAGGCTGATGGTTCTGTAGTTCTGGCAGAGCTGCAGGTTGCCCTTTTAGGGAGGGTAATAATCAGCGACTGAGTCCATGGGGTAGGCCATTCTTCTGTTCTCGAGATCCTGTTACAGATATCTGTTAAAACATCAATCATGGTCTCCCCGCCAGCTTGAACAAGTTCTGCTGTTATATTATCAAATCCAGCAGACTTTCCCTTCTTTAGTGCTGCTACTGCAATCTCAACTTCCTCACGAAGGATCGGTTGTTGATCTTCTTCTGGGGCTGTTTGCAGTCCAGAACCGCATAGTCACCGTAAGTCTCATGGCTGTATAGTTCTGAGCAATATTCTGCCCATCTGCTGAGAACCTCTTGTTCCTCAGTAAGGCATTTCCCAGACTTGTCCTGGATAGTTGTGGATCTACTTTGTTTCTCTGTAGATCCTTCACCAGCTGGTATGCTTTCTTGCTGTTGGTTTTGTTCAGGCAAGTTTCGATCTCCTCGCACTGGCTAGCTATCCAGCCCTCCTTTGCTTTCTTCACTGCCTTCTGAATCCTCTTGTTTGCTTCCCTGTATTCTTTTGCTCCTCCTGCTTCATACCGCTTCTTCTTCAATTTTCTCCTCTCATCACAGAGGTCGAGAACATTTCTGGTAACCCAGGGCTTTTTCCTGCGACGTTCCTTCCCAAGTATCTCACTGGCTGCATCAGCCACTACTGTATTGTTGGTGGTAATCATGGTATCTGTGTTCATGTCATCATGCATCAGCCTAACGAGTGGTGCAAATTTCCCACCTATTGTTGCTTGAAAAGTGCATGCCACATCTGGGCCCCTTAACTTCTCCAGATCAAACTTCAGTCTTGGCTGGGTTGGCTTTCTGGCCTTCTTCAGACGAACCCGCAAGTGCAGTAAGACAAGGATGTCTTCTGTCACCCATCCTCTTCAACATTTTTCTCCAACGGATCATGTCTGATGCTCTGGAAGAACATGACGGAAAGGTTAGCAAAGGCGGCAGAAACATTACCAATCTGCGGTTTGCCAATGACAAAGGCACTCTTGCTGAGGAAGAGCAGGAACTAGAAACTCTAGTTGAAAGTCTCGACCAAACCTGCACAAGGTATAAGATGGAGATCAGCGCTGAGAAGACCAAACTGATGACGAACTGGGCAGATGGCATCCAGAGGGAGATCAAGGTTAAAGGGCAGAAGCTGAGTACCGTAACAAGCTTCAAATACACTGGAGCAGTTGTCTCAGATGATGGCTCAAAACAGGAGGTTCTCTGAAGGATTGCACAAGCCACTTAAGCTCTTACCAAGCTGAAACCAATTTGGAGAGGTAACAACATATCTCTTTGATTAAAGGTGAAACTTGTGCGCTCCTTTGTCATTTCCATATATCTGTAGGCCTGTGAATCGTGGACCTTGACAGCAGAGTTAGAGAAAAGAACGCATGCCTTTGAGATGAGATGTTACCGAAGGTTACTGAACATTTCGTTCAAGGACCATATAACCAATGAGGAGGTTCGCAAAAAGGTCCAAGCAGCCATTGGAGAATATGGTGGACTCCTAACACTGGTCAAGAAACGGAAAATAAGGTGGTTTGGCCACGTCTCAAGGTCTTCTGGTTTAGCGAAGACAATTCTACAGTGCACAGTGAAAGGAAAAAGAAGAAGAGGTAGACAGAAGAAGATGTGGGAAGACAATAGTAAAGACTGGACAGGGATGGATTTTGCCAGCTCAACTAGGGCAGCTGAATACAGGACAAGGTGGAAGGGGATTATTTGAAGTCGTCTGTGGTGCCCCAACGACCTAGTAAGGTTATGGGATAGAAAACAAGAGCTGTCGCCTGACAGCATAGCTCGCCTGAATATGTGCTTGCCCATCACACAGTCACTATGGTGGTGTGGACTGCTATGCATAAAACTTCAGGCAAGCATGTCCATAATGACAACACATTTATAAACAAAAGCTATCTCAGAAATGTCTTAAAATAAAATTAAAATAAGAAAAAAATCACATGAAATTTCAAAGTCCATGAGCTTGAGGTCAAAGAACTAAGGGGGTAGGGGAGGAGTGGGGTAGGGGTGGGGGAGGGAGGCTGGGATGTATCAAACATTGAACCATTATCTAACATCAGTCCAAGTACATGTATAAGTATCAACTGAGTCCATTGTGGCACTGTGAAATTATGTCTTCATAAATATAAAACTTTAATCAAAATTCAAAGTCAATAACCTTGACTTCAAGGTCATCCAGTGGGGTAGTGGGGTAAGTATATAGTGTTTTGTAAAAACTAAAAAAAGTGTCTAACATCAGTTCAAGTGTAAACTAAGTCTCTGCCAAGCATTATGAATCAGTATGCAATTAGAAAACTTTAATAAAGACCAAATTTCATAAGTCCCTGACCTTGACATCAAGGTCACTGAGCGGGGTTGGGGTAGTACTGTGTAAAACTTTGGACTAATATCTAACTACAGTGCAAATATAAAAAGAATTCATCTATGGGTTCATGAGATATGTTTCTTTAAAAAACTTTAACCAAAACATTGAAAAAATAAAAAGACAATTTTCTAAGTCCATGACCTTGACATCAAGGTCACTGAGGGGGGTGGGGGTAGTACCTGGAAAACTTTGGACCAATATCTAACTACAGTACAAGTATCAAAAGAATCCATCCATGGGTTAAGGAGATATTGGGCTATATAAAACTTTAACCAAAACATCCAGTTAAAAAAACTCCCAATTTTCAAAGTCCATGACCTTGACATCAAGGTCACGGAGTGGGGTGGGGGTGGTACCCTGGTAAACTTTGGACCAATATCTAACTACAGTGCAAGTATCAAAAGAATCCATCCATGGGTTAAGGAGATATAGGTCTTTAAAAAACTTTAACCAAAACATCCAATCCGGACGCCGACGCTGACGCTGACGCTGACGCGGACGCCAGGGTGACAACAATAGCTCTTCATGAACTTTCGTTCAGGCGAGCTAAAAATGATATGTATACTTGAGGCCAGTAAAAACACAACTTTATGATTCTGGCCCACGTAGGGATTTATGACAAAAAAAGCTTCTTTATGAAGGAAGCCAGGGTGTTTATCACACTAGTTTTTAACAGCAGTATTGTCGAAATGCTGACAACGGTCCAATTAATGAGGACTGCATTTGTATATAAAGGGACTTAACTCCGTCTTTTATTGAGGCTAAAGCGGAATTGGCGTGTAATGAAAGCCTCCATGTAACGTTTATACTGGGTCGTTTCGGCTAAATTTCTCGATGTTTTCAATAACGGTCCAAAGTCTCTGCACGCATGATGTTTTCTTTAAAATTCCAAGACTACCGCCCGCGTAAATGCCGGTCTTGTGGCATTACTTTTAATCTGAATATATGACAAGTAGAAAGTTGCATTTTTAATGGTTTCAAGTATATATTCATTTTAATGCATTTATTTTTGCTCTTTTGTATTTATTACATGACTGACAACAGTCTTATTTGCTACTTATCTTGTCAAACACCAAGGTTATTTTCAATGTTCAAACAAACATGCAAAAAATAAAAAAAAAAAAAAAAAAAAAAACGCAGACAGAAAATGGAAAAATGCACGGACGAATATATGAATTAGGGCCATAACGTCTACTCCCATAACGTCTACTCCCAAAACGTCTACTCCCATTTGGTCTACTGTGCCAAAACGTCTACTCCCATTTGGTCTACTAGGATAAAATGTCTTGTTTGGTTTGGTCTACCCTGTAGTTATACCTAATGATTAACCCAGGCTATATTTACAGTGCAGAAACATATCATATTGACATCCAAACCAGAAATATCTCTAGATGGAGCATTTGAAGTACAACCAGAAAGAGACAAATACGGAATATGAATTGGTGTATTGCTAACTCAATGCTATATTGCGAACCTCAAGTCAACAAGGACTTCAGCAAGTTAAATTTTCTTCAGACTAGAAACAAAATCTGGGTGACCTCATATTTCAATGTTCTCAACAATCATGACAATTTACAATAGATTTTCTATTAGAAAAAAGATGTTACATGCACATAGTTGGATCACAAAAACTGCCCACTGGATGTATCCATATGTATATGCTAAGTCCAAAACCCCACCCTTTATACCCTGTACACCTCCTGATAATTATCCCAAATACAAGTATGAAAATGCATAGTTACTTTATGTGAGGACCAATGAGAATAGAGGTTTTGGCCGAGTAGACCAAATGGGAGTAGACGTTTTGGCACAGTAGACCAAATGGGAGTAGACGTTTTGAGAGTAGACGTTTTGGGAGTAGACGTTTTGAAATTAGACGTTATGGCACTACCCCGAATATGTTACCAATGATATTCATTCTGTGCATGGCCCACATTAAAACTCAATTTAAACAAAGGTGCAACGACTAATTGAGCTATAATTTCACCAGACAATGAAAACTTAACAAATTATCGCTATCAAGACTACAGCGTTTTGATAGCGATAATTTAAGCCACGACTCAACAAAACCAACAAAGTGGCATGTGCGCCCAGCGAAGACTCAGCTCAGCCTGGGCATCCGCCCAGTCTGATCAGAGGCTTCATTGTCGCCATGGAGCCCTTAACTATCCTGTAAGTGACACAAAAGACTCGGATCAGACTGGGTGGCTGCCCAGGCTGATTTGAGTCTTCGCACAGCGCACATGCCACTTTGTTGGTTTTGTCGTGTGGCGGCTCATTTGTTAAGTTATACTTGTCTGGTTTTGTACTTCCATGGTCTGATGAAACATTCGACTATTTAGAATTTCTGATAGGACGTAAATTATTACTATGAAAAGCAGGTATAAATCGAATTATGGATATCCAATATTTAGGCTGTGTGCTAAAGGAAGGAAACTTTAAACTTAATGCTGCATTTTTGAATATCAATAATTCGATTTACAGATATCCACAATTCGATTTTTTGGATATCAGTAAATTGGGAATAAATAGTAAAAAGCACCCCCGCCCCCACCCCCCCCCCCCCCCGAAAAAAAAAATAGTACATCCATTCACCTCAAAACTAGTAGATTTCTACTGTTATTACCAAAATTATAGGGTCATCAAACATAATTACAGTTTTTACTGGGACACAGCAGTTACCCTAATATCTGAAGGGAGTTAATGTTACTGTAATGTGTCAAAAGTTATTGAAAATGCCATTACACTAAGTCCACTTTGTTCCTTACATACGCAAAGAACAAAGTGGACTTAGTACCCTTAGCTTGTACATAAGCAACAAAGTGGACTTAGTACCATTGGCTTGTACGTAAGTGGACTTAGTGCCCTTGGCTTGCACCTAAACAACAAAGAGGACTTAGTAACATTGGCTCATTGGCTTGCACGTAAGGAACAAAGTGGACTTAGTACCCTTGACCAAATTGGACTTAGTGCCCTCGGCTTGTACGTAACGAACAAAGTGGACTTAGAACCCTTGACTTGCGAAGATGGGTGAATGTGTACCCTTGAATTCCCATCATCAATACATCCTGACCGTTGTCAACATTATGATTGTGTTACTGTGACGGATTCTAAATATGTATAAATAGTAAATGAAAACTGAACTTTTCAATAAGTTGTTAAACGTTGAGATGGTACGACTCCAAAAACACTTGAAGCAATATAAATTACGTAGACGTCAACACATACAAAAACAACAACAACAACAACAACAAAAAACAAAACAGGGGCTTCTCTCACTCTTTTTCATGCTAGAGTCATAGTTTAGTATATATGAGCCGCGACACGAGAAAACCAACAATGTGGTTGTGCGCCTAGCGCAGACTCAGATCAGCCTGGGCATCCACCCAGGCTGATCAGAGTCTTCGCTGTCCGCATGAAGGTAGCTTGGACCCTTAGCTACCCTTTAAGCGCTTAGCGAAGAGTCTGATCAGCCTGGGTGGATGCCCAGGCTGATCTGAGTCTGCGCTGGGCGCACAACCACATTGTTGGTTTTCTCGTGTCGTGGCTCATATATACTAAACTATGACTCTAGCATGAAAAAAAGTGATACAAACCCCTGTGAAGAAAATGATCTTGATATTTTATTTATTTCTAAATTATTATTTTTTTTTGTTATGTTTGTACAACAAATTGCTGAGTAAATACATGTATATTGTTTGTATTAATAATGTGTGTATAGTTCGTTTGCTTCCAAGTGCAAACGGGGTTTTGCGTATTTTCTCGAAAACGATGAAAGTTCCATCAAATGTTCCAATGTCCTAATGATTCCTATAACTATACATAACAGAATACGGAAAGTACAAAATTTTGGATGCTTTGTAAAATATTTTCCATTGACCTTAATGCAAAAACTGAGCAGTTTCACTAAAGGGCGTCGTATGCTTGTTTGAACAGCCAAAATATTGTGGAAAAGCAATAGCGTAAACTCGTAATTTACTACAGGTGTGGGCGTATATGAATGAAATAGTAAAATGTATTCACCTGTCCGCACGCGTAACGCATGGTATCACTGGTCAGGTGATACTATGTTGTAAATAAATATTGAACTATTATATTATTTTGCGAGTAAAAATTGTATGTTTTAAATTTTGATAATGTATGGGTGAAACAAAAAGTAGGAAAAAATGGATTTAGAATGAAATTTAAATTAATTATGCAAATTTTGCTCTAGGGATAGCATGCATAGGTCACATGCTCTAACACGTAAAACTAAACGGGAATTCCAACAGCCAACTTTTACTCCCTTGTAATTAAGAGGTGAAAATGACATATTTTAGGTCCTGTTTTTTGTATAGAAACTTTTTAATGCAAAACCTCACATTTCTGCAAAATTATGATTTTGTTATGTATAGGATGATAAATAAGAATGAGCGATTCGAAAATCTTTTACCTCTCACCAATTTTGAGAAAATATTGGGGATGCCGTTTGCATTTGGGAGCAAACGGACTATAATGATTTAATTCATTGCTTTGTTTGAATTTCTTTCAGATACACTGCCACCTATTATTTCTGTGACGTACCCGGCTCACGTACACCCGCTGCCGTTTCACTGGTTGACAAGAAGTGTAGAAAACCATTGAATATCCTGAGCATTACTTCTTACAGCGTGGAAAAGAAACGAGATTTTACTGTTTGCACCACTCCGCTCAACTATCGGTATAACAGAGCACATGAACTAATAGAATGGATCGAGCTTAATCGTCTTCTTGGTGCAGATTTCTTTACTCTGTATAATTACACAACCGGACCCGATGTGGATAAAGTGCTTAACTTTTACACCAAAGAAGGTATTGTTGAAGTTGTCCCATGGAAGCTGCCCATGGGTGTTAACACTTGGCCGAAGAGAAATACACCAGTGGAAATACATTACTTTGGGCAGCTCGCGGCTAGCAATGATTGCTTGAGAAGGAATAGAAATAGATCAAATTATGTCGTTGTGTTAGATCTTGACGAGTTCATCATTCCGCGTAAAGAACCAACTTGGGGAGGAATGATGAGGCGTCTGCCTGATAGTGGGGCGTACATATTTTGTAACACTTTTTTCAGAGAAGATTGGAATGACACTACAGTGAATTTTGATAATAAAGACAAAGCAATTAAATTCAAACTAAATACTTTATTGAAACTTGAACGTGAAACAAAAATATTTTCACATAATTTAAGGTCGAAGTATATTGTAAAACCAAATTCAGTTGAAACTTTAGGAATTCACCAAACATGGCGGATGGTTGGAAATCAAAAGATTCATAAAGTTTCCCACCAAGATGGATTGTTGCATCATTATAGGAACTGGGAGAATCCAATGGATAAAGTGCCAAGGACACAAGATCGTGTAGTTCTGGACAAATTTGGACCTGCTCTGATCGACAAAGTGTCTGATATGTGGAAAATTTTAGGAAAATCTTGAACGCAAATTTGACAGATTGTGAGACTCCTAAAGTCCTACTTTAAGCCGATACAAGTAGGATGCCTTAATGCCGAAAGGTTCATGGCATCTTCTCTCGACCCTACCGTCCCCTGGTTTGAGCATAATCCGAAGTGCGATGACATGGGCGATTTGCGAACCCAAAACGGAAACGTAAAGACGACGGACGGACGGGAAGAATGAAAGATAATCGAGAGAGAGGATCAAAAACTTCATTAATACTTTTGCTGCGGGCGGCAAAAAGACGTATATAGAGTAGAATAAGATCAAACCTCTTCAGAAATACGACATGCGTAATACATATGAGCCGAAACACGACAAAACCAACAAAGTGGCATGTGCCCCTAGCGAATTCTCAGATCAGCCTGAGAACCCCTGCCCAGTCTGATCAGAGTCTTGGCCTTGCACTTAAAGGGTAGCCAAGGGTCTAAGCTACCACCCTGCCGATAGCAAAGACTCTGATCAGACTGGGCGGATGCCCAGGCTAATCTGAGTCTTGCTGGGCGCACATGCCTTTTCGTTGGTTTTGTCGTGTCGCTGTTCAATTATATAGTAGATCTAACAATTTCTGTGATAGCCTTTTACTGTGATGTTTCTTGTTCAGTTTACATGTACATGCGTGAGATGTTTTACTTGTTCGCCAGGTAACCATGGTCACTATATGAATTTTTACTGTACCCAAAACTTTTAGCTGTTTTTCATATAACACCCCTACGTCAGAAATGGACAAGTCCAAATTCAACGGCAGAATATTCCATAAACTCTCCAGCTTCTAAGTTATGACGTTTGGCTGCATTTTCATAAATGGATGAATGACTTGCGATTTTACGTCCTTTTCAACAATATTTCAGTCATGAATGACTTGCGATTTTACGTCCTTTTCAACAATATTTCAGTCATATCAGGTCGATGGATAGGTGATCATGATCGTTCAAAGGCTGTGTGCAATGGAATCCCGTATAAGGTTGAAAAGATTTCCGCCTACAGCGGGGCTCGAACCCGGAACCGCTAGATCAGCGCTTAACTACAATTCCGTGCTTTACTTCATTTTTTTTCAAAGGGAGACAACTCTGTGGCTTCCTGTTTGTTTCTTAGGATAAACACTTTTCCAAAAGGAAAGAATTTCCTCCCAGGGGAGCAAATTGTCGCTTTTTAAAGTTGACCCCCACTGAGAATGGAAACAGACATTAAAATGGAAGTGTTTCTAGCGTTTCTTCTGAAAGTGTATCCACTCACCGTAAATAATATTTTTTAATTAGCATATGGTTTCAAATAAAATGAGCCGCGATAAGACAAAACAAACAAAGTGGCATGTGCGCCCAGCGAAGACTCCGATTAGCCTCGGGAGCGGCCCAGTCTGATTAGAGTCGTTGCTGTGTGCTTAAAGGGTAGCTAAGGGTCTAAGCTACCTCTATGCCGACAGCGGAGACTCTAGTCAGACTGGGCGGATGGTCAGGCTGATTTGAGTCTTCCCTAGACGCACGTGTCACTTTGTTGGTTGCGGCTCATTATCATAAATCTGGTTTCTAGCTATTTTTGTTGTTTCATTACAGTCTCCACATGGCTATCGTAAGCTTGTAAACTGAAGACGAATTAAAATCTACCCGAACACCCCAAATTTGGTTTTTTTGAAGCATCTACTGTAATTATCCCAAATCTCGGAAAAAGTTGAGTTTGCTGTGTAGGACAGCGTCAATGTGTTTTGATAAACAGTAAAAAACCTAATCAGATTAATCATATCTGATCTGGGTTTACACTGTTTGCTGAAGCTCTTATAATAGTCTGCCCCAGTGTTTATGGCCATTGTCATTAAGAAAAATGAGTATACCTCCACATTTTTTCACCGTTTTTACGAAGGGAAACAATTTTTGTGACGTTTTGTTTACTCTCCTGGACAACAAAAACCCTTCCAAAAGGGCCACCCCTCAAAGGAAAGAATTTGCTCCCAGAGGAGCAGTTTTTTCTTCCTTTAAGGGTTGACCCCGACTTAAGTGATTCAAAAAATGGTATAGTTGCTTCCCCTGAAAGTGTACCCATTTATCTTAAGGTGCATACAGTTGTCATGGAAACTTAAGGACAAAAGGCACAATGCGGAAAATTCAGGAAACTTTCTTAAAACAGGACAGCCAGTATAGAGCCAACTCGGTTTGCCTGACTTCTGCATGTCAGAACGATAAACAACGCTCTTAGATGGTAGGCTGTCCACTTGGTGTCCATCTGATGCACAGGAAGTCAGTGGCTGTGTTGAAAGTAAGAATACGTGTAAAGCTATACGGCCTGCATGTATGCCCAAGTTTTGGTCCTATATGAGTAGACTCCGTCGCAGCCCTACAATGTAAATTATATGGCTTAAAGTGTATGGGTGTACTACATGTATATGGGCATCATAGAGAGCCTGACAAAACCTTAAAAATGTCCAGTGTCACAATTCCCAGTATGAAGTGGAAAATAAAGTTAAAACATACCTATGACTCTAACTCATTCAGATTTATTTTTGGTTTGATTGCATACCCATCGATTTACTTATAGAAGGCAAACAAACTTTATTTGGTTTTCATTGAATCCAGAATATATTGCTATTTAACAATGCCTGTAGAAATCTCAATAAACGCTATGCTAATATAATACTCCTTCCATATGAGGTCTGACACTGAAAGGCTTGATTTTGTAAAATAAAGCCAAAATGATTTCTTTCTCCTTGGACTAACCTGGCTCCCTATCGCAAAAGATTTTAGTTTTTCTTCGCATGCGCTGACTTTTCTCGGTCAGTAGTACGGAAAACACGGTTTAATTGGGCCGCGACACGAGAAAATTAACAAAGTGGTTGTACGCACAGTGCAGACTCAGACCAGCCTGGGCAGCCGCCCAGTCTGATTAGAGTCTTTGCTTTGCGCTTAAAGGGTAGCTAAGAGTCCAAGCTACCAAGCGAAGACACTGATCAGACTGGGCGGATGCCCAGGCTGTTCCGAGTCTGCACTGGGCGTAAAACCACTTTGTTATCTCTTGTCGCGGCTCAATTAAACATGTTTTATTACCAAAATAATAAGCAAAGGGGTCGGACATTAGCTACATCACATCCCCTGCATATGACATGACAAGTCTTTTTCACAAAGGACACATACTGTTATAAATGCAGATGCACACATCAGGTGAAACAATGTGGACTGTTTTCTTTGAATGCCAGTGATTGTAGAGGTACAAGTTATAATGCCTCAATGACGAATCTATCCACTTGGTATCATTCTCTAAAGCATCAGCGGTGACCTGTTTCATCTGGAAAGGGAAACTTAAATTAATCATACACACCCGGTGCAAGCAGACAATACCGACTTAACTTACAGCGGTCGGTAGTAACTTAAATTAGTATTATCTGCTTGTATACATATATGGTGCTAGAGCCTTGTAAGGTATCTTTGAGTATGTAAGAACAGAGATTTTGCATCTGCGCAGGCTGAATAGAATCTTTTCTGCTAGCATGACAAATTTGAGACCTACGTGCGAAGGCTGGTCTGAGCATGCGCAGTAGGCTCCAATGCCTTTCAGGGGCATAACTGTGGGCGATTTCGTGATACGTACACTAATTGTTTTATACCCCTAGCGGGGAAATACAGAGTTTCACCCTCTAAGATATCGCACATTGTCACATTGTCATGCCTGCGTGTAGTTAATATTGAAATCTCGGCTAATTTACAAAACATCAATATGTGCAAATACGCAGATGCGTGTAGAGAAAGTTTGTCATCTTGATTTCAATACCAATATATTGTAAACTGGTGTAAGCGTCTGCCTTTAGACAAGTTTTCTCATGATGCACATCAAATCATGCTTCAATTATTTTCTGCAATCTAATTATTGATTAAGAAGTAAAGCACCGTGATAAAATCGTATTCAATTTCAGCAACGTCACAAGAACAGACAGCAGGGTAGGGTCAAGTCAGGTAACTTCGGCTCGTAATGAGCCGTCTCATCTGGAGTTTCACTGTTTGCCTAGTTAATATTGTTTTAATTCCAAACAGCTGATATACAAAGGAAAAATGTCACTGTCCAAATCTACCTGCTGTCCGAATTTACCCGACTTGACCCTATGTGCGAACAGTATACGTTTACATCAGCTTGCGCATCCGGACTAATCAGTGCCTTCAGCTAGGGTAAAGTCGGGTAAATTCGGACAGAGGTAAATTCGGACAGTGACATTGTTTCCTTTATATGTCATTCGTTTGGAATTGAAACAAAATTGAGTGCGCAAACGGTGAAAATCCTGATGAAACGGCTCATTATGAGCCGTCTCATCTGGAATTTCACTGTTTGCAAATGGTATGTCCGAATTTACCCGCTGTCCGAAGTTACCCGACTTTACCCTAACCCGAAAACTTAGATCAGACGGCAAGGGTGTTGAGTCTATTTTTGTTATTCCCAAATACATTCTTTTTTCCCACCCGGCTCACTGGCAATTAACCATGGACTGTTTGATTGGTGTTGCGTGAAATGTCAGCTTCAAACCGTGTGCGTATTTGCTCAAACCGATCACAGTCCTCACTCTTCGCTGGATATATTCCGCATACAACATTCTTAGATTATTGTAAGTGCGAAAAAAGGAGACTCTGATCGGACTGCGCGCATGCCCAAGCCGATCCGAGTCTTTTACTGTTCGAAAATGCCTTAAGTTTCATTTTCAAGCAATGGAAATTAATTTCATTCTCCTTTTGATTTAAATCCGATATTTCCAGACAAGAGAAGTGATTAAGAAGTTCTGAGGCTGAAATTAAAGGAGGCTGTAATGAAAAATACCAAAAGTAAATTAATCTTTTATTCTGCGTTTTATGATACCAAAAACAAACTATAGGAATTAGATCGAATTTCCAGTGCTGAGAAAAAAGTGAATTCTTCTTAGGCCTATATGTTCTGAAACATTGTAGTAAGATCTAGGAAAGAGCCAGTTCTGAAGAGATCTAACAAAGTATGTTCTTGTGAAGAAACTAAATAAAGCATGTAATTTTAGAGTGCGGACTTCTGACAGACGCGTAGCTGTCTATGCGGTGTAGCACGTGGCTTTATATCTTTTATTTTAGTTACATTTGAGACTTCACTAAGAATGCTCTTGTGAAGTCTTATTTCCATCTTATTTCAATTAGTCATTTCACAAAACAGGGAATTTATAGTAAATCGGTACCGCATACTGCATAATATTTCCTGTGAAATATTGCAAAAAACTACACGTTTTATCCTAAAATTGATACATCGTCATGACATTGAATCAACGTTTATTCAATGTTGATCTAACGTCGTATGCCTCCCGGGGATGAGTGAGTGAGTGATATGGGTCTTACGGCACATCAGCATCAAAACGGCTATTTCGTGCCGAAAACGCTAAATAAGAATACGTTTAAAATGAATAAGGTCAGACATGAAAGCACAGTTTTTGTTAACCCATTGCATTCTGGATATTTTTGTCGTCTGCTGATATTGTCGTCTGCATAAAAAATCAAGAATATTTTGACAATGTTGGTCTAACTAACTCTTGTAGAAATGATGTCTAGGCAAACATCAGGCCCCACGTTTGTGAGCCCTGATCTGGATCCAAACCGTTTGCCAAGATTCCCCTAAAGGGGTATCCCGCATGGAATGGGTTAAAAATGGTCCAAGCCGGGTATGTGATACAATAAAAAGATCGAGCAGCGAGACGAGTAAACCAAGTTCAAACTAGAAAAGGTGTTTGTAAAACACTATGCCAATCTGGGTCGCAGTTTGGATTCACGGAGGGCTTGTCTCCCACAATGGCATCGTTGCTTCTGTCTGAATGCATTTTGGACTCTAATCAGAAAAAGGAACCTCTCTATATTGCCGCCCTGGATACCCAGAAATCATTTGGTGTTGTTAGTCATCCCATTCTCATGAAGATGCTATATCGTCAGGGTATAAATTCCCATTTATGGAAGATGATTGCGTCTTTGTACAGAGGGCTTACTGCAAAAGTCAAGTGGAGTGGAGAGTTGAGTCGTTCTGTGTTCTTCAGGGGGTGCGCCAGGGAGGAATTCTGTCCACACCACATTCAGTCTACAAGACGTTTCTTAATGATTTTCTTGTGGAAATGGAGTCTAGATCTTTGGGGAAGTGCGAGTATTGGTGACCTGTATGTGGGATGTCCAACCGTGGCTGATGATGTTCTGTTGGTGTCTTCCAATGACGATGAAATGCAGCTAATGCTCAATCTTGCTTATATCTACTTACAGGAGAAGAGATATATTATTCACCCTCAGGAAAGCATAGTCCTGCGGCGAAATGTTAGTAAAAGAGTTCGAAACAATGAAATTATAACCACCTGGAAGCTGGGTCCAAAAGAGGTGCAGGCTGAACCAAATTTAACCCATCTTGGCCTGATTAGGGCAGAAAAATCAGAAACTTCCGTCAATATTAGAGAGAAAATTAGTGCAGCCCGAAGGACCCCTGATGAAAACTGAGGTTCACGGTACAAGTGGTCTAAACCCGAAGATTTCCTTTAGGATATATCAGGTCTATGTGATTCCCAGGTTGGTGTATGGTCTGGAAACATTGTCGTTGACTGATACCCAAGTTATCAAACTACAGCGATTTCACATATGAGCCGCGACACGAGAAAACCAACAAAGTGGTTGTGCGCTCAGCACAGATTCCGATCAGCCCGGGCAACCGCTCAGTCCGATCAGACTCCTCACTAAGGGCTCAAACGGTAGCTGAGGGTCTAAGCTACCTCCATGCGGACAGCGAAGACTCTGATCAGACTGGGCGGATGCCCAGGCTGTCCTGAGTCTGCGCTGGACGCATATCCACATTGTTGGTTTTCTCGTGTCGCGGCTCATATCAACTCTGAGGAAACTACAGTCGTTACCAGAACGGACGGTCTCTTCGGTAGTGCGGCTGCTGTTGGGTGCTCTTCCAATACAGGCTGAACTGCATAAGAGACAGTTAATTTAAAGAGTAACTACACTTCAGGACAGATTTTTCTGTGCGGTTGAACGCATCTTGGATATGTATAACCTTCCACAGCCCTCTTGTCTTGGAAAAAGATAACTCGTGAGTCAATATATCATTCCTGGACCCATTGTTTGGTGGCAGACGCCCAGACGAGGAGGTCTACCTTGGTTAATTGTTATCTTACCTCCATGGCGGTGGGTGTTACTCATACAGTATGGGAATCAGCTGCAAACAACGTGCATGATATTATAAGAAGTATCACTAAAGTACGTATGATGACAGGAGTATATATGCATCAGTCAACAAAAGCTAGATTCAATCAGTACAGTGTGGATGAGACCTGTCCATTGTGTAGACTCGGCCCAGAGGATTTACATCATGTTCTCCTTCGTTGCTGAGGTTAGAGATTCGTCACTGAAAGATATCAGGGAATTCTCGGCAAGTCCGTTTGGTCAACAATTCTGGGCATCTCGGTCAAGGATAGAGCTGGTGAAGATTCTGACTTCTGATGAGTCTGCTAAGTGCTCGTGTTGCGGAGGAGGTCTTGTTGCAGCTGGAGGATCTGATTCGTAGGTACTGTTTCTGGTTGCATATAAAAAGGTTGCAACTGTACAGAAAATATTGTCCAATTAAGCTATATTCCCGATTTATCTATGTGGCCGCCATCACTAGTCTAACCTGTCTGTACATAGTGTATATATAGCGGTTATTCCTGGATTTACCTGCTCATGTGAATCAACATGAATCAACGTGTTTGAAGTATCTACCGATCAACGACCTGGGTGCGCCATTCTACTGGCGGGATCTACAGAAACAGAAACAGTATGCCCCTAACCATATGCTTGATCCTAAAAAGACATAGTCAGTACTATAAAGTATTGACAGAAATCATTCAAAAGTCAATCAGTCAATATACTTATCATCTCCAACCAGCTGACCAAGTTTCAAGACCCTAGCTCAAATACTTTTCAGGATATCTTGCTGCCAAGTTTAAAATGTCAAAATTTTCAAAAAGACAGAACTCCGAAAAAAAAAAGGATAAAATACGTTCGTAAGATAATTGTAAATTAATCAAGTTATCTACTCATCACCTTCAGCCAGTATACCAAGTTTTAAGACCCTAGCTCAAATACATCGCAAGATATCTTGCTGACAAATTTAAAATGTCAACATTTTCAAATGTCAAAATTTTCAAACGAGCATAACTCCGAAAAAAAATGATAAAATTTGTTCGTAAGTTAACCAAGTAATCTATTCACCACTTCCAATCAGCATACCAAGTTTCAAGTCCTTGGCTCAAATAATTTTCGAGATATCTTGCTGCTAAGTTAAATGGCAAAATTTTTAGAGGGTCATTACTCAGAAAATAATTAACGGTTTTCATTCAAAGGTTTATCAATTTATTTACACATCATTGTTAATAAGCTGGCAAAAGTTCAAGCCCCTAACTCAAAATATTTTTAGAGATCCTGCTGACAAAGTTGAAATGCCGAAAATTTCAAAGGGCCATAACTTTGATGGACTTTGTTTAAAAGTTAATCAGTTCATCTACTCATCATCTCCAATAAGCTGTAAAGTTTCAAGTCCGTAGCTATAATACTTTTTGAGATATCTTGCTGACAAGGTTTCACTATGAAATTTTCTCCAGGGGGGCATAACTCCAAAAAGGAGACAACTGGGACAAGAAAAAATACGTGTCAGTTATTTTTGATGACAAATCCATATGTGAAAATTCAAAACTCTAGCATGCACGGTTCCTAAGATATGGTATGCGTGGTGAACGGATGGATGCATGGACGCACAGACGGGCAACACAGGGGCAATATGCCCCCTCAACTTCTTCCAAGTTGGGGGCATAAACAACGATCGTGAGTGGGGACGATATTTTCATTAGAGCAAAATTTGGAAATTTTGAACTGAGTCTACATTATTTGAAAACTGTTTGCCATACGGGCAAAGGTTGCTCATAAGCACTTAAGTAAACTCGAGCGATACCAAGATGTTGCTCGTGCAACTCTTCCTGTAAATTTTCAACAGTAAATGCGTAGAAAGAGTTAATCCGAGGAGAGGAACTAGATAAGAGTGATTGCTTCCATTCCCATCCTAACTTGAACCATTTGTGTGTCATATGTAACTGAAGAAGCGAATAAAGTATGAGCCGCGACACGTGAAAACCAACAATGTGGTTGTGCGCCTAGCGCAGACTCAGATCAGCCTGGGCATCCGCCCAGTCTGATCAGAGTCTTCGCTGTCCGCATGAAGGTAGCTTAGACCCTTAGCTACCCTTTGAGCGCAAAGCGGAGAGTCCGATCAGACTGGTATCATGCCCAGGCTGATCTGAGTCTGCGCTAGGCGCAAAACCACTTTGTTGGTTTTGGCCTCCCGGGGAGTCGGGCTGATATACCTATTAGAGACAGAGCAAATATTGGGCCAATTTCACCTGAGTCTACCTTATGCCTGATTTTACATGTATTGCAATTCATTTGTCAGAATAAAATCAACCAATCACAACACAACCTAACCTATCTTAACTTATCTTTTATTTTGACACGTGTACGACAGGAGAAGAGAGAAACCAAAGGGTGGACGCGTCCCGCACACAACGCTCAATCAACATTAAATCAAAGTCCATTCAACCCCATGAAGTTGAATCAATAGGGCTCCAATTAGAATCAACGTCGATTCAACGACATGGGCCGTTGGATAAACGTTGATTCTAGGTTGACCTAGCGTCGTATGCCTCCCGGGGAGTTGGGCTGATATACCTATTAGAGACAGAGCAAATATTGGGCCAGTTTCACCTGAGTCTACCTTATGCCTGATGTTACATGTATTGCAACTCATTTGTGACAAGGAAATCAAAGAATACTTACATTTTTGTTCAGTTTTCCCCCCTCCCCCTCCTCGCAGTATCTGAAATGGAAAAAGAAGAGAGACAAAAGAAGTCCAACACACTTGGGTTATAAAGCAATGTCACATGACATAACCCACTGGGCACACAAGGTTGAATCAACACTAATTCAAATGTGATTCAACGTCATGACGTCGAATCAAAGTTGATTCAGTGTTGATTCACGGGCGAGTGCCTGCTGGGAACCAATCACAACACAAACTAACTTATCTTAACATACTTTTAGAGACAGAGAAAATATTGAGCCAGTTTCACCTGAGTCTACCTTATGCCTGACTTTACATTTATTGCAACTCATTTGTGAGAAGGAAGTCAAGAAACAGAGCAAATATTGGGCCAGTTTCACCTGAGTCTACCTTATGCCTGATTTACATTTATTGCAATTCATTTGTGAGAAGAAAATCAAACAATCACAACACAACCTAACCTAGTTTAACTTATCTTTTATTTTGACACGTGTACGAGAGGAGTAGAGAGAAACCAAAGGGGTGGACGCGTCCTGCACACAACGCTCAATCAACATTGAATCAAAGTCCGTTCAACCCCATGAAGTTGAATAAACGGTGATTCAATTTGAATCAACGTCGTTTCAACGTCATGGGGCGTTGAATCAACGTTGATTCAATGTTGACCTAACGTCGTATGCCTCCCAGGGAGTTGGGCTGATATACCTATTAAAGACAGAGCAAATATTGGGCCAGTTTCACCTGAGTCTACCTTATGCCTGACTATACATCTATTGCAACTAATTTGTGAGAAGAAAATCAACCAATCATTACACAGCCTAACCTAGTTTTACTTATCTTTTACTTTGACACGTGTACGACGGGAGATGAGAGAAATCAAAGGGCCGGACGCGTCCCGCACTCAACGCTCAATCAACATTGAATCAAACTCGATTCAACCCCATGAAGTTGAATAAACGGTCATTCAATTTGAATACACGTCGATTCAACGTCATGGTGCGTTGAATCAACGTTGATTCAATGTTGACCTTACATCGTATGTCTCCCGGGGAGTTGGGCTGATATACCTTTTAGAGACAGAGCAAATATTGGGCCAGTTTCACCTGAGTCTACCTTATGCCTGATTTTACATGTAATGCAACTCATTTGTGAGAAGAAAATCAACCAACCACAACACAACCTAACCTAGCTTAACTTATGTTTTATTTTGACACGTGTACGAGAGGAGAAGAGAGAAACCAAAGGGGTGGACGCGTCCCACACACAACGCTCAATCAACATTGAATCAAAGTCCGTTCAACCCCATGAAACTGAATAAACGGTGATTCAATTTGAATAAACGTCGTTTCAACGTCATGGGGCGTTGACCGTCAATGTTGACCTAACGTCGTATGCCTCCCAGGGAGTTGGGCTGATATACTTATTAGAGACAAAGCAAATATTGGGCCAGTTTCACCTGAGTCTACCTTATGCCTGACTTTATATGTATTGCAACTAATTTGTGAGAAGAAAATCAACCAATCATTACACAGCCTAACCTAGCTTAACTTATCTTTTATTTTGACACGTGTACGACAGGAGAGGAGAGAAACCAAAGCAGTGGACGCGTCCCGCACACAACGATCAATCAACATTGAACCAAGTCGATTCAACGTCATGAGGCGTTGAATCAACCTTGATTCAATGTAGACCTTACGTCGTATGCCTCCCGGGGAGTTGGGCTGATATACCTATTAGAGACAGAGCAAATATTGGGCCAATTTCACCTGAGTCGACCTTATGCCTGATTTTACATGTATTGCAAATCATTCGTGAGAAGAAAATCAACCAATCACAACACAACCTAACCTAGCTTAACTTATCTTTTATTTTGACACGTGTACGACAGGAGAAGAAAGAAACCAAAGGGTGGACGCGTCCCGCACACAACGCTCAATCAACATTGAATCAAAGTCCATTCAACCTCATGAAGTTGAATAAACGGTGATCCAATTTGAATCAACGTCGATTCAACGACATGGGGCGTTGAAACAACGTTGATTCAATGTTGACCTAACGTCGTATGCCTCCCGGGGAGTTTGGCTGATATACCTATTAGAGACAGAGCAAATATTGGGCCAGTTTCACCTGAGTCTACCTTATGCCTGATGTTACATGTATTGCAACTCATTTGTGAGAAGGAAATCAAAGAATACTTATATTTTTGTTCATCTTTCCCCCCTCCCCCTCCTCGCAGTATCTGAAATGGAAAAAAGAAGAGAGACAAAAGAAGTCAAACACACTTGAGTTATAAAGCAACTATTATCACATGACTTAACCCACTGGGCACACAAGGTTGAATCAACACTGATTCAAAGTTGATTCAACGTGATGACATCGAATCAAAGTTGATTCAGTGTTGAAACACGGGCGAGTGCCTGCTGGGAACCAATCACAACACAATCTCACGTATCTTAACATACTATTAGAGACAGAGAAAATATTGAGCCAGTTTCACCTGAGTTTCCCGCACACAACGCTCAATCAACATTAAATCAAAGTCGATTCAACGTCATCGGGCGTTAAATCAACGTTGATTCAATGTTGCCTAACGCCTAACGTCGTATGCCTCCCAGGGAGTTGGGCTGATATACCTATTAGAGACAGAGCAAATATTGGGCCAGTTTCACCTGAGTCGACCTTATGCCTTTCTTACATGTATTGCAACAATTTGTGAGAAGAAAATCAACCAATCATTACATAGCTTAACCTAGCTTAACTTATGTTTTATTTTGACACGTGTACGACGGGAGAAGAGAGAAACCAAAGGGGTGGACGCTTCCCGCACTCAAAGCTCAATCAACATTGAATCAAAGTCCATTCAACCCAATGAAATTGAATAAACGGTGATTCAAATTGAATCAACGTCGATTCAACGTGATGGAGCGTTGCATCAACGTTGATTCAATGTTGACCTTACGTCGTATGCCTCCCGGGGAGTTGGGCTGATATACGTTTTAGAGACAGAGCAAATATTGGGCCAGTTTCACCTGAGTCGACCTTATGCCTGATTTACATTTATTGCAATTCATTTGTGAGAAGAAAATCACCCAATCACAACACAACCTAACCTAGCTTAGCTTATCTTTTATTTTGACACGTGTACAACAGGAGAAAAGACAAACCAAAGGAGTGGAGGCGTCCCGCACACAACGCTCAATCAACATTGAATCGAAGGCGATTCAACGTCATGGGGCGTTGAATCAACGTTGATTCAAAGTTGACCTTACGTCGTATGCCTCCCGGGGAGTTGGGGTGATATACCTATTAGAGACAGAGCAAATATTGGGCCAGATTCACCTGAGTCTACCTTATGCCTGACTTTACATTTATTGCAACTCATTTGTGAGAAGGAAGTCAAGAAACAGAGCAAATACTGGGCCAGTTTCACCTGAGTCTTCCTTATGCCTGATTTACATCTATTGCAATTCATTTGTGAGAAGAAAATCAACCAATCACAACACAACCTAACCTAGCTTTACTTATCTTTTATTTTGACACGTGTACGACAGGAGAAGAGAAAAACCAAAGGAGTGGAGGCGTCCCGCACACAACGCTCAATCAACATTGAATCGAAGTCGGTTCAACGTCATGGGGCGCTGAATCAACGTTGATTCAATGTTGACCTTACGTCGTATGCCTCCCGGGGAGTTGGGGTGATATACCTAATAGCGACAGAGCAAATATTGGGCCAGATTCACATGAGTCTACCTTATGCCTGACTTTACATTTATTGCAACTCATTTGTGAGAAGGAAGTCAAGAAACAGAGCAAATACTGGGCAAGTTTCATCTGAGTCTTCCTTATGCCTGATTTACATTTATTGCAATTCATTTGTGAGAAAAAAATCAACCAATCACAACACAACCTAACCTAGCTTTACTTATCTTTTATTTGACACATATTCGACGGGAGAAGAGAGAAACCAAAGGGGTGGACGCGTCCCGCACTCAACGCTCAATCAACATTGAATCAAAGTCCATTCAACCCCATGAAGTTGAATGAACGGTGATTCAATTTGAATCAACGTCGATTCAACGTCATGGTGCGTTGAATCAACGTTGATACAATGTTGACCTTACGTCGTATGCCTCCCGGGGAGTTGGGCTGATATACCTATTAGAGACAGAGCAAATATTGGGCTAGATTCACCTGAGTCGACCTTATGCCTGACATTACATGTATTGCAACTAATTTGTGAGAAGAAAATCAACCAATCACAACACAAACAAACCTAGCTTAGCTTATCTTTTATTTTGACACGTGTACGACAGGAGAAGAGAGAAACCAAAGGAGTGGACGCGTCCCGCACACAACGCTCAATCAACATTGAATCAAAGTAGATTCAACGTCATGGGGCGTTGAATCAACGTTGATTCAATGTTGGCCTTACGTCGTATGCCTCCCGGGGAGTTGGGCTGATATACCTATTAGAGACAGAGCAAATATTGGGCCAATTTCACCTGAGTCTATTATTATTTTGACACGTGTACGACAGAGAAAAAAAAGAGAAACAAAATGAGTGGACGCGTCCCACACACAACGCTCAATCAACATTGAATCAAAGTTGATTCAACGTCATGGGGCGTTGAATCAATGTTAATTCAATGTTGACCTTACGTCGTATGCCTCCCGGGAAGTTGGGCTGATATACTTATTAGAGACAGAGCAAATATTGGGCCAGTTTCATCTGAGTCTACCTTATGCCTGACTTTACATGTATTGCAACTCATTTGTGAGAAGGAAATCAAAGAATACTTACATTTTTGTTCAGCTTTCCCCCTCCCCCTCCTTGCAGTATCTGAAATGGAAAAAAGAAGAGAGACAAAATAAGTCCAACACACTTGGGTTATAAAGCAACTATCATCACATGACATAACCCACTGGGCACACAAGGTAGAATCAACACTGATTCAAAGTTGATTCAACGTCATGACGTCGAATCATAGTTGATTCAGTGTTGATTCACGGGCGAGTGCCTGCTGGGAACCAATCACAACACAACCTAACTTATCTTAACATACTATAAGAGACAGAGAAAATATTGAGCCAGTTTCACCTGAGTCTACCTTATGCCTGACTTTCCATTTATTGCAACTCATTTGTGAGAAGGAAGTCAAGAAACAGAGCAAATATTGGGCCAGTTTCACCTGAGTCTTCCTTATGCCTCATTTACATTTATTGCAATTCATTTGTGAGAAGAAAATCAACCAATCACAACATAACCTCACCTAGCTTAACTTATCTTTTATTTTGACACGTGTAGGACAGGAGAAGAGAGAAACCAAAGGAGTGGACGCGTCCCGCACTCAACGCTCAATCAACATTGAATCAAAGCCGATTCAACGTCATGGGGCGTTAAATCAACGTTGATTCAATGTTGACCTAACGTCGTATGCCTCCCGGGGAGTTGGGCTGATATACCTATTAGAGACAGAGCAAATATTGGGTCAGTTTCACTTGAGTCTACCTTATCCTGACTTTACATGTATTGCAACTAATTTGTGAGAAGAAAATCAACTTATCATTACACAGCCTAACCTAGCTTAACTTATCTTTTATTTTGACACATGTACGACAGGAGAAGAAAGAAACCAAAGAGGTGGACGCGTCCCGCACTCAACGCTCAATCAACATTGAATCAAAGTCAATTCAACCCCATGAAGTTGAATAAACGGTGATTCAATTTGAATCAACGTCGATGCAACGTCATGGTGCGTTGAATCAACGTCGATTCAATGTTGACCTTACGTCGTATGCCTCCCGGGCAGTTGGGCTAATATACCATTTAGAGACAGAGCAAATATTGGGCCTATTTCACCTGAGTCTACCTTATGCCTGATTTACAATTATTGCAACTCATTTGTGAGAAGAAAATCAACCAATCACAACACAACCTAACCTAGCTTAACTTATCTTTTATTTTGACACGTGTACGACAGGAGAAGAGAGAAACCAAAGGAGTGGACGCGTCCCGCACACAACGCTCAATCAACATTAAATCAAAGTCGATTCAACGTCATGGGGCGTTGAATCAATGTCGATTCAATGTTGACCTTACGTCGTATGCCTCCCGGGGAGTTGGGGTGATATACCTATTAGAGACAGAGCAAATATTGGGCCAATTTCACCTGAGTCTACCTTATGCCTGATTTTACATGTATTGCAACTCATTCGTGAGAATAAAATCAACCAATCACAACACAACCTAACCTAGCTTAACTTATCTTTTATTTTGACACGTGTACGACGGGAGAAGAGAGAAACCAAAGGAGTGGACGCGGACGCGTCCCGCACATAACGCTCAATCAACATTGAATCAAAGTCCATTCAACCCCATGAAGTTGAATAAACGGTGATTCAATCTGAATCAACGTCGATTCAACGTCATGGGGCGTTGAATCAACGTTGATTCAATGTTGACCTATCGTCGTATGCCTCCCAGGGAATCGGGGTGATATACCTATTAGAGACAGAGCAAATAATGGGCCAGTTTCACCTGAGTCTACCTTATGCCTGACTTTACATGTATTGCAAATAATTTGTGAGAAGAAAATCAACCAATCACAACACAACCTAACCTAGCTTAACTTATCTTTTATTTTGACACGTGTACGACGGGAGAAGAGAGAAACCAAAGGGGTGGACGCGTCCCGCACTCAACGCTCAATCAACATTGAATCAAAGTCCATTCAACCCCATGAAGTTGAGTAAACGGTGATTCAATTTGAATCAACGTCGATGCAACGTCATGGGCAATTTGAATCAACGTTGATTCAATGTTGACCTTACGTCGTATGACTCCCGGGGAGAAGGGATAATATACCTATTAGAGACAGAGCAAATATTGGGCCTGTTTCACCTGAGTCTACCTTATGCCTGATTTACAATTATTGCAATTCATTTGTGAGAAGAAATCAACCAATAACAACACAACCTAACCTAGCTTAGCTTATCTTTTATTTTGACATGAGTAGGACAGGAGAAGAGAGAAACCAAAGGAATGGACGCGTCCCGCACACAATGCTCTATCAACATTGAATCAATGTCGATTCAACGTCATGGGGCGTTGAATCAGCGTTGACTCAATGTTGACCTTACGTCGTATGCCTACCGGGGAGTTGGGCTGATATACCGTTTAGAGACAGAGCAAATATTGGGACAATTTCATCCGAGTCTACCTTATGCCTGATTTTACATGTATTGCAACTCATTCGTGAGAATAAAATCAACCAATCACAACACAACTTAACCTAGCTTATCTTATCTTTTATTTTGACACGTGTACGACAGGAGAAGAGAGAAACCAAAGGATGGGCGCGTCCCGCACACAATGCTCAATCAACATTGAATCAAAGTCCATTCAACCCCATGAAGTTGCAACGGTGATCCAATTTGAATCAACGTCGATTCAACGACATGGGGCGTTGAATAAACGTTGATTCAATGTTGACCTAACGTCGTATACCTCCCGGGGAGCTCGGCTGATATACCTATTAGAGAGAGCAAATATTGGGCCAGTTTCACCTGAGTCTACCTTATGCCTGACTTTACATGTATTGCAACTCATTTGTGAGAAGGAAATCAAAGAATACTTACATTTTTGTTCAGCTTTCCCCCCTCCCCCTCCTCGCAGTATCTGAAATGGAAAAAAGAAGAGAGACAAAATAAGTCCAACACACTTGGGTTATAAAGCAACTATTATCACATGACATAACCCACTGGGCACACAAGGTTGAATCAACACTGATTCAAAGTTGATTCAACGCCATGACGTCGAATCAAAGTTGATTCAGTGTTGATTCACGGGCGAGTGGCTGCTGGGAACCAATCACAACACAAACTAACTTATCTTGACATACTATTAGAGACAGAGAAAATATTGAGCCAGTTTCACCTGAGTCTACCTTATGCCTGACTTTTCATTTATTGCAACTCATTTGTGAGATGGATGTCAACAAACAGAGCAAATATTGGGCCAGTTTCACCTGAGTGTACCTTATCCCTGATTTACATTTATTGCAATTCATTTGTGAGAAGAAAATCAACCAATCACAACAAAACCTA
This sequence comes from Ctena decussata, assembly GCA_963989385.1. Lineage (NCBI taxonomy): Eukaryota > Metazoa > Mollusca > Bivalvia > Lucinida > Lucinidae > Ctena > Ctena decussata. The sequence goes on from OZ022503.1 coordinate 61,041,315, forward strand.
ACCTAGCTTAACTTATCTTTTATTTTGACACGTGTACGACAGGAGAAGAGAGAAACCAAAGGAGTGAACGCGTCCCGCACACAACGCTCAATCAACATTGAATCAAAGTCGATTCAACGTCATGGGGCGTTGAATCAACGTTGATTCAATGTTGACCTTACGTCGTATGCCTCCCGGGGAGTTGGGCTGATATACCTATTAGAGACAGAGCAAATATTAGGCCAATTTCACCTGAGTCTACCTTATGCCTGATTTTTGATATATTGTGACTCATTCGTGAGAATAAAATCAACCAATCACAACACAACCTAACCTAGCTTAACTTATCTTTATATTGACACGTTTACGACAGGAGAAGAGAGAAACCAAAGGGTGGACGCGTCCCGCACACAACGCTCATTCAACATTTAATCAAAGTCCATTCAACCCCATGAAGTTGAATCAACGGCGATCCAATTTGAATCAACGTCAAATCAACGACATTGAATCAACGTCGATTCAACGACATGGGGCGTTGAATCAACGTTGATTCAATGTTGACCTAAGGTCGTATGCCTCCCGGGGAGCTCGGCTGATATACCTATTAGAGACAGAGAAAATATTGAGCCAGTTTCACCTGAGTCTACCTTATGCCTGCTTTCCCCCCTCCCCCTCCTCACAGTATCTGAAATGGAAAAAAGAAGAGAGACAAAATAAGACCAACACACTTACGACAGGAGAAGAGAGAAACCAAAGGAGTGGACGCGTCCCGCACACAACGCTCAATCAACATTGAATCAAAGTCGATTTAACGTCATGGGGCGTTGAATCAACATTGATTCAATGTTGACCCTACGTCGTATGCCTCCTGGGGAGTTGGGCTGATATACCTATTAGAGACAGAGCAGATATTGGGCCAATTTCATCTGAGTCTACCTTATGCCTGATTTTACATGTATTGCAACTAATTTGTGAGAAGAAAATCAACCAATCACAACACAACCTAACCTAGCTTAACTTATCTTTATTTTGACACGTGTACGACAGGAGGAGAGAAACCAAAGGGGTGGACGCCCCCCGCACACAACGCTCAATCAACATTGAATTAAAGTCCGTTTAACCCCATGAAGTTGAATAAACGGTGATTCCATTAAAATAAACGTCGTTAGGTAATGGGGCGTTGAATCAACGCTGATTCAATGTTGACCTAACGTCGTATGCCTCCCAGGGAGTTGGGCTGATATACCTATTAGAGACAGAGCAAATATTGGGCCAGTTTCACCTGAGTCTACCTTATGCCTGACTATATAAGTATTGCAACAAATTTGTGGGAAGAAAATCAACCAATCATTACACATCCTAACCTAGCTTAACTTATCTTTTATTTTGACACGTGTACGACTGGAGAAGAGAGAAACCAAAGGGGTGGACGCGTCCCGCACTCAACGCTCAATCAACATTGAATCAAAGTTGATTCAACCCGATGAAGTGGAATAAACGGTGATTCAATTTGAATCAACGTCGATTCAACGTCATGGGGCGTTGAATCAACGTTGATTCAATGTTGACCTTACGTCGTATGCCTCCCGGGGAGTTGGGCTGATATACCTATTAGAGACAGAGCAAATATTGGGCCAATTTCACCTGAGTCTACCTTATGCCTGATTTTACATGTATTGCAACTCATTCGTGAGAATTAAATCAACCAATCACAACACAACCTCACCTAGCTTAACTTATCATTTATTTTGACACGTGTAGTACAGGAGAAGAGAGAAACCAAAGGGTGGACGCGTCCAGCACACAACGCTCAATCAACATTGAATCAAAGTCCATTCAACCCCATGAAGTTGAATCAACGGTGATCCAATTTGAATCAACGTCGATTCAACGACATTGGGCGTTGAATCAACGTTGATTCAAGGTTGACCTAAGGTCGTATACCTCCCGGGGAGTTGGGCTGATATACCTATTAGAGACAGAGAAAATATTGAGCCAGTTTCACCTGAGTCTACCTTATGCCTGACTTTTCAGTTATTGCAACTCATTTGTGAGATTGAAGTCAAGAAACAGAGCAAATATTGGTCCAGTTTCACCTGAGTATACCTTATATCTGATTTACATTTATTACAATTCATTTGTGAGAAGAAAATCAACCAATCACGACAAAACCTAACCTAGCTTAACTTATCTTTTATTTTGACACGTGTACGACATGAGAAGAGAGAAACCAAAGGAGTGGACGCGTCCCGCACACAACGCTCAATCAACATTGAATCAAAGTCGATTCAACGTCATGGGCGTTAAATCAACGTTGATTCAATGTTGACCTTACGTTGTATGCCTCCCGGGGAGTTGGGCTGATATACCTATTAGAGACAGAGCAAATATTGGGCCAGTTTCACCTGAGTCTACCTTATGCCTGAATTTACATGTATTGCAACTCATTTGTGAGAAGAAAATCAACCAATCATTACACATCCTAACCTAGCTTAACTTATCTTTTATTTTGACACGTGTGCGACAGGAGAAGAGAGAAACCAAAGGGGTGGACGCGTCCCGCACACAACGCTCAATCAACATTGAATCAAAGTCCGTTCAATTCCATTAAGTTGAATAAACGGTGATCAATTTGAATCAACGTCGATTCAACGTCATGGGGCGTTGAATCAACGTTGATTCAATGTTTACCTAACGTCGTATGCCTTCCAGGGAGTTGGGCTGATATACCTATTAGAAACAGAGCAAATATTGGGCCAGTTTCACCTGAGTCTACCTAATGCCTAAATTTACATGTATTGCAACAAATTTGTGAGAAGAAAATCAACCAATAATTACACAGCCTAAAATAGCTTAACTTATCTTTTATTTTGACACGTGTACAACGGGAGAAGAGAGAAACCACAGGGGTGGACGCGTCCCGCACTCAACGCTCAATCAACATTGAATCAAAGTCGATTCAACCAAATGAAGTGGAATAAACGGTGATTCAATTTGAAGCAACGTCGATTCAACGTCATGGGGCGTTGAATCAACGTTGATTCAATGTTTTCCATACGTCGTATGCCTCCCGGGTATTTACGCAGATATACCTATTAGAGACAGAGCAAATATTGGGCCTGTTTCACCTGAGTCTACCTTATGCATGACTTTACATGTATTGCAACTCATTTGAGCCGCGACACGACAAACCAACAATGTGGTTGTGCGCCCAGCACAGACTCAGATTAGCCTGGGCATCCGCCCAGTCTGATGAGAGTCTTTGCAGTGCGCTTAAAGGGTAGCTAAGAGTCTAAGCTACCTCCATGCGGACAGCGAAGACTCTGATCAGACTGGACGGATGCCCAGGCTGATCTGAGTCTTCGCTGAACGCACAACCACTTTGTTGGTTACACAGCCTAACCTAGCTTAACTTAACTTTAATTTTGACACGTGTACGACAGGAGAAGAGAGAAACCAAAGAGGTGGACGCGTACCGCACTCAACTCTCAATCAACATTGAATCAAAGTCGATTCAACCCCATGAAGTTGAATAAACGGTGATTTAATTTTAATCAACGTCGATTCAACGTCATGGGGCGTTGAATCAACGTTGATTCAATGTTGACCTTACGTCCTATTCCTCCATGGGAGTTGGGCTGATATACCTTTTAGAGACAGAGCAAATATTGGGCCAGTTTCACCTGAGTCTACCTTATGCCTGACTTTACATTTATTGCAACTCATTTGTGAGAAGAAAATCAACCAATTACAACATAACCTAACATAGCTTAACTTATCTTTTATTTTGACACGTGTACGACAGGAGAAGAGAGAAACCAAAGGGGTGGACGCGTCCCGCAAACAACGCTCAATCAACATTGAATCAAAGTCCATTAAACCCCATGAAGTTGAATAAACGGTGATTCAATTTGAATCAACGTCGATTCAACGTCATGGGGCGTTGAATCAACGTTGATTCAATGTTGACCTTACGTCGTATGCCTCCTGGGGGGTTGGGCTGATATAGCTTTTAGAGACAGAGCAAATATTGGGCCAGATTCACCTGAGTCTACCATATGCCTGACTTCACATGTATTGCAACTCATTTGTGAGAAGAAAATCAACCAATCATTACACAGCCTCAAATAGTTTAACTTAGCTTTTATTTTGACACGTGTACGACGGGAGAAGAGAGAAACCAAAGGGGTGGACGCGTCCCGCACTTAACGCTCAATCAATATTGAATCAAAAGTCGATTCAAACCCATGAAGTTGAATAAACGGTGATTCAATTTGAATCAACGTCGAGTCAACGTCATGGGGTGTTGAATCAACGTTTATTCAATGTTGACCTTACGTCGTATGCCTCCCGGCGAGTGCCTATTGGGAACCAATCACAAAACAATCTAACCTAGTTTAACATACTATTAGAGACAGAGCAAATATTGAACCAGTTTCACCCGAGTATACCTTATGCCTGACTTTACATTTATTGCAACTCATTTGTGAGAAGAAAATCAACCAATCACATCACAACCTAACCAAGCTTAACTTATCTTTTATTTTGACACGTGTACGACAGGAGAAGAGAGATACCAAAGGGGTCGACGCGTCCCGCACACAACGCTCAATCAACATTGAATCAACGTCGATTCAACCCCATGAAGATGAATCAACGGTGATTCAATGTTGACCTAACGTCGTATGCCTCCCGGGGAGTTGGGCTGATATACCTATTAGAGACAGAGCAAATATTGGGCCAGTTTCACCAGAGTCTACCTTATGCATGACTTTACATGTATTGCAACTCATTTGAGCCGCAAGAAGACAAAACCAACAATGTGGTTGTGCGCCCAGCGCAGACTCAGATCAGCCTGGGCATCCGCCCAGTCTGATGAGAGTCTTTGCAGTGCGCTTAAAGGGTGTCTAGAGTCTAAGCTACCTCCATGCGGACAGCGCAGACTCTACTCAGACTGGGCGGATGCCCAGGCTGATCTGAGTCTTCGCTGGACGCACAACCACTTTGTTGGTTTTGTCGTGTCGCGGCTCATTTGTAAGAAGGAAATCAAAGAATACTTACGTTTTTTTGTTTGGGTCCCCTCCCCCCCTTCCTCCCTCCTCGCAGAATCTGAAATGGAAAAAAGAAGAGAGACAAAAGAAGTACAAGACACTTGGGTTATAAAGCAACTATTATCACATGACATAAGCCACTGGGCACACAAGGTTGAATCAACACTGATTCAAAGTTGATTCAACGTCATGACGTCGAATCAAAGTTGATTCAGTGTTGATTCTACGGCGAGTGCCTGTTGGGAACCAATCACAACACAACCTAACCTAGTTTAACATACTATTAGAGACAGAGCAAATATTGAACCAGTTTCACCCGAGTATACCTTATGCCTGACTTTACATTTATTGCAACTCATTTGTGAGAAGAAAATCAACCAATCACATCACAACCTAACCTAGCTTAACTTATCTTTTATTTTGACACGTGTACGACAGGAGAAGAGAGAAACCAAAGGGGTGGATGCGTCTTGCACACAACGCTCAATTAAAATTGAATCAACGTCGATTCAACCCCATGAAGATGATTCAACGGTGATTCAATGTTAACCTAACGTCGTATGCCTCCCGGGGAGTTGGGCTGATATACCTATTAGAGACAGAGCAAATATTGGGCCAGTTTCACCAGAGTCTACCTTATGCATGACTTTACATGTATTGCAACTCATTTGAGCCGCGACACAACAAAACCAACAATGTGGTTGTGCGCCCAGCACAGACTCAGATCAGCCTGGGCATCCGCCCAGTCTGATGAGTCTTTGCAGTGCACTTAAAGGGTAGCTAAGAGTCCAAGCTACCTCCATGCGGACAGCGAAGACTCTGATCAGACTGGACGAATGCCCAGGCTGATCTGAGTCTTCGCTGGACGCACAACCACTTTGTTGGTTTTGTCGTGTCGCGGTTCATTTGTAAGAAGGAAATCAAAGAATACTTACGTTTTTTTGTTCAGCTCCCCCCCCCCCCCCCCCCCCTCTCTCCCTCTTCGCAGAATCTGAAATGGAAAAAAGAAGAGAGACAAAAGAAGTACAACACACTTGGGTTATAAAGCAACTATTATCACATGACATAACCCACTGGGCACACAAGGTTGAATCAACACGGATTCAAAGATGATTCAACGTCATGACGTCGAATCAAAGTTGATTCAGTGTTGACTCAACGGCGAGTGCCTGTTGGGAACCAATCACAAAACAATCTATTCTAGTTTAACATACTATTAGAGACAGAGCAAATATTGAACCAGTTTCACCCGAGTATACCTTATGCCTGACTTTACATTTATTGCAACTCATTTGTGAGAAGAAAATCAACCAATCACATCACAACCTAACCTAGCTTAACTTATCTTTTATTTTGACACGTGTACGACAGGAGAAGAGAGAAACCAAAGGGGTGGACGCGTCCCGCACACAACGCTCAATCAACATTGAATCAACGTCGATTCAACCCCATGAAGATGAATCAACGGTGATTCAATGTTACCCTAACGTCGTATGCCTCCCGGGGAGTTGGGCTGATATACCTATTAGAGACAGAGCAAATATTGGGCCAGTTTCACCAGAGTCTACCTTATGCATGACTTTACATGTATTGCAACTAATTTGAGCCGCGACACGACAAAACCAACAATGTGGTTGTGCGCCCAGCGCAGACTCAGATCAGCCTGGGCATCCGCCCAGTCTGATGAGAGTCTTTGCAGTGCGCTTAAAGGGTAGCTAAGAGTCTAAGCTACCTCCATGCTGACATCGAAGACTGATCAGACTGGGCGGATGCCCAGGCTGATCTGAGTCTTCGCTGGACGCACAACCACTTTGTTGGTTTTGTCGTGTCGTGGCTCATTTGTAAGAAGGAAATCAAAGAATACTTACGTTCTTTTTGTTTAGCTCCCCCCCCCCTCTCTCCCTCCTCGCAGAATCTGAAATGGAAAAAAGAAGAGAGACAAAAGAAGTCCAACACACTTGGGTTATAAAGCAACTATTATCACATGACATAACCCACTGGGCACACAAGGTTGAATCAACACGGATTATAAGTTGATTCAACGTCATGACGTCGAATCAAAGTTGATTCAGTGTTGATTCCACGGCGAGTGCCTATTGGGAACCAATCACAAAACAATCTAACCTAGTTTAACATACTATTAGAGACAGAGCAAATATTGAACCAGTTTCACCCGAGTATACCTTATGCCTGACTTTACATTTATTGCAACTCATTTGTGAGAAGAAAATCAACCAATCACATCACAACCTAACCTAGCTTAACTTATCTTTTATTTTGACACGTGTACGACAGGAGAAGAGAGAAACCAAAGGGGTGGACGCGTCCCGCACACAACGCTCAATCAACATTGAATCAACGTCGATTCAACCCCATGAAGATGAATCAACGGTGATTCAATGTTACCCTAACGTCGTATGCCTCCCGGGGAGTTGGGCTGATATACCTATTAGAGACAGAGCAAATATTGGGCCAGTTTCACCAGAGTCTACCTTATGCATGACTTTACATGTATTGCAACTAATTTGAGCCGCGACACGACAAAACCAACAATGTGGTTGTGCGCCCAGCGCAGACTCAGATCAGCCTGGGCATCCGCCCAGTCTGATGAGAGTCTTTGCAGTGCGCTTAAAGGGTAGCTAAGAGTCTAAGCTACCTCCATGCTGACATCGAAGACTGATCAGACTGGGCGGATGCCCAGGCTGATCTGAGTCTTCGCTGGACGCACAACCACTTTGTTGGTTTTGTCGTGTCGTGGCTCATTTGTAAGAAGGAAATCAAAGAATACTTACGTTCTTTTTGTTTAGCTCCCCCCCTCTCTCCCTCCTCGCAGAATCTGAAATGGAAAAAAGAAGAGAGACAAAAGAAGTCCAACACACTTGGGTAATAAAGCAACTATTATCACATGACATAACCCACTGGGCACACAAGGTTGAATCAACACGGATTATAAGTTGATTCAACGTCATGACGTCGAATCAAAGTTGATTCAGTGTTGATTCCACGGCGAGTGCCTATTGGGAACCAATCACAAAACAATCTAACCTAGTTTAACATACTATTAGAGACAGAGCAAATATTGAACCAGTTTCACCCGAGTATACCTTATGCCTGACTTTACATTTATTGCAACTCATTTGTGAGAAGAAAATCAACCAATCACATCACAACCTAATCTAGCTTAACTTATCTTTTATTTTGACACGTGTACGACAGGAGAAGAGAGAAACTAAAGGGGTGGACGCGTCCCGCACACAACGCTCAATCAACATTGAATCAACGTCGATTCAACCCCATGAAGATGAATCAACGGTGATTCAATGTTGACCTAACGTCGTATGCCTCCCGGGGAGTTGGGCTGATATACCTATTAGAGACAGAGCAAATATTGGGCCAGTTTCACCAGAGTCTACCTTATGCATGACTTTACATGTATTGCAACTCATTTGAGCCGCGACACGACAAAACCAACAATGTGGTTGTGCGCCCAGCGCAGACTCAGATCAGCCTGGGCATCCGCCCAGTCTGATGAGAGTCTTTGCAGTGCGCTTAAAGGGTAGCTAAGAGTCTAAGCTACCTCCATGCGGAAAGCGAAGACTCTGATCAGACTGGGCGGATGCCCAGGCTGATCTGAGTCTTCGCTGGACGCACAACCACTGTGTTGGTTTTGTCGTGTCGCGGCTCATTTCTAAGAAGGAAATCAAAGAATACTTACGTTTTTTTGTTCAGCTCCCACCCCCCTCTCTCCTGCCACGCAGAATCTGAAAAGGAAAAAAGAAGAGAGACAAAAGAAGTCCAACACACTTGGGTTATAAAGCAACTATTATCACATGACATAACCCACTGGGCCACAAGGTTGAATCAACACTGATTCAAAGTTGATTCAACGTCATGACGTCGAATCAAAGTTGATTCAGTGTTGATTCTACGGCGAGTGCCTGTTGGGAACCAATCACAACACAACCTAACCTAGTTTAACATACTATTAGAGACAGAGCAAATATTGAACCAGTTTCACCCGAGTATACCTTATGCCTGACTTTACATTTATTGCAACTCATTTGTGAGAAGAAAATCAACCAATCACATCACAACCTAACCTAGCTTAACTTATCTTTTATTTTGAAACGTGTACGACAGGAGAAGAGAGATACCAAAGGGGTCGACGCGTCCCGCACACAACGCTCAATCAACACTGAATCAACGTCGATTCAACCCCATGAAGATGAATCAACGGTGATTCAATGTTGACCTAACGTCGTATGCCTCCCGGGGAGTTGGGCTGATATACCTATTAGAGACAGAGCAAATATTGGGCCAGTTTCACCAGAGTCTACCTTATGCATGACTTTACATGTATTGCAACTCATTTGAACCGCGACACGACAAAACCAACAATGTGGTTGTGCGCCCAGCGCAGACTCAGATCAGCCTGGGCATCCGCCCAGTCTGATGAGAGTCTTTGCAGTGCGCTTAAAGGGTAGCTAAGAGTCTAAGCTAACTCCATGCGGACAGCGAAGACTCTGATCAGACTGGGCGGATGCCCAGGCTGATCTGAGTCTTCGCTGGACGCACAACCACTTTGTTGGTTTTGTCGTGTCGCGGCTCATTTGTAAGAAGGAAATCAAAGAATACTTACGTTTTTTTTGTTCAGCTCCCCCCCCCCCCTCTCTCCCTCCTCGCAGAATCTGAAATGGAAAAAAGAAGAGAGACAAAAGAAGTCCAACACACTTGGGTTATAAAGCAACTATTATCACATGACATAACCCACTGGGCACACAAGGATGAATCAACACTGATTCAAAGTTGATTCAACGTCATGACGTCGAATCAAAGTTGATTCAGTGTTGATTCCAGAGAGCGTCTCGTAGAATTGAATCTTTCTACTCTGGACTACAGAAGAAGGAGATTTGATATAATTCAAGTGTTCAAAATAGTCCATAACATTGATGATATTGACATGAATTGGTTTTTTACATTCACTGAGAACAGCCAGTTAAGAGGTCACAATTTGAAATTAAACAAACCACGTGTTAATAAATCCATCAAATTGAATTCATTTGCAATGAGAAATATCCCAGTGTGGATTGCATTGCCATCTGAGGTGGTTAATTCTAAGTCAGTCATTGAGTTCAAGACAAAACTGGACAAGTTGTGGATCAACAAAAGATATGACATATCCGAAGTTTATTAACTCTTGTAATAATAGAATCATTCACAATTAACCGGAAGCGACGACAGAGAAATCGAGTGCTGAGGGGAATAACAAGCCTTTAGGGCTTAAGAAGTTTCCCTGAAGTCAAAAGGTAGATTCCACGGCGAGTGCCTGGTGGGAACCAATCACAAAACAACCTAACCTAGTTTAACATACTATTAGAGACAGAGCAAATATTGAACCAGTTTCACCCGAGTATACCTTATGCCTGACTTTACATTTATTGCAACTCATTTGTGAGAAGAAAATCAACCAATCACATCACAACCTAACCTAGCTTAACTTATCTTTTATTTTGACACGTGTACGACAGGAGAAGAGAGAAACCAAAGGGGTGGACGCGTCCCGCACACAACGCTTAATCAACATTGAATCAACGTCGATTCAACCCCATGAAGATGAATCAACGGTGATTCAATGTTACCCTAACGTCGTATGCCTCCCGGGGAGTTGGGCTGATATACCTATTAGAGACAGAGCAAATATTGGGCCAGTTTCACCAGAGTCTACCTTATGCATGACTTTACATGTATTGCAACTCATTTGAGCCGCGACACGACAAAACCAACAATGTGGTTGTGCGCCCAGCGCAGACTCAGATCAGCCTGGGCATCCGCCCAGTCTGATGAGAGTCTTTGCAGTGCGCTTAAAGGGTAGCTAAGAGTCTAAGCTACCTCCATGCTGACAGCGAAGACTGATCAGACTGGGCGGATGCCCAGGCTGATCTGAGTCTTCGCTGGACGCACAACCACTTTGTTGGTTTTGTCGTGTCGTGGCTCATTTGTAAGAAGGAAATCAAAGAATACTTACGTTCTTTTTGTTTAGCTCCCCCCCCCTCTCTCCCTCCTCGCAGAATCTGAAATGGAAAAAAGAAGAGAGACAAAAGAAGTCCAACACACTTGGGTTATAAAGCAACTATTATCACATGACATAACCCACTGGGCACACAAGGCTGAATCAACACTGATTCAAAGTTGATTCAACGTCATGACGTCGAATCAAATGTGATTCAGTGTTGATTCTACGGCGAGTGCCTGTTGGGAACCATCCCAACACAACCTAACCTTGTTTAACATACTATTAGAGACAGAGCAAATATTGAACCAGTTTCACCCGAGTATACCTTATGCCTGACTTTACATTTATTGCAACTCATTTGTGAGAAGAAAATCAACCAATCACATCACAACCTAACCTAGCTTAACTTACCTTTTATTTTGACACGTGTACGACAGGAGAAGAGAGAAACCAAAGAGTGGACGCTTCCCGCACACAACGCTCAATCAAAATTTGAATCAAAGTCCATTCAACTCCATGAAGTTGAATCAACGGTGATCCAATTTGAATCAACGTCGATTCAACGTCATGGGGCGTTTAATCAACGTTGATTCAATGTTGACCTTACGTCGTATGCCTCCCGGGGAGTTGGGCTGATATACCTATTAGAGACAGAGCAAATATTGGGCCAGTTTCACCTGAGTCTACCTTATGCCTGACTTTACATGTATTGCAACTCATTTGTGAGAAGGAAATCAAAGAATACTTACATTTTTGTTCAGCTTTCCCCCCTCCCCCTCCTCGCAGTATCTGAAATGGAAAAAAGAAGAGAGACAAAAGATGTCCAACACACTTGGGTTATAAAGCAACTATTATCACATGACATAACCCCTGGGCACACAAGGTTTAATCAACACTGATTCGAAGTTGATTCAACGTCATGACGTTGAATCAAAGTTGATTCAGTGTTGATTCACGGGCGAGTGCCTGCTGGGAACCAATTCCAACACAACCTAGCCTAGTTTAACATACTATTAGAGACAAAGAAAATATTGAGCCAGTTTCACCTGAGTCTACCTTATGCCTGACTTTACATTAATTGCAACTCATTTGTGAGAAGGAAGTCAAGAAACAGAGCAAATATCTGGCCAGTTTCACCTGAGTCTACCTTATGCCTGATTTACATTTATTGCAATTCATTTGTGAGAAGAAAATCAACCAATCACAACACAACCTAACCTAGCTTAACTTATCTTTTATTTTGACACGTGTACGACAGGAGAAGAGAGAAACCAAAGGAGTGGACGCGTCCCACACACAATGCTCAATCAACATTGAATCAAAGTCGATTTAACGTCATCGGGCGTTAAATCAACGTTGATTTAATGTTGACCTAACGTCGTATGCCTCCCGGGGAGTTGGGCTGATATACCTATTAGAGACAGAGTAAATATTGTACCAGTTTCATCTGAGTCTATCTTATGCCTGATTTTACATTTATTGCAACTAATTTGTGAGAAGAAAATCAACTAATCATTACACAGCCTAACCTAGCTTAATTTATCTTTTATTTTGACATGTGTACGACGGGAGAAGAAACCAGAGGAGTGGACGCGTCCCGCACTCAACGCTCAATCAACATTGAATCAAAGTCGATTCAACCCCATGAAGATGAATCAACGGTGATTCAATGTTGACCTAACGTCGTATGCCTCCCGGGGAGTTGGGTTGATATACCTATTAGAGACAGAGCAAATATTGGGCCAGTTTCACCCGAGTCTACCTTATGCATGACTTTACATTTATGCAACTCATTTGTGAGAAGGAAGTCAATAAACAGAGCAAATATTGGGCCAGTTTCACAACCTAACCTAGCTTAACTTATCTTTTATTTTGACACGTGTACGACAGGAGAAGAGAGAAACCAAAGAGTGGACGCTTCCCGCACACAACACTCAATCAACATTGAATCAAAGTCCATTCAACTCCATGAAGTTGAATAAACGGTGATTCAATTTGAATCAACGTCGATTCAACGTCATGGGGCGTTGAATCAACGTTGCTTCAATGTTGACCTTACGTCGTATGCCTCCCGGGGAGTTGGGCTGATATACCTTTTAAAGACAGAGCAAATATTGGGCCAGTTTCAACTACCTTATGCCTGATTTACATTTATTGCATTTCATTTGTGAGAAGAAAATCAACCAATCACATCACAACCTAACCTAGCTTAACTTATCTTTTATTTTGACACGTGTACGACAGGAGAAGAGAGAAACCAAAGGGGTGGATGCGCCCCGCACACAACGCACAATCAACATTGAATCAACGTCGATTCAACCCCATGAAGATGAATCAACGGTGATTCAATGTTGACCTAACGTCGTATGCCTCCCGGGGAGTTGGGCTGATATACCTATTAGAGACATAGCAAATATTGGGCCAGTTTCACCAGAGTCTACCTTATGCATGACTTTACATGTATTGCAACTCATTTGAGCCGCGACACGACAAAACCAACAATGTGGTTGTGCGCCCAGCGCAGACTCAGATCAGCCTGGGCATCCGCCCAGTCTGATGAGTGTCTTTGCAGTGCGCTTAAAGGGTAGCTAAGGGTCTAAGCTACCTCCATGCGGACAGCGAAGACTCTGATCAGACTGGGCGGATGCCCAGGCAGAGTCTTCGCTGGACGCACAACCACTTTGTTGGTTTTGTCGTGTCGCGGCTCATTTGTAAGAAGGAAATCAAAGAATACTTACGTTTTTTTTGTTCAGCTCCCCCCCCCCCCCTCTCTCCCTCCTCGCAGAATCTGAAATGGAAAAAAGAAGAGAGACAAAAGAAGTCCAACACACTTGGGTTATAAAGCAACTATTATCACATGACATAACCCATTGGGCACACAAGGTTGAATCAACACTGATTCAAAGTTGATTCAACGTCATGACGTCGAATCAAAGGTGATTCAGTGTTGATTCTACGGCGAGTGCCTGTTGGGAACCAATCACAACACAACCTAACCTAGTTTAATATACTATTAGAGACAGAGCAAATATTGAACCAGTTTCACCCGAGTATACCTTATGCCTGACTTTACATTTATTGCAACTCGTTTGTGAGAAGAAAATCAACCAATCACATCACAACCTAACCAAGCTTAACTTATCTTTTATTTTGACACGTGTATGACAGGAGAAGAGAGAAACCAAAGGGGTGGACGCGTCCCGCACACAACGCTCAATCAACATTGAATCAACGTCGATTCAACCCCATGAAGATGAATCAACGGTGATTCAATGCTGACCTAACGTCGTATGCCTCCCGGGGAGTTGGGCTGATATACCTATTTGAGACAGAGCAAATATTGGGCCAGTTTCACCAGAGTCTACCTTACCTTATGCATGACTTTACATGTATTGCAACTCATTTGAGCCGCGACACGACAAAACCAACAATGTGGTTGTGCGCCCAGCGCAGACTCAGATCAGCCTGGGCATCCGCCCAGTCTGATGAGAGTCTTTGCAGTGCGCTTAAAGGGTAGCTAAGAGTCTAAGCTACCTCCATGTGGACAGCGAAGACTCTGATCAGACTGGGCGGATGCCCAGGCTGATCTGAGTCTTCGCTGGACGCACAACCACTTTATTGGTTTTGTCGTGTCGCGGCTCATTTGTAAGAAGGAAATCAAAGAATACTTACGTTTTTTTTTTTGTTCAGCTCCCACCCCCCTCTCTCCCTCCTCGCAGAATCTGAAATGGAAAAAAGAAGAGAGACAAAAGAAGTGCAACACACTTGGGTTATAAAGCAACTATTATCACATGACATAACCCATTGGGCACACAAGGTTGAATCAACACTGATTCAAAGTTGATTCAACGTCATGACGTCGAATCAAAGGTGATTCAGTGTTGATTCTACGGCGAGTGCCTGTTGGGAACCAATCACAACACAACCTAGCCTAGTTTAATATACTATTAGAGACAGAGCAAATATTGAACCTGTTTCACCCGAGTATACCTTATGCCTGACTTTACATTTATTGCAACTCATTTGTGAGAAGAAAATCAACCAATCACATCACAACCTAACCTAGCTTAACTTATCTTTTATTTTGACACGTGTACGACAGGAGAAGAGAGAAACCAAAGGGGTGGACGCGTCCAGCACACAACGCTCAATCAACATTGAATCAACGTCGATTCAACCCCATGAATATGAATCAACGGTGATTCAATGTTGACCTAACGTCGTATGCCTCCCGGGGAGTTGGGCTGATATACCTATTAGAGACAGAGCAAATATTGGGCCAGTTTCACCAGAGTCTACCTTACCTTATGCATGACTTTACATGTATTGCAACTCATTTGAGCCGCGACACGACAAAACCAACAATGTGGTTGTGCGCCCAGCGCAGACTCAGATCAGCCTGGGCATCCGCCCAGTCTGATGAGAGTCTTTGCAGTGCGCTTAAAGGGTAGCTAAGAGTCTAAGCTACCTCCATGCGGACAGCGAAGACTCTGATCAGACTGGGCGGATGCCCAGGCTGATCTGAGTCTTCGCTGGACGCACAACCACTTTGTTGGTTTTGTCGCGTCGCGGCTCATTTGTAAGAAGCAAATCAAAGAATACTTACGTTTTTTTTGTTCAGCTCCCCCCCCCCCTCTCTCCCTCCTCGCAGAATCTGAAATGGATAAAAGAAGAGAGACAAAAGAAGTCCAACACACTTGGGTTATAAAGCAACTATTATCACATGACATAACCCACTGGGCACACAAGGTTGAATCAACACTGATTCAAAGTTGATTCAACGCCATGACGTCGAATCAAAGTTGATTCAGTGTTGATTCTACGGCGAGTGCCTGTTGGGAACCAATCACCATACAACCTACCCTAGTTTAACATACTATTAGAGACAGAGCAAATATTGGGCAGGTTTAACCTGTGTCTACCTTATGCCTGACTTTACATTTACTGCAACTCATTTGTGAGAAGAAAATCAACCAATCACAACAAAACCTAACCTAGCTTAACTTATCTTTTATTTTGACACGTGTACGACAGGAGAAGAGAGAAACTAAAGGGGTGGACGCGTCCCGCACACAACGCTCAATCAACATTGAATCAACGTCGATTCAACCCCATGAAGATGAATCAACGGTGATTCAATGTTGACCTAACGCCGTATGCCTCCCGGGGAGTTGGGCTGATATACCTATTAGAGACAGAGCAAATATTGGGCCAGTTTCACCAGAGTCTACCTTATGCATGACTTTACATGTATTGCAACTCATTTGAGCCGCGACACGACAAAACCAACAATGTGGTTGTGCGCCAAGCGCAGACTCAGATCAGCCTGGGCATCCGCCCAGTCTGATGAGAGTCTTTGCAGTGCGCTTAAAGGGTAGCTAAGAGTCTAAGCTACCTCCATGTGGACAGCGAAGACTCTGATCAGACTGGGCGGATGCCCAGGCTGATCTGAGTCTTCGCTGGACGCACAACCACTTTATTGGTTTTGTCGTGTCGCGGCTCATTTGTAAGAAGGAAATCAAAGAATACTTACGTTTTTTTTGTTCAGCTCCCCCCCCCCCCTCTCCCTCCTCGCAGAATCTGAAATGGAAAAAAGAAGAGAGACAAAAGAAGTCCAACACACTTGGGTTATAAAGCAACTATTATCACATGACATAACCCACTGGGCACACAAGGTTGAATCAACACTGATTCAAAGTTGATTCAACGTCATGACGTCGAATCAAAGTTGATTCAGTGTTGATTCTACGGCGAGTGCCTGATGGGAACCAATCACAACACAACCTAACCTTGTTTAACATACTATTAGAGACAGAGCAAATATTGAACCAGTTTCACCCGAGTATACCTTATGCCTGACTTTACATTTATTGCAACTTATTTGTGAGAAGAAAATCAACCAATCACATCACAACCCAACCTAGCTTAACTTATCTTTTATTTTGACACGTGTACGATAGGAGAAGAGAGAAACCAAAGGGGTGGACGCGTCCCGCACACAACGCTCAATCAACATTGAATCAACGTCGATTCAACCCCATGAAGATGAATCAACGGTGATTCAATGTTGACCTAACGCCGTATGCCTCCCGGGGAGTTGGGCTGATATACCTATTAGAGACAGAGCAAATATTGGGCCAGTTTCACCAGAGTCTACCTTATGCATGACTTTACATGTATTGCAACTCATGTGAGCCGCGACACGACAAAAACAACAATGTGGTTGTGCGCCCAGCGCAGACTCAGATCAGCCTAGGCATCCGCCCAGTCTGATGAGAGTCTTTGCAGTGCGCTTAAAGGGTAGCTAAGAGTCTAAGCTACCTCCATGCGGACAGCGAAGACTCTGATCAGACTGGGCGGTAGCCCAGGCTGATCTGAGTCTTCGCTGGACGCACAACCACTTTGTTGGTTTTGTCGTGTCGCGGCTCATTTGTAAGTAGGAAATCAAAGAATACTTACGTTTTTTTTGTTCAGCTCCCCCCTCTCTCCCTCCTCGCAGAATCTGAAATGGAAAAAAGAAGAGAGACAAAAGAAGTCCAACACACTTGGGTTATAAAGCAACTATTATCACATGACATAACCCACTGGGCACACAAGGTTGAATCAACACTGATTCAAAGTTGATTCAACGTCATGACGTCGAATCAAAGTTGATTCAGTGTTGATTCTACGGCGAGTGCCTGTTGGGAACCAATCACAACACAACCTAACCTAGTTTAACATACTATTAGAGACAGAGCAAATATTGAACCAGTTTCACCCGAGTATACCTTATGCCTGACTTTACATTTATTGCAACTCATTTGTGAGAAGAAAATCAACCAATCACATCACAACCTAACCTAGCTTAACTTATCTTTTATTTTGACACGTGTACGATAGGAGAAGAGAGAAACCAAAGGGGTGGACGCGTCCCGCACACAACGCTCAATCAACATTGAATCAACGTCGATTCAACCCCATGAAGATGAATCTACGGTGATTCAATGTTGACCTAACGTCTTAGGCCTCCCGGGGACTTGGGCTGATATACCTATTAGAGACAGAGCAAATATTGGGCCAGTCTCACCAGAGTCTACCTTATGCATGACTTTACATGTATTGCAACTCATTTGAGCCGCGACACGACAAAACCAACAATGTGGTTGTGCGCCCAGCGCAGACTCAGATCAGCCTGGGCATCCGCCCAGTCTGATGAGAGTCTTTGCAGTGCGCTTAAAGGGTAGCTAAGAGTCTAAGCTACCTCCATGCGGACAGCGAAGACTCTGATCAGACTGGGCGGATGCCCAGGCTGATCTGAGTCTACGCTGGACGCACAACCACTTTGTTGGTTTATTCGTGTCGCGGCTCATTTGTAAGAAGGAAATCAAAGAATACTTACGTTTTTTTTGTTCAGCTCCCACCCCCCCCCTCCCTCCCTCCCTCCTCGCAGAATCTGAAATGGAAAAAAGAAGAGAGACAAAAGAAGTCCAACACACTTGGGTTATAAAGCAACTATTATCACATGACATAACCCACTGGGCACACAAGGTTGAATCAACACGGATTCAAAGTTGATTCAACGTCATGACGTCGAATCAAAGTTGATTCAGTGTTGATTCTACGGCGAGTGCCTGTTGGGAACAAAGCAAATATTGAACCAGTTTCACCCGAGTATACCTTATGCCTGACTTTACATTTATTGCAAGTCATTTGTGAGAAGAAAATCAACCAATCACATCACAACCTAACCTAGCTTAACTTATCTTTTATTTTGACACGTGTACGACAGGAGAAGAGAGAAACCAAAGGGGTGGACGCGTCCCGCACACAACGCTCAATCAACATGACTTTACATGTATTGCAACTCATTTGAGCCGCGACACGACAAAACCAACAATGTGGTTGTGCGCCCAGCGCAGACTCAGATCAGCCTGGGCATCCGCCCAGTCTGATGAGAGTCTTTGCAGTGCGCTTAAAGGGTAGCTAAGAGTCTAAGCTACCTCCATGAAGATGAATCAACGGTGATTCAATGTTGACCTAACGTCCTATGCCTCCCGGGGAGTTGGGCTGATATAACTATTAGAGACAGAGCAAATATTGGGCCAGTTTCACCAGAGTCTACCTTATGCATGACTTTACAAGTATTGCAACTCACTTGAGCCGCGACACGACAAAACCAACAATGTGGTTGTGCGCCCAGCGCAGACTCAGATCAGCCTGGGCATCCGCCCAGTCTGATGAGAGTCTTTGCAGTGCGCTTAAAAGGGTAGCTAAGAGTCTAAGCTACCTCCATGCGGACAGCGAAGACTCTGATCAGACTGGGCGGATCTGAGTCTTCGCTGGACGCACAACCACTTTGTTGGTTTTGTCGTGTCGCGGCTCATTTGTAAGAAGGAAATCAAAGAATACTTACCTTTTTGTTTGTTCAGCTCCCCCCTCCCCCTCTCTCCCTCCTCGCAGAATCTGAAATGGAAAAAAGAAGAGAGACAAAAGAAGTCCAACACACTTGGGTTATAAAGCAACTATTATCACATGACATAACCCACTGGGCACACAAGGTTGAATCAACACTGATTCAAAGTTGATTCAACGTCATGACGTCGAATCAAAGTTGATTCAGTGTTGATTCTACGGCGAGTGCCTGTTGGGAACCAATCACAACACAACCTAACCTAGTTTAACATACTATTAGAGACAGAGCAAATATTGAACCAGTTTCACCCGAGTATACCTTATGACTGACTTTACATTTATTGCAACTTATTTGTGAGAAGAAAATCAACCAATCACATCACAACCCAACCTAGCTTAACTTATCTTTTATTTTGACACGTGTACGACAGGAGAAGAGAGAAACCAAAGGGGTGGACGCGTCCCGCACACAACGCTCAATCAACATTGAATCAACGTCGATTCAACCCCATGAAGATGAATCAACGGTGATTCAATGTTGACCTAACGTCGTATGCCTCCCGGGGAGTTGGGCTGATATACCTATTAGAGACAGAGCAAATATTGGGCCAGTTTCACCAGAGTCTACCTTTTGCATGACTTGACATGTATTGCAACTCATTTGAGCCGCGACACGACAAAACCAACAATGTGGTTGTGCGCCCAGCGCAGACTCAGATCAGCCTGGGCATCCGCCCAGTCTGATGAGAGTCTTTGCAGTGCGCTTAAAGGGTAGCTAAGAGTCTAAGCTACCTCCATGCGGACAGCGAAGACTCTGATCAGACTGGGCGGATGCCCAGGCTGATCTGAGTCTTCGCTGGACGCACAACCACTTTGTTGGTTTTGTCGTGTCGCGGCTCATTTGTAAGAAGGAAATCAAAGAATACTTACGTTTTTTTTTTTGTTCAGCTCCCCCCCCCCCCTCTGTCCCTCCTCGCAGAATCTGAAATGGAAAAAAGAAGAGAGACAAAAGAAGTCCAACACACTTGGGTTATAAAGCAATTATTATCACATGACATAACCCACTGGGCACACAAGGTTGAATCAACACTGATTCAACGTCATGACGTCGAATCAAAGTTGATTCAGTGTTGATTCTACGGCGAGTGCCTGTTGGGAACCAATCACAACACAACCTAACCTAGTTTAACATACTATTATAGACAGAGCAAATATTGAACCAGTTTCACCCGAATATACCTTATGCCTGACTTTACATTTATTGCAACTCATTTATGAGAAGAAAATCAACCAATCACATCACAACCTAACCTAGCTTAACTTATCTTTAATTTGACACGTGTACGACAGGAGAAGAGAGAAACCAAAGGGGTGGACGCGTCCCGCACACAACGCTCAATCAACATTGAATCAACGTCGATTCAAACCCATGAAGATGAATCAACGGTGATTCAATGTTGACCTAACGTCGCATGCCTCCCGGGGAGTTGGGCTGATATACCTATTAGAGACAGAGCAAATATTGGGCCAGTTTCACCCGAGTCTACCTTATGCATGACTTTACAAGTATTGCAACTCACTTGAGCCGCGACACGACAAAACCAACAATGTGGTTGTGCGCCCAGCGCAGACTCAGATCAGCCTGGGCATCCGCCCAGTCTGATGGAGTCTTTGCAGTGCGCTTAAAGGGTAGCTAAGAGTCTAAGCTACCTTCATGCGGACAGCGAAGACTCTGATCAACGGTGATTCAATGTTGACCTAACGCCGTATGCCTCCCGGGGAGTTGGGCTGATATACCTATTAGAGACAGAGCAAATATTGAGCCAGTTTCACCCGAGACTGGTTTAGTCGTGTCGCGGCTCATTTGTAAGAAGTAAATCAAAGAATACTTACGTTTTTTTTGTTCAACTCCCCCCCCCCCCTCTCTCCCTCCTCGCAGAATCTGAAATGGAAAAAAGAAGAGAGACAAAAGAAGTCCAACACACTTGGGTTATAAAGCAACTATTATCACATGACATAACCCACTGGGCACACAATGTTGAATCAACACTGATTCAAAGTTGATTCAACGTCATGACGTCGAATCAAAGTTGATTCAGTGTTGATTCACGGGCGAGTGCCTGCTGGGAACCAATCACAACACAACCTAACTTATCTTAACATTCTATTAGAGACAGAGAAAATATTGAGCCAGTTTCACCTGAGTCTACCTTATGCCTGACTTTACATTTATTGCAACTCAATTTGTGAGAAGGAAGTCAAGAAACAGAGCAAATATTGGGCCAGTTTCACCTGAGTCTACCTTATGCCTGATTTACATTTATTGCAATTCATTTGTGAGAAGAAAATCAACCAATCACAACACAACCTAACCTAGCTTAACTTATCTTTTATTTTGACACGTGTACGACAGGAGAAGAGAGAAACCAAAGGAGTGGATGCGTCCAGCACACAACGCTCAATCAACATTGAACCAAAGTCGATTCAACGTCATTGGGCGTTAAATCAACGTTGATTCAATGTTGACCTTACGTCGTATGCCTCCCGGGGAGTTGGGCTGATATACCTATTAGAGACAGAGCAAATATTGGGCCAGTTTCACCTGAGTCTATCTTATGCCTGATTTACAAGAATTGCAACTCATTTGTGAGAAGAAAATCAACTAATCATTACACAGCCTAACCTAGCTTACCTTATCTTTTATTTTGACACGTGTACGACGGGAGAAGAGAGAAACCAGTGGAGTGGACGAGTCCCGCACTCAACGCTCAATCAACATTGAATCAAAGTCGATTCAACCGCATAAAGTTGAATAAACGGTGATTCAATTTGAATCAACGTCGATTCAACGTCATGGGGCGTTGAATCAACGTTGCTTCAATGTTGACCTTACGTCGTATGCCTCCCGGGGAGTTGGGCTGATATACCTTTTAGAGACAGAGCAAATATTGGGCCAGTTTCACCTACCTTATGCCTGATTTACATTTACTGCATTTCATTTGTGAGAAGAAAATCAACCAATCACAACACAATCTAACCTAGCTTTGATTATCTTTTATTCTGACACGTGTACGACAGGAGAAGAGAGAAACCAAAGGAGGGGACGCGTCCCGCACACAACGCTCAATCAACATTGAATCAAAGTCGATCCGACGTCATGGGGCGTTGAATCAACGTTGATTCAATGTTGACCTTACGTCGTATGCCTCCCGGGGAGTTGGGCTGATATACCTATTAGAGACAGAGCAAATATTGGGCCAATTTCACCTTAGTTTACTTTATGCCTGACTTTACATGTATTGCATCTCATTTGTGAGAAGTAAATCAAAGAATACTTACAATTTTGTTCAGCTTTCCCCCCTCCCCCTCCTCGCAGTATCTGAAATGGAAAAAAGAAGAGAGACAAAAGAAGTCCAACACACTTGGGTTATAAAGCAACTATTATCACATGACATAACCCACTGGGCACACAATGTTGAATCAACACTGATTCAAAGTTGATTCAACGTCATGACGTCCAATCAAAGTTGATTCAGTGTTGATTCACGGGCGAGTGCCTGCTGGGAACCAATCACAACACAACCTAACTTATCTTAACATTCTATTAGAGACAGAGAAAATATTGAGCCAGTTTCACCTGAGTCTACCTTATGCCTGACTTTACATTTATTGCAACTCAATTTGTGAGAAGGAAGTCAAGAAACAGAGCAAATATTGGGCCAGTTTCACCTGAGTCTACCTTATGCCTGATTTACATTTATTGCAATTCATTTGTGAGAAGAAAATCAACCAATCACAACACAACCTAACCTAGCTTAACTTATCTTTTATTTTGACACGTGTACGACAGGAGAAGAGAGAAACCAAAGGAGTGGATGCGTCCAGCACACAACGCTCAATCAACATTGAACCAAAGTCGATTCAACGTCATTGGGCGTTAAATCAACGTTGATTCAATGTTGACCTTACGTCGTATGCCTCCCGGGGAGTTGGGCTGATATACCTATTACAGACAGAGCAAATATTGGGCCAGTTTCACCTGAGTCTATCTTATGCCTGATTTTACAAGAATTGCAACTCATTTGTGAGAAGAAAATCAACTAATCATTACACAGCCTAACCTAGCTTACCTTATCTTTTATTTTGACACGTGTACGACGGGAGAAGAGAGAAACCAGTGGAGTGGACGAGTCCCGCACTCAACGCTCAATCAACATTGAATCAAAGTCGATTCAACCGCATAAAGTTGAATAAACGGTGATTCAATTTGAATCAACGTCGATTCAACGTCATGGGGCGTTGAATCAACGTTGCTTCAATGTTGACCTTACGTCGTATGCCTCCCGGGGAGTTGGGCTGATATACCTTTTAGAGACAGAGCAAATATTGGGCCAGTTTCACCTACCTTATGCCTGATTTACATTTACTGCATTTCATTTGTGAGAAGAAAATCAACCAATCACAACACAATCTAACCTAGCTTTGATTATCTTTTATTCTGACACGTGTACGACAGGAGAAGAGAGAAACCAAAGGAGGGGACGCGTCCCGCACACAACGCTCAATCAACATTGAATCAAAGTCGATCCGACGTCATGGGGCGTTGAATCAACGTTGATTCAATGTTGACCTTACGTCGTATGCCTCCCGGGGAGTTGGGCTGATATACCTATTAGAGACAGAGCAAATATTGGGCCAATTTCACCTTAGTTTACTTTATGCCTGACTTTACATGTATTGCATCTCATTTGTGAGAAGTAAATCAAAGAATACTTACAATTTTGTTCAGCTTTCCCCCCTCCCCCTCCTCGCAGTATCTGAAATGGAAAAAAGAAGAGAGACAAAAGAAGTCCAACACACTTGGGTTATAAAGCAACTATTATCACATGACATAACCCACTGGGCACACAATGTTGAATCAACACTGATTCAAAGTTGATTCAACGTCATGACGTCCAATCAAAGTTGATTCAGTGTTGATTCACGGGCGAGTGCCTGCTGGGAACCAATCACAACACAACCTAACTTATCTTAACATTCTATTAGAGACAGAGAAAATATTGAGCCAGTTTCACCTGAGTCTACCTTATGCCTGACTTTACATTTATTGCAACTCAATTTGTGAGAAGGAAGTCAAGAAACAGAGCAAATATTGGGCCAGTTTCACCTGAGTCTACCTTATGCCTGATTTACATTTATTGCAATTCATTTGTGAGAAGAAAATCAACCAATCACAACACAACCTAACCTAGCTTAACTTATCTTTTATTTTGACACGTGTACGACAGGAGAAGAGAGAAACCAAAGGAGTGGATGCGTCCAGCACACAACGCTCAATCAACATTGAACCAAAGTCGATTCAACGTCATTGGGCGTTAAATCAACGTTGATTCAATGTTGACCTTACGTCGTATGCCTCCCGGGGAGTTGGGCTGATATACCTATTACAGACAGAGCAAATATTGGGCCAGTTTCACCTGAGTCTATCTTATGCCTGATTTTACAAGAATTGCAACTCATTTGTGAGAAGAAAATCAACTAATCATTACACAGCCTAACCTAGCTTACCTTATCTTTTATTTTGACACGTGTACGACGGGAGAAGAGAGAAACCAGTGGAGTGGACGAGTCCCGCACTCAACGCTC
This sequence comes from Ctena decussata, assembly GCA_963989385.1. NCBI lineage: Eukaryota > Metazoa > Mollusca > Bivalvia > Lucinida > Lucinidae > Ctena > Ctena decussata. The sequence continues at coordinate 61,066,398 of OZ022503.1, forward strand.
AATCAACATTGAATCAAAGTCGATTCAACCGCATAAAGTTGAATAAACGGTGATTCAATTTGAATCAACGTCGATTCAACGTCATGGGGCGTTGAATCAACGTTGCTTCAATGTTGACCTTACGTCGTATGCCTCCCGGGGAGTTGGGCTGATATACCTTTTAGAGACAGAGCAAATATTGGGCCAGTTTCACCTACCTTATGCCTGATTTACATTTACTGCATTTCATTTGTGAGAAGAAAATCAACCAATCACAACACAATCTAACCTAGCTTTGATTATCTTTTATTCTGACACGTGTACGACAGGAGAAGAGAGAAACCAAAGGAGGGGACGCGTCCCGCACACAACGCTCAATCAACATTGAATCAAAGTCGATCCGACGTCATGGGGCGTTGAATCAACGTTGATTCAATGTTGACCTTACGTCGTATGCCTCCCGGGGAGTTGGGCTGATATACCTATTAGAGACAGAGCAAATATTGGGCCAATTTCACCTGAGTTTACTTTATGCCTGACTTTACATGTATTGCATCTCATTTGTGAGAAGTTAATCAAAGAATACTTACAATTTTGTTCAGCTTTCCCCCCTCCCCCTCCTCGCAGTATCTGAAATGGAAAAAAGAAGAGAGACAAAAGAAGTCCAACACACTTGGGTTATAAAGCAACTATAATCACATGACATAACCCACTGGGCACACAAGGTTGAATCAACACTGATTCAAAGTTGATTCAACGTCATGACGTCGAATCAAAGTTGATTCAGTGTTGATTCACGGGCGAGTGCCTGCTGGGAACCAATCACAACACAACCTAACTTATCTTAACATACTATTAAAGACAGAAAATATTGAGCCAGTTTCACCTGAATCTACCTTATGCCTGACTTTACATTTATTGCAACTCATTTGTGAGAAGGAAGTCAAGAAACAGAGCAAATATTGGGCCAGTTTCACCCGAGTATACCTTATGCCTGATTTACATTTATTGCAATTCATTTGTGAAAAGAAACTCAACCAATCACAACACAACCAAACCTAGCTTAACTTATCTTTTATTTTGACACGTGTACGACAGGAGAAGAGAGAAACCAATGGAGTGGACGCGTCCCGCACTCAACGCTCAATCAACATTGAATCAAAGTCGATTCAACGTCATGGGGCGTTAAATCAACGTTGAATCAATGTTGACCTTACGTCGTATACCTCTCAGGGAGTTGGGCTGATATACCCATTAGAGACAGAGCAAATATTTGGCCAGTTTCACCTGAGTCTGCCTTATGCCTGATTTTACAAGTATTGCAACTCATTTGTGAGAAGAAAATCTTTATCTTATCTTTTATTTTGACACGTGTACGACAGGAGAAGAGAGAAACCAATGAAGTGGGAGTGGACGCGTCCCGCACTCAAAGCTCAATCAACATTGAATCAAAGTCGATCAAACGTCATGGGTCGTTGAATCAACTTTGATTAAATGTTCACCTTACGTCGTATGCCTCCCGGGGAGTTGGGCTGATATACCTATTAGAGACAGTGCAAATATTGGGCCAATTTAACCTGAGTCTGGGGCGTTGAATCAACGTTGATTCAATGTTGACCTAACGTCGCATGCCTCCCAGGGAGTTGGGCTGATATACCTATTAGAGACAGAGCAAATATTGGGCCAGTTTCACCTGAGTCTACCTTATGCCTGATTTACATTTATTGCAATTCATTTGTGAGAAGAAAATCAACCAATCACAACACAACCTAACCTAGCTTAGCTTATCTTTTATTTTGACACGTGTACGACAGGAGAAGAGAGAAACCAAAGGAGTGGACGCGTCCCGCACACAACCCTCAATCAACATTGAATCAAAGTCGATCAAACGTCATGGGGCGTTGAATCAACGTTGATTCAATGTTGACCTTACGTCGTATGCGTCCCGGGGAGTTGGGCTGATATACCTATTAGAGACAGAGCAAATATTGGGCCAATTTCACCTGAGTCTACCTTTTGCCTGATTTTACATGCATTGCAACTCATTCGTGAGAATAAAATCAACCAATCACAACACAACCTAACCTAGCTTAACTTATCTTTTATTTTGACACGTGTACGACAGGAGTAGAGAGAAACCAAAGGGTGGACGCGTCCCGCACACAACGCTCAATCAACACTGAATCAAAATCCATTCAACTCCATGAAGTTGAATCAACGGTGATCCAATTTGAATCAACGTCGATTCAACGACATGGGGCGTTGAATCAACGTTGATTCAATGTTGGCCTAACGTCGTATACCTCCCGGGGAGTTGGGCTGATATACCTATTAGCGACAGAGCAAATATTGGGCCAGTTTCACCTGAGTCTACCTTATGCCTAACTTTAAATGTATTGCAACTCATTTGTGAGAAGGAAATCAAAGAATACTTACATTTTTGTTCAGCTTTCCCCCCCTTCCCCTCTTCGCAGTATCTGAAATGGAAAAAAGAAGAGAGACAAAAGAAGTCCAACACACTTGGGTTATAAAGCAACTATTATCACATGACATAACCCACTGGGCACACAAGGTTGAATCAACACTGATTCAAAGTTGATTCAACGTCATGACGTCGAATCAAAGTTGATTCAGTGTTGATTCACGGGCGAGTGCCTGCTGGGAACCAATCACAACACAACCTAACTTATCTTAACATACTATTAGAGACAGAGAAAATATTGAGCCAGTTTCACCTGAGTCTACCTTATGCCTGACTTTACATTTATTGCAACTCATTTGTGAGAAGGAAGTCAACCAATCTCAACACAACCTAACCTAGCTTAACTTATCTGTTATTTTGACACGTGTACGACAGGAGAAGAGAGAAACCAAAGGAGTGGACGCGTCCCGCACACAACGCTCAACCAACATTGAATCAAAGTCGATTCAACGTCATGGGGCGTTAAATCAACGTTGATTCAATGTTGACCTTACGTCGTATGCCTCCCGGGGAGTTGGGCTGATATACCTATTAGAAACAGAGCAAATTTTCTTTGAGATATCGGTAGTTTGAAATACCCAAAGTTACACATCCCCTTCCACCAAAGTAACTATGCCAGAATACTCAAACTTTGCCAAAGTCTACCCTGTTTGCTGTTCCATATGACCTTAAAAATGTATTGTACAGTCAACTCTCAATATCTCCAACTTACTGATATCTCAAAGTAAATTTCCTGGTCCCAGCAAATTTTCTTTGAAATATCGGTAGTCTGAGATATCCGGAGTTGAACATTCCTTACCACCAAACTTAGTGTGCCAGCAATGCTCAAAGGAATGAAAAAAAAAAATACTCACACTATTCTGGGGAATACTATACCTCCAACCTACTGATATCTCAAAGTAAATTTCCTGGTCCCAGCAAATTTTCTTTGAGATATCGGTAGTTTGAGATGCCTGAAAATATAAAATAAAAGCGGCAGCAAAAATTGAACTCACAAAGATACTAAAGAAGGTTACATGTTGCAGTTCAAAGATAAATGTATGAGGCCCCTTTCTCTGAGTCTGCATTATTTGCATCTGAATTTCTGGTCCCAGCAAATTTTCTTTGAGATATCGGTAGTTTGAAATACCCAAAGTTGAACATCCCCTCCCACCAAACTAACTACGCCAGAATACTCAAACTTTGCCACAGCCTATCCTGTTTACTGTTCCATATGACCCTTAACCTTTAACCATCTAGAGGCGACTATAGTCGCCCAAGGGGGTAGGTCGCTGAGAGCCTGTCAGGCACTCTAGACATCAAGTATACCCCATCAGTTGCGGTTGTCCTACGCAAGAGGAAATCTGCTTTTTGTAGAGCAAGTTTTTTCCCACCTAAATGATTGGTTGACTTCAAAAATATATGATATATGAAAATCTCTAAAATATATGATATTTTCATCATCAGCTTTTCAGGTGACTACCCCTTCTTAGTTGATCCCGAAAACTAAACTTTATCCTTCCAAACTTTCTCGCTTGATAAATATTCAGCAATAACACCGGGCCTCAGACAATCAATCACCTTTGTCATACAAAGCATATAAATGGCGCTTATATTTTGTATTTTTTTAAGTGCCTATGTCGGTTCCCGGTGTATCATGTGACATCCAAATATGGCAGGTCACGTGACCTTGGTAACTTCCGGAAATAGCAGCTCACATATCGGTGTTATTGAGTGAAAATTTCAAGCAAATCGATCCGAGTTCGTGGAAGTTATGGCTTATGAGATATTCCTAACCCCAGTTTAGGGTCAGGCAAATAACATAATATTCCACACAAAATGTTTTTGCAAAAATGTGTTCTGCAATGAAAATTGAGCCGCGACACGACAAAACCAACAATGTGGTTGTGCGCCTTGCGCAGACTCAGATCAGCCCCGGCATCCGGCCAATCTGATCAGTCTTCGCTGTCCGCATGGAGGTAGCTTAGAATCTTAGCTACTCTTTTAGCGCTTAGCGAAGAGTCTCACGCCCAGGCTGATCTGAGTCTTCGCTGGGCGCACAACCACTTTGTTGGTTTTCTCGTGTCGCGGTTCATTCATTATTAATGATATTACCACTGCATTTTTGGGGAAATCGAAATCCTCAAGACAGCGGTTAAGATGACCGTCAAGGCATAAAATCTCCGTATTTTCTTTAGAAATTGAGCTAGAAACATGCTTTTGTCCAGCAGGCATATGGCGCTTAAATGAAGACACACTGACGTCGATGTGACGTAAGGACGTCGCATCGACGTCAGGTCGACGTCATTTTGACGATGTTTGCCCGCTGGGGACACCTCATGTAATTTATATAGACAAGATGGTGACTAGGATGGCGGGAGAGTCAAATTTATGTGTCAATGACCAAGAAATTTGCTTTAGAAAGAAATATTCAGCTTTTGCACAGGGCTGGTCAGGTTTTACACAGGGCTGGTCAGAGGATTTAGAAGGCAACGAAGAACGCCAAGTAGGACTGGACAGGTATTCAGTGCGAGGAGATCGAAACTTGCCTGAACAAAAACAACAGCAAGACAGCATACCAACTGGTAAAGGATCTAACTTCAGAAAAAAGGGTAGGTCCATGGCTATTCAGGACAGGTCTGGGAAATGTCTTACAGAAGAACAAGAGATTCTCAGCAGATGGACAGACTATTGCTCAGAACTGAACAACCATGAGAGTTATGTTGACAATGCGGTTCTGGATTCCAATCAGCCCCTAGAAGAAGATCTACAGCCGATCATTCATGAGGCAGTTGAGATCGCAATAGAAACACTGAAGAAGGGGGAAGTCTGCCGGAGCTGATAATATACCAGCAGAACTTGTTCAAGCTGGCAGGGAGACAATGATTGATGTTTTAACTGATATCTGTAATAGAATCTGGAGAATAGGAGAATGGTCTACCCCATGGACTCAATCGCTGATTATTACACTCCTTAACAAGAGCTGTCGCCTGACAGCATAGCTCGCCTGAATAGTGCTTGCCCATCACACAGTCGCTTTGGAGGTGTGGACTTCTATGCATAAAATTTCAGGCAAGCATGTCCATAATGACAACACATTTATAAACAAAAGCTATCTAAGAAATAAGTCTTAAAATAAAATTAAAATTAAAAAATCGACATGAAATTTCAAAGTCCATGAGTTTGAGGTCAAAGAACTAAGCGGTAGGGGTGGGGTGGGGGGAGGGGGGGGGGGGGGGGGGGCTAGGATGTAATAAAACCTTGAGCCACTATCAAACATCAGTCCAAGTATTAGTATCAACTGAGTCCATCGTGGCACTGTGAAATTATGTCTTCATAAATATAAAACTTTAACCAAAATCTTTAAGACAAAATTATAAGTCGATGACCTTGACTTCAAGGTCATCCAGTGGGGTAAGTATATAGTGTTTTGTAAAAACTCAAAAAAGTGTCTACAATCAGTTCAAGTGTAAACTAAATCTCTGCCAATCATTATGAATCAGTATGCGATTAGAAAACTTTAATAAAGAACAAATTTCCAAAGTCTGTGACCTTGACATCAAGGTCAATGTGCGGGGTTGGGGTAGTACTCTGCAAAACTTTGGACTAATATCTAACTAAAGTGCAAATATAAATACAAAAAGAATTCATCACTGGGTTCAGGAGATATGTGTCTTTAAAAGACTTTAACCAAAACATCCAATCAATAAAAAGACAATTTTCTAAGTCCATGACCTTGAGATCAAGGTCACTGAGTGGGGTGGGGGTAATACCTTGCAAAACTTTGGACCAATATCTAACTACAGTGCAGGTATCAAAGGAATCCATCCATGGGTTAAGGAGATATTGGGCTTTATAAAACTTTAACCAAAACATCCAGTCCAAAAATACTCCCAATTTTCTAAGTCCATGACCTTGACATCAAGGTCATGGAGTGGGACAGGGGTGGTACCCTGTTAAACTTTGGACCAATATCTACCTACAGTGCAAGTATCAAAAGAATCCATCATGGGTTAAGGAGATATAGGTCTTTAAAAAACTTTAACCAAAACATCCAATCCGGACGCTGACGCGGACGCGGACGCGGACGCAGACGCGGACGCGGACGCTGACGCCGGGGTGACAACAATAGCTCTTCCTGAACTTTCGTTCAGGCGAGCTAAAAAGGGCAACCTACAACTTTGCAGAACTACAGAACCATCAGCCTCATAAGTCATTCAAGCACAGCCATGCTGAAAGTCATCTTGAACATGCTTAAACACCAAACCGAAGAGATAATCCTGAAGAACAGGCTGGGTTCAGAGCAGGAAGGGGCACCATATAACAGATCTTCAACCTTAGACTCCTGTGTGAAAAATATCTCCAAAATCAGCAAAATCTGTACTATGGCTTCAATGACTTCAAAAAAGCCTTTGACAGTGTCTGGCATGAAGTCTTAAGGGCCACCATGCGGGAGTACAATAACAGTGCAAATCTAGTTGGCACCATTGAGCAGCAGCTTTATGACAAGGCGACAAGTGCAGTCATGATGAATGGCAGCATGGGAGAATGGTTCAGAACAACAGTTGGAGTAAGACAATGATGTCTTCTGTCAACCACCCTCTTCAACATTTTTTCTCGAACGGATCATGTCTGATGCTCTGGAAGAAAACGACTGGAAGGTTAGCATAGGCGGCAGAAATGTTTTCAATCTGCGGTTTGCCAGTGACATAGATGCTCTAGCTGAAGAAGAACACGAACTAGAACCCCTAGTTGAAAGTCTCGACAAAACCTGCACAAGGTATAAGATGGAGATAAGAACCGAGAATACCAAACTGATGACAAACAGCGCCAATGACATCCAGAGGGAGATCAAAGTAAAAGGGCAGCTGCATACCGTAACTAGCTTCAAATAGCTTGGAGCAGTTATCTCAGATGATGGCTCTAAACAGGATTTTCTCTCAAATATTGTGCAAGCCGCTTCAGCTCTTACAAAGCTGATTGGATCAAAGGTGAAACTTATGCGCTCCCTTGCAATTTCCATGTATCTGTATGCCTTTGAATCGTGGACCTTGACAGCAGTTTTAGAGAAAGGAATGTAGGCCTTCGAGATGAGATGCTACCGAAGGTCACTGAACATTTCGTACAAGAGAGGAGGTTCGCAGAAAGATCCAAGCAGCCATTGAAGAATTTGATGACCTCCTTAACCCTGGTCAAGAAAAGGAAATTAAGGTGGTTTGGCACGTCTCAAGGTCCTCTGGTTCAGCAAAGACAATTCAACAGGGCACAGTGAAAGGAAAAAGAAGAAGAGGCAGAGAGAAGAAAAGGTGAGAAGACAATATCAATGAGTGGACAGGAATGGGCATTGCCATCTCAAGTAGGGCAGCTGAAAACAGGACGGTGTTGAAAAGGATCGTATTGAAGTCATCTGTGGTGACCCAACGACATTATAATGTTATGGGATAGAACAGAAATAGGTCAGGAGCACAAACCAGAACAGCATGTTAGCAGAACAGCTGATGGTAACAATCAGAATCAGATTTTTTACCGGTTATACGTCCAAAAACGTATGTGAGTCTCTCATCTGGAAAATGCTCTTACACGGATAACTGCTCTTAAGTAAGGAACAAAATCGCCAAATAAGGACAAACAAAAACAATGATTTAGGCGTTATTTATCTTATTTTTCTTTTATTATGCAGTATATGTCATTAATGAATTTATGAATTAGTATAACGTAAAATTACGTCGCTAAAATTATTCATAAACAAAACAATTATTGCTCCTTCGCAGAAGCGAGAAAATTTTCGTTAACTTTGGAATACGCATCCGAATTATCCCGAGCAATACCGAGTATTTCGGTACAATATGACCTATTAACCGGCCATTACCTGGGTGGCATAAACACAGGGTATAAGCCAGTCTGCCAATTTTCGCTTCCTGCAGAGACTGTACATCATATTTGGCTTCCGCCGAGACTGTCCGCGAACTCTTGCTTCCTGCCGAGACTTCTGTACATGATACATGGCTTCCTGCAGAGACTGTCCGCGTATTACTACTTCCTGTGGAGGCTCTCGGCAGGAAGCAGAGTCACGCGGATAGTCTTTGCAGGAAGCCATTTTTCGAGGACAGTAGTCCCTGCAGGAAGCAAGAGTTCGCGGACAGTCTCGGCGGAAGTCCCTCTTCATCGAATTGGTGACGACAAGGAGTGAGGGAAAACAGACTTTCATAGAAGTATGAACATCTAAGATTAACAGTCTGGGCAATATGAGGCATAGCCAGGGTGGCATCCAATCGGAACACTGCTCGGCCAATTCTGTGAATCAATTCTGATTCACGGAAATAACCGAATCAATTGATTCACGGAAATGGCCGAACGGTGTTCCAATTGGGTGGCAACAACGCGACACTTTCTCTTCTTCTATTAAATCAGACAGGAGACAAAGTGCCAGGCGATGCACATTATGGATCCGTTCCCTTGAATCTCTCGAGGAACATCGTTAAGAGAACTAGAAGAATTAATAATAATAACATAAACGCGATACCCGGGACACCTAGGTAGAGGTTAAAGCTTGTATGGCAAAGGAGCACAAATGAGACATTTAAACTACCATATATAGAGAGATTTATTATCGAAAAGCGCCTCAGCGCGACAGAGAGAGGTAGAGAAAGCTGTGGGAGACTGAAGGATCATTACAGATAGTTGGCTCAGCGCGAACGAGAGAAAGAGAGAGAGAGAGGGGGACAGAGAGAAAGAGGGGAGAGATACTGATGTGGTATGCTGAAGAATCAGTAGTGATGAGCACCTCAGCACCACAGAGAGAGACAGAGAGAGAGAGAGAGAGAGAGAAAGAGAGAGAGACAGCGAGACAGAGAGAGAGAGAGTTGTGGAAGATTGAAAGATCATTATCAACAAGCGCCGCAGCGCTTCCGACAGAGGAAGAGAGGGAGACAGAATGCTGTTGCAGACCGAAGGATCCTTATAGATATGCGCAACATTGAAAAAGAGTGTGGGAGAGAAGAGAGAATTTTGGGAAGGATCATTATCGATAAGCGCCCAGGGCAAGAAAGAGGGAGAGAATGCTTTTGGAAAACGTAGGATCATTATCAAAAAGCTCATCAGCACAACAGAGAGAGACAGAGAGAGAGAAAGAAAGAAAGAATGCTATGGTAGACTGAAGGATCATTATCGATAAGCGCCTAAGAGCATCAGATAGAGAGACAGAGAAGTAGAGAGAATACTGAGGGAGACTAAAGGATCATTGTCGATAAGCACACCAGCGCAACAGTAGGAGACAAGAAGGAGAATGCTGTGGGAGACTGAAGAATTACTATAATTGATAAACGCCGAAGCACGAAAAAGCGAGAGAGTAAAAGAGAGGGAGATACAGGCTGCTGTGGGAAATTGAAGGATCTTTATCAAAAACGCCTCAGTGCAACAGAAAAAGAGATAGGGGATGAAGAATGATGTGTGTGTGTGCGTGTGTGTGTGCGTGGGGGTGGGGGGGGGGGGTTTGAAGGATCATTAGTAATTACCGCGTCAGTGCGTCAGAGGGTGAGTGAGTGAGAGAACTCGGGTTTAAAGTCCCACCAACAACGAGGTCATATGGAGACGAGACCTCAGTTTAAAGTCTCATCCGAAAGACCGGAGAAGCGGGGGATCGATCTTGCGACCCCTGGATTGGTAGTCCGGAGTGTTATCCACTACGCTACAGCCGCTCCCGCGTCAGAGAGAGAGAGAGAGTACTTTGGGAGACAAAAAGAACATTACCGATAAGCGCTTGAGCGCGACAGAGAAAGCGAGAGGGGAGATCTAGATAGATACTGCTGTTGGAGACTCAAGGATTTAAATCGATAACTTCCTTAGCCCGACAGAGAGGGAATGGGAGATAGAGGCTGCTGTAAAACACTGACGGATCATTATCGATAAACGTCTAAGCGCGACAGATAGAGGGGCTGCTGTGGGAGACCGAAGGATCATTATCGTAAGGTGCCCCAGTGCGAGAGACAAATATATGGAGAGAGATAGAAAGAATGCTGTAGGAGACTGAAGGATCATTGTCGATAAGTGCCTCAGTGCGTCAGAGGTGATAAGATGATGTTGGGGACTGAAGGATCATTGATAATAATGCTTTGTGAGCCGGAAGAATTATTATCGATAAGTGCCTCGGTGCGAAATACAGAGAGGAGGAGAGAAATGGAGAGACTGCCGTGAGAGACGGGAGGATCATCATAGATAATTGCATCGGCGCGACAGAGAAAAAATAGAATTCTGTGGGAGACTGAGGACAATTATCAATGGGTGTCAGCGTAACAGAGAGAGAGAGAGAGAGCGAGAGAGAGAGCGAGAGAGAGAGCGAGGGAGACAGAATGATCATTATCGTATAGCGCCTCAACGAGACAGAGAGGGAGAGAGAGACATAAGGATCATTATCGATAAGCGCCTCACTCAGCACTTCAGAGAGATAGAGATAGATAGAGAGGGAGAGAATGCTGTGGGGGACTATAGGAGCATTATCGATAAGCGCCTCAGCGCGAAAGAAAAAAACAGAGACAGAATTCTGAAAAAGACTAAATGATCATCGTCAACTAGTGCCGAAGCAAGAGAGAGAGAGAGAGAGAGAGAGAGAGAGATTGTTGTGGAAGTCAGAAGGATCATTATCGAAAAGCACCTCAGCGCGACAAAGAGAAAGGGGGAGAGAGACTGCATTGAGAGACTGAAATATTATCGCTAAGCGCCTCAGCACGTCAAAGACAGAGAGAGAGAGAGAGAGAGAGAGAGACAGACAGACAGAGAGAGACAGACAGAGAGAGAAAGAGAGAATGCTGTGGGAGACTAAAGACGCTTATCGATAAGCGCTTCAGTGCGACAGACAGAGGAGAGGAGAGAGAAGGTGCTGTGGTAAGCTGAAGGACCATTATCAATAAGCGCGACAGAGAGAGAGAAAGGAAGAGTCTGCTGTGGGAACCTGAAGGACCATTATCGATAAGTGTCTCAGGGCAAACAAAAGAGAGAGAGAGAGAATGTTGTTGGAAAAAGAAGCATCATTATCAACAAGAAATGTTACAGTATGTAACAGATGCCCCCGAAGGCCCCTTAAACTGACCTTTGACCCTGATTGTGACCTTGAACTTGGGCAAGGCAGCCCAAATCTTGCAAGTGAGATGCATTTTTATCATGCTTTACCTTTCTGTGAAGTTTGATGAAATTCACTTCAGCAGCCTCCAGTCAGTTTGGACATATAATCTGACCTATGTGCCCTGATTATGACCCTCACCTTTGGTACAGGAACCTAAATTTTGTTTGTGACATACCATCTCATTATGTATTACCATTTCAGGAAGTTTAATACAGTTTGCTTAAAAAGTCTTTTTAGTAATTGGGGAGAAACGACCTTTGACCTCAGACTGTGACCTTGAACTTGGGTGTGAAAGCCTATATCTTGTGTGTGTCTTACCTTCTCATTAAGCTTCATCTTTCTGTGATGTTTAAGGAAATTTGCTTTTTTATATTTATGAGCAATTGTTGAGACATGATTTGCCATCTGACCCCAGATTGTGACCTTGACCTAGGATTTGGGAATATAAATATTACCGGTATGTGTGACAAACCTTCTCATCATGCTTTGTATTTCCATGAAATTTGATGAAATTCAGTAATGTAGTTTTAAAGTAATCGCAGAGACACTATTTGACCTCTAAGCCCAGACAGTGACCTTGACCTTGGGTTTGGGAATATGGATATTATATGTGACAAATCTTCTCAATACTCTCTACGCTACTGTGAAATTTGATGAAATTCAATTATGTAGTTTTAAAGTAATCGCAGAGACACTATTTGACCTCTAACCCCCTACAGTGACCTTGACCTTGGGCGTGGGAACCAAACTCTGTTGCACGACACACCTTCTCATTGTGCTCTATCTATATGTGAAGTTTCATCAAATTTGCTTCAGTAGTTTATAAGTTATAGCTGAGACACGATTTAAGACATGATTTGACCTTTGACCCAATTGTGACCTTGACCTTCGGCATAGGAACCAAACTCTTGTGCGCGACACACCTTCTCAATGTGCTCTATCTTTCTGTGAAGTTTCATCAAATTTGCTTCAGTAGTTTTTAAGTTATGGCTGAGACACGATTTGTTACGGACGGATGGACGGACGGACGGACTGACGGACGGTGCGATTTTAATATGCCACCCAAAGTTCCTTCGGGGGCATAATAAGGAAATTTGCTTTTTTATATTCATGAGCAATTGTTGAGACATGATTTGCCATCTGACCCCAGATTGTGACCTTGACCTAGGATTTGGGAATATAAATATTACCGGTATGTGTGACAAACCTTCTCATCATGCTTTGTATTTCCGTGAAATTTGATGAAATTCAGTAATGTAGTTTTAAAGTAATCGCAGAGACACTATTTGACCTCTAAGCCCAGACAGTGACCTTGACCTTGGGTTTGGGAATATGGATATTATATGTGACAAATCTTCTCAATACTCTCTACGCTACTGTGAAATTTGATGAAATTCAATTATGTAGTTTTAAAGTAATCGCAGAGACACTATTTGACCTCTAACCCCCTACAGTGACCTTGACCTTGGGCGTGGGAACCAAACTCTGTTGCACGACACACCTTCTCATTGTGCTCTATCTATATGTGAAGTTTCATCAAATTTGCTTCAGTAGTTTATAAGTTATAGCTGAGACACGATTTAAGACATGATTTGACCTTTGACCCAATTGTGACCTTGACCTTCGGCATAGGAACCAAACTCTTGTGCGCGACACACCTTCTCAATGTGCTCTATCTTTCTGTGAAGTTTCATCAAATTTGCTTCAGTAGTTTTTAAGTTATGGCTGAGACACGATTTGTTACGGACGGATGGACGGACGGACGGACTGACGGACGGTGCGATTTTAATATGCCACCCAAAGTTCCTTCGGGGGCATAATAAGGAAATTTGCTTTTTTATATTCATGAGCAATTGTTGAGACATGATTTGCCATCTGACCCCAGATTGTGACCTTGACCTAGGATTTGGGAATATAAATATTACCGGTATGTGTGACAAACCTTCTCATCATGCTTTGTATTTCCGTGAAATTTGATGAAATTCAGTAATGTAGTTTTAAAGTAATCGCAGAGACACTATTTGACCTCTAAGCCCAGACAGTGACCTTGACCTTGGGTTTGGGAATATGGATATTATATGTGACAAATCTTCTCATTACTCTCTACGCTACTGTGAAATTTGATGAAATTGAATTATGTAGTTTTAAAGTAATCGCAGAGACACTATTTGACCTCTAACCCCCTACAGTGACCTTGACCTTGGGCGTGGGAACCAAACTCTTGTGCACGACACACCTTCTCATTGTGCTCTATCTATATGTGAAGTTTCATCAAATTTGCTTCAGTAGTTTATAAGTTATAGCTGAGACACGATTTAAGACATGATTTGACCTTTGACCCAATTGTGACCTTGACCTTAGGCGTAGGAACCAAACTCTTGTGCGCGACACACCTTCTCAATGTGCTCTATCTTTCTGTGAAGTTTCATCAAATTTGCTTCAGTAGTTTTTAAGTTATGGCTGAGACACGATTTGTTACGGACGGATGGACGGACGGACGGACGGACGGACGGACGGACGGACGGACGGTGCGATTTTAATATGCCACCCGAAGTTCCTTCGGGGGCATAAAAAGACATCAGCGCAACAGAAAGAGAGAGAGAGAGAGAGAGAGAGAGAGAGAGAGGGGGGGGGAGGGGGCGGAAGAAGGAATGCTGTGTTAGACTGAAGGATCATTATCGATAAGCGCCTAACAGCAACAGAAAGAGAGAGATGGAGAGGTAGAGAGAATACTGAAAGAAACTGAAGGATCATTATCGATAAGCACACCAGCGCAACCGTAAGAGAGAGGGGGAGGAGAATGCTGTGTGAGACTGAAGTATTACTATAATTAATAAAAGCCGAAGCACGAGAGAGAGAGAGAGAGAGAGAGAGAGAAAGAGACAGAGAATGAGATACAGGCTGCCGTTGGAGACAGAAGGATATTTATCAAAAACGCCTGAGCGCAACAGAAAAAGAGATAGAGGATGAGGGAGATTGCTGTGGGAGATTGAAGGATCATTATCAATTACCGCGTCAGTGCGTCAGAGAGAGAGAGAGAGAGAGAGAGACTGATGTGGGAGACCGAGGTACATCTCTGATAAGCGCTAGAGCGCGACAGAGAAAGCGAAAGGGGATATCTAGATAGTGACTGCGGTGGGAGACTGAAGGATTAAAATCGATAAGTGCCTTAGCCCGACAGAGAGGGAATGGGAGAAAGAGGCTGCTGTAAAAGACTGAAGGCTCATTGCCGAAAACGCCTTAGCGCGACAGAGAGAGAGGCTGCTGTGGGAGACTGAAGGATCATTATCGAAAAGCGCCTCAATTCGAGAGAGAAAGAGATGGAGAGAGATCGAAAGACAGCTGTGGGAGACTGAAGGACCACTGTCGATAAGTGCCTCAGCACGTAAGAGAAGGTGAGACGATGCTGTTGGAGAAGGATCGTTGTCGATAAGTGCCTCAACGTAACAGAGAGAGAGAGAGAGAGAGAGAGAGAGAGAATCCTTTAGGAGACTGAAGGATCATTATCGACAAGCGCCGCAGCTAGACAGAGGTAGGGAAGGGGAGGGTGAATGCTGTGGAAGACTGAAGGATGCATCACTGTGACAGAGTGTGAGAGAGAAAGAGAGCGAGAGAATGTTTTGGGATAATGGAGCATCTTTATCGATTAGCGGCCCAGCATAATAGTGAGGTAAGGACTGCTGTGGGAGAAAAGAGCTTCATCGACGAGCACATCAGCGCGACTGACAGAGAGGTGGGGATAAGGGGAGAAAAGATGCTGTGGCAGAATGGAGGATTATCGATCGGTGCCTCAGTGAAACAGAGAGAGAGAGAGTCTGATGTGGAAGACAAAATGAGCTTTATCGCAAAGAACTTCAGCGCGACAGAGAGAGAGAGAGAGAGAGAGAGAGAGAGAATGCTGGGCGAGACTGAAGGATTATTATCGATAAGTGCCGAAGCAAGAGAAAGAGAGAGAGAGAGAGAGAGAGAAAGAAAGAAAAAAGAAAGAGAGAAGAGAGAAAAATAATGACTGCTGAGGGAGGAAAATAGATTCTTATCGATAAGCACCTTAGTGCGACAGAAAGAGAGTGGAAAAGAGCGACTGCTCTGGGGGCATCGAAAGGAGCCTCAGCACATCGAAGAGAGAGAGAGAGAATACTGTGGGAGACTGAAGCAGCATTATCGAAAAGTGTCTCAGCGCGACAGGGAGAGAGGTTGTGTGTGGGTGGGCAGAGAGAGAGAGCGAGAGAGAGAACGCTGTGGGAGACAGAAGGATCATAATCGATTAGAGCCTCAGCGCGACAGAGAGTTGGTTGGTTGGTTCTTCTGGGTTTAACGTCCCTTTGAGACAGTATTTCAGTCTATATCGGGCCGTTTACCAAAGAGAGGAAGAAAGAAGAGAGCAATGATAGACGAGAGAAAAATGTCCAAACAACCCCCATCCGCACCTACTTCAAGCACAGTAAGCCCTTGCCCTATGTAGGACGCCCCGGCACTGGAAGTTACACGCAGCACCTTCGCACCACCCAACTACCCCCGCGACAGAGAGGCAAAGGGAGAGAGAAGGCTGGGGGAGACTGACGGATTGATATGGAAGAGCGCATCAGCTCGTCGGAGACAGAGAGTGAGAGAAAGCTGTGGGAGACTGAAAGATAAATATCGATTAGCGCCTCAGTTCGACAGAGAGAGAGAGAGAGAGAGAGGGAGAGAGGAGAAAGGAAATAGAGACTGCTGTGGGAGGTAAATGGATTCTTATCGATAAGCGCCTTAGTGCAACAGAAAGAGAGTGGAAAAGAGCGACTGCTCTGGGAGCATCGAAATGAGCTTCAGTACATACAAGAGTTGTCAGAAGACAACAAAGCGCGCCTTATGGGTGCCTGATTCTCACAGACACAAAGACCTACAAATATATCAGATCATCTGCAGTGTCAGACTGAGCCATTATCCCAGGTATATGATGAATACATACTAAATACACCTAAAATATGAAGCAAATCACTGAATGATAATATTTATGTTAGAGTGACCTCAAATTCCCAAATATGATGTTAATCTATAAACAGCTTTGGAGACACAAGGCAAAATCACTGAACCATGAAATATAGGTCACAGTGAACTATAAATAATAGGAGGTCATTCGGGATGTCAGACCAATCCACTATGCCAGATGTGATGTTAATCTATCAAACAGTGCTTGAAATATAAGTCAAAATCACTGGACCATGAACAAAGGTCAAGGGCACAGGTGTCAGCATGGTAGCTCTGCAGCTGCTGCAATTATAGGGATATGCTATTTGACCAAGTATCAAGTCTCTTCTGTCAAAGGTTTCATCAAAACAAAAAATTTTGCCTTAAAAACAGTGCCAAACGGCAAAGTCAGTCAACCGTAACATATAGGTCAAGGACATACAATTGTGTCATGCAGCTGCTGCAGTCATATGGATGTATATATGTACCAAGTATGATGATTGTAGCTGCTGTAGTTTCTAAGATACAGAGTTGAACATGGAGCTAAACGCAATTGTTAACATTGGTTAACCTGATCACGGACGCCGACGAGGACGCTGACGCTAACGCTGACGCTAACGCTAACGCTAACGCATACTCGGACTACGACGCCGGGGGTATAGCATAAGCTCTCCTTTGCTTCGCAAAGGCGCGCTAAAAAGAGAGAGAGAGAGAGAGAGAGAGAGAGAGTACTGCGGGAGACTGAAGCAGCATTATCGAAAAGTGTCTCAGCGCGACAGGGAGAGAGGGTGTGTGTGGGCGGAGAGAGACAGAGAGAGAGAGAGAGAACACTGTGGGAGAAAAAAGGATCATTATCGATTAGAGCCTCAGTGCGACAGAGAGTTGGTTGGTTGGTTCATTTGGGTTTAACGTCCCTTTGAGACAGTATAAGCGAGTTCGGAGTTCCGGACTTTGCATGCGCACACTCAGATTTTGCTCTCTGAGGTCAGAGGTCACGGATGCCAAAAGCCGTATACGCATAGCGTAACACACCAACATATCGACTAATATTTCAATTTATAAACATTCCCTGTCTATTAAGTCTTGCGAAAATAATGTGACTATCCATTTTCTCCGAGTTGAAAACAATTTTCAGTCATATCAATTATTTTTAATCATGAAAATGGTGTTTTATATCGAATGACCAGGTAAGCGTAATGATGACCTATCGGATTTTTCCACACTTGACCTTTGACCGAGAAAATTTCTCCTCCAGTCCAACCGGAAACGCGGAACTCCGAACTCGCTTATTCACGGGTGGGAAACTCCATAATCAGAGCCAATGACTCTGATAAGGAAAGATTAAGGCGGTTTTCCGGAGCACATGCGGCTATGAATATACCGGCTGAAATTCGAACTAAGAAAGGGTAAGTTTCGCATTCGTGGTATAAATTCGCTTTTACGGCGTGGAATCTCAAAAAAAGGAGAATGTAGTTCAATGCTCAGGTCTTTTAACTTCTTTTCTACGCTAAGCTAAGTTGTCATATGCGTACGATTTTGCCTGAATCATTTGTGTCGTGGGGTGACAGAAGGCTCATTTACAGATAGGCAGCTGACAATTGCGTTGAAATTCCTGTTGAAATGATATAAACGTGAAAATTTTGGTGGTCAAAGAGCGTGCACTAATTGTCTGATCATTTCCCATTCACAAAAAGTAAGAATTGGAAGCAAATAAGAGAAATCTGGAATAGATAAACCGAGGCTCTGATTGTGTCGAGCGGCTCTGATTATATCGGCTGGTTCTGATGTAGGACGGCTTTTGTAAGAGTCGGTTAGTACTAAACCCTCATGATTAAACTATTTCATATTTCGTAAGTATATCAGTAAGTGTGGCTCGGAGAGGACTGCTCGTACCTTCCGAGACCTGCCCATCACTTTTTTCAACTTTTTGGGTTTAGCGACACTGAAGAAGTTAAATACAGAAATGCGCGTCTGTCGCACTAAATTTGGTATAGTTACGATTATACATTCAACAAGAATATCAATGGCAAGGTTAGCTGCCCCTATCTATTGAAATCAATTTTGGTCACCCCTAGGCACAAAACATTTAGATATAGCACACATATGACAACGGACGAAATGACGGACGGACGAAAAAATGGACGCCCATATCTCTCTATGCTAAAACAGGAGTGACAATAAAGCATACCTAAAATATGCTGATATATAATGCAGTACAAGATGTATGCTATGGACAACAACATCAATTAACTTGAAATCTAATGCACTTATTAAAACCTCCTTTTTCTCGTCTTAATGATATTTGGAAATCTAAGGTGACTAAGCATCCCCCTTCCAAGCAGATCATTCATAACTATATTCTGCACAACCAAATTTTGAAGAACGTTCCTTCTGCCAAATACTTGGGAGTCACGATTAATGATGACCTCGAATGGGGTCAACATATTAATAACATTACCAGCAAAGCCACGAAGACTCTAGGTTTCCTTCGCCGAAACATGGCCTTTGCTCCTAAGGATATCAAGGCTGCTGCATACAAAGCTGTGGTCCGGCCCCAATTAGAGTATGCGGCACCTGTTTGGACCCCCCATCATCAGACTGAGATTGGTAGAATAGAGAAAGTACAGAGGACTGCTGCACGCTGGGCCTGAGACGCTGGCGCAACCAGAGCAATATAAGCGACATGCTAGAGGAACTAGAATGGCCAGATCTGCAGGAACGGCGGCAACAGGATTCTCTATCTCTATTCTACAAAATTCATAATAACCAGGCAATAATTGTTAAGGTTAAGTATCTGTCTGAGACCGGTAGAGGGAGGATGAGAACAAGATCCCACCCCTTTCAGTATCACCGTCCAGTTGCTTATTCAGACGGTTTGAAACATTAATTCTTCCCCAGGTCAATTGCAGCTTGGAATGGGCTTACAACTGAAGATGTCTCTGCGGAGACAGTTGAGGGGTTTAAGTCCAAAATAGTGTAAACCTCGAGTTGGGTAGGGATAGATCATGTAATGCCTATCTCTGAGGACTTCTTGTGAATAGTTTTAAATCTGTGCGGCATTGTCATAGGTTCTGTAAATACTATTTTTTTTTTGGGGGGGGGGGGGAGGGGGGGGGGGAACTTATGCGCTACACCCCGCGCCTGCCATCATGGCCAGTTACTGACCGATTGCAGTATCGAGAGGAAGAAAGAAAATCAATCATCTATCAAACACTGCATCTAATTTTGTCGGCCATTAAAACCCAAATAAACACACGTCTCTGAACGTGATGTAGACTACAGTGTTGTTTCACAACGTCCTTACGGTAAATAGCACTACTACAAGACATTTACTTCAGTAGTAACCGACTCTTACAAAAAGCCGTCCTACGGCAGAGCCGGCCGATATAATCAGAGCCACTCGACATAATCAGAGCCTCCATTTATTTATTCTCAGTTTCTCTCATTTGCTTTCAATTCTTATTTTTTGTGAATGTGAAAGGATCAGACAATTAGTGCACGCTCTTTGACCACCAAAATTTTCACGTTTATATCATTTCAACAGGAATTTCAACGCAATTGTCAGCTGCCTATCTGTAAGTGAGCCTTCTGTCACCCCACGACACAAATGTTTCAGGCAAAATCGTACGCATATGACAACTAAGCTTAGCGTAGAAAAGAAGACCTGAGCATTGAACTACATTCTCCTTTTTTTTGAGATTCCACGCCGTAAAAGCGAATTTATTACACGAATGCGAAACTTACCTTTTCTTAGTTCGAATTTCAGCCGGTATATTCATAGCCGCAGGTGCTCCGGAAAACCGCCATAATCTTTCCTTATCAGAGGCATTGGTTCTGATTATGGAGTTTCCCACCCGTGTTATTTCATGGTCTATATCGTGCCGTTTACCAAAGAGAGGGAGAAAGAAACTAGAGCATGTGAGCAGGGGTTCACGTATACCCCCGGCCAGCGCCACCGCAAAATAAAAACACATTTAATACAAGCAAATGTTAACTAACAGACAGATGGACAATCTATTACAAATCCAGTGAAAGGCCTATAAACAAATACCAAAAGGTTCCATTAAAATAAATGCAAATCATGTTAGTAAAATTTCAACGTAAGTTTACATAAACTTCTATGTCAGCGACCTTGACCTAAAGTCAGCAGCAGCATCCAAATGATGTCAACTAATCAGTTTAAAGCTAGATGTAAACCTAATAACATAGCAAGCTGAGAAATTTTTGACATAAATTTTCCCATTTATTGCATTGGAGTGAGAGATGGGAAAAAGAAAAAAAAAGAAGGCCAAAAGAAATCTTAGCATCTTGATTTTCTTTCCACCGATATGTATGGCCATTCTCAAGATGTATACTAAATTTGAAGACTGTGGATTCATGAGAACAGAGAAATCTGTGACAAAAAATTAGAGAGAAAGAACAAAAGGACAAAGGGAATGAAAAGCAGGAGGAGGCTGATTCTCTCTTACACAGTACAACTTGTCATACACAACGTTTGAACCAAATTTCAAAATCCAAGCTAAAGTGGTTCCTAAGAAATCTTTGACAGAAATTTTATTGGAGAGAAAGAAAAATGGACAAACAAAGAGAATGATAAGCAGGAAGAGGCTGATTCTCTCTTACATGATACAGCTATTCAAACCCAACATTTGTACCGAATTTAAAATTCCTAGCTGTAGTAGTGCCTGAGAAATCTGTGACAAAAATTTAATTGGAGAGAAAGAAAAAAATGGACAAACAAAGGGACTAATATGCAGGAGGAGGCTGATTCTCTCTTACACGGTACAAGTAGTCATGCCCAAGGTTCGTATCAAATTTCAAAGTCCTAGCTGTAGTGGTTCCTGAGAAGTCTGTGACAAAACTTTAATTGGAGAGAAAGAAAAAATGGACAAACAAAGGGACTGATAAGAAGGAGAAGACTGATTCTCTCTTACACGGTACAACTAGTCAAACCCAAGGTTTGTATCAAATTTCAAAGTCCTAGCTGTAGTGGTTCCTGAGAAGTCTGTGACAAAAAATGAATTGGAGAGAAAGAAAAAATGAACAAACAAAGGGACTGATAAGCAGGAGAAGGCTGATTCTCTCTTACACGGTACAACTAGTCATACCCAACGTTGTACCAAATTTCAAAGTCCTAGCTGTAGTGGTTCCTGAGAAATCTGTGACAAAAAATTAATAGGAGAGAAAGAAAAAATGGACAAACAAAGGGACTGATAAGAGGAGAAGGCTGATTCTCTCTTACACCGAACAACTAGTCATACCCAACGTTTGTACCAAATTTCAAAGTCCTAAATGTAGTGGTTCCTGAGAAGTCTGTACAATTGGCCCAGTTTTTTATAGGGGATTGTTTGATATTGTCAAAATATGAGAGGTCTGGGTCAAAGGTCAAAGAATGACCTTGACCTCTTGTACTCACAAATCTTCATGTACTCATTAAGATAACTGTATACCAATTCTTAGGCATATCTCTTCAAAACTTTCCATGAAATCTTATGTTATAGCATTTTCCGATATTTGACCTTGCCGTAAAAAAGATCAAGGTCAACCCATGGTCATAATTTGAACAATCTTGACAGTACTCGAGTACCCAAAGCTACATACCAAGTTTCAAGGCCATCGGTCAATTGGTTCTTGAGAAGAAGATTTTTAAGGTTTTTACCATATATGTGCGTGGCGGCCATGTTGGTCATGTGACCTGGATCGTTTGAATAAGTTTTTGTTCCCTCAACTCCTGGAGGCTCTGTATGAAATTTGGTTTCAATTGGCCCAGGGGCTTTTGAGGAGATTGTTAGAATTATCAAAATATGAGAGTTCTAGGTCAAATGTCAAAGAATGACCTTGACCTCTTGTACTCATAAATCTTCATGTACTCATTAAGATGACTTTAGATACCAATTTTTAGCCCAAAATCTTCAACAGTTTCCAAGATAACTTATGTTCTAGCATTTTGCCATATAAAAGCACAAGGAAGCAAATTTAACCTTACCGTAAAAAGGGTCAAGATCAACCCAAGGTCATAATTTGAACAATCTTGGTAGTACTTCCGTACCCAATGCTACATACCAAGTTTCAAGGCCGTCGGACTACTGATTCTGGAGAAGAAGATTTTTTTAGGTTTTTACCATATATGGGCATGGCGGCCATGTTGGTCATGAGACCAGGACCGTTTGAACAACTTTTTGTTCCTAGGGTCCCAGAAGGCTCTATATGAAATTTGGTTACAATCGGCCCAGCGGTTCCAGAGGAGAAGTTGTTTGAAATTGTGGACGGACGGACGGACGACGGACGGACGGACGGACGGAAGACGGACGATGGAGTCTGACCAAACTATAAGCTCCCCTAGAGCCTCTGGCTCAGGTGAGCTAAAAATGGCTAAATGGCTAAACAAAGGCACTGATAAGCAGGAGGAGGCTGATTCTCTCTTATACAGTACAACTAGTCATACCCAACGTTTGTACCAAATTTCAAAGTCCTAGCTTTAGTGGTTCCTGAGAAAACTGTGACAGAAAAAATGATAACATACACACAAACACACGCAAAAACATAATAACAGAAAGACCAATAACTATGGAGAGAAAGAAAAAATGGACAAACAAAAGGAATGATAAGCAGGAGAAGGCTGATTCTCTCTTACACAGTACAACTACTCATACCCAACATTTGTACCAAATTTCAAAGTCCTGGCTGTAGAGGTTTCTGAGAAATCTGTGACAAAAATTTAATTGGAAAGAAAGAAAAAATGGACAAACAAAGGGACTGATAAGCAGGAGAAGTATAATATTCTCTTTCACGGTACAACTAGTCATACCCAACGTTTGTACCAAATTTCAAAGTCCTAGCTATAGCGGTTCCTGAAAAATATGTGACAAAAAATAAATTGGAGAGAACAAAATGGATAAACAAAGGATAAGCAGGAGGAGGCTGATTCTCTCTTACACGGTACAACTAGTCATACCCAACGTTTGTACCAAATTTCAAAGTCTTAGCTTTAGAGGTTCCTGAGAAATCTGTGACAGAAAAAATGATAACATACACACAAACACACACACACACAAACATATTAACGGAAAGACCAAAAACTATATACCCCCTATATACTTCGTATACCGGGGGTATAACGAGCAATGATAGACGAGAGAAAAAATGTCCAAACAATCCCCACCCGCACCTACTGCAAGCACAGTAAGCCCTTGCCCTACTACTGTTCTAATCCGTAGGACGGCCCGGCACTGGAAGTAACACGCAGCACCTTCGCACCACCTAACCACCCCCGCGACAGAGAGGCTAAGGGAGAGAGAAAGCTGGGGGAGACCGACGGATAGTGACATGGAAGAGCGCATCAGCTCGTCAGAGACAGAGAGTGAGAGAGAAAGCTGTGGGAGACAGATAAGTATCGATTAGCGCCTCAGTTCGACAAAGAGAGAGAGGGAGAGAGTGCCGCGTGATATCGATACGTGTCTCAGCGCGATAGAGACAAAAATGCTGCGGGAGACAGAAGGATCATTATCTCATTATCACAATGGTTATAATTATGATTATAGCTTTTTAAGAAATCCGTTTCATTCCATAACATAAAACTTTGCTACACATTTATCGCTTCGTCGAATTTTGGTTGTCGATCCGTAGTGCATTGATGATGATGTCGATAAACGTGCGAAAGTGCGCTCCAGTCCACAAATTATATTATTAGCCTTAGCCGATACCATTAAGAGTCAATAAAGGTGTGTAGTTTGTGCAGACGTCACACTGTTCATAGACAATTGTAGCAGCATGAGCTGGTACCATAGTAATCCTAGAGGTTACCGGTTGGTTGGTTGTTTAGGGTGTAACGGTTCTTTGAGACAGTATTTCAGTCTATATCGAGCTGTCTCCTAGATAGAAAGAAAAGAGAAATGATAGGGGAGAGAAGAATGCCCAAACAACCACACCCGCACCTACGGCAAGCACAGTAAGCCGTTGCCCTACTATATCCAAATAAGCAGGACGCCCCGGCACTGGCAGTTACCCAGCACCATCGCCCGACCACCATCACTCCCAGGAAAGTTACCGAGAAACATGGGCTAGCAGCACAGTATCCTTTCGAAGAACTACTCAGTACACGGGTGGTAAACCTAGGAACTGCCACGAACATCGCTACACTCCATTTCATCTGGGCGTTTTACTTTGACTTTGCTTCTACTAATGCATATAATGTGTATTTGTTTTGATATTATAATGGAAGGAATACATCTCTCAATGATCAGCAGTTTAATTGGCGGCATTTTAATTTGGCGACTTTCTTCTTTTCCGCCAATATCGCCAAAATAAAGTGATCGCCAAATATAAGTGTTTTACAGTAGTTACATGATTTATGATGTTGGAACTACCCCACTGTGGCGTGCGAACAAAATTACGTTAACACAATTTCGTGGTAGTTCCTAGGTTTACCATCCGTATAATTTCTCTTTTCTTTCTATCTAGGAGACAGCTCGATATAGACTGAAATACTGTCTCAAAGAACCGTTACACCCAAAAAACTTACTGGCTTTATCATGAACAGCCTATTCTACCACCCAGTTCTAACCACAACATAACAGCCAATTTCCCCTGCGTTTTATTTTTCTCAGATTTTCTTCCACTATTTGAGATTTTTTGAACCGTTGTTTCCTAAGAATGCAGACCTGAGAGCGCTCTGAAAGCATTCTATTTTTGCTTAATGCCATTTTATGTTTCCAGCAATGCAGATGAGAAAAAATGATGTCATTTATACTTTATGACGTCATCATGACGTCACTTTCGGTTGAAGTATTTTTTTATAAAGAATCTTATCCAGTAACGTTCTGCTACATCCATGCAAGATTTTGCAAAGTTTCCTTCATAAATAAATGAGTAACAGCTATTTCAAATAAGGTCCATGCTTTTTGAGACACTCTGTAGTTTTAGAGATGTGCCACCAGCCTTATCTACAGGAGCATACAATGTGTACCCCTGCAGAGCTGGGTTGGTAGTGATGGGGGTAACTTGGGAGTTCGCAGGTCCTAATCAGAGTTTTGTCAGATGAATTGTCAGTCTCAAAATAAGTTAAGTTAGTGATTTCAGAGTAAAAATATTAGTGTTTTACACATTGCAGAATTAACTGTACTGTAAAAATCTTAAATATTGGGATAGCTTGTACTGAGCCAACAGTATAAACCTGAAGTCTGATCAGAGTCTTCACTGCTTGCCATTCCCTCTGCAACTTTCATACCTGTTGCTGTATTAATTGCACAGCTAACTGTTCCATTTTTTGGGACAGCTATGATTATTGTTTTGGGAGTCCCAATCTTTAGTATTTTTTTACAGTTTTTTTTTATACATTTCAAGGGAAGCAACTCTGCCTTTTAGCCTATCTTGTCTTACTTCTCAATAGGGGTTTTAGAGAAGAATTTTCTCCACTTTGGGCAGATTCTCTCTTTTAGATGTAAACCCTAATTTTGTATGAGTTCGACATCGGAAGTCACAAAAGTGGTTTCCCTTTGTGTGAATGGCAGCACACATGCAGGTGTACCCACCTCACTTATGTATTTGTAATGTTTGAATTTGACAATACATATGTCCTCCTTGAAGATAGATTATAGAAATTGGCAAGCATTGCAGATACAGCAAGGACCAGTATAATCTTGCCCTGCACTGGTTGCTTTATAATTAAAATCCAAATAGTGAGTATAAATGAAAGACCTCCTGCTTTTTAAATTCTGGTATGGTTTCATTAAATAAATTTTCATGGCTTTGTCTCTAAATGAGGGTTATTGGAATAAGGGAGCATATTGAATGAATTTTGGAATGTTGGATTTTGTCTCATGGTGTTTCTTGTAGGAAATGGCATAACTTTGCTTAGTGTATGAGAAGAAATGTGACTTTTAGCAGAAAGTGACATCCCAATGTCAATAGCACAACATTGTAAAATTGTTTTCAAAGTGTGATGGAGATGCAGCTGTGAAACATGTAGTTTGATTTCGGCATTTAGGCCAGGAAGCCAAAAATTTGAAATAATTTAATTAATACTGTCATAAATAACTTCTCAGGTGAAGATATGCTAAAGATGTGTTAATAATTTAAATAAAAATATTTAGTTACATAGTGTTGTAGGGCATTTTAGCGCATATTAGTATCCACACTTCATACCAGAATTGCTGTGCATGTTAGTTTCCTTCTGAGTTGTTCATTTTCTCTTGTACTGTAATACAATATTTCAAGACATAGTCTTATGTGTCATGCCTGCAAATACTAGAAAGTGAGATACAGGTAATACTTTTCAAGTGGTGACAGTGGCATCTTGAACTTTATTGCAGCTGTCTGGTTTAGCTCTTATGACAGTGAGCACATAGGCAGAACACATACCTTCCTGCAGAATTTTCAATAAGGAAGAGTAGGTATGCATTATGTTTTCATTGAAACCAAAACTAATTTTTTTCATATCTGCGATAAACTGTTTAAATTCTTGTACTTTAAACTTTTTAATTTCTTGTAGGTATGATTTTTCAGAATCATTTGTTGAGGAATAACTGTAATGTGCTTAAATATGGGGACACCTAAGATAATAAATTTTCCATTTGTCCCAAATGGAAAATTTAATATCTTTAAGTGTCCCAAACTTTACAATACATCCAGTTGTTGAAGCATCATATTGACTTTTCTGAGATTGCCACTTTCTATAACAGGTTTGCTATCTAAACCAATGATATCTCAAAGTACTGTCAAGTCAAATTAATGAAACATTTTACACATATAATTCCTATCTTGGGCCAGTGGTTTTTCAGTCTTGGAATTTGTTCCTAATGAGAGTGGAGACCGTAGTAAACTAACTCAAAGAAAGAAATGGTACAAAGTTACAGTGGAATGACACTTAAAAATATCAAGGTTAAATAGTTGATACACCAGTATTCAAGCGTCTTTATTTTATTTATTGATCAGTGGGCCTGAAGTTTGATCTTTGGCCAGCCATCTGTCTGTAACCGAGAAGGGAAGACCCTAATAATCAACTTCTAGGACAACCAGTGTGAAATACAGAATGTGGATTACGTCAACTAACAAATATTTAAAATAGATTGGTGAGAACCCTAGCTGGATCAAATCAAAATCAGACACTTCTTGAAATGTTAGAAGCTAACATAGATACAGTGTGGTATTCGATTTTCTACCAAGATGATACTTAATTTACAGAACAGTTGATAACCATTGCCAGTAAGAAGGTCATGCTCAAAACTGTTACATAAACATTACATTTTATTATGACAGGGCTCAGTAGGCACAGCCACACATTCAAATGACTCAAAATCAGTGGAAAAGCAGTGCTGTTTAATGCTGAATCAGCATTCTGCTTTTGAAAGTTGTCATGACGTACTCAAGAGAGGATGCAGAAAACACACTGAATGCTTCTCAGATGCTTATGTACACTACAGGATATGGCATGTTATGAAGATCTCATGGTATTACTGTCACATTTTCATAACTGTTTAAGCAAAAGGACGGGTCACACTTTGGCCGTTTTTGTGCCCACGACCGATTCTGATGAAATTTATGTTTATAAAAGCTTGGCATGTGGCAGTTTATAAAAGCACATTTTTAACTTTGCGGTATCATTAATAATCACGTGACTTCCGGTTTATTGCATATGGGTTGCTGAACGGGGTTCATTAACTACCTGCTGTTTTTCGATATAATCAGCAATTCCGCTGACATGTCAGCCCTCCAAAATGACAGATATAATACTTTTGGTTCTTATCCACAGTCTAAAAGAGATTATTTTTGATGGGAACAATACCTCGTTGTCCAAAGCAGACGAAAGGCTTCATTTTCAACTGATGTATATTTGTCCTTTATTAAATTTAATTTATATGCACATTTACTCCCACACACTCCCACGCACTCACAGTTATACACTTACACATACATTAATATCCTTTTGTACCTTTATATACATACACCTATGCAAACACCTATATTAAATATACAGACATGTGTCCTGTTCATTTTTTACTCGTCTGTTATTAAGGTATTTAGATACACAATAACTCTGTATTGACTTGTTAAAACACATAACAGATTTATTGTTCATGGTGAAATCAATCAACTATGGAATATATACACACTTACAATGTCTACCATAAAGATCCTGAGTTTTCGGGCAGATACGTCTGTACAAACAGTGGAAACCGTGATCAGACTGTTCCTTAGGAACCAGAATGATCAAGGTCTTTACAATTTCAATTCCATCTGCGCATTTTTGAGGCATTACTCTATGGTAGACCCGGAACAACTGGAAAATGAATAACAGGGCAAGGACCGGCTGTGCTTGCACAGGTGTAGTATTTGAGCAGTCTTTTTTGGGATAATTTTTTAACGAAAACATTGTTTTTCTAGGAAACAAAACGGTGAAATGTTTGTTTTTTTTGTTTTATTCTGTATCATACAATGTAAGTTTTACTAAAACAATATGCATAAGCATGCCCCATCGATTGAATAAATTTTTCATGACGTTTTTCATGAAATTCAATTTTCTTGCATTTTTTAAAAAAAATGTAAAAATATACTTATTATCAAGATAATTGCAATTTTTCTTACCAGTTTGTTTCAAATACCCTATATTAAAGATTATATGATTTGCAGAAATGAAAGTGCATCCATGTGCTAGAGACATGAATTTTAATGGAAAACGTGTAAAAAAAGTATGTATAAATACAAAAGTTTGTTTTTAGGAAAACAAAACGGTGAAAAATTAACTTTTCTTATCCAAATATTTTATAGCCCTTTGGGTTATTCAGCTGGTATAATGAAATGAATGCCCCACCAATACTTTTAGTCACTATTCGTCTACCTTAATGTATTTTCTTTTATATGCTTATATATTTTTGTTATTTATTTTAGCGCCCTTTTCCCAAATTAGTTATTTTATTTATTTATTTTCCTTTTCTGTCATACATATTATATTTATTTGATGTACTGCATTGTTTTCCTAAACATATGTTTTTGTTTTTTCAAACTTGCTAATGGATTACTTTTAGCTTAAATAAACTAGGTTAGTTATATTTTGACACAGTTTCAAAGAATATTTTAATTAACCAAAGGTTTGTTTTATTTGTTTATTTACTTTTTTATTTTTTTAGTTTCAGTGCTCCTTTACTTACTTACTTATTTATTTATTTTTTTTTTGTTAAAAAAGAAAAATTCATCCTTCTTCCAGGTTGCTAAGTAATTGCTTAGGGTGTAACAGAAACTATGTTAAGTAAGTGTTTGTACCTACAAGAGTTTCACTCCTACTTCCCTTTAATGCAATTAAAAAAAGGGAAAGCGAGAGAAAAAAAAGGTTTGCAGTTACTGTACTCTGTAGTGTTTTAATGTATACCTGTATTTGTTTCTAGCTTTCTCGAGCATCAGAAGAGACAGAACATCAGAAGAGACATAACATTTAACAAACATCACAAAGACAGACACAGATACATGTAATAAACATATAAAGTGTTAACAGTACAATGAGGTTATCTTCTGTCTTGGCGGCGACTACCAAGCACATAATGAAATGACACACAAATGAGGCCCTGTGTTAGTAATGAAATGAAGATAGAGCAAGGTAAGTTTTGTTATCTTATTACAGCTTGTATAGTTTGAGAGAAGAGTCAGACTCTCTCAAGATGATATCATACATTTATATACATATACCTATATACACCTACCCATATACATACACGTATACACCTGCATGTATACATAGTAACATATATACATTTTTACATTTGAACTTAACATGTTGCAGTGACATGCTTATACCTCATGACTAGTTTAAAGTGGCGTTACATCACATCCGATCATGGTCTTTTCCTAAACTATATGTACAATGTGTTCAAGGTTGCCTTGTTTTACAAAGATCTAATTATGAATACCACAACATAAACATGGTAAAACTAAATATACATACAGGTTGATATTGAAAGAGAAAAAAAAGAAGAAAAAAATTCACTTTTACATTGTTTGCACTTCAGGTTTGCCAAATGTGTTTCCTGCTGAAAAATTAATATTTTAATTTACTACTTTTAGTAAAATATTTTAGAGAGAAGGCATGTACCTCCATGTTTATAACTCCTCAACTTATAAATAAATAAAATGATGATTGTGCAAACTACTTCATTCCTTGATTCAAGAGAAATTGTTTATTAGTTCAATCAAGTAAAACAAAAAAAAGTGACTAAAAAGATACAATTCTAGATTAAGGATTTGTAGCCAAAAGTGAAATAAGCCTATAGTAACTAAATGCATCTTGCATTACTTGATAAGTATACTTGGGAGTAACGTCCCATCAACATCTAGTCATGACTAAAAAGATACAATTCTAGATTAAGGATTTGTAGCCAAAAGGGAAATAAGCCTATAGTAACTAAATGCATCTTGCATTTCTTGATAAGTATACTTGGGAGTAACATCCCATCAACATCTAGTCATGTTCAGGATGGATCTTTGTCTGAAGGTTCATTCGATCTTAACGATAAGTTTAAGGAGCCTAAAAAGTGCAATTGTTTATACGTTGCTCAAGTAAATATGCTATTCTGTATTGATAATGAAAAAAAAAATAAATACACAAAATAAAATAATTGTATCTTAATGTGAATGTAGCTTATATACACAGGTTGTTTAAAAGGAAATGGGTTAAGTATAGCTCCGAACCTAAGATTCTAGAATCTAATAATACTAGCTAATTGTTCGATTTTACTAGTATTATCTTCTTAGTTTTTTAGGGTTTTTTTCTTAGATAATTTTTCCATCTTGTCGAAACGAAAAATATTAGATGGAAAAATAAGCCAAAAGTACTCCCATTTTTCTTGGATTCCATGCCTGTTGTCAGGCTCACAGAAATTATTACTCTCTTGACGTAAGCGAAACACAAGACAGCTATAAGAGAGCCAGAACAACAGCAACTTAAAAGCTCACATAGATGCTAATAATTTTATTTGATAGCCTTGCGATTAATTAAAATGATATTCAGATAAGAGTCGCAACAAAGAATAGATTCAAACCTGAACCATTCCCTCCCCAAAATTTGACCTCGGTCTACGAAATTCTGAATCCAGAGTGTTAACCTTTTGGCAAACTCGACCAGATTCAACAAAATTGAATCCCGTGTGTTAACCTCTCGGCCCACATGACTGGAATCAAATATTTTTTATTTCGTAGTTTCACCTTTTATGCTTGCCTTTAGTTATGCGTAATTTGGTACTTCTGGCTAGATCAGTATTGGTAAAAGAAGAATCCTGACCTTGGTAGAATTCGAACCTCAACCTCAGGGCCTGATCTCTACTACACGAGCCTAGAGCATTAGCCAATCGGCTGATGCGACCAGACACGCATGTCCAGATGTACCAGTTTTACGTTGCTTTCCCCTGTAATTTGTGAATAGAATTTCTTTTCCTTTTTTTAAGAATTTAGCAGGTAATGTACATTCCGGCAGGATCAGTATTGGTTAAAGAAGAATCCTGACCTTGGTAAAATTCGAACCTCAACCTTAGGGCCTGATCTCTACCACATGAGCTTAGAGCATTAGCCCATCGGCTGATGCGACTAGACACGTATGTCCGGATGTACCTGTCTTACTTGATTTTCCTTGTAACGTGTGAATGGTACCATCCTTTACTATTTTCTAAGAGTTTTGTAATAAATGTAGGTTGGTTGGTTGGTTGATTTGATGCTTAACGTCCACGGTAAACAACTATGGTCATGTCGGGACGGTCAGTTAACCTAACCACACTATTCCTGGGCAGGCTTAGACCTCCTAAGCGGTTAACCAGTACTAAGTGCACGACTAAATTATAACCACCCATGTGGTTGCCTTGCAAATATCAGTCATATCTTTGGTTTAATGCAGTCCTCCTACCAGCATCAGAGTGTTCACTAGCTGAAGACAAAGAAGGACAGACTTGATGGAAAAGAATGAGAAAAAAAGAAATAAAAAGTATTGGAATTTAGAGAGTAACAATAGTATATTTTATTACTATCTATATGTGCTCCTTCGCTTTATGTCACCATTGTGTTATATGGATATCCAAGTTATTTGCAAAATCATACATCAGCCAGGGAGACTGAGCGATACTACATTCTGGTTACTCAGGCAAACTACGTAGTAATTAATTGAATATTTGTCTTGAGTGCTATGATGTCAGTATATGTAAGCATCTAGCCAATAGAAACAACAGAAGAGATGTTCTCTTTCCAGACGATTTTTTTAAAAGAAATGTCCTTTGTCTATGTAATTATTATCATTATTTTTTTAACCAACTTTCTTGAATATCTAAATGTGTTAGTAGATATACAAAAGGTGTAAAACCCATTTATGAGTGAAGAACAATATATTACCATATACTTAAAAAGCTATCTATAGTGTTGTAAATGCTAATATCATTATTTTCCTTGTATATTCTGCTCCACATTTTAAGCTGACCATATAAACATGCATCGATATTTAAATTATGATTATTATAAATCCAATACTTGTGAATGGCTACAAAAATATGTGAAAGCAATGTGTTTAAAATGTCATACGCTGAGTAACATATCTTATGCCCAAATATTAATGTTCGGTATGTAAGTTTAACCGTCAGCTTCCTTATTTTAAGTATGTTTTCAATCTTCAATATTACTGGTCTTATATTACTACATGTGATGAACAAATGTTCAAAAGTTTCAAGAGTGTGACAGCCAAATCTGCACATACTTGAATTGGATATTTTCCATTTATACAGGTTTTCTTGACATGGCAAAATTCGATGTAGCAGTTTAAAATTAAAATCTGCAATTTGTTTGTTACGTTGGTGTTTTATTCTATGCTTCCAAATATCAGCCCATAGTGGTCTGTCAGGAAATAACTTTTGCCAATATTTTTCAACATACGGTCTTGACATCTTATTTCTGGTAATAGCTGGTAGTACTCTTTTGCTTTTGTTGGCAGGTCATATTTTTGTCTACCATCTGAAAAGATATAGGGTTTGAGGTCTTTTTTAACTTTTGTGTTCATGTTGGCACTTTTGAGTTTATCTTTCCACTGTGCAGGGATTGATTTAAGCAGGACCTGATACTCTATTAACCAATTAGATCTGTTCTTTAATTTAGCAAATATTTCCTCCCCCGCTTTAAAGTTACCGTCCTTGTTTAGAAGGTCATCAATTACGTTTAAATTACTTTCGTTCCAGTTTGAGAAGTATAAAGTTTTCCCTTGGATTGTATATATTTATTTCCCCATAGCAGCTGTTGTCTTATATCAGATGCACTTTGTGGTGCTTTTTGGCCT
The DNA here is from genome assembly GCA_963989385.1 of Ctena decussata. NCBI lineage: Eukaryota > Metazoa > Mollusca > Bivalvia > Lucinida > Lucinidae > Ctena > Ctena decussata. The sequence continues at coordinate 61,100,193 of OZ022503.1, forward strand.
CCACCGCATAAATGCCAGCTGACAAACACCTCAGTATAAAATATAGGCAGTTTGACAGGGATTAATTTTTCTTTTTCAAATTTCATATTCATCAAGATGTTAATATTACATTTTTCCATATGTTTTAAGGGTATAAAACTCCAAGTTTCTCTTTCACTTTTATGCAATCTATATGCCCATACTGCCTTCATGGCTATACAGAATGACCTAAAGTCTAACATATTCATACCACCTTCCAGTAGATCATTTGTCATAACTTTACGGCTGATCTTATCACGTTTATACTTCCAAATGAATCCATAGAATTCCTTATTTACTTCATTTATTACCCATTTTGGCACACAAATAGATGCCAACAAATACACAGGTTTTGATAAGGCTAACGATTTTACTGTCAGTACACTTCCTTGAAAGGTTAAATTTCTGTACCTCCAGCTACTTAAAGTACTTTTCATATTTTGCAGCTTCTCATTCCATTTTTTTTTCAATTTCTTCTTTATTGTAGCCAAAACACATTCCCAAAGTTTTTACTGAATTGCTTTTCCAACTTATTCCTGCTAAAGAATCATTTCTGTTTTGTCCTCGCCCCAGCCATAGGCCCTCAGTTTTATCCTTATTCAGCTTTAATCCAGAAAATGTACCAAAAGTTTCTACAATTTGTAAACAGTGTATCACAGCTCTCTCATCTTTTAGAAATAATGTGGTATCATCTGCTAACTGTGATAGATGTATCGATTTTACCTTTCCTTTTATTGAAATCTCAAGTGCACAGTTTTTTTTGTGCTCTAATATTTTCAGCCAAAATTTCTGCCACTAGTATGAACAATAGGGCACTTAAAGGACATCCTTGTCTGATACCGCGTTTTATTTGGAATGGTCTTGATACCCATCCGTTGTTTGATACGCAAGACTCAGCATTATTATATAAAGTTTTTACCCATTTCAGAAAGGAATTTCCAAAGTTAAACTGCTGTAAAGTGGTGAACAGAAAACTATGATTAACTGTGTCAAAGCCTTTTTGAAAATCTAGAAAAATAATGGCACCTTCGGTATTGTCAGTTTCGAAGTGTTCTATAACATCCTGAATTAATCTCATATTATAAGCAATATTTCTACCTCGTATATATCCATTCTGATCTTTATTTATTAATTTATGAATGACCTGTTTTAATCGGTTTGAAAGAACATGTGCTAAAATTTTAAAGTCAGTGTTGAGCAAACTAATTGCTCTCCAATTAGTTGGTAAAGTTTTATCATTTTTTATACAGTAAAGTTAGCATACCTCTGTTTTGCGTTGGGGACAATTCTCCTTTGTGATAAGCTTCGTTTAATGACTGTACCAATATTGATTTAATGTTTTGCCAAAATGTTTTGTAAAACTCTACTGAAATACCATCACTTCCTGGTGATTTATTCAGTTTCATTGAGCTGATGGCATTTTCACATTCTTGTTCTGTTATTTCTCCCTCGAGCAATTCTTTATCTCTTTCGTTAAGGTGATTTAACTTAGTGTTTTTAATGTATTCTGTTGCGTTTTCATTATTATCATTACCTTCCTGCGCATATAAGTGCTGATAAAACTTGTATTCTTCCTCTAGAATTTCTGTTTGTGTTACAGCATTTGGGCCATCAGCTTTTTGTAGTTGCTTTATTGTATTTATTGACGCATGGTGTTTTTCTAGATTATAAAAATATTTTGTACTTCTCTCTCCTTCCTCTATCCATTTAGCCCTACTTCTTATCTGTGCCCCGATAGTTTGTTCATGAATCATTTGGTGTAAGTCGTTTACCATTGTGTCCCTTTGGATTTGAACCGAATGATCGTAACTGGATTCGATTAATTCCTCTGCTTTCAGTTCAATTTTCCGTTCAAGCTCTTTTAGTAAATCCTTTTTAATTTTTTGCTTATGTTTGCATTATCCAGTGGTGAATTTTCTTATTTTGATTTTGCAGATTTCCCAGAAAAGTTGTTTTGATAATGAGGAGTAGTCATGTTTTGTCTGTTCTAATAGATTTTTTATTTTGTTTTGATACAATTTATCTGTTAGAATACTTGTATTAAGCTTCCACCACCCTGGGCCTTTGTATGACTTATTTAAATTTATTTAAAGGGTTATACATTTATGATCAGTTTTAACTCCTGCAGAAACTATGTGTGTTTTTTGTGTATTGTCAACTAAATCAGTGGATATGAGGAATTTATCTAATCTACTTATATCTCTATAGGTATAATGCTTTTTGTTTGGATGCATTTCTCTCCAGATATCATAAAGATTCTGCTTTTCCAGAAGTGCCTTATATGTTATTAATCTAACATCTTTAGATGGACGGACGGACGACGACGGACGACGGAGCCTTACCATCCTATAAGCTCCCCCGGAGCCGCTGGCTCAGGTGAGCTAAAAATGCAAGAAAATGAATTTCATGAAAAACGTCATGAAAAATATACCAAACAAAAAAAGAAACGCACATAGTAAGATTTTCCCATTTAATTTACCTTTTATAGCATGATTAGAAAATGTCTAAAAATCCGTATTTCTGATCAAATCTTGCTCAGACTTCATCATGGCGTAGATGATGATCTGTACCTTCCATATGCATAAAAATACGCATTAATGAAATCGCTGACAATGGCCTCTTATTGAAGACTGTGACATTGAAAACTGACCCCTGCCTTGTTCAGAGACGCGTCACAAAGTACTGAATTAACACAATTAAATGAAATTTTCGGGTTGGACTGTCCGATTATCTACCTATAACACTGTATGAATTATTGTTTTAAATTATTTGTTATTCCCAAGAAAATACCAAAATATTACTGTGTGCGTTTCTTTTTTTGTTTGGTATATATTCAACCGATGGAACATTCTTATGCATATTATTTTAGTAAAACTTACATCGTATGTTAAAGAATAAAAAAAAAAAAAAAAAAAACAAAAAAAAAAAAAAAAAGCAATTCACCGTTTCGTTTCATAGAAAAACAATGTTTAAGTTCAAAATATCCCCAAAACAGACTGCCCAAATTCTGCACCTGCTGCAAGCACAGCCGGTCCTTGCCCTATTATTTATTTTCCTGTTATTCGGTTCTACCATAGAGTAATGTCGACAAAAATGTGCAGATGGAATAGAAACTGTGAAGATCTTGATCATTCTGGTTCCTAAGGAACAGTCTGATCTCGGTTTCCACTGTTTGTACAGACCTATGTGCCCGAAAACTTAGGATTATTATAACTGTATATACTCAACAGTTAATCGATCTGATGATGAACAATAACTCTATTTTGTTTTTTAAACAAGTAAGAACAGAGTTCTTGCGTATTCGTCCACCTTAAGCATTATTCACTATTTATACATATAATGAAAGCTTCATCATGATAACAAATATTAATCACGTATGAGATATTACGCATTTATGGATGCTACACAGATCTATGTTTAAAATATTAGACAAAATCAGTGAACCAAGAAATATAGGTCACAGGGACCTACAGTGACTTACTATTCCAAGTCCAATGAAGATTCAATTAAATATTAGTTCGAAATAAAACAGTAATTCAACGCATCATGAAATACAAGTCACAATGACGTCATTTGCAAAGTCTGACTGAACCATTTAGTCTTTAGTATGATGCATATATAGTGTTGAATATATAAAGAAAAGAACAGTGAACTTTTAAATATATGTCACAGTAGCCTACAATGTATGAGGATTTTTTTTTGCATCGTTTGACTCACCAACTATTGGTAATTATGTTGCAAATTCAAAAACTGTGTTGAGATATAAGTGAAAATCCTGGTCTATGCATAAAGTTCAAGGACTCAGTGTGCATGGATGCTTTGCAGTTCCTACGTTTTAAGGATATGATTTGATCAAGTATCAGCACTGCTACCCCAAAGATATCAAAAGAGGTATGGATACATCTCATCCAAGTAACCTTTCATACAAAGCTAGTGGACAAAAGTTCAAGGTCACAGAATTTTACAATGCATCAGCTTCAGGCAGAGGGATACATCATCTGACCACGTCGCCACATTATAACATCAGAGGTTATATCACACCATGATGATGGAGGACATTCAGTCTAACGCCTTACATACGCACATAACGTCCTACCTATACGCATGCCCAGCGCTGCGCCCCCTCCCCGACCCCCCCTCCTCCTCCCACAAGCACACAGAATCCTTGGTGGGGGCATTAGGAACACATACTACATAGATGAACACTTTGAAAAAGATGTGTTGTGGCGAATAATGCCTCTATTTTCTATCAATTACAAAATATACTGATGCGATGTTGATATAAATCCTTTAGTCCTAGTGTTGGATACATGAAAATTTACCCCAAAAGTTTATTTATCGTTTTCTCCTACCTATCTAACCACTGTAATGTAGCCCGTTTATGATGAATATGTATATGAGGAATAATTATGTATAACAAGACCTGTCCGCGTACAGGATAGCTCGCCTGCAGCGCATTGCCCATCACATAAAAAACTTTAACCAAAACATCCATTTCGGACGCCGACGCGGACGCTGACGCGGACGCCGACGCCGACGCCAGGGTGACAACAATAGCTCTTCCTGAACTTTCGTTCAGGCGAGCTAAAAATTGAAGTGGTTACGAAGGTAGGATGAAATGAATTTTGGATGGATAGTAGACGTTGTTACTTCAAATTCCCATAGGCTCAATGTTAAATGTTGAAGACAGTTCATGTATTTAACCGCAAAATTAACCTAAAAGGCCTTAAAATTTAGAAAATGAAATCGTACCGAATAAACTAGAACCATATAGCAAGCATTTCTGCATGTTTTTGTGGTTATCTGCAAACCTTCGAAAATCGGCCTTTTCAGTGGGCACATTGCAATAGTAAGATGTAACTCGTCCTTTCATCTAATTTAACATGTCAGTTGTCACAACAAACTACATACTGGTGGCCAGACAAGTGACTGCTGTTCCAACAATGCATGTTATGATATGACGTTTGTCAGTAGAGCCTACTCCTACCAGCATCATGTTAATGTTCTTCCATGTGGAATATTTTGTGTCGTTGTGATGATGGATGGATGATTTGCGATTTTACGTCCTTTTAAGCAGTATTTCAGTCATATCAGGACGATGCGCTTGTGATAATGAAAGGCTGTGTGCAATGGAACCCCGTTTACGATGGAAAGAACTCCGCCTCCGGCGGGGCTCGAACCCACGACCGCTAGATCAGTGAGGCCAGCGCTTAACCCACTGAGCTACCGGGATGCCTCGTTGTGATAGCTATCTATAGCCAAAGACATTGCCTCAGAGCAGTTCTGAAATGCCACACCAAAGGGAGACACTCGTAATTTCTTGATGCATTACCACAATAGCAATGCAAATGAAGCACACACCTGGTACATTAATCTCATTTTGACTGTCTAGTTATCTCATCTGCCTTTTTTAAAAAATTGACTGTGAAGAATAAGAGTATCTCAGCTGTTGGATAGAGATAGCATAGATACATGGACTGAACTAAATTATCATAAACCTGTTGACAGTTGGTGTTGTGTACCATTTCTTCTCTGAGACAGTATACTACCAATCTACCAATTATTATATCTTATTTGAGCTATGAATATACTGTGTAAACATGTCTGTATAAGTTAAATGGTTTAAATGTCTTCAAAGCAGGCACAAAACATTGAATAAAGATTGATTCAATGGAAAATGGCATTGAATCAATGTTGATACAATGTTTATTCAGTATTTTTTCGCATGTTGGGTTTGATATTCTTAGTTTTAGATCATGAATTTGATATATCAGCTTAACAGGAGGCCAATTACACAGTGGATATCTTAATTTGTTTATTTGTAAAGTTGAATTAATTAAATCATACGATGGGTTGGTTGGATGGTTGGTTGTCTTGAGTTTAACGGCCCTTTGAAACAATATTTCAGTCCATATTGGGCCATCTCCCAGAAAGAGAAAGAAGAGAAATGATAGATGAGAGAAAAAAATGTCCAAAACACCCCACCGGCACCTACTGCAAGCACAGTAGGTCCTACTCCTACTATACTGAACAAAAATAAAAACTTGACGGTTTTTATTTCTCAATTCCGACCAACCTAGCAAATTTGTAATGTATATATGGATGTTTTCGAGTTGGACAGACATCTGATTGTTTAAATCATGAAAATGTATTGGTAAATGTTTGTCCTGTCCGGAGTTATCTAACATATTCCTATTTTATTAATTCAGAAAAGAACTTTAATGTGCGCATGCGCAGAAGAAAGTTCTTTTGTACGTAATAAACAGTAGTTCGAGTATGCATAGAAAACACTTTAAACGCTTATGGTAATTGTAACCACAACCTAAAAATAACTTTAAAGTTTCAAAACTTTCAGATTACCTCCCTTTGAATTAAACTTGTAGAGATTTATGAAATGCCGTATCTTTTATACCAATGCGTCTTTTTCGCTATTTGTCTTCGTGATTAGTTTGCTTGACTTGCAAACTCAATGTGTTTATTACTAAATTTATTTGAAAGCCATTTCTAAAACTGCCATAAAGACTCAAATGTGTAATGGGAATTCCATTGAAACTGAATTTCTGACTTCATAATGGCGTGGACTGAGGTTTTTCGTCTGGTCCTTACGGCCTCCTAGTCGACCGTGCATCGGCATATTTTTAGCTTATGAGTCCATGCAGATTGGCTTTAATAACGGCAAAGCGTTGCCAACAGATTTTTTTCATTTAAGCAGACTTCGACGATTTTAAATTTGGTATTTTTTTGGTTTTGAGCATAGAAAACAGGAAAGTACCCTTGTGACGCTTCCAATAGCCTCAATATTGCTGTATCTATGGAATCTTGAAATTTGTGTGATTATGATATGACAGAATAATTACATTTTCTTAAACTACAAGAATTTTTAGGTCTCACTATTTCGCGACTACCGTAGGATGAAAAATAGCGACTGTCAAGTTTTTATTTTTGCTAAGTATATTATCTTGGGGGTGGTCGGATGGCGCAAAGGTGCTGTGTGTAACTTCCAGTACCGGTGCGTCCTACTTATTTGAATAGTGGTAGGGCAAGGGCTTACTGTGCTTGCAGTAGGTGCGGGTGGGGGTTGTTTGGATATTTTTTCTCTCGTCTATTATTTCTCCCTTCTTTCTCCCTCTCTTTAGGAGACGGCCCGATATAGACTGAAATACTGTCTCATAGGGCCGTTAAACCCAAAACAACCAACCAACCAACCTACTATTATCCAAATCAGCAGGACGCCCCAGCACAGGAAGTTATATGCAGTACCACCATGCCACCCGACCCCCCCCCCCCCCTTGTATTGTGGGGAATCACATGACATTTTGTATCTATAGTTGCACAGAATGGGTAAGAAATTTATCATTATTCTATAATACTCAATAAATTTTAGCAAAGTGCAGATACCTTGTCACTTTTGCAGCAAGCCGTTACCTACAAGCTGTTTCCATGCACACTGAATTTTTCAAAACAACCTCAAGCAAATTCAGATAGCCTTTGCTTGAGCTATGTTAAAAACTACAGCTCAGAGCATAAAGTCATTTAAATAGTTGCTTGTTTCAACTGAACACAAGGTATCTGCACTTTACTTTATGAAAACCCATTTAGGAAATAACAGTATTGTTACCCATTCACATGATTCCCACATCTTGTAAATTAATACATATATTTATAGATGCTCAGATCAGCTTGTGCTTATGCAAGGACACTTTAACTGGAAAATTTATAAGGTCTATTATTTTTGAAAACTGCACATATGGGCAAGCTAGTCTGAGCTACAGTGTTTGGAGATCCTTTAGGGGCAGCCTTTCAAAATCTAGCTCTAGTACAAAAGCATTTGCTACCATTTTTCTGAAAAAAAAAAAAAAAATAAATTAAAGAACTTATATATCTTTTATTCTCCTTCTGTTTATCAAGTGCTTATTTATCATACTTATCCACCTATAGGATGAAGGTTCCCCTTCCAAAATTTCCCTTAACCCTTTTTTGACCAGTGGACTTGCCCATCCTTATAATGTGGATGAGTCCATTTCTAATTCTATGGGTTTCTAGTTTTCACTTTTATTGTATTTTCCATAGAAATTCCTGTAAGCAAACAGTATTGACCCTTAAACCTTTTTGACAAGTGGACTTGCCCATCCTTATAATGTGGATGAGTCCATTTCTAATTCTAGGGGTTTCTAGTGGATGTTTTCACTTTTATTGTATTTTCCATAGAAATTCCTGTAAGCAAACAGTATTGACCCTTAAACCTTTTTTGACCAGTGGACTTGCCCGTCCTTATAATGTGGATGAGTCCATTTCTAATTCTAGGGGTTTCTAGTGGATGTTTACGCTTTTATTGTATTTTCCATAGAAATTCCTGTAAGCAAACAGTGTCGACCCTGACCAGATTCCACATTCTGCGGCACCTGAACTGGGGATTGTTGGCATATGTCCCCAAGATAGATTTCTGGTCTAAAAAGGGTTAATATGTCTGTAAACTTTAAGGACTCGCCAGTATGAATTCTATGCATTATATTCTACATGACTGCTTTTGGAAGTAAAGATAAACCAGGAATCAATCGTTGTGCTGGCTTGCATTTGGTATAAAATCGCATCATCATCTATCATGTATTAAATACCCAGCCTGTATTTAATATCCATTCATAGTCAAACATTAACTTTGTCACATGATTAAGATGGCCTTCTCACCAATATGTGGTAAAACCTTTGATTCATGATCCTAGATGGCTGCATGCTCACATTATAGCTCAGAAGAGATTTTTTGTGATAATGTCTCAGGTGAGCGATTCACGTTTATCGACATCATCACCAATGCACTACGGTTCGACAACCAAAATTCGACGAAGCGATAAAATGTGTTGCAAAGTCTTATGTTATGGAATGAAACGGATTTTTTAAAAAGCTATAATCATAAATATAACCGTTGTGATAATCGAGATAATGATCCTTCTGTCTCCCGCAGCATTTTTGTCTCTATCGCGCTGAGACACTTATCGATACTGACTATTCTGTCTCACGCGGCACTCTCTCTCTCTCTCTCTCTCTCTTTGTCGAACTGAGGCGCTAATCGATACTTATCTGTCTCCCACAGCTTTCTCTCTCACTCTCTGTCTCTGACGAGCTGATGCGCTCTTCCATGTCACAATCCGTCGGTCTCCCCAGCTTTCTCTCTCCCTTTGCCTCTCTGTCGCGGGGGTGGTTAGGTGGTGCGAAGGTGCTGCGTGTAACTTCCAGTGCCGGGGCGTCCTACGGATTAGAACAGTAGTAGGGCAAGGGCTTACTGTGCTTGCAGTAGGTGCGGGTGGGGGTTGTTTGGACATTTGAGCCGCGACGCGACAAAACCAACAATGTGGTTGTGCGCCCAGCGCAGACTCAGATCAGCCTGGGCATCCGCCCAGTCTGATCAGAGTCTTCGCTGTCCGCATAGAGGTAGCTTAGACCCTTAGCTACCCTTTAAGCGCTTAGCAAAGAGTCTGAGCGGACTGAGGGGATGCCTAGGCTGATCTGAGTCTGCGCTGAGCGCACAACCACATTGTTGGTTTTCTCGTGTCGCGGCTCATTTTTTCTCTCGTCTATCATTGCTCGTTTCTTTCTCCCTCTCCCGATATAGACCGTGAAGTAAGCGAGTTCGGAGTTCCGCGTTTCCGGTTGGACTGGAGGAGAAAGGTCAAATGTGGAAAATCCGATAGGTCATCATTACGCTTACCTGGTGAATTGATATAAAACACCAGTTTCATGATTAAAAATCATTGATATGACTGAAAATTGTTTTCAACTCGGAGAAAATGGATAGTCACATTATTTTCGCAAGATAGAATAGACAGGGCATGTTTATAAATTGAAATATTAGTCGAGATGTTGGTGTGTTACGCTATGCGTATACGGCTTTTGGCATCCGTGACCTCTGACCTCCGAGAGCAAAATCTGAGTGTGCGCATGCAAAGTGCGGAACTCCGAACTCGCTTATACTGTCTCAAAGGGACGTTAAACCCAAAGAACCAACTCTCTGTCGCACTGAGGCTCTAATCGATAATGAACCTTTTTTCTCCCACAGCGTTCTCTCCCTCTCTGTCTCTCTCCACCCACACACACCCACTCTCTCTGTCGCGCTGAAACACTTTTCGATAATGCTGCTTCAGTCTCCCACAGTATTCTCTCTCTCTCTCTCTCTCTCTCTCTCTCTCGCTCTCTCTCTCTTTGATGTGCTGAGGCTCCTTTCGATGCCCCCAGAGCAGACGCTCTTTTCCACTCTCTTTCTGTCGCACGAAGGTGCTTATCGATAAGAATCTATTTTCCTCCCATAGCAGTCTCTATTTTTCTCTCTTTTCTGTTTCTCTCTCTCTCTCTCTCTCTCTCTCTCTCGCTTCGGCACTTATCGATAATAATCCTACAGTCTCCCCCAGCATTCTCCCTCTCTCTCTCTCTTTCTCTCTCTCTCCCTCTCTCTCTCTCTCTCTCTCTCTCTCTCTGTCACGCTGAAGTTCTTTGCGATAAAGCTCATTTTGTCTTCCACATCAGACTCTCTCTCTCTCTCTCTCTCTGTTTCACTGAGGCACCGATCGATAATCCTCCATTCTGCCACAGCATCTTTTCTCCCCTTATCCCCACCTCTCTGTCCGTCGTGCTGATGTGCTCGTCGATGAAGCTCCTTTCTCCCACGGCAGTCTTACCCTCACTATTATGCTGGGGCGCTAATCGATAAAGATGCTCCATTATCCCAGAACATTCTCTCGCTCTCTTTCTCTCTCACACTCTGTCACAGTGATGCATCCTTCAGTCTTCCACAGCGTTCACCCTCCCCCTCCCTACCTCTGTCTAGCTGCGGCGCTTGTCGATAATGATCCTTCAGTCTCCTAAAGGATTCTCTCTCTCTCTCTCTCTCTCTCTCTCTCTCTCTCTCTCTCTCTCTCTCTCTTACGTTGAGGCACTTATCGACAATGATCCTTCTCCAACAGCATCGTCTCACCTTCTCTTACGCGCTGAGGCACTTATCGACAGTGGTCCTTCAGTCTCCCACAGCTGTCTTTCGATCTCTCTTCATCTCTTTCTCTCTCGAATTGAGGCGCTTTTCGATAATGATCCTTCAGTCTCCCACAGCAGCCTCTCTCTCTGTCGCGCTAAGGCGTTTTCGACAATGAGCCTTCAGTCATTTACAGCAGCCTCTTTCTCCCCTTCCCTCTCGGTCGGGCTAAGGCACTTATTGATTTCAATCCTTCAGTCTCCCACCGCAGTCTCTATCTTGATATCCCCTTTCGCTTTCTCTGTCGCGCTCTAGCGCTTATCTGTAATGTTCTTTCGGTCTCCCACATCAGTCTCTCTCTCTCTCTCTCTCTCTCTCTGACGCGCTGACGCGGTAATTGATAATAATCCTTCAATCTCCCACAGCAATCTCCCTCATCCTCTATCTCTTTTTCTGTTGCGCTCAGGCTTTTTTGATTAAGATCCTTCAGTCTCCCACGGCAGCTAGGATCTGTTTCAGAAAGTTACATGTATACTTTGGTTCGAGCTTTAGAGAGGGAATTGTCGACTGAATGGATGGACGAATGGATGGATGAATGACGCAAGTTTACGTCCTTTTTAACAATATTTCAGTTATATCAGGACTATGAGCGGGTGATAATGAAAGGCTGCACTCACTGGGCACACAACCTTAAATCAACCTTGATTCAACGTCATGACGTTGAATCAAGTTCGATTCAACGTTGAGTCACCGTTGTGTGCCTGCTGGGTGTGTGTAATGAAACCCCATTTACAGTTGAAAAGATTATCGCCTCCATCCATCCTCTAACCGCCAGATCAGCAGGCAGGCGCTTAACCTTCCAAGCTACCGAGGCTCCTAATTGCAGACTGTGTGTGTGTGTGTGTGTGTGTGTGTGTGTGCGCGCGCGCGCACGTTTCTCTCTCTCTCTCTCTCTCTCTCTGCACGTCTCTCCCTCTCGTTCTCTATCTGTGTGTGCGTATGTGTATAAAGAATTTAATATTTGAAGAATACGGTACTCAGTCCCCAGCAGGCACACACGGTTGAAACAACCTTGAGTCAACCTTGATTCAACATCATGATGTTGAATCAAGGTTGATTCAAGGTTGATGGTGTTGAACCAAGTTTGATTCAACCTTGCGTGCCCAGTGGGTCGCTATTAACCACCTGTAATTCGCCAAAATTTTTGAAATTGTTGACATCGGACACCACTGTAGACGTTGATCAGACTGCTCCTATTGAGCAGTCTAATCTTGTTCTACAGGGTTTTATGAAATTCTGTCAAAATGCTTTGGATCAGCAGCGACCCAGTATTGATTCAATGTTGTGTGTCTCCTGGGTAATTTAACGAATACTGTCATCCTGACGAAATTGTGAGCACGATGACGGAGTATGTCAAAAGTAATCCTCAGAACAGTTTCCTGATGCCATCTCTCTTGGTCGAAATATGTCAGTATATATTCCCACATCTCTCTTATCTGTGATATCTCTCAAGTCTTACAAAATCGATTTTAATGTCGAAAAATGCAGTTAGCCCGTACCGTTTGAATGTCCTTTGAAGTAAATGCCATCAATTTATGGAGTGAAGTGAGTTTGTTGGGTAGCTTCAAATTATATATATATAATAATAATAAAAGCATCGCAAACGCTTGCGTGATACCCCGCCATTGCAAACCTTTTTACACACCGATTTTTCCAGAATATTTTTTTCTCTGTATAACCCCAGGGCAGGGGCAGCCTAACCCCATTGAACACGGATAAAAATCTTTGTCATGACAGGGCACTTCATTACTCTGATCACTTACAATAAGCTTCCGATAAATTACTGACCACTCTAGTCAAATATAATTTTAGTGATTTTAAACATATGGCCACGGGGCAGGAGCAGATAACCCCTAAAGGGTCAAATCACAACAAGAAGCGTTTATTGCTTCTATCATCAGATGTAAATTTCTGAAAAATCTGTTTCACATGAATTTATATAGATATTTTCATCATTTTGTGCATGTATATATCCCGGGGGCAGGGGAACATAAATCCGACGGGGTAAATTTGAGCATCACTGGAGGCTTTCATCACTCTGATCATTTGCTGTAAGTTTTAGAAAAATTGCTTCAAACTGTGATTTTATATGGAATTTTTCATGATTTTATACGGACGGACGGACACATGAGCCAACATGAAAACATAATACCCCGCCACTAACGTGTGGCGGGGTATAAAAACGATGTCTTTTAAGAAAACACGAATAGGGTATCTGCGCTTTACGACACTAATTTCGGTCAAGCAAGTCTCGAGATGTATCTAATATCGAAATATTTACTCACCGGTGATTGAGTTGAGCGAAGCTGTCCATGTATACAGCACGTTTTACTACTTATATTCGTTTTGCAACTGCGAACAACGCAGTAAACTTGATGGTAAAGAAATTAACTTAATCAAGTTTCAGTATTTCTCATTTCTGTATACAACATACAGCAGAACTTCAATGTCTCGAACCCTGATGGCTCGCTTACCCTACCTGGCTAGAACGCATTATTAGCAAGGGCGTAGCTACCTATACGGCAAATACGCAAGTGCGTATTGAAATTTTGTCAAAATTGACAAAATTTCAAAACGCACCTGCATATTTGCATGCTGAATATTTATAAATTAGACAAGATTTCAATACCAATTACCAAAGTGGCTGAAATACTAGCTTTCCCTTCAAGAAGTAGAGAATACAACATGGTTGTGCGTATTATGAAATTGCCCCTAGTTACGCCCCTGATTAGGTCCCTAGAGGTCAATTTATATAGAAACTTAAACCCTGGATGGCTAGAACTACCCTTGGCTGGAACTAATTTTCATGGTCCCAAGCCTGCTCCAGCCATTGAAGTTCTACTGTATGCTATGTCCCCTCATCAAATCCCCTCACTGAAGGATTGTAATAAGGGTCATATACATTTTCAGAAGAGCAGTAGGATCAAGTCAGATAAATTCGGATAGCAGGTAAATTCGGACAGTGACATTGTTTCCTTTATATATCAGTGGGTTGGAATTAAAACGAAATTAACTGGGCAAACAGTGAAAATCCTGATGAGACGGATTATGAGCCGTCTCATCTTGATTTTCACTGTGTGCAATGAGATGTCCGAATTTACCAGCTGTCCGAAGTTACCTTACTCAACCCTAATCATCTCAGAATTCTCTTAAGGTGTATAGATACACTTCCATAAGTTCCGTCATTTTATAAAAGGGGAATGGCAATTATGTCTTCCCGTTTTTTTTCTGTCTTGGACAAAGAAGTCATTCCACAATTTGGTCTACACTAAATTTACAGAGAAGAATCTGTTGTTTATGACACAGCATGCCTAGGAGCCCCTGTAGCTCAGTGGGTTAAGCGTTGCCCTGCTGATCTAGCGGCCCCGGGTTCGATTCTCGATGAAGGCGGAAATCTTTTGAATCATAAACGGGGTCCCATTGCACACAGCCTTACATAATCACCCTCCCATCGTCCTGATATGACTGAAATACAGTTGAAAAGGACATAAAATCGCCAAGCCAGCAATCCAGCCATCCATCTCAGCATGCCTGGAGTATTGCCCTACTGGGGCAGATATCAAATACACAAATACAAGAGAACTATGCATCAATACGCCGGGAAACTGTCATATTTAACTTTTCCCACCTGAATCTGTGGACATACTAAGGACCGTATTAACACTAGTGAAGTGAATCTTATTCTAGATTAAATTGAATTGTTATCCCACTTGAGTTCACAATCAGACAGTTTAGAGAAAACTTTGTACGTTAAAGTCTCCATATTCCTATCAGTGATAAAAACGTCTAAACTCAAATAAGCGGCTCAATCTTCACGTTTCGTAATAAAATGAGGTCGAGGTGGCGTACATTGAGTCATGTAAATAGCAAAAAGTAGAAAAAACAAGTTTTTGGAAACTATGAAATCGCTACACAAAATAAGATTTCCTGTTCTGGTTTCCGGTTAAGCAATGCTATATGGACATAGGTGGAATACTAATTGGGGCTCCACGCCCGTTCATTGTATTTTTACTATTTTATTCAACTAAATGAAATCGAAATAAGGTAATTTTAGTTGCCGACTGAAATGACCAAAATAAGTTTTCAGACCCTTTTTATGTGAAACTCAATGATGTTTAATTTGTTCAAAGCTGACTAATCACGGTCACACACACACACACACACACACACACACACACACACACACACACACACACACACACACAAAACACATAACCCAAAAAGCAGGAAGAAAACAAAGTTTTCCGAATGCATCTACACAAATAGATACATGAAAGGCAACTATCTTGAAATAAATAGTTACATTTTCTGGGGCAGCAACTCCACAACTTTAATTTTTACCTCCCTACTCAATGGGTAAATTCTTAACCCATTAATGCCTAGCGCCCCCAAAATGTGATATAGGCAAACAGTGCAGACCCAGATCAGACGCCGCAAAACGCGGCGTCTGATCAGGGTCTACACTTTTTGCATACAACAAATGGATATTCTAATGCACTTACGTACGTAACGCGACGTCTGATTGGATAACGTCAAAAATTTGCGACAGTATATTCTGCGATATACTGTCGCTAATCCAACGTCATTCTCATCGGCTGACGTTTGGTTTTACGCTGCTGAAAGCGCTTGCAATGGGTACAAAGAAGTACACTTTGAAAGCTGAAAATGTGAAAAAGTGCATTAGAATGGGGATAACTATATTAAAAATTGTCGTTTGGGGAGGTAAACGTCGCTTCTCATTGGCTGACGTTTGGTTTTACGCTGCTGAACGCGCTTGCAATGGGTGCAAAGAAGTACTCTTTGAAAGCTGAAAATGTGAAAAAGTGCAGTAGAATGGCTGGCGCGTCGCCGTAAAACGAAATTTCCGACCATAAAACCGACGATTTACCTCCCCAAATGACAAATTTCAATACAGTTATCCCCTAATTTTTCTTCAAAGTCAAACAAAATATCGAAAAATAAACTAAATCTGACACCCCGTAAATGTCAAATGGACTCGTCCAATATATACAGAAAGAAGAGTCCACTAGGCATTAATGGGTTTAGGTAAATAATATCCTCTTCTATGAGCCAATTTTCTTCAATATAGCTTGGTTTTCTTTGGCAGCAAATATGAAGTCACAAGAGTTGTTCCCCTTTGTAAAAACAATGGCGATAAAAACATGGGGATATACCCATATGGTCAAATTTTTTTTTAAAGGCCACCTCTATTTAACAAAATCTGTCTAAAAGGGCAAAAATCTCATTTCCAAAAGTAGCATACGAGTTCAATGTAGATTTACCAGTATCAAGCAAGCACCTGCCTAAAGCGAGCAGTTTTGGTCCTTTCCTTGGGTGCTTTCTTAAAACAAGTTTGATCGTATATCTTTATGTTAGAGGCCAGTAGACTGCTAACAGACGCAAACAATATAACAGATTGAAACGGTACCTTCTGATATGATAAGAGCTGTCGCCTGACAGCACAGCTCGCCTGAATTGGTGCTTGCCCATCGCACAGTCGCTATGGTTGTGTGACTTGCTATGCATAAAACTTCAAGCAAACATGTCCATAATGAAAACACATAAATAAACACAAGCTCTCTCAGAAATAAGTCTTAAATTAAAATTAAAGTAAAAACAATCCACATGAAATGTCAAAGTCCCTTAGCTTGAGGTCAACAAAAACCATTATCTAACATATCGACTGACTCCGCCGTGGCACTGTGAAATTGTCTTCATAAATATAAATCTTCAACCAAAGTCTTTTAGACAAAATTCTAAGCCGATGACCTTGACTTCTAGGTCATCCAGTTGGGTAAGTATTTAGTGTTTTGTAAAAACTCAAACAAGTGCCTAACGTCAGTTCAAGTGTAGGCTAAATCTATGCCAAGCATTATGAATCAGTATGCAATTAGATTTAATAAAACCCAAAATTTCCTAAGTCCATGAAATCCACGTCACCGAGCGGTGTTGGAGAAGTACTCTGTAAAACTTTGGACTAATATCTAACTACAGTGCAAATATCAAAGAATCCATCCATGGGTTCAAGAGATATGGGTCATTCAAAAAGCTTTAACCAAAACAGCCAATCGATAAAAAGACAATTTTATAAGTCCATGACGAGTGGGGTGGGGTGGTACCCTGGAAAACTTTGTACCAATATCTAACTACAGTGTAAGTATCAAAAGAATCCATCCATGAGATAATGATAAACCAAAACATCCATTCCAAAAAAAACTCCTATTTTCTAAGTCCGTGACCTTGGCAGGAAGGTCACTGATTGGGTTTGGGGTGGTATCCTGTTAAACTTTGGACCGATATCTAACTACAGTGCAAGTGTTAAAAGAATCCATCCATATGTTAAGGAGATATAGGTCTTTGAAAACAGCCAATCCGGACGCGGACGCTGACGCCAATAACAATCTCTTCCTGAACTTTCGTTCAGGCGGGCTAAAATGTGCGCACAGATAGTTGGTTGTTTCGGGTTTAACGGCTCTTTGCGAGAGTATTTTGGTCCATATAGAGCCGTCTCCCAGAGAGAGAGAGAGAGAGAGAGAGAGAGAGAGATGATAGGCGAGTGAAAAATATACAAACAACCCCCATCCATGGGTTTAAGAGATATGGGTCTTTAAAAAGCTTTAACCAAAACAGCCAATCGATAAAAAGACAATTTTATAAGTCCATGACCTTGACATCAAGGTCGCTGAGTGGGGTGGGGTGGTACCCTGGAAAACTTTGTACCAATATCTAACTACAGTGTAAGTATCAAAAGAATCCATCCATGAGATAGTGATAAACCAAAACATCCATTCCAAAAAAACTCCTATTTTCTAAGTCCGTGACCTTGACAGGAAGGTCACTGATTGGGTTTGGGGTGGTATCCTGTTAAACTTTGGACCGATATCTAACTACAGTGCAAGTGTTAAAAGAATCCATCCATAGGTTAAGGAGATATAGGTCTTTGAAAACATCCAATCCGGACGCGGGCGCTGACGCCTAGGTGATAATCTCTTCCTGAACTTTCGTTCAGGCGGGCTAAAATGTGCGAACAGATAGTTGGTTGTTTCGGGTTTAACGGCTCTTTGCGAGAGTATTTTGGTCCATATAGAGCCGTCTCCCAGAGAGAGAGAGAGAGAAAGAGAGAGAGAGAGAGAGTGATGATAGGCGAGAGAAAAATATACAAACAACCCCCATCCGAAGCTGAGTAGATCAAGGCGGCTTGCCACACTATTATCTAAATTAAAAGGGCGCCCCGGCACTGAAAGTTACCCATTACCATCGCCCGACCGCATCCATCCCTGTTCTAACAGAGAGAACCCATATCAGCTGCATGTCCGCGAAGTCTGATTATTGTGTTCTATTTTTGCTTAATGAGTCTATGAAACCTAAGAAGTATGAATATTGAAAACTGAAGACTGTCAGCAATTTGCTCATATTCGCAGGCTTATCTGGGTACTCAACTTACTCAAATTGCTTAAGTTCTCGTTTTTGCGGTCTCGCATCTCGTTACGTTTACAAGAGCGCACCTAGTGGAAATACACGATAAGCACAAAATGGTTTCCACATTGCTTTAGTGGAAAAATGGGGTTTAGCCTCTTCCTTAAGGGCCAGTTGGCAGTTTGTGATTAAAATAATTGCCCAATTTACCGCATTTTAGAATGAAAATATGCTGAGCGTGTTGAAATTTTGTCAATTTGACAAAATTTCAATACGCATCTGCGTATTTGCATACAGGTAGCTACGCCTCCTGGCTCAAATGGTTCTCCAGATATATTGTTAACTTCTGGTAGCAAAATGAGTAAGTCCGAAAGTCTTAAAACGGGGAAATAACTTCCTCAGCTATATCATTTTTTTCACATATCAAGGGCTATTGATATACAACAAATCAGTTTCCTAGGTCTAGCAGTTCAGAAGTTGGATAAATGCCAAATTCAAACAAGGGGCATAACTTAATTATACTTGGATGAAATTTCCCCAAAAGCCAATCAGATCTTGTACATCTCACCTCAAAACTGAATATTTGATATCATCAACCTACTTAAATACTTTTCGAGATATTGTGGTTCAGGAAAGGTAACTCTAAACGTACAACTCCGACTCGGAAAAAGAGTATGGATCTGCTCATTTCTCATAACTAATATATACTCATGCAGTCAAAATAGTAAAGATACCAATTATCAGCCACATTTTCAAGGAACCCAGTGTATATTGGAGTTAACTGAGGCTCATGTATGTTTGGAGAGACGCCAAGAAACAAAATGCCCAGAAAATCGTCAACACATATTTTCCCACATAAGAGTTATCTGGCATTAATTGGAATTTGGCTTATTGACGCGCATGCGCAAGAATAAACTTTGTATTACTCAGAAACCGAGTCCAAATTTCGTAGACTTTACGTTAGAATAAGTAGCAACCAGCTGCCAGTCCATCGTTATTTTTACGGGCGCCCGTAAAAATTAGGAATTACCAGGCGGAGTAGAATAGAACTGGGTCCATATTCATATAAAACGACTTAAGTGGTTGCTATGCTGTTGTTAAGGCTAAATTTCTTTGAGATTCCCTACAACTATGAAATTTGCTCTGGAGGAACAGTCTTTAAGACTGTTCCTCCAGAGCAAATTTCATAGTTGTAGGGAATCTCCTTTATAGAAATTCAGCCTTAGCAACAGCATAGCAACGACTTAAGTCGTTTTATGAATACGGCCCCAGGTGTTGTTTTGGTCAATGGCCTTCAACACTATAAAGGTATAAAATTTTCGAGTGCGGCCAGTAAACATAAAACTACCATATTGTAATTTCAAACAATGTTCTACAGGCAAACGCCCATAAAAATAACGGGAAATGGATTGGCAACTGGTTTCCAGTTGTGCTACCGTAAAAACTCCGTACTACCATTTATTTCGCCCATTGACTTAGGCCTACATGCAAACTTATAAAGATTCCAGTACTTACCGAATGATGCCCATCCCAAATCTGTTGACGCCTCCTGTCTCAGTCTTTAGGCAAGCAGACTCAAACAGCTCCTGCATACTTTCACCTTACCTTC
Organism: Ctena decussata; assembly: GCA_963989385.1. Lineage (NCBI taxonomy): Eukaryota > Metazoa > Mollusca > Bivalvia > Lucinida > Lucinidae > Ctena > Ctena decussata. The sequence continues at coordinate 61,120,253 of OZ022503.1, forward strand.
ACCACCATCTTTTCCCGTGACACGTCCCAGTTGTTGACTGGGGTATCCAAAGGCCAATTTTGGGAAACCTCTTAGGTTCTTGCCTCTTTCTGAAACAAAAAATAGGGCCATTAATGATTTTCATTGTGTTAAACATCACTAATCATTAGTTCCAGTCCCACCTAAAACAACCAAATCAAGCTTGTATTTTTTAATTGAGCCGCGACACATGAAAACCAACAATGTGGTTGTGCGCCCAGCGCAGACTCAGATCAGCCTGGGCATCCGCCCAGTCTGATCAGAGTCTTCGCTGTCCGCATGGAGGTAGCTTAGACTCTAGCTTCCCTTTGAGCACTTAATAAAGAGTCTGATCAAAGTGAGCGACTGCCCAGGCTGATCTGAGTCTGCGCTGGGCGCACAACCACATTGTTGGTTTTCTCGTGTCGCGGCTCAATTCTCACATGAGGTACCTTCAAATCAGGATTTTGTTGTTTTCTTAGGAATTACTACAATGTAACGTCAATGGTGGTACGCCACCTATTTATTTCACTTAAACTGGCCAGACTGCCCAGTGTTACATTATAGTCGGGAAAATGAGCCCAATTTTGAGGCGAAAAAATGGCCCGTCGTTCGAAAGGAATTTTTTGACGGATTTGTAAGCAGGAAATACTGAAGTTTTTGATTCCGGGTGTTGTCGCTCTCCAAAGTGGTGCCAATGTGAATTTTGGGGGCAAAATGTTTAATCTACGAATAAAATCGTTGATTTCTGGAGTTTCTATGGAAACTCCATGAAATTCGTTAAAACTCTTTAAAATGTGAATGATACTTATGCATAACATAGCAAAACCTTTGATATAAGTTTATATGCGAAAACATATAGAAAATTGCAGTTACTATGGTTACAGAATAAGAATTTTGGGGGCTAAAATGCATTTTTTGGGGCTGTTTTATGAAAAGGGGTCATTTCTTCACAAGTATTTCATTTAAAACAGATAATTTTGCCATAGTTTATCTTGTGTAGTGTTTATTATGATCTTTTAAACTGAAAAAGTACGCTTACGAAAGTTATAACTTGTATTATCGAAAAAATTGTTTGTACCATATATACGTACCTAAAGTAGTATTTTAAGTCAATTGTCGGCTGTGTGAGTTTAATAGAGAACCCATCGCTAAAAAAATCTGATTTCTAACAGGACAAATGGAAGGTTATGCTTAAGATGAAGAACAGTGCCAAAGTCATGTTTACGGTGAAAAGGGGAAGGGGAGTAAGGGTGGCGGGAGAGGGGGGGGGGGAGAGAAGGGCTGGTGGGGGCGGGGGAATGGGGTGGGGATACAAGATATATATGTTAAACAAAATGGCTGATTTCTCTTAAATTTATCTTAAATTAAGGAAGCCATTTTCATGGTATGACTGATGTGTACACACTTTGTACGCATGTCAAAAAAGGTTGTTTTATAATATTTTAAGACAGATATCACAAGTGCTTTATCATTAAGGTCGAAACAAAAAACGAATGAATGAATGAATGTTTAAGTTATTTATAGACGCTCAATCCTGGTAAGGGCATATAGCGTAAAAACGTCCGTAATTTAAAACGTTTCTATAAGACAAATTCAAAAACGATCAAATGTTAAAAGTATTATGTTACGTCCAATTGATCAAAATGTTATGTACAATAAAAGACTATATCTTGTTAAAAAGTCCAGCTTCCTTTAAAAAATTAAAAATTTGGATAGAAGAAACTTTGCTAAAAAGCTCGGTTATGGTTTTAATGTTGTAATGTTTTGAACGAATATGGTTAAGGTCAATGCATGACACAAGAAGATGTTTGATAGTAATGACTTCGTTGCATGGTATGCAAAATGGTGCAACCTCATTATTTAATAAAAACGAATGTGTAATTCTGGTATGCCCTATTCGGCATCTGGTAATAACAGTCTGCTCTTTTCTATTCGATAGTATATTGTCCTTGCTGTGAAAATCTGGTTTAATTTGTCGGAGTTTGTTATGAATTTGATTATCCCAATGAGTTTGACATTTCGATTTGGTATATTCATTTATTTGAGATTTAAAATCTGAAAGTACTTTCTGGTAAGTTTAAAGCCGTTTTGGCCTCTTTATCGGCTATGTCGTTTCCACGAATATTGACATGACTAGGGATCCAACAAAACACTATTTCCTTTGATGGTAACTGAAAGAATTTACGAAATATTTGTTGTATTAAAGGGTTGGGGTGATTAACATTTTAAGTGATGATAAAACAGAAAGTGAGCCTGAAAATATTATAAACTGATTGTTTTCTTGAACTGAAATTTGGTTGAGAGCAAGATCTATGGCTTTAGCTTCTGCTGTAAAAATTGAGCTGCCATTTGGTAATCGTATGGTTTCTGTGAATAGGGAGCTTACAGCCGAACCTGCAACTTTATCTTCTTGTTTTGAACCATCCGTATAGACTGTGGTATGGTTCGGAAAATTAGATTTTGCTTGCAAGAATTCTGATTGAAGAAGGTCAGGGTTCGTTTGTGATTTTTTATTTTTATGTAATGATGAAATAACGTTAGGAGGTTTTAATGTTTATGGCTCTTGGACAGGTAAAGAAAATTTCTGGATGTTTTTAATGTCAATATGAGAGTCTGCTAGCAAAGGTTTAATACGTAAACCCAAGGGTTTAATAGATCTCGGTTTGTTGTTATAAAATATTTCATACCGAGGATTAAAAACACAATCGTAAGCAGAATTCTTTGGGTTTGGTATGCGATAGAACAGATGATGACTTGCGATTTTATGTCTTTTTCAACAGTATTTCAGTCATATCAGGACGATGGAAGGCCGATAATGAAAGGCTGTGTGCAATAGAACCCCTGTTACGACTGGAAAGATCTCCGCCTTCAGAAGGGCTCGAACCTGGGACCGCTTGATCAGCGCTAAACCTACTGAGCTACCTGGGCTCCTATATGGTTTGCATGACAAACGAACGGACACCCAAGAAGCAATATGCCCCCCTAAACGTCTTCGAATAATTACAACTTTCTCATTCCGCCTGCATCTTTCGGAACCATTACCATAATGACCCTGAATATTCGGACAGACTTGTCTGAGCAAACATTGCAGACCTAGATCAAACTGCTCCTGAAGTTTGATCAGGGTCTGAAACGTTTCAATGCACTAAGCATCATTTAGATTTATTATTATAACATGTGTAAAATCCACTTTCTTACAATTTTTAACAATAATTGTCCGAACTTTCTAGTGTCCAAAGTTTTAGGGTCATCACGGTGTTGTACTGTGAAAACACATTGTTCCGTTTTAAGGACAGTTAAGGTAATTATTTTAGGTGTCATTCTTTTTAGAATTTTTTCCGAAAGTAATTAACAGCAAACTATAGATCTGGTAAGTTGTGGGATCAACGGCTCTATCAGACAGTATTTCAGTCCATATTGAGCTGTCTTTTAAAGAGAGGGAAAAAGAAAAGATGAGACTAAAAACCGAAATGACCCCCCCCCCCCCCCCCTCCCCGCTTCCCGCACCTGCTGAAAGCACAGCCAGCCCTTGTCCTTCTATTGTCCAAAATGGTAGGACGTCCCAGCAGTAAGTATATAGCGCAACATCATCGCTGAACCCGACCATCTGTATACAGACTGGTACAATGCTGGTCTCTCCCACTGCGGTGCCATTGTTAGAAGCTGACACTAAATTTCAAAAAGGACGGCTGGATGGATGACTTGCGATTTTACGTCATTTTCAAAAGTGTTTCAGTCATATGAGGACGCTGAATATCGCTCGACGCGACCACCCGTATATAGAGTGGTACTGTCAGAGAGTGGTTTTTCCCCCTTTCCCCCCGGAAAAATGGCTATAGGAAGGACGGCTATATAGTGGATTGTCCGGACCTCATAGAGCCACTTTTCCCCCATAGTCCTTTTTCCCCCATCGGGTTATTGGCTATTAGTGAATTTGGCATGGCTATTGATATTTTGCGGAACGGAACGAAACGGAACGGAATGGAACAGATACATTTTACGGAATTAATCGCATAAGAAATGTATCAGTACTTCAAGGGAGGTAATAAACGTGATTAATTAAAAAAATCAATATGCAAATTTAGCAACCATATTTTTTATAATAATCAATAATTACTAATTAAGGAACGAGCAGAGTGTGTTTTCTTCCCATCGCAGATATTTATATACGTACACATACGCATGCAAACTTACAGGAAGATGTACGAACGGCTGCTTTGTCTAGTCATGTTTGATTTAGTAGGGAGTTTATTACATTGAAAATCATAATCGGAGGTGTGTCCCAATGGGAGTCGAGCCCACAACTCCTGCATGAAAGGCGAACACTAGTCCAGGCACTCCGCTGCGCGCACGTACAGATGAACGCTTGTATAAACTCAAAATTACACAAGTTTATGCACACAACCACGTACACTCATATCTGTTTGTGGCTAAAATGGAAAAGCAAAATGCCTACCTGTTTTTCCCAAAACGAAAATAAGACAGACTGATGGACACATGCATGCGGTTCTAACATCTGTTATCCATCGATATTTTACGGACAGATACTCATATTACTGTTTCAGTTATGAACCTCACTATTATAATTAGAGAAGGAGCAAATTCCACTATGTAGCGTGTTTTTCTGCAATCATATTACCAGGGGGAAAATCCACTATAGAGGGGAAAAAACGGCTATGCAAAATCACGTATAGTAGATTTTCCCCGGGGAAAATTGGCTATATAGTCATATTTCCGGGGGGAAATTCTACTATATAGCCACTTTTCCGGTGGGAAATTCTACTATGGAAAAATCATAGTCATTTTTCCGGGGGGAAAAACTACTAGGGGGGAAAAGCTACTCTCTGACAGTACAATGCTGGGCTTGCTCACTGTGGTGTTAGAAGCTGAGACAAAATTTCAAAGAGGACGGATGGATGGATGACTTGCGATTTTACGTTCTTTTCAAACAGTATTACAGCCACATCAGGACGATGGTGATAATGAAAGGCCGTGTGCAATGGAATCTCGTTTACGGTTGGAAAATTCCCGCCTCCAGCGGGACTCGAACCTGGGACCGCTAGATCAAAAGGCTAGCGTTAAAAAGGCCGGGAGTGAATCGACTGGGTAAAAGGACAGAAAATGGAATTCACAAAGATTTCACGGTACAGAGGAAGACCAAAATTAAAAAGATTCTAAATACAACATGCAGAAATAGAAATGTTCTACTTACAAAGCCAAACACCATCTTCTCACTTTTAGCGCCAAATCTAGAGAGACGGTCAACACACTACAAATATTTAGAACTCACGCACGTTGACCAATGAAAATGAACAAAATCACAATGCCAATCAAGACTTGCATTTAACAATAGCAGTACAAGTATCGCACACATGTAGCCTTGGGCATTTGTTCCACACCATGAAGATTTTTTTATATATGGGCCTTATGACCCTTTCAAGAATAGTTCTTTATTTCGGGCCGATCATTAAGCAAAGGTGGACGAAAACCGGAGTTTCCGGGAAGCAACATTACCTTCCGAAAGCAGAACTTTGCTTTTTTCACTTGTGCGGTGACCGGCTAAGCTTAACCCACAAGGCCGGGCCTCATAATGCAATCGGTAGGGCACCTGACTCATAAGTCAGAGGTCCTGGGTTCGAAACCCGGTCTGGCCACATCTTTCGTTTCTCCTTCCGCTGATTCAAGAAGGGCAGTTGTCAGTTACTGGCGAAAGTATGTGCACTTAGTGCTGGTTAACCGCTTAGGAGGTCTAAGCCTGCTCAGGAATAGTGTGGTTAGGTTAACTGACCGTCCCGACATGACCATAGCTGCTTACCGTGCACGTTAAGCATCAAATCAATCAATTAATAAATCAATCGAACCCACAGCGGTGAAATACACGATGTGCCAGAGCAAAATGAGCAGGCGCACGCGTATACCCCCAGCTGACGAAGCAAAATCTGAACGTAACGCAAAACGTTGACGCAAATATGATCGATAGACAAACGGTCCTAACTTTAGACGAAACTTAACTAGGCATCACAAGTGAAACAATCCCCTCGACTGAACCATTCGTCATACTGATTTCATCGCTGGATGGATATTCATTTTCTAATGCCTATGTCCAAGCTATTGTACCATGATTTAAAAAAAAAACAGCAACTTTGACCTTGACCTTCACCACAGACCATTAAAATGCGAGCTTGTCCAAGATACTTTCATACTTAACATTTGTGTTAAGTTATATCAAAATTGTTCTGCAGATGACAAGACCAGAACAATCTCAAAGTTTTTTTTTTTTTCTAAAAATTGCGATCATTATTGGCCCTACTGTTCAGTTCAGTTCAATTCTCCTAGTGGCTCAGCGGTACGTAATCATATTGGTCTGAATAGAGACAAAAAGTCATTTCCGCTGATAACTCACTCGCCGGTAGCTGCAATTCTTAAGGTGACATCTACGTTGAAACAGTGTTAACAACATCCCAGCAGGCACATGACGTCTTAATGACGTCGAACTAACGTCGATGCGACATCGCATCGATGTCATTATGCCTTCATTTGACGCCATGTGCCCGCTGTGATTCATTTAATGTCAAGACGTTGAATCAACGTTGTTTCAACGTTGTGTCCTGCTGGGATGTCAGGTTAATTGTGTCATTTATAAGTTTGTCTTTGTAAAAAGGTATACAGCTGATACGAGGAATAAACTGATGTTTAGGTATGGGATCTCATTGGGATCAGTCTGTTTTTAAAGCGTCCCTAATGGGATCCAGTGGTAGTTTTGTGTGGGATAACAACCGTCCCAGCTGGCACATAACGTCGAAATGACGTCGTATTGGCGTCGATGTGACGTCATTTTGACGTCATGTGCCTGCTGGGGTATCAAATAACCGTATGGAATCGTATTCCATAGACGCTTTGGGGTTGGACTTCTCATGTATGTCAGTAGAGCCTCACTGGTCTGATCTCACCAATGACTTGAGATGGAACACATGTCAGCAATATTTGCATAAAGGCTAATAGGACCATTGCCTTCCTTAGACGTAACTTGACAGCATGTTCCACAAGATGTTAAAGAGTCAGCATACAAGAGAATGAAGCCTCCAGTCCTGCAGTATGGTAGTTCAGTTTTGGACCCCCAAATAATACTTCTTCAAGATGAACTTGAGAAGGTGCAGAAAAGAGCAGCTAGATTTGTAACAGAAAATAACACCTAAGAAACTGGGAGTTGGTTGGTTGATTTGATGCTTAACGTCAACGGTAAACAACTAAGGTCATGTCGGGACGGTCAGTTAACCTAACCACACTATTCCTGGGCAGGCTTAGACCTCCTAAGCGGTTAACCAGTACTAAGTGCAAATACTTTCGCCAGTAACTGACAGAAACTGGGAGTAATGAATGACATTCTGGAGAAACTTAAGTGGTAATCTCTGAAAAAGAGGAAGAAAGATAGTTGACTTGTAATGCTTTTCAAAGGTCTGAAAGGGTGCAGCCAGTATACCCATAAATGACATTGTTCCCTCAAGCAGGCCCACTAGGAATCATTCTTCCCTCACTGGCTGGGACTGACATTTACAAGTCCAGTTTCTCCCTCAGACTATTAGAGATTGGAACTCCTGGAAGATTCCCTTATTTCTGCTGCTGAGTGTGCAGAGGATTCAGACATTCGATAGCGGAAATAATAGTCGCTAGGGGCGCTGCGTCAGGTTAGGTCATTTCCAGTCTTTTCGTGGAAGATTCAAACAGAAAGTAGACTGGTAAATGAAGCTACCCAGCAGGCACACAACGTTAAATCAACATATCACGCAGGCTTTGAAGAGTGTAAAACATGGGCACTCCAGCGCTTATGCAGTAGGCAGGTAGGTACAAGAAGTAGTCCGAAAATCTTGATGTGTAATGCAGAATGATTCGGAGTCACGCAGGCTGCGGTTACTGGTCCTAGCTATACAAAAACAGCGGTCATACTCAGATTCTGGTTGCCTACAACGTTTTCAAAGTAGATATCGACCCATCCAGCACATGACGTCGAAGAAAAGTTGGACTGACGTCGCTGCGACGTCATCACGTCGCATCGACGTCAGTTCGACGTTATGTGGCTGCTGGAAAAGAACAGTGTAAACTCAAATGAAACATAATTGCATGAAATGGTCTCTAAAATTCCAAAATTATCTTTATCAGCGGTTATTAGCGCTTTGGACGTATAATGGCTATTGTCAGTAGACTGGTAATAGCGTTTCACGTGAAATAGCTATTACCAGTCGACTGTCAATAGCGATTTTACCGTAAAATGGCTATTAATAGTCAACTGGCACTAGACCTTTCTTTTCCCAAATAGTCAACTGGCACTAGACCTTTCTTTTCCCAAAACACATAACAAAGTATCGACCTGCCTCACACAGAGCTTGTAGTCTTTGACCCCGAGTTTAGCAGTCTAGAAGACAGCAACTAGAACCGATTTGTTTGATGCAGCCCATTCATGATGCTAAATAATGAAATGACGAAATACTCGATGACGTTATCGGAGCGGGGCGAAAATCATGATGTCACTTTGACGTTGATGCGACGTTAGTTCAGAGTCAAATGTCTACTTCGTATGGGCATATATTTGAATCATATTTCTTTTCCTGATAACAGGCTCCTGAGGTATAGACGTCCGAATATGTGTCAGATGTGGGGAGACTCATACGTTGCATCTTGGACCCACGGGCTTGACTTGTAAGGTAGTGAGCTGAGCTCCTCTCAGGCGTCTATGGTTTGTTATAACATCCAACCCCTCGTTAACTATGTACATGTATATACAAGGGCTGTTACGAAATGAAAAAAGAGCTGTTACGAAACGAAAAAGAGTCGTAGTTACCAAACGACCTGATGACCAGGTCGTTTGGTAACTGTGACTCTTTTTCGCTTCGTAACAGCTCATTTTCGTTTCGTAACATCCTTGAAAACATAGTGAACCAGGCTTGACATCTTATCTACCAGAAAATAAGCAGATCCTATCCTTACCAGGCAATATGCGGCTCTAGCCGTTCCCCTTTTGGAGGCGGTTCTTTATACGCGCTCATCGGACTGGTGTTGGGCGTGTAATGAATCTCTCTTGTGCTGGTATGTGGTTGGTGTTGATCGATATGTTTAATTCGAGGAAAGAAGTTACCCCTTATCAAATGCAGTAGAGTACGCCAGCAGTTGTTCTAGATAGTTTTTCTTACAATCCATTTAATACCCATATTCCACACAGACCGCGAATCCCACGAATCGCCACGAATTGATAAATTTTAGAGTTCGTAGCTGAATCGTATTTACTTCGTGCAGTTCTTAACTGAATCGTATATATTCGTAGTCAGTTCTTGCAATTCTTGAGCAATCGGGAATTCGTGGCAAAAGTTTTGAGCTGTTCAAAATTTTGGCCGCGAACTCCCGATTCCAAAAATTCGTAGTTAATTCGTAACAGAATCTTAGTGCATTCCTAGGCATCGTAACTGAATCGAAATCGATTCTGAGGCGTTCTTAGGTGTTCTTAACTCATTCGGGGATACGTGAATATGTACCTCAATGCATTTGCGCACAGTGAAGACTCTGGACGCATGCATTTATCTACCCAGCGGGCATATGACGTCGTGCTGACGTCAATGAGTCGTCACTACGTCGCATTGACCTTAGTTCGACGTCGTTACGATGTCATGTGCCTTGTGGGTACAGACTTAATTTAGTGGCCATAGATTTCTGATGATTCATACTTAATATGTACATACAGCAAAGGGTCTGACCAGGCTCTGGGCCTTTTTATATATATATATCTTGAGAGAAAATCCGACGGATTTTCAAGAATAGTCACGAATTCATTTTTATTCGTACCGGATTCGTCTGTGCTTTTGGCGTATTCTTAACTAATTGGTAACTAATTCTAAACATTCGTACAGTATTTCCAAATAGGTTCTTCTAAATCGTACTGAATTCTTGACAATATTCGTGCGAGTCCAGCCGAATCCAGCCGAATCCCACGAATATTCGTAACCCTGTCGTACTTGTATCGTAACTGAATCGTAGAACATCACGAATTGGGCCAGAATATTTACAATCGCCACGAATCCTTAAGCCCCTGTCACACTGTCACGATATCTCTGGCGACAAGCGGCGATTTACGGCGAGATTGAACTCGCAGTAAATCGGCTTGGATGACCACGAGTTACAAAATGAATTTCTGTCAAAACTTTTGTACGAGTAGAGCACGCGATCTCTTCGATATTTCTGACTAACACGTACGAAACTAGTACGAGTTTGCACGAATACCTTCGACATTCCTACGATAATGCTTCGATACCTGTTCGATATCATTACGAGTTGGTACGAGTTAATACGAGTTTTGTACGACAAGGTACGAGTTCGTACGATATGGTAGGATTTATTGCGATATTAGTACGGTCTTAGTTCGACGTAGTACGATATCATCCGAACCTTGTTCGACTTTGTGCGACATAATACGATTTCTGTACGAGTTCTCCAGCATTTTGGGTGTATATAAATTGGTGTATACTGCAGACCAATGGTCATAATCTCATTGGTTACCGAATTTCAACTTCCACAAAGGCTTCTGAGACTTCGTTTACTGGTGGAACTGGAGGAAGATGATGCCGAAATTGATCTTGGCCTCGCCCAGCTGCTCCAGCAGAGAAGGAGAAGGAGGAGGAGGGCTCCTAGAAGATTTTGGATCAGACCATGATTAATGAGGCGAAAAGACTTTGGACACTATGATCGTCTGATGCATGAACTGCAGACCATGAAGCGCCCACAAGACTGTAAAAAATTTCCGTACATTTTACGGTAGAATACCTGGCAACTAGCTACCAGTCCATTTCCCGTAATGTTTACGGGCGCCCGTAAACGCTGGCGGAATCATCACACAGAGCAGGAAAGAAGAAAAGAAATATTGTTTTGGTCATATAACCCTTCAACACTATAAAGATACTTTCGAGTGCGGTCATGTCACATAATTCTACCATATCGAGATTTCAAAATATGTCTACAGGCAGACGCCTTAAAAATAACGGGAAATGGACTGGCAGCTGGTTTCCAGTTATTGTAACGTAAAATCTACGGAACTTTTTACAGTAACTTTCTGAGAGTACCCCCTGAAATGTTCAGAGAGCTTAAGCAGAGACTGACTCCTAGACTGCTGAAACAGAACACGTGGTACCGAGAGTCCCTGAAACCGGGATTGAAGCTTACTATCGCCCTGAGGTACTTGGCCACAGGAGAAAGCTACAAGAGCCTCATGTATGGGTTCCGAGTGCCACACAATACCGTCCTTACGGGGATGCGTGTCTCGGGGCTGCTCCCTATTCCCTGGAAGTACTTCATCGACATTAGACACATCTTCCCTAGTATAGGAAGTGGCGTTGGGGTATCTCTGGGAGGTGTGCCAGCTCCTTTTTTTTTCGTTGCAACTTTTCCCTTTTCTTGGGAGCCATTATTATGCACTGATAAACGTAAAATGAACGTATGAATACTGAGACGTTTACATTGAAACTGCTGGACAATGACAGCTAATGTTTATAGAAGATTATCATGACTCGAACGGAACTCGTAAAGCACTCGCCAGTTGTCGTATATGTGTCGACAGTACTCGAAGGGATCTCATGGAGAATCCCCCATATTCGGCACAGTATCGTACTGTGTGTCGCAGATACTCGTACCCAGCTCGCCGTATATCGTACTATATCGCCAGAACTCGCCTGTTGCTTTGAGACGGCGAGAACACACGAGAATGTGCGACAATAGGCGACAATGTGTACGATACTTGTACGACAATGTACGAGTGAGCTGCGAGTTCGCTACGAGAATACTTAGGACGGCGAGAATTTTAAACAGTTTAAAATTCTCGTAGACACCTCCCGACAATATGCGAGTCATGGCGATGCTTGTTCGACTTAAGACGAGATATGGCGACATCTCCTCCACTTCCCCCTCGACATGTGGCGAGTTATAAACTCGTAGCTTATCGTAGCCAAACTCGTGACAGTGTGACAGGGCCTTAATATCTATCAATTCGTGGCGATTCTTGGGATTCGTGGTCTGTGTGGAATAGGGGCATAAGCAGGTAATGAAATTAAAACACATGTAGCACATATAATTCCATTTGAATAAAATACACAGAATAGTAATGAATAATCCAAAAGCACATGTGTAGCTTGGACTGAGTTTTTCAGTTGTTTATTGAGGCGTTATGAGGACAGCACGTGCAAGGTTACCTCCAGTACGGTTCAGTGCACATGAACGGAGAAGTTACGAATTAGCTTATGGGACATAACCCACCCATAGTAAATAATTATATATATGTTAGGTTATGTCGCTTTGAATTTTCTGTCAGTTTTCTTTGAATTTTCTGTCAGTTTTAATTTCCAAGCTCACGGGATGGGGGAGGGTCACTTCCATTATAAAAAAGGGGGTATATGTGCCGCTGGAATAGCCCTACTTTTTTTTATCTGCCAGATACATCAATAGGTATGGTTTTGCAGACTAATATACAGGAATGGGTCTTATTTCTCCAAGCTCTGTATATGAAAGCCAGCTTATCTGATTTTTGTTATCAAAAAGAAACAATATATCAAATGCAAAGACAACAAATGTTCTCAGCAGACTAATTTCTTGTATTTTCTTTAAGGCTAAATGGCAAATTTATGAGCTAATCTAAGCACCTTTTCTGCGGTATACATGAATAGGGTCCAAATTTGATACAAAATACACGAATAGGTATATAGTTTGGCATTTGTGTTATACATGAATAGGGTGGGTTATCAGAGTTCCAGCGGCACATCTGTACCCCTTTAAAGACCAAGTGCCCCCCCCCCCCCCACGTGTTCAAGCTTACTCTTGATCTGCGGTACATGATGGCCATATGACCATAATGTAGCGACCTGGGGCTGGCAATCGTAAATTTCTTACGCTTGCCAGCATCAGAACCCACCCCCATCCCCCGCCACTCAATAATGGTATCATCACCTCGGATAGTTACGTGGGGCAACCGCTATGTTTAGTTTACAAAATATCTTCTATGTTTCTTTAATATATTTTGTTGTATATACTCATGTCATGTCTATGACCATAGATATATGTACGTAAGACCATAGATATATGTACGTAAGACCATAGATATATGTACGTAAGACCATAAATGTATGTACGTAAGACCATAGATATATGTACGTAAGACCATAGATATATGTACGTAAGACCATAGATATATGTACGTAAGACCATAGATATATGTACGTAAGACCATATGTATATGTACGTAAGACCATATATATATATATGCAATAGTTATACCATATATTGCTGTTTTCATTCCAGTCTCCATATGGGTAGAGATTTTACACTGAAGAAGAATTCGGCTAGGAGACCCGGGGGTGTTGAATGGTGGTGGTTGGGGGGGGGGGGGGGTTCTCTAACGAGAATTGCCCCATATCTGTAAATCAGTCTTGTGTAATTCAGCTATAAGATGGGATTTCTCTTCCAAAACAATCCCTAAAAATCTAGATCCGTTTTATAAGACGGAACGAGATTTTTTGGATTGTTTTGACGGGAATTCCCCGTCTTATAACAGAACAAATACGCTAGAACCCAAAGACCGTGAAAGTTCTGAAATGTGAATACAGTCAGCTCTCGATATCTCGAACACGGATATCTCAAAGGACCTCTGATATCAAAGAATATAGTTTGGATATACTCCATATTTTATTTAAATATCAACTGTTACCTCAAAATACTGATATCTCAAAGTAAATTTTCTGGGACCAGAAAATTTACTTTGAGATATCAATAGTTTTGGAAGAGCTTTGACTTTGAGATATCGAGAGTTGACTGTACCTTGAAAGCATTCACTGTAATTATACCCAAGTTTTGTCAAATGTGAATTCACTATCCAATATGTTGCTTCTGTTCTGATTGACAGTAAAAGCCTGATCAGGTTGATCATATGAGCAGCCTGCTCATGGACTGCACCGTCTGCTAAGGTTATTATAATTATGTTCCAATGTTTATGGTCATTGTCATTAAGGAAAATGTGTAAATCTCATTTTTTCACCATTTTTACAAAGGAATACTACTTTAGTGACCTTCTGTTTGCTTCCCATGACAGCAAGAACCTTCCAAAAAGGGCCAACTCTTAAAGGAAAGATTTTGCTCCTTCCAGCGTAGACCCTGACTGAGAAGGGAGACAAAAAGAAAATGGTTGGGTTGCTTCCATTCATCTTAAGGTACGTATATTTGCCATGGAAACTAACCCAGGAGGCACATGACGTCTAATGACGTCGCACTGACATCGATGAGACGTGATAAGGTCGCATCAACGTCAGTACGACGTCATATCGACGTCATTTGCCCGCTGGGAAAGAACCCAATGACGAAAAATTCAGGAAAGATTCTTGAAACATTGGGCATGTAAGAGGAAAACCAATAAAGCAACGACCCGTTTGGCCTGACTTCTGCTTGTCAGACAAAATCTTACAGAATACCGATAATGAATATCGCTCTAGCTCAGATGGTAGAGATAGATAGTAGATGATTTGGCGATCCTACGTCCTTTTCTACAGTATTTCAGACATATCAGGACGGTGGGAGGGTAGTTATGAAGGGTTCTGTGTAATGAAGTACCGTTTAAGTTTGGACTGAGATAGCGGCAGAAATATTACCAATCTGCGATTTGCCGATGACATAGATGCTCTAGCAGAGGAAGAGCAGGAACTAGAAGCCCTAGTTGAAAGTCTCGACCAAACCTGCACAAGGTATAAGATGGAAATCAGTGCTGAGAAGACCAAACCGATGACAAACAGTGCAGTTGGCATCCAGAGGGAGATCAAGGTAAAAGAGCAGAAGGTGGGTACTGTAACAAGCTTCAAATACCTTGGAGCCGTTGCCTCAGATAATGGCTCAAAACAGGAGGTTCTCTTACGGATTGCACAAGCCACTTAAGCTCTTACCAAGCTGAAACCAATTTGGAGAGATAACAACATATCTCTTGGATCAAAGGTGAAACTTATGGGCTCCCGTGTCATTTCAATATTTCTGCATGCCTGTCAGTCGTGGTCCTTGACAGCAGAGTTAGAGAAAAGAACGCATGCCTTTGAGATGAGATGCTACCGAAGGTTACTAAACATTTCGTACAAGGACCATATAACCAATGAGCAGAAAGATCCAAGCAGCCATTGGAGAATATGATGAACTCCTGACGCTGGTCAAGAAACGGAAACTGAGGTGGTTTGGCCACGTCTAAGGGTAGTTTGGCCGCGTCTAAAACATATCTCTTGGATCAAAGGTAAAAATTATGGGCTCCCGTGTCATTTCAATATTTCTGCATGCCTGTGAATCGTGGACCTTGACAGCAGAGTTAGAGAAAAGAACGCATGCCTTTGAGATGAGATGCTACCGAAGGTTACTGAACATTTCGTACAAGGACCATATAACCAATGAGCAGAAAGATCCAAGCAGCCATTGGAGAATATGATGAACTCCTGACGCTGGTCAAGAAACGGAAACTGAGGTGGTTTGGCCACGTCTAAAGGTAGTTTGGCCGCGTCTAAAACATATCTCTTGGATCAAAGGTAAAAATTATGGGCTCCCGTGTCATTTCAATATTTCTGCATGCCTGTGAATCGTGGACCTTGACAGCAGAGTTAGAGAAAAGAACGCATGCCTTTGAGATGAGATGCTACCGAAGGTTACTGAACATTTCGTACAAGGACCATATAACCAATGAGCAGAAAGATCCAAGCAGCCATTGGAGAATATGATGAACTCCTGACGCTGGTCAAGAAACGGAAACTGAGGTGGTTTGGCCACGTCTAAAGGTAGTTTGGCCGCGTCTAAAACATATCTCTTGGATCAAAGGTAAAACTTATGGGCTCCCGTGTCATTTCAATATTTCTGCATGCCTGTGAATCGTGGACCTTGACAGCAGAGTTAGAGAAAAGAACGCATGCCTTTGAGATGAGATGCTACCGAAGGTTACTGAACATTTCGTACAAGGACCATATAACCAATGAGCAGAAAGATCCAAGCAGCCATTGGAGAATATGATGAACTCCTGACGCTGGTCAAGAAACGGAAACTGAGGTGGTTTGGCCGCGTCTAAAGGTCTTCTGGTTTAGCAAAGATGATTCTACAGGGCACAGTGAAAGGAAAAAGAAGAAGAGGTAGACAGAAGAAGAGGTGGGAAGACAATATTAAAGAGTGGACAGGAATGGATTTTGACAGCTCAACTGGGGCAGCTGAAAACAGGACAAGGTGGAAAGGGATTGTTTCGATGTCATCTGTGGTGCCCCAACGACCTAGCAAGGTTATGGGATAAAATAGAATAGAATAGAGTCTCGCCTTCTGCGGGAAAAGAACCCGTGAAGTCCACCGTGATCTGAAACATTCGGACATGTGGACACTTCTCACGTGATAGGGTGTCCGCTTGGTGTGATATTGTAGTAAATCATCGTAAAATATGCGATAGGGTATTACACGGGGGTAATATCAATTTGGCTGCCTGTACTTTCGACCGAGTCTGTACTATACAAAATGGCTTTCGACCGGGTCTGTACTTTACAAAATGGCTTTCGACCGAGAATACGATCGTAAGCATTACCAATGACGGTAAATGGTAATATCAATTTGGCTACCTGTACTTTCGACCGAGTCTGTACTATACAAAATGGCTTTCGACCGGGTCTGTACTTTACAAAATGGCTTTCGACCGACAATACGATCGTAAGCATTACCAATGACGGTAAATGGTACTACTGTTAATGGCTGTCGACCGAGCTGATACTGCTGTCGATTGTCTCGGTCGACATCCATTCTGCATGTATGGTAACTGACTGGCTCGGTCGAAAGCACAGGTAGTGAAACTGGTATTACCCACGTGGGGGGGGGGGGGGCGTGGTATTACCGCAAGCTACCAACACAATGGGCACCATGGAGATCTTGTGGAAAAGCCATGTTTCATAATTCCCATTGTGAAATGCAAATAAAGTTTTAATACATTCCTATGATTCTATTTCATTTCTTGTTCTTCATACCTGTCGATTTACTTAAAAATACGGCAAACAATTTTTTTTGGTCCGTGAATGCGGAATAAATTGCTATTTAACAATGCCTGGAGAAATCACCATAAATACTATGTTGATATAACACTACTTTGATAAAAAGGTTTGATTTTGTTTAAAAAAATAGAAATAATAATAATACAAAAAAAAACAAAACAATCAAGCCAAATTAATTTCTTTCTCCTTAGACTGACATGGCTGCCCGTCGCATTTGTTAGTGTTTCTTCACATGTGCTGACTTTTCCTTTCATTAGTAAAGACAACATAATTTAGTTTAAACATGTTTTATTGCCTAAATAACATAGCAGAAGAATCAGACAAACATCCAGCGGACACACTAGGTCAAAGTGACGTCCTATTGACGTCGATGCGACGCCATACACTTCGAAATGATGTCTATTGACGTCGATGCGACGTGGGGGCGTCACATTGACGTCAATACGACGTCATTTCGACCAACGTCGAAATGACGTCCTATTGACGTCGATGCGACGTCATACACAACGTCGAAACGATGTCGTATTGACGTCGATGCGACGTGGTGATGTCGCATCGACATCAGTACGACGTCATTTCGACGCCATGTGCCTGCTGGGAAGTATTCACATTAGTTAAAGCACTATTTCTGCATATCACAACTTTACCGAGCCCACAATGGCAAGTTTTTTTCACAAAGCACACAATGCTATAACTGCAGTGGTGGAATGCCAGTATTTGTAGAGGTACGAGTTATAATGTTCCATTGACAGATCTGTCCACTTGGTAGACAGTTCGGATTTCATTTTCCAAAGCCTCAGCGGTGACCCGTGTCATCTGCAAAGAGAAACTGACATAATTCCCAGCAGGCACATGACATCAAAATGACGTCGTACTGACGTCGATGCTACCTCGCATCGACGTCAATACGACGTCATAATGACGTTATGATGTCATTAGATGCAGATGACGTCATTACGTCGCATCGACGTCTGTACGGTCATTTTGACGTTATGTACCTGCTGGGAAAACTTACACTCTATGCAAGCAGGCAATACCGACTCAACTCAAAGCGGTCGGTCTAAGCTATTCGGTCTAAGCTATCGCTGAAACTTAAATTGGTATTACGTACTTGCTTGTACAGGGTGTCGGAGCCTCGTAAGGCTCATAGTACATGTACTTGAGAACAAGGAAGATGCAGATCACTTTTCGTGCCTGCGCAGTCTGAGTAGAGTGTTCTTAACTAGCATGTCCAATTTGTGAACTGGCTCTGAGGATTGTGCGAAGGCCGGGCTGGGTATGCGTAAAATGCCTTTAAAAAAGTTCTCTCCTGATGCGACTCAAATAATCTTTGAATTGGTTTCTGAAATCTAATTCTTGAAAAAGATATAGCACTGTAATAAAATCGCATGCAATTTCTTTTGGAGCGTTTGAGCAACGTCACATGAACAGATAATGCGGTATGTGCGAACAGTACACGTTTATATCAGCTTGCGCATGCCACACGGAGACTAACCAGAGCCTTCAGATTAGGCAGTTATGCGAACAAGGCAAACTCAGATCAGACGGCATGAATGCATAGTCTATTTGAGTATTTGCTGTCCACAAATGTATCCTTTTTCGCGACCCGGCTTTCTGGCAATTAATCACAGACTATTTGAGTGGTGTTGCGTTAAAAGCCAACTTAAAGCCGAGTGCGTATTAGCTCAAACCGATCAGTCTTCTCTTTCCGCATGCATCATTCTATTATTTATGCGAAAAGGGAAGACTCTGATCGGACTGCGCATATGCGCAGGCCAGTCTGAGTCTTCACTGGTCGCAAATGCCTTAAGGTCCATTTTCAAGCAATGCGACTTAATTTTCATTCGCCTTTCGGTTAAATTCCAGTATTTCTAGACAACAGAAGTGATTAATAAGTTTTGAAACTGAAATTAAAAGAGGCTGTAATGAATAATGCCAAACTAGTAAATTAATATCTCTTATACTCTTGGCTTTATCATACCAAAAACAAATCATAGGAATTAGATCCTATTGTCAGTGCTGAGACAAGAATAGTTCTTTAAGAAAAGTTCTTTCTTTGTTATTCATTTTATTTGCTCACGAAACATAGTTGTGGGATCTAGGAAAGAGCCGATTCCGATGAGATCTCACAAAATATGTTCTTGTGAAAAAATGTGATATACATTTCTTCACAAGAAGAAATGTGACTTCAGTGTATGAACCGCTGACAGGCGTGTCGCCATCTATACCGTGTAAGTGTATAACCTCAATTTTACTTGCATTTTTGTATGGAAATCACTATTACCACGGGGGTAATACCAATTTGGCTACCTGTGCTTTCGACCGAGTTTGTACTATACAAAGTGGCTTTCGATCGAGAATACCTATAGCGGTAAGCATTACCGATAGCGGTAAATGGTACTTTTGTTAATGGCTGTCGACCAAGCTGATACTGCTGTCGATTGTCTCGGTCGAAAGCCACTTTTGCATGTATGGTAATTGACTGACTCGGTCGAAAGCACAGGTAGCCAAATTGGTATTATCCCCGTGATTACCAGTCAACTGGCAATAGCGATTTTACGTTAAAATCGCTATTATCAGTCGACTGGCAATAGTGGTTTCAACGTAAAATGGCTATTTCCAGTCAACTGTCAATAGCGATTATAACGTAAAATCACTATTGCCAGTCGAATGTCAATAGCCGCTCAGTTTTTTGTATAGCCATTTTGGTATCATCCCAAATGGCTATACAAAACAAAATGCAACTAAAATCCCGGACTGCTTATGGTTATATAATAAAAAAATTTAGACAACCATGAATGTGCCATGAATGTACAATATTTGGTATGAATTATTACAAGAATTGCACCAGATTTTATTAAAAACCCATTCGACAACCAGACGGTACTTTATCTGTTACTTCCCTTCTTGCAAGAAGTCCATATGATTGTAGTCTCTAAACGCATGACAGAAGCCATTGACACTTCAGAGCACAAAAGGACATCTGCATAATTGAGCCGCAACACGAGAAAACAAACAAAGTGGTTGTGAGCCCAGTGCAGACTCAGATCAGCCTGGACATCTGCCCAGTCTGATCAGAGTCTTCGCTAAGCGCTTTAAGGGTAGCTAAGGGTCTAAGCTAGCTCCATGCGGACAACGAAGACTCCGATCAGACTGGGCGGATGCCCAGGCTGATCTGAGTCTACGTTGGCCACACAACCACTTTGTTGCTTTTGTCATGTCGCGGCTCATATGGATATACCTCGATATCATTAGGTCTGTGTTTGACTTCCGTTTCCTCTTCCGGTCGAGGAGCTACACTGACTTGAGCTAAATTTGCGAGTCTGAGGTACAGCGGAGACAGTAACTTCCGGTCCACTGGTTTGTTACGAGTTCCTCCTAGTACAAAATAATAAAAATGAAAATAATATTATTATAACAATAATACAATAATAAAATAACGTGTATCAGACCTGGGTTCCAGTGTTCAGACACGATAAGCACCTGGGATTGTTTCTTAGGAATTCTAACTTTGCTACAGACTTTTTCTATATATGCCTCGCGACAATAAGTGCCAAAGAACTTTGATGTGAAGAAAACATTAGGCGCTGGCCTGCTGAACAAGCGGTCCCGGGTTCGATCCAGGCAAGAATCTTTTCAATCGTAAACGGGGTTCCATTGCACGTAGCCTGTCGTTGTCACCCTCCCATCGTCCTGATATGACCGAAATACTGCTGTCATCCATCCATCATGATCTTTCTTATTTTCATATAGGCATAACTCACACCAGCGTCGATCAAACCGTTATGCACTATTTCATGCATACGTTTGCGGTTTCCTGGAGAGTAAGACAAAAGTTTATGAAATGGTCACCATTTCATAAACTTTTGTCAGACTCTCCAGAAAACGATACGATCAAACCCAGTGAGTTTACACACTGATAAATGAGCCGCTACGCGAGAAAACCAACAAAGTGGTTGTGCGTCCATCGCAGACTCAGATCAGCCTGGGCATCCGCCCAGTCTGATCCGAGTCTGCGCTGTCCGCATGGAGGTAGCTAACCTCTTAGCTATCCTTTAAGCGCTTAGCGAAGAGTCTGATCACACTGGGTGGATACCCAGCCTGGCCCCGAGGTTATAAAACTTTTTTCCTGCTCAGCTGAGTTGAGCATGAAATTTTACCTGGTTATAATTAACAAATTGTTGATAAGTAAAGTTGTTTTCCTGCTCAGTTTGGCTGAGTATGACATTTTCTCTGCTTATGAATATGAAAATGCCAACATTAGTTGGCATTTTCATATTAATCAGCAGAGAAAATTTCATGCTCAGCTGAGTTGAGCACGAAAAAAGTTTTATAACCTCGGGGCCTGATCTCAGTCTGAGCTGGGCGCACAACCACATTGTTGGTTTTGTCGTGTCGCGGCTCATTAATATTTTGTTACCTGTGAAGCAGCTGATCAGGAGAGCCACCGCTACAGTGACACACACGGCTAGGCTACTGTACCACATATAAGACAGATGGTACAATTCGGAAAGAGGCTCACTGAAACCAAAGAGGTCTAGTAATAACCCTTCAAGCGCCAAAAAAGCAGACGACAAAATTTACATCTGCAAAAATTAAAAAATGCCTTGTCTAAGACATTTCATATTGAGAATTCAAAGACTAGAGAGCAAATAGTGTAGATCTAGATAAGATGGCTCATTATGAGCCACCTCATCAGGATCTGCACTGTTTGCAAATTCGGCCATTTTCATCACTGGCGCGTTAAGTGATAATTTAACGTTGTAATCGTTATATTGCAAGTTAGCTGGGAATAACAATTTTCCTTTCAATGGCTAGAGCCACTTAAATTAACATGAAATGGCTATAGCCATTTTAACGTAAAATCGCTACTACCAGAACTATTTTAAATCCCATTCCGAAAAAGCTGGTTATTTATGACTGGGGTATTCGATGAGCTACGCAGCAGTAGGTGCCTTATAGCATATTCGACACTCGTGCGGTCTGACCAGGTCCTCCCCATTTGCATAAACAATCTGTTTATTCTGAGAAAGACAAGATTATCATCAGAAGAGTCTGGTAATGTCGGACAGCAGGTAAATTCGGACAGTGACATTTTTCCTTTATATGTCAGTTGTTTGGATGATGAGCCGTCTCATCTGGATTTTCACTGTTTAGTTTAAACAGTATTTTATTCAACATATATAAACATACACAATTAATTATAAAGGATTCGATAACAAGCTAACTAGCTTATAGACATCGTCTTCACTGTTTGCAATGGTATGTCCGAATGTACCCGCTGTCCGAAGTTACCCGACTCCACCCTAACTTTAGTCGAAACAAGTAATCTTTTAAAGTGACTAAGTCTGCAATTATGGCCATTTTCTGAAAAATTTTACTTTCTTTTTAAATCATTTGTAACAGTAGAATAACATTATGCCACCACCATGAATCTGCTTTCTGTAGCTGAAAACTACAGGAAAAGTGAATAATCTTTATATAAACTGGCAGTTTTTGCTCGCTGGTAATTATTTACATCCCTCCAGAAATTCTAGACAGTTGATTGTTTACCTTAATGCTGTTGCTTTGATAGTGATAAAATGTTAAGGTTTATGAATCTGTTGAAATGTATATCCCAGTTTTAGCTATATCAGTGTATTCTTGAAAATTAGAAACCTTAATTCTAACAACAAAATATCAAAAGTTACAGATTTTACAGTTTTAAATATACCAGTATCGCATTTGACTTAGCCTGGCATTCGGCCCATGTATTTAGGTTCTGGCTTTGTATATGGCAAGGTATATAACCGGTACATTACTTTCACCAAGATGTTTTATTACTTGCCCATTCCTGAAATACATTAAATCCAACATCTTTCGAAATGTAGTGATAGTGTATGATATGTATATTCATTTTCATGTATTCATTTATGATCTTGTTTTATTTAATGGACTGATACCAGTCTACATTTGACTTTGCATGAATCTTAACAATATAGTGAAAGAACCGGTTGGAAGCGCATTTGACAAATAGAAACATACCATTTGTTAAATTTATTCAGTGTTCGCCATACAGATCTCGATCAGCAAGGAAAAATCGCCAGTATTTTGAACTGCAAAACGTTACCTCTTGTCATTTGCTTCTGTGGAATATCCCAAAGTAGTATTGGCCTCTTGAGTCGGAAAAGCAGTTGAAAATGTACTGAGAGTGGATGTATCATTATAAATATGATACATTGCCTGAGTGCTGTCGCAAGAGGTGACTGGTTGTCTGCTTGCCCTGTATAAGATCGAGCCGACGGCCACCCAAGTTGTGACACCAAAACTACAGATGACACCAGCTAGAGCACCCTAGGATCATAAGAGAGAGAACATTGACAACAGCGGAAAACTATGAATATCTGGGGTTGAGGTTTTAAAAGTTGAGAATAATCTCAAACTCAAAATAAAGCACACTGATTGGCTGCTTCCAAGCATGTGCTCGGAAGCAGCCAATCGGTGTGCTTTATTTTGAGCCTGAGAAAGTACTCAAGTTTTATCATCTTTTATAACCTCCGGGCCTGATTCAGCATACAATTACGAGAAAATATAGTGTATTATTATAAGAATCTGACAGAAAATAATGTTAAAAACGAAAATATCCTAGGACATTTAAAGTCGTCTGATGTCGCAAAGTCAACAACAACAACAACAACAACAACAACAAAATTATTAGATGTTGCCAAACTTATTGCTATTTCTTATCATATAAATAGAGGATCTTACATGAGTGCTCATGTATTATTGAATTTATTAAACGAGTTGGGGAAAAGGATAAGATGCAAGGCTCAGCCGAGCATCTTATCTGTTTTTCCTAATGAGTTTAATAAATTCAATAATGCAGGAGCACGAATACAAGATTCTATTTATCATATGACACTAAAATCGCACTTTATTAGCAAAATTTGCACTAAAACGTCACGATTTCGCCATCAGAAAACGCGACGTTTTTATGGACGTCAACGTATAATGTTACGACGTAATTTGCATATTTAATCCACTAGTGGATTATCGTTTTTAATGCATGGCTTTATGACACTCTCAGATGCGACGTCATATGATAAAAACTAATATCGCACGATAAACAGTATTGCTACAGCGATACTTTCCCGGCACATTTGCAAATGCACCGAGGTCTATGGAAAATATGTTTTGAGAGAAAGACTTTTGACACTTTATTAAATCTCACTTGCCTCCCTAGTACCTTTAGATCTGTCTCCCAACATCTTCTGAAGACGCTGGAGTCCCGGAGTCTTGATATAAAAAAGATTTTGGAGAGAAGTAAAAAAAAAATATGAATAACATCTTCGACTGAAATAAGTCAACTATTTCAGTTCAGTTCAGTTCAATTCTCCTAACGACGTTCCCCAAGTGGCTCAGCGGTGCGTAACCATAATTGCACGCACTTTGCGCCGAGTGTCCGTCCAAAGTCAACTTTTTCACTTACCCATGCATTTATTATTGGGAAGAACATTGCACACACAAAGAGACCAAGCAGTGGTCCGCCCACCATCCCAAATATACTAAGCGCCACCTGCAGGATTAAACTGCCAAAGAATTGAGCAAGGAACGCTATTCCTACTGTTATTATGCCGAATATAAGGGCTGCAAAAATTAAAATGAAAGCAATGGAAGGCTTTAATTTTGCTATCAAATAACTTGAGCATTACAGAGCTTTAGATAAGAGGGAGTATTTGGTGACAATTAAGGATAATTTTTGTTATTTCTACATGCAAACATATGATGTGACCCCTCATCTGAACCGTCTCGTCGAGACGGTTCAGATAAGGGGTCAAACATATGATTTCAATGAGGAATAAGAAAAATTATCCCTCAATGATCATCAATACCCCTCTTATCTATAGCTCTAGCATTAGTGCAAAATAATAACAACTATGCTTCTACCACATTTTTTTTCCTGACTGAGTTAAGCTGAACACTATTTTTTTGCCATTTTTACACAGGGAAACAACTTTATAAGTGAAGGTAGCACTCTAGCCGGTCTGTGCGGATGTGGGGGCTGCTTTGGGTGTTTGCTGTCTGCACATATCTTGAACTCCCCTTTCATGCGACGCCACTCAAATTTATGGTTTGGGAGACAGGAGATCGATTCTAAATAAGTCAATGAAGATTGCTACATGTGTGTATACATATATGTACGGTATATTGAATAAAGTATTGTTTACACTAACTTCTGCGACTAACTTTTGCGACTTCCTATTTCCAAAAACGAAAAAAAAGCGTTTCCCAAATGGGGCCTAAAAGAAAAGAAAGCGTCTGCTTCTAAGGGAGCCATTTTATTGTTTCCTTTTAGAGTTGGCCGAGACAAATATGAAAACAGCAGAGTTGCTGCCCCTGAAAGTGTTTTCATTCACCTTAAAACAATCAGGCACATAAAACACAGAATTAAATTATTTGAGAATAATTATTTTGAGTAGTTTGAGAGTTTGAGTTTGAGAAACTCTGAAGTTCCTGTCAAAAGAATTTCAGGTTATAATGTCATTGAAAAATTGGCGGATCATTGTATACATTGTTTGCCCTGCTCCGGAACGAATGGCGTCATATATCGGTTACCATGGCAACTAAGAGTTCAAATTGATATCAAAGTAACGTCATCGAGACGTCATTTTGCCAACGTACATAGTAAATAAATTGGTAATTCCATAGTTGTTATGGTAACAGATCTATGGCATCATCTCACTCATAACTAAACGAAGGAGCATGGCATACAATGTATGCCATGCTCCTGTCGAATTGTAATTGAGGTGCTACCTGAAATTCATATAATAGAAAAGGGTGATTTTCTCCAATCTATAATTCATTCTCAACTAATTCAATTCTCTGTTATAAACATAAAAGCATGTAAAACTGATGCTAACAGGCGCCCCCTTTATTCTAATACTAGAATTTTTTATGAAATTCAAAGAAAAAAAACAACAGTCTACTCACGAATCGTGTATGCCAACGTTTTTAACTCAACTGATAGAATAAGAGTCTTTTGTGACAAATAAACAAGTATGGTACGTGTTAGACTGTCAATAAATAGTGGTCACATATAGATTCATACGTTTTTTCATCATTTTTACTTCTGTTGTTGTAAAATACCATCTTCTAAATACTGAATTTGTTCATATTCAAAGATGTAAAACTTAGTTATAATAAAGATGTAAAACTTAGTTATAATGTGAGTAAAAAGTGGTCCTTTAAGCAAATTAATATGAAACAAATAGGCCTAAACATGCTGAAGCTACAGGTGCTTACCCAATAATTTTGAAGTTATTGTTGAAATTCGCTCTGGTAGATGTTTTCCTGTTTTAAATCTGTACAGAGGTTTGGCGATATCTGTCAAGAACACCAGGGCCAGGGCGTTCACTCCTGAAGACACTGTACTGACAAAGAATACTATTTTAATTTTAGGTGAAAGGGTACACTTTCAGGGTGAGCAACTCCGTCTCTTTTTTTTTTTTTTTTTTTTTTCATTTTTTTTTTTTGCCCGACTTTCCAATGGGGGTCAACTCTTAAAGGAAAGAATTTGCTCCGCAAGGATCGACTTTTTCTTTTAAGAGTAGACGGAAGAGATTCGACATCCAGGGGAGCAAACAGGAAGTCATGAAAGTTATTCAACTTTGTAAAAATGGTAGAAAACACAGGCAGCGGGCAACCAGTGACGGCCAATTTTTTTCTATAGTTTTTTTTTACATTTTTACCTTGTAATCAAATTAAGGCGTTTCAGTGGCGGCCGTTTCTATTAGCACAGTTTTACCTTGTAATCTAATTGAGGCATTCAGTTTATATTATAACTGAATATACTAGAGGTAACTGGCGTAGTTATACTGATTTATTTTTTGAAGTAGACTATAACATGTGCATGGGTCAGGTCCTCGAAATAGGTCACAAACAAACAGAAAAACACGCAGGTACTGTACCAGTGGCGGCCATCACAGTTGCTATGCGCTGAATGAGGCATTTTCCAAAACCTTTATGTGAATTTATAAAAAAAATCATTTGCAATTCTAAGACTGTGGTCTGTGTCACATTTTTGCAGCGTGAGTGCTTTCGGTATACAAACCAAAGTGATCGCTCTGTATGAGGGTCAAATGTCATAGTCCCCCGAAAAAAATGACGTTGGCATATGGGTAAAATCGTGCAAAAATCTGTCACTGCAAACATTTGATATAGTTATAATATAAACAACTACTTTTTACTCACTTCATAAGGTCAGCAATGTAGCAATATTGTACCTTTATGGACATGATCAAGATATACAATGTTGCTTCCGTCCAAATCCGTTTCGTTTCGTGTTATATGTACGTCGCATGAAAGACAAATCCAGTTTGTTTAAGTTATTAAAAATAAGAGTTTCTGATTCTGACTATCTTTCCTTTCTGCAGTCAGGTTATGTTAATAAATATTCTACCGGTTTAGTTGGTTAGTTGGTTGTTTTGGGTTAAACGGCCCTTTGAGACAGTATTTCAGTCTATATCGGGCCGTACTGGTTTAGTGAACATAACTGATAATTTTGCGTTACCTAAGAGAAGCGCTGAAGATACAGGCCACCAGAAGTCCAGGAAAACCATGAAGCTGGCCCAGGACATCCATCACCAGCCACGGTATGAGCTGTGACGAAAACACAAAACAATAATTTGATTTGAGCCACGACACGACAAAATCAACAAAGTGGTTGTGCGGCCAGCGCAGACTCAGATCAGCCTGGGCATCTGCCCAGTCTGATCAGAGTCTTCGCTGACCGCATGGGGGTAGCTTAGACCCTTAGCTACCCTTTAAGCGCTTAGCGAAGAGTCTGATCAGAATGAGCGGATGCCCAAGCTGATCTGAGTCTTCGCTGGGCGCACAGCCACTTTGTTGGTTTTCTCGTGTCACGGCTCATTTGGTGAATTATGAGAGGAAGATAAAACTGCATGTGGTGTCATGAGAAAATCTGTATTTTGCACGTGCGAACCTCCATACAATAAAATGAAAAGATGTGTTCTGCATAGCCACAGGTACCAGCTCGAAGGAGCCCTAGCAGCTCAGGGATTTGGCGCTTGTCTGTTGAGCTAGCGGGTTCAATTCCCGCTAGATGCAGAAATCTTTTCAACCTTAAACAGGGTTTTATTGCACACAGCCCGAAGGCTTTCACTATCACCGTCCCGTCGACCTGATATGACTGAAACACTATTGAAAAGGTCGTAAAATCGCTGGTCATCCATCCATCAGCTCTAAATTTCACAAGCCTTTTCTGTTTCAAGAATAATCTGTGGAGACACCATGCAAAAGATCATACATATCGGAGAAAAGCCTTATTTTCCAACAAGTAAGTGCATTTACAATTTCATTAAAATCTCAAAGAGTTCCGTCAAGAGCAGAGAATATATTCAGAAGAAGGAACATGGGCCAGACTACGTAGTTTCGGCTAATAAAGCCTCTTCAGTGACCCTGACAATATCTGATGACGAAACCAGAGAAAAGCATACTGTGATTTTTTAATCTTAATTGGACAGTCGATTCAAAGACAAATTAGTGTCAAAAAGGGTCCAAACAATATACAAAACAATGGTTTAGAATATGAGTATAAACCAATCGAAATTTCAGATTTCTCAGAATATATCGTCTGATCACAAAGGACGAAAGTAAAATATAATCTGCACTATGGATGATGTACGGGGAGACGTTTTACAGGAAGGAATATGTTGTTTTTACAGTTGCGCTAAAGCAATTGAAATCTCAGAAACGTTTGTGAATTCTAATGAAATCATATCAAACTATTACAATGTTACATGTTCTTGCTTTAGTTTTTTTTTCAATGAACACCCCTCGAATAAATTAAATCCGAAAGGTTACCGCCCTCTCTTATGCCTTATATTATCCTAATACCTGACTTTGGTCTGCTTAGGGACTTTTATTACTGTTTAAACATAGCATGTACTTTTTTCACCGTGGAATGAACTTCAAGCCATGTACTATTCTGGTAAACTGAAGCAAACCGAACGATTGTGTTTTTTCCCTATAAATATTCCAGTTATACAGTTATATAGATAACCTCTCGGCTTTTAGCCCATTCCATTCGGGATACCCCTTTTGGGGTATCAGGGCAAACAGTTTGGATCCAGATCAGGCCCCCACAAACGTGGGGCCTGATCTGAGATCCAACATGTTTGCTGCCTAGACATCCTAAATATTTTTGATTTTTGATGCGGACAACAATTTCAGCAGACGACAAAAATACCCAGAATGCAATGGGTTAAGTGCTGTGTCACTGTAATAGCTGGCAAAATTCAGTTATTACCTGGTCCCGTTTATTGATCAGGCAGTTCTGAAGAGGATCGTTGCCATGGTAACGAGCGTATAGAACGAGACCTGTGTACACCAACAATGTTGTGAAGACAATGCTAGCTGGCAGCTGGAGGTACAGGGCACTGGAAAAAGAAAGTTCTCTAGATTCTCAATATTCCTCAATGAAAACCCAGTAGATATACAATTCTTAAACAACGCCATATTGTGGTTTTGATGCAGCGTTGATCAATACGTTTGTACCAACAATGTATGCCCGCTGATAAGGCCTAGATTAAGAGTTTAAAGTCTGACATATAAATGATTGAATTATCAGATACAAAGAATATTCAGTTAGAATCTAGTCTCAGCAAACATACGTTTTACGCAAAGGCTGCAGTCCGAGAATATCTGTCGCATGCTCATATTAGCCTGCGCAGAATGCATACAAGATGGAAAATATGTAGGAAACGTAAGGTGCGTCTCTAAACTGAAAAAAAATCCATGACTTGCTTATTTTTTTTTTCAAATTATATATAACTGATTATTAAATGAATTTTTTGCATTACATTGTAATCAAATCCATTTTAAGGAAACGAAAAACACCCATTGGGAACACAACGTTGAATCAACATTGAATCCGTGACGTTGATTCAACGTCATCGGCCATTGAGTCAATGTTTATTTAATGATTCAAGATTTTTTAGCGTGCTGGTCCATCAGGCATATGACGTCAAAATGATGTCGTATTGACGTCGATGTTACGCAATGACGTCGCATCGACGTCATGTGCCTGCTGGGGGGGGGGGGGGGGAATGTAGAATGGTAAATGATCACTCACTCACGTTTGTGCTCTTCGTATAGTAGCCATGCTGAGATAGCGCTGTATCATGGCCTGATTGGATGAGTAAATCGTCATTGAAGTTACGAATCCACCAACCACTAAGGTCCAAAATGTGTGACGTACTAATGGGTTGGGGTCAAAACTGTAAATTAAGCAACGGAAAACAAAGGCTTAAATGTAACTCAGATTAACACTAAAAAGCGCCAAACTGACTGAAAATATTGAATTTGTAAAACAGCGTAGATCCAGATGAGGCGGCTCATGATGAGCCGCCTCGACTGGATATACACGGTTTGTCCGCTAGTCATTGATTTCTCAATATGATATACCTTGGACGAAATTTTGAAATTTGCAGACGTAGGGGAAGACTCTAATCGGGCTGCTGTGTTCTGGTGATGCGCTTCATATTTCAAGCTCATTTAAAACATCTATAAACGCTTTCTTTCTCTCAATTAAACGCTTAATCAATGATGGCGGTTTCTTTTGCTTTAGCTGCTTTTCTACTTTAATTTAGGGTATTAATTGCAAGCACGTTCAGTCGCATATGTGCACGTACGCATGCAGCGCGAACCTCATATAGGAGTGGAAGAAATGTTAACCACCAAAAACAAATGGAGGTTCGAGCTTCAGAAGTTGGTCCCGATATGTTTTGTTTGTAACCAGCATACTTCTGTTCTGATCAGATCCGTTTGCGAACACACACACACACACACACACACACACACACACACACACACACACACACACACACACACACACACACACACACACACACACACACTAGTATGGAAGCAAAGAAGAATAATGCCTCACTTGTCAATATGTATCTTGCTATCATTCTGCGCTATTTCCCACACCTGGTGAAACCCTCCGAGTTCTGTGGTTCCTTTGATAGCAACCGCCATGACACCAATAAACACAATCGTCATCTGAAAGGCATCTGTCCACATCACAGCCTTAAGTCCTCCCTATTTGACAAAGACATACAGTAAACTCTCGATATCTCGAAGTCGAACTTCAGCCCAAAATACTGATATCTCAAAGTAAATTTTCTGGTACCAGAAAATTTACCATGAGATATCAGTAGTTTGAGATAACAGGAGTTGAAATGTAAATAAAAATAGGAAATACAGTCTTTGATATAAGAAGCTACTTTGAGATATCAGTGTTCGAGATATCGGGAGTTGACTGTATATGAAGCCATTTTGTCACACGGTGCTTAATTAATTACATGCTGATCAATCAGTAAATGATATGTTCTTTGCTTACAAACATAAACTAGTATAGCAATTCATCTGTCTGCCATAGCTTAGAGTGCTTTATGTTCAAACCATCAACTTTTAGGAAAATCGTGGACGTATGTTTACCGAACAGAATGATTTTTATGCAAAATAACCCAAAAACATCAAAGTCAGCTCTAGGCCAGTAAAATATATTCCTACAGAAGAAATTTTACTTACAATGGCTGTGTAGAATGTGCATACGGCCCCAATAGCTAGGATGGATACCAAGATACTGATCCCCATCACTGAAAAACAAAACAAAGGACCAGTTGCCATTAGGGGGTTTTCCTGGTACAATTGTAATTGAATAATATTTTGTGAACAATTAGACCTACGTAGGGGACGTTCATCCATAAAAAGTTTAAGTCAAATGGAGCTTTGGTTTCATGTACACACAGTCTTAAAAGTGGGTGGGGTAATTCCATACCAGTCGACCCTAATGAAACTAATTGGTAATTTATAATCTTCCAATAATAGATTGTCTAAACATTGTGGCATATAAGCAGTAGACAGACTTCAAGATGCGTTAAGGTTTCTGTGTCCACTACATATCTGCGCTAAATCATATCACTTTATTTGCAATTTTAAGATATTTTTGTATTTTGCATCTACCAACTTTGCAGAAAACCACAACGTTTCTCCATCGTGGAATAGAATTGACCTTCCTTTTTTTGAAAATATTTGTCAATGACTGGACATTGCAGAAATATGAGCATTTTTCTGTAAACACTCTGAAAAATGAGTTATGTGCCCTTGAATGCAGAAACTACAGAGACTCCACGTTTGGTAATAATATGTGTGATGATGCATATAAACTGAGTCACATAACTGGCAAATGATCACGGGAGATGCTTTCAAAAAGTTGCCAAAATGCTCCACAAAATAGAGTTTTAGTTTAGCGATGCAGAAGCAGCACATTGACTGTGGTCCGAAGCCTGTACATTGTATTTTTACCATTTTAGTCATGTTTGATTTAAGAGTTTAGAGGCCGAACTAAGAACCTTCTGCTCGCACATGATTTAGATAAAAAATGTATGTTTGATAACACCTTTGAAAAGAATGTTGTGTTTGCGTAAAAATAAGTTTATAATGGGCTTTTCCATCTTCGAGCTTAGAGAAGTCCATTTCTCTCATAAGAAAATGCTTCATATTATGGTTACCAAACAGTGCAGACTCTAGTCTGATCTGAATTAACATTGTTTTCTCAATCAATTCTGTCAGAATATTCAAGGTACCATTGCTCTATCGGTGGTATAAATTCATGAAATATGTTATCGTCAGTTATCGCCGCAATGTTCTGACTACAGTTTCATTATTTTAAATGGCCGCTATTAGCTAACGTCAATGAGTTTCACATTAATCGGTTTTGAAAAAAGGCAACTAAACTGACCTACTTTTGATATCATTTAAATTACTTAAATTAAATAGTAAAAATACAATGTATAGGCATCGCCCACTGTCAATTTCTCACGTTTGCTTATACTGAATCGCTCGACGAGGAAATCAGAAAAAGAAATTTATATTTTGTGGAGCAATTTTATTATCTTTCAAGAAATAAACTTTCCCTACTTTTTGCTCTTTGTATGACTCTATATATGCACATCAACCCACATTTTATCAGGAAATGCGAGTGAAACGGTGTTCATAATGATTTGTATTTAGCCGTTTTTACGAATGGTAGAACTATGAAGGACACTTAAATGAATGACAAATCTGTAACATATAAAATTGATATTTTTCAGATTTTTAACACCATTTTCTGCACTCAAGGGCACATAACTCATTTTTCAGAGTGTTTACAGAAAAATGCTCATAATTCTGCAATGTCCAGTCATTGACAAATAGTTGCATTTAAGGAAGGGTCATTCTATTACTTGATGGAGAAACGTTGTGGTTTTCCGCAAAGTTGGTAGGTGCAAAATACACAGAAATCTAAAAATTGCAAATAAAGTGATATGATTTAGCGCAGATATATAGTGGACACAGAAACCTTATAGCATCTTAAAGTCTGTCTACTGCTCATTCAATATATGCCACAATATTTAGTCAATCTATTATTGGAAAATTATAAATTACCAATTAGTTTCATTAGGTTCGACTAGTTTGGAATTACCCCACCCACTTTTAAGACTGTGTGTACATGAAACCAAAGCTCCGGTTGACTTTAACTTTTTATGGATGAACGTCCCTTACATAGGTCTAATTGTTCACAAAATATTATACTATTATAATTGTACCAGGAAAACCCCCTCATGGCAACTGGTGCTTTAAGCTACGAGTACATATTATACAATTTATAACTTGCTTCTTTCTTTGACCGGTATGTCTACTGACTGACCTTTGGAGAAAAATCGACCAGCCTCTGATTTATACGATTAAAAAGTCAGCTCTCAAATTGTGTTTCATTTTGTTGGTTGCCAAATACAGCGCATTTTATGTCTTAAATATTTTAAGTCAGTAAAAACAGGTTAGTTTATACAAAAAGAAAAAGAAAGAAAAAAAAGCACTACTGGCATATGAGATTTTGCTATCTCAAAACAGCTTTTTAGCTTGATAGACATCGCCGCTTCTAGGACAGACTTGGCTGTACTACGTTTAAACCCAGATAAATTACATTTGATTCCACATTAGACCATTATGTAAAGTTTTATTAAAGCAATTGTTGCAAAACCTACATATATATAAGTGCATGGCTGCTCAGGCTGTATTCGCATGCGCTTACCTTGATTTAAAGCTATCGCAGGTGCATATAATGCTACTGCCATGTACAACAGCTGAAAAGCAAAATATATTGTATATAAAATAATTTGTTTGGCCACATGAAAAAAGTGCGTAAATATATAAAAGAGACATAAAATAATTTGTTTGGCCACATTAAAAAGAGCGTAAATATACAAAATAATTTGTTTTGCCACATAAAAAAGTGTGTGTACAGCCAGCACACAGATCAGCTTTCCTATCTTCGCGCACTGGCCAGAATTGGCATATTTTCCATATTCTGTATAAAAAAGAATGAAAATAAAGAAAACACTTTATCATATGACGTCGCATCTGAGAGTGTAATAAAGCCATGCATTAAAAACGATAATCCACTAGTGGATTAAAGGGAAATCGCCTCAATGTTCGTGCGCATACATTTTGACGCAGCGTCATTGTTTCCTGCTATGGTTATCATGACGTCGTTTGCCGTAACGCTAAAACGTTTACGTCACTTTCGGAGAAAACATGGGCTCTTTGTTGAAACAAACGTGTAAGTTTTTTTGCGACAGAAAAATGGTAAATATATAAAACATATATAAATATATAAAAAAAACCGACAGAAATGGGGCTGAAGAATTTTATACGGAGAAGAGAGCGCCAATTTTTGGGGGTAGTGTGTAATTTTTTAGGAATTATTTGTCAGGTAAAGACAGGCTGAGAAACCTGCAAGTAAGTTTTGAATCTCGTAATTACATAATGCAAGTAAGGACTAAGAACCTTTGGCTTGAGTCATGAAAGACATGCAAACACTGAAAGCGGAGATCAGACTGAGCAAACGCGCAGGCTGATCTAAGCTTTTATTGTTAGCTCATGTAGTTAAGGTAATTATGTTTTTTCCCTTTTCTTTTTTTTTTTTAATTGTTGCTTCTAAGATTTAACGCAAGTGACATAATTCGATCAACCATATTGTTCTCGTAAGATACAAATTTTACAACGGCTAAGCAGCGACACTCTATTTTTCACTAATCGACCTAGACTTTCCACAGGATTCATAGATTGTCGATGCGAACAGGGAAAAATTATCAAAATGCGCATCCTCGGAAATTGGTCTCAACACTAAATGATAAATTGAACTCAGGCAACACGGACCAAGCTTTGCCAATGTTTCTGTGCCAAAATACATGTCGGGCAGTGGCCGGGTCCAATAGGTTAAATGTTCGCACCTAAACTTGTTCATCGTATATAAATGTGATATAATCTAGACCAAGAAAAAAGTTCGAAATTCTATGAGAAATAACAATGAACATGCTGCCTAGTTTCAGTCCTTGGAATTTCTCTCATTAATGTGTTGTCTGCATACGAGAAAACTGTGAAGGCGACAATTTCATATAGACTATATGTTCAAGACATAAGAACATTGCTGAAATTGAATAGGGCATTATATTGCATTGCTATAAGCAAGCGTCGAAAGGTTAGAGCGTTATCAATATGACCGTTTATGGCGCCAAATAGAAAGCGACGTCAACGCATAAAACATTGACGTCAACGCGCTTATACGAAAACCGCACGAAATAAAAGTGGTTTTCCTTCCATAACTCGAATATTTGATCGATGACCTATATTTTTTATTTGCTTATTTGCACGGGGTAGGTCATTTCTTTACTATATCAAAAGTATATAAAAATTTCAATTGTGGAACTTTTTATATTGAAGAAATTCCACGTTTTTTTCAATAATGGGAAATGGCGGGAAACTAAAAACTGAAAATATATATATAATGAGACATACGACGATGACGATTTTTATGGTCAAACAAAGAGACAAGAAAGAGGAGTTAATTAATCTTTATTTCGAAACGCTCGGTCATCTATTTTCTCGGATCAAGTGCTCGTAATAGACATAGTCATGTTTCAAACAGGCACATAGATGGCGCTGCATTATCTCAAAAAGTAGTTCGGTGACCCCATTTTTTTATTGGCAGAGGCTATTTACAGTTAACTGTAAATAGCCAAAAAACGTTAAAATGGCTATTTACAGTCAACTGTCAATAGCCAAAAAACGTTAAAATGGCTATTTACAGTTGCTGGTTTCTGCTCAGTTACAACAAAATTTATCCGGTCGTGCTGGCCCAAGGGTTAATGCTCTGAAATTAATCTAAAGGATGCGGTGCGTGCTAGGCGAGTTCAACCAGATCATAATTTTATTTTTTTATCCTTACCATCATTCCCCCCCCCCCCCTCCACCCCCCCCACCCCCGTCTCCCTCCAATATCGGCTTGAAAAGGCTTAAATACCGTTGAAAGGGAATCCGTAGCATCATCGGTTCCATCACTGAAATTCTGCTATGAGGTACGTGCTACTTCAAATTAACTATTAGTTGTTGGTTGGCTGGTTGGTTGTTTTGGGTTTCAGGGTCCTTTTAGACAGTATTTCAATTTATATCAAGCCGTTTTCCAGAGAGAGAGAGAGAGAGAGAGAGAGAGAGAGAGAGAGAGAGAGAGAGAGAGAGAGTCAAAATATCCAAACAACGCACATAAATCCCGCATCTGGTGAAAGCATAGCCGGCCCTTGCCTTGTTCTTGTCGTTGTTTTGTTGCTTTACGTCCACGGCAATCAAGATATGGTCATGTCGGGACGGTCAGTTAATCTAATCACACTATTCCTGGACAGGGCTTAAACCTCCTAAGCGGTTAACCAGTATGTAGTGCACGTACTTTCGCCAGTAACTGACAACTGACAACTGTCTTTCTTGAATCAGAGAAAAGAGAAATGAAAGTAAGTGGCCGGACGGGGTATCGAACCCGGAGCCTCTGTCTGAAGGCTGACGCGATATCTACTGCGCTACGCGGCCCGGCTTGCCCTGTTTTTATCCAAATTAGTAGGACACCTTGACACTGAAAGTTATACAGCACTGTCGCCGGAATAAACTATTTCTAGCTAACTGTGTCTCCATATCAGTTTTAAATATGTATGTGTAAACCTCAAAGTTTTCTGCCATTTTTACATAGGGAATTATTTTTTGTGACTTCCTTGATGACGCAGCTCTTCCAAAGCGGGGTCTCAGGTCAAATTCTTTCCTTTAAGAGATTAACTGTAAGTAGCCATTTTAACGTTTTTCGGCTATTGACAGTTAACTGTAAATAGCCATTTTAACGTTTTTTGGCTATTGACAGTTAACTTTCATTTTTTCACTCAGCATATAATATTCTACAACTGTGTGAAGTTTCAACAAAACTTCAATGGCAGTTTTTATAGGGTGATTTCCCTTTAAATATGCAAATTACGTCGTAACGTTATGTGTTGACGTCCATAAAAACGTCGCGTTCTCTAATGGCGAAATCGTGACGTTTTAGTGCAAAATTTGCTAATAAAATCCGATTTCAGTGTCATATGATAAATAGAATCTTGCATTCGTGCTCATGTATTATTGAATTTATTAAACTCGGCAAAGCCTCGCATCTTATCTTTTTCCCCAACTCGTTTAATAAATTCAATAATACATGAGCACTCATGTAAGATCCTCTATTTATGCCACTGGCAAAAAATGTTATATTCGTCTTTCATTTAAACCACCATACATGTTTCAAAGAAACAATCATTCAAATTATATGATAAAATTTCGTAAAACGAACAAGCTTTAGATTCAAGAAGTTTAATGCTTTCTTCAGTGCTCTTTAAGGACTTTTCCCGCATAGACAATGAGAATATTTACCATTTGTAACTGAAACAATATGCTGCCCACCGCTCGTACAGCTGTATTAAATCTTCTTTCAAGATACTGAAAAAAAGAGAGAAAAAAATCTGTTTACAAGTATTTTGAGTGTTTGCCAACGTACTACCTACTGTTATATTATCATATGAAAACATGGAATATTAGTTCTACTTAGTAGTCTACATGGAACAAAGTTAATATCATACCCATTAGATTTCGTTTATACATTTTATCAGCTTCATAATGCTTAAAAAGTTTAGTAAATGTCTTAAACTATAGTTCCGCATTGTACGATTTTCTTGTAATCGGGGGTCCACTCTGGCTTTCCATAAAAGGCACACGATGTTTACTTTACTTGTTTACTTGTTGTCGAGATATATGACCAGGCGTTAGCCTCTGGGATCCGTTCTGGTAGGGTGTTCCAAATCTGTGGCTGGGTTAAATAAGTATAGCAGTCTGGTTGAAACTTGATGTGCTGTGCTGGCAGCTATTTTATGGCACTTTCATGCCATTTTCTCATTTCTTTGATGAAATAACATTTTTGCTGGATTGTTAACAGGATTATTGTTTCCAATAAACTAGACCATTTGTCTTTAACTTCAGTAAGCTGTGCTATTACTTTAAATTCTTTCTGACGGAACAGCCATTTACAAGTGTTTTGTCTTACCTCGTATGCACTTGTAAGTCCCAACTTATGAAAAACTGGTAAGAACGCATGCGCTGCAACAGGAAACGTTATGATATTGCTGAAAGATATAAGCCAATACATAGTTCCATTATAGAAAATCTCTGTTGGAACTCCTAGGACCAGAACTGCAGAAAGAAAGGTAGCCATCAATGACAAGGTAACCGGAAGTAACGCCATCTTGCGGCCACCAAGCAGGAAATTTGCTGTCGTCTGTCTTTTCTTGTCCTTCCATGCGTAGAAAACTCCTATTGCAGCAGAAATAACCAAGACAAGGATAAATAACAAATAGTCCGCCCAGTGGAAGGTGGCATTACTCGCCATAGCTGAACTGGCGAAAAACTGCAACTGCCTATGAGCGTCGATAATAAAATATCAAGTCGTTCTTATTGCAAAACTGCATCGTTATGTCTTTATATAGTCATAGTTCCTGATCTCAGATGCATGAAAGTTAGGCTTTAAACACACACTAAAGCACACCTAGTTTTTATTTGAATCTGTAAACCACTTCAGTAAAAAAATATAGCAATAGTGTTACAGAAGCCCATGTCACAGGGGCATGTATCAAACTCTTTTTTCAGGATAGTATCATAGTTTTTAGTATAACACAATATGATCATTATATACTCGTGTACTAAGCCATGATTCTAGCTTGAATACAAGGAGTTTGATACAAGCCCCAGTGACACCCATGTAGTTGTATTTTTGTATCAGTTAAAATCCTGATAAACCATTTGAAAGCAAAACACTGATGTAAACCTTGATAGGTATGGGGTTTAAAGTCATTGATCTCCGGACGCTGAAAGATAAAATTTAAAACTTTGAGCCGCGACATGAGAAAACAAACAAAGTGGTTGTGCGCCCAGCGCAGACTCAGATCAGCCTGGGTATCCGCCTAGTCTGATGAGAGTCTTTGCAGTGCGCTTAAATGGTAGCTAAGGGTCTAAGCTACCTCCATGCGGACAGCGAAGACTCTGATCAGACTGGGCGGATGCCCAGGCTGATCTGAATTTTCGCTGGGCGCACATGCCGCTTTGTTGGTTGTGTCATGTCGCGGCTCAAATAGATTATGATAGGTCGAGGTGTCTTGCTTTTAGCTATTTGCATAGTGTTTGGTACAATTATACTTTTCATGTTTTGCTTTTCTTTCCTGGTCGGAATTTTCGGTAAACAATAAGAATAGCAAATAGTAAAACGTACACAACAATATGAATTTCAAAATACACAGGATACACTCGAAAATTGTCCATTTTGTCGACTTCAGAATATACTTCACCCAAGAACAGAGAGGCTATTTATTTTAGATCCCGGCTAGAGAGCAGGTTATTTCTGTAAATGTATATCAAATGTTGCCCAGTGTTTCATTTGTCGTATTTTCCCGCAAGTTTTTGCTTATGAACAAGTTGATAATTTTAAGCATACATGTATTCCCAGAGCCATCATTTGTGACTGTCAGAGAGTGGTTTTTCCCCCTTTCCCCCCGGAAAAATGGCTATAGGAAGGACGACTATATAGTGGATTGTCCGGACCTCATAGAGCCACTTTTCCCCCATAGTCCTTTTTCCCCACAGGGAAATTGGCTATTACTGAATTTTGTATGGCTATTGGTATTTTGTGGAACGGAACGAAACGGAACGGAATGGAAGAGAGGCATTTCACGGAATTAATCGCATTAGAAATGTATCAGTTTTTCAACAGAGGTAATAAACGTGATTCATTTCAAAAAATCAATATGCAAATTTAGCAACCATATTTTTATAATAATCAATAATTACTAATGTAAGAAACGAGGAGGATGTGGTTTCTTCCCATCGCAGATATTTATATACGTACACATACGCATGCAAGCTTACACTAAGATGTACGAACGGGTGCTTTGTCCAGTCATGTTTGATTTAGCAGGCAGTTTATTACATTGAAAATAATAATCGGACGTGTGTCCCAATGGGAGTGGAGCCCACGACTCCTGCATGAAAGGCGAACTCTAGTCCAGACACTCCACAACGCGCACGCACAAATGAACGCTTGTACAAGCACAAAATTGTACAAATTTATGCCCACAACCACGTACACTCATAGCCGTTTTTTGCTAACACGGAAAAGCAAAACCCCTGCCTGTTTCCCCAAAACAAAAATAAGACAGACTGATGGACACATGCATGCGGTTCTAGCATCTGTTATCCATCAATATTTTACGGACAGATACTCGTATTTCTGTTTCAGTTATGAACCTCACTATTATAATCGGAAAAGGAGCAAATTCCAATATGTAGCGTGTTTTCCTGCAATCATATTACCAGGGGGAAAATCCACTATAGAGGGGAAAAACGGCTATGCAAAAACACGTTTAGTAGATTTTCCCCGGAGAAAATTGGCTATATAGTCATATTTCCGGGGGGAAATTCTACTATATAGCCATTTTTCAGGTGGGAAATTCTACTATGGAAAAATCATAGTCATTTTTCCGGGGGGAAAAACTACTAGGGGGGGGGAAGCTACTCTCTGACAGTGACTCCGCTGTGTATCGATTATAATGATTGGCCGAATCTGAAAAATGTGGGGTCAAAATTTTAGGACACGGTCAACAAAAGAATTTTTTTTTTTTTTTTTTTTTTGACAGAAATGACTGTCTTTATGTAACCGTAGCATCATTCTGTTTCTATACGTAAAACATTACCCTTCCAATCTAAATGTACATACTTTGATAATTACATGACAGAAATATATGAGTTTGTTGCTGATAGTATGACCCTTGATTGCTCTAGCAGCATATATAAAATTATAATACACTGTAGTTCCTAGCTATTATTCTACGTGAGAATTGCAGTGTAAATACAGAAGTATGCCAAATCTGCATACTGTTTTCAGAAATTTGGGGCCTG
Organism: Ctena decussata; assembly: GCA_963989385.1. Classification (NCBI taxonomy): domain Eukaryota; kingdom Metazoa; phylum Mollusca; class Bivalvia; order Lucinida; family Lucinidae; genus Ctena; species Ctena decussata. The sequence goes on from OZ022503.1 coordinate 61,161,709, forward strand.
TATGCAGTTCTCTAGTCCTTTTATAAAATTCTGTTCTCATAAGAAATATAGATAAAAGATATTTACAAAGTTTGTTATGAAAATGCGTACAATTTTCAACTTGCTTTTATCATTAAACAGGTATTTTCTTGACATGTATACATTTTCGACAGCATACGGCGTACATTCTGTTTTTGGCCGTAGTATATGCTGTTGTTGACGAAATGGACAACTCGCTTGTACCCTGTGAAATTGCAAAAAGCAAGACGCAGCCCAACAGGCAAGCAAAGTTGAAACAACAATTGAATCAACTTTATGACGTTGAATCAATGTTGATTCAAAGTTTATTTAAGATGATGTGACCAGTGGAAGGTAGCAGAAAAAACATAAAGGAAATTGCTATAAATAATAACGATAAAAATTAAAATAATTAAATAAATACGTAAAACATGGCAACCGCGAAACGATAGTTTGCTAGCCTACTTCCGTATTTCCTCGTAACGCAGCGCCCATACGGCTAAAAGCCACGACAATCAGAGTCGTGTGGGGTAACTTCGGACAGCGGGTAACTTCGGACATACCATTGCAAACAGTGAAAATCCGAAAGAGACGGCTCATGATGAGCCGTCTCATCAGGATTTTCACTCTTTGCCCAGTTAATTTTGTCTCAATTCCAAACAACTGACATATAAAGGAAAAAAATGTCACTGTCCGAATTTACCCGCCGTCCGAATTTATCCGACTTTCCTATATGTGTAAGCTTGCTTGGTAGCTTACAAATTTTAATTGAACCATGGTTTTGTACTTTTGTAATCTTTTCTTGTTGCCGAATCTTTTTGATTGGCTTGTTTGACATCCTTAAAAATACTTGAAAGTGATAACTATTTCATTACTCTCTCTTGAACTTTTAGTTTTCTGTACATGTTATCTCTGTTTCTGGTATTCCGCATTCTTGACTGTCTGTATACATGCTCTTACTCGTACGAGGGTCATCCAAGAAGTCTCGCAAACGTCGTCATAACTATTTTATAAATTGGAGCTAGGGTAATCAAATTATACCATAAACAGATCACACATAATACACGTATGTGTGCTAAAAATCATGCATCTAACACGCCTTTCTCAGAAATGGGAGGGGTTTTAATGCAAAGGTATAGGCGATACAGGCGGTATCCTGCACAAACAAGATACCTTTTACAAGAGGTGAGGGGAAGAAAATGTCTACATGTCTGTTTATAATTCTTTCAAATTATAAGAATTCGTGTTCTAAAATGAATGTCTTAAACTGGAAAAACAGAGACAGTTAACATTGTACATTACCAAACAAACGTGGTCGCTAGACAATAACAAGAATATTACAGAATTTTATCAAAATTCTAGCTTTAACGTTTTGCTTCTGGTTTTCGAAGGCTGCAAGCGATATTAATATAATTATAATTTGCAGAACTTATCGGATGACCCTCTTATAAATAACGTTTAACTTGATTATGTGCATTGAAAATGTTTGAAATAAATACGTTTAAACCAATGTGCTGGAAATTTAACCTGTTTGACTTTGCCCGATCAGTAAGAGTTACGTTTGGAATCGAGTCTCAACTTGAAGCAATAATTCGGTTAAATGTTTTTTGTATTGTCTGTAGCTTAATCTACACAAACTCGTAAATAGATTTCCTATAATAATATTCATGATCATCTATGGAGATATTTAAGGTGAATTGGTACACTTTCAAGGGAAGGAACTTTTCCATTTTATATTTGTCTCCTGTCTCCTTAGGGGTCAACTCTAAAAGAAAAGACATTCTTTCCTGTAAGAGTAGACACCAGTTTGGAAGGGCTTTGTTGTCCCAGGAAGTTAACAGAAAGCCATAATAATTGTTCCCCTTTGTAAAAATGGCAGAAAGAGATTGAGGTGTACCTATGCACCTTAATGATAATTACAAGATAGTTTATGTTCATTCTCTTTAAAACACAGTCTGTGAGTCGTCATCAGGACCAGCTCATGGCTTTTAGGTGTATGGGTAATTGGGTACTGCCATTTTTACGAAGGGAGACAAATTTTACGACTTCCTATTTGCTTTCCAGAGCGTCAAAATCCTTCCAAAAGAGGGTCTACTCTTAAAGAAAAGAATTTGCTCCCAGAGGAGCAAATTCTTTTCTTTAAGAGTAGATCCCTGTCGAGAAAGTAGAAAGAAAAATGAACAGTAGAGTTACTTCTCCTGAAAGTTTAGCCATTCGCTTTTATTTTCATTCCAATGCTTTCTCATGAGTGTCAAAACACACGTTTTAAAATTTAATGAAGAAAAAAGAAAATGTCTAATTATGCTGAAAATTCCCCCGTTAGCCGAGACTCCGTGCGATAAAACAACACCTCGTTTGCTGAGTCAAATTATAGCTCGTCGCTTGCTGGATAATATCTATTTATCATGAATTTGTTATTATTGCTGAGATCTTAATAGATATCTGTACAAGATAGTTATATTTATATATCGTCAGTCACTTAGTATCTTTAAACAAACGAAGTTAAATACATGTATGTCACTCCAAAGAGAAACTTTTGGCTAGTCGTACTCGTGTTTTTCCCCGTCTCTTTCATTCTTTAAATTGCAGTTATAAAGTCAATATGTTCTTTTCTAATCATCCTTTAAACTGAAGTAGGGGCAAGGTAAGTTTCAACCGAATGCACTTCTTGCTTATTCGAATGAACGAGGCGTCTGATCAGGGTCTATGCTGTTTGCTTACAGGACTTTCCATGCAATGTGCATGAAAATGAAAACATCCGCTAGAAACCCCTGAAACTAGAAATGGACTCATCCAAATGATAAGGACGGACAGGTCCACTGGTCAAAACAGGTTTTAGCAAAGCATGTAGATTAACCGAATGAATTACATACTGGGAACAAACCTCATCCTGCACAGCGCCACACCGTTATACAGCCGTACAGCCGAGTGGCAAAAGTCTTTCCTCAAATACATATTTTCCATAGACTTTTATGCAATTTCAAGTGTGCGGGGAATTTTGCTGTAGTAATGCTGCTTATCGAACGATATTAAAATTCATATGATTCGAAAGAGCAACAATTTTGGCAACATCTAATGATTTGATTATAAGAAATATGTTTTTTTAAAAAGACAACACCTGTACTTTTTCACAAATTTCAGACAACGTCACTATTGACGCCAATAGAAAACTGCATGTCTGAAAATTTTACTAAGTTCAAACACTTGTAGTTTAATTGTGCGTAGGTTTATGGCAAGCTGAAAATTATTTCATATTGCAGAATTTTTTTATTACTCTAGGAGCCAAGTCAGCTAAAAATTGAAAGAGGTGGCACCCTCTGCTATCCTTGGTTTGACTACTTTTTCTATTAGACATAACCTTCTGAAAGGTGGTTTGATTGTTCTGCTCTCAAAATTTTATTGTCGTGATGCTTTGATTGACATGTGTTCCTTGGTACCCTATGGCTGAAATCAACACCATTACGGCATGTACTGTTACCTTGTTGCACTTCAGCGGAAGTCATGTTTTGCAGCAATGCCATTCTTTTCCTACTCTAGAGATATCGTTTCAATACAGGTGTTACTAATAAGAGCCATAATGCATCAAAACGAATTTCCGCTTTAATTTTTTAGCATTTTTCTATATGAATTTACCCCACCCACTTGCGAAACAGGTAGGCTAAATTGTTCAATGAGATAACCCTCAATAATTTCGTCCATTAAATGGCATAGTGGTAGATTTAAATGTCCAAGAAACTAACCAAATATGTTCCGCACTCAAAAGTGGTTTGCATGGTATTGTGTATATACAACGATTCATGCTACCCCATGCAGAAAAAGGTCCAAAGAAATATAATATTTAAATGAAACATGTAAACAAACGCCATTTTAGGTCAAACGCCTACACTTTGTCCTATTAATAATACTTACATGAAATTGTGGTCTGCAGGTATTCAGTTATAATAAATCAACACAGACTTTGGGCTGCAAGTTTATTTTACTACCCCATAGTAACGTCTTGCTTATTTTCTTATAACTACTTTTATGGTGCTATTTCCAGTTTGGTATCGAGGGTTGGTTGTTGCACGGATATAAATAATTCCTATTTAAACGTTTCCTTTTACACTGTTTTATCTGTTCTGACCCTTTCCTATAGAAACTTTATATAAAATCGAAGATTAATAAAACTATTTTGCCTTATCGCATTTATTAACACCAAAGTAACGTATTTAACAGGTTAAAAAGTAAGAGTTTTTCTACTCTACTGCCACAAGTGTAAAGTGACGTGTGGCTAGAACGAAAAGCTCTCTCTCTCTCTCACACTTCATCATGATGAAAATGATGTATAGGATCATTTGGGGTCGTTCTGAATCAGTTTGAAAAAAGGAACTTAGCTCTAGCAGTTGCTAGGGGACATTGGCAGTGTAGCAACATAACATTACCGAACACACATTCAGCAAAACCGATATAAATGTACATGTAGTGTTTTCTCTTATGCATAATTTGCTTCCAGAGAACCTTCCTTTTGGAATTATGTTAAGCTTTTATCATTCCACCAGACTTTCAGGACATGCTTGAAGATAATCTGAAAGCAAAGACCACCTGCGATAAAGAACAAAGCAGATTTGATTTCATTGATTCTGTTCTTGAAAGTGCAGATGATATTGTCCAGCCATGGGTAATATGGTTACGGCATATTGTCATTACTTTCAGTTCATTTTGAAAATGTCTTTTGAATCTCGTCAATAAAAAATCACTTATTTAAACTCCTGGTTTGGTAGTAACAAGTGGTAACGTATACAACGTTCAACAATAAAAGAGTTATCAGATTAACCTTTTACTGTTAAGAAGTTTTATATTTATGCTTGAGTAACCTGTAGCAGAAAGTAACACGTCCTGTAGTAATCCTCAAATGTTGAGAGAAAAAACATAAGGCTTCTGAATGTTAACATTGCAGAAGTATAATGAAGAGATTTGAATATTTGATGCCCCATTTCATATTGCTTCAAATTGCAATTGTTACAAGCAAAACGTGTAACAGTAGCACAAGTACACATAAAAGTTCTATAGAGTGCCCAATTTGCATTGGTATTATGCCTGTTTAAGATGTTTTGCTTAAAACCGGCTATTTTCTGCACCTGGTAACCCGAGCAATAATATGAGAAGTAAATGATAGGCAATGATTAGGAATTAATGCAACTAGATCCCACATCCCGCCCTTAAACCAAAGGGAAAGAAGTACACACACACAAATTGACAAAAAGTTCACGAAAGACAAAATTGAATGAACAGCTCTTCCTCAAACAGGTGGTCATTCAGCAACCCCAACTGAAAACAGCCAGAACATATATTTTTGCCTATTATACATTTTATATTGCAAGACAAAATAGAAAGCTAAATGGGCAGCATTTCAGGTGACCATATTGCTAGATGATGGTAAACAAGCCAACTTCTTGACAATAAAAGGGTTCGTACCGAGAACTGAGGAGCCTTCAATGCTTCATCTTATTGACTTTGCAAACAGAATATACCGGTATTATTAAACACCATAATACCTAATCTGACAACTCGTTTGCATTTAAATGTTGTATTCGTTACATTTTTATTATCATACCATTGAAAAGTAAGTAAATTATCATTGACTCGATTAATATAAGATCATTTTGATAATGTCATAATCATATCCGTGCCCAGACGATATCGTGTGCACTTGCCTGAAATCTGCCATGTTCTTTCTCACGTGTGTTCCTTATTTCTAAATGATCTCCAAAAGGAAATAATACTTTATTAATGTTAATGGACACATCTCAATGTTTTACTGCAGTTTGTTAGAACGGAAACAATATTATTTTCGACCTCCTATTTGCTTCTGTGGCTTATTTAACCTTCTTAAAATAAGGTTTACTGTCAACAAAAACACTTTTCTCCTAAAGAAGCATTTTTTTTCTTTTAACAGTTTACTCCCATTAAGAAGGGAAGGTAAAGTAAAAGTGGCAGTTATTTCAGCGTAAAATTGTAAACATTCACCTAAAATTCTTGAAACCATAGGAGCTTAACTAAATTCTGAATGAGGATTCTCTGGGAGCAAGGAATGCATCACAGGAAAGAAAGACATCAACTGCAGTGTCTGGGAATAAAATGTTATAACGCTGCCAATGCCCCCTAGCACCAGCTTCGGCTGAATTCTTTTTTTTTTTTTTTTTTTCATTTCAAAACTGACTGTGAATGAGCCCAAATGATTCCTTACGACCAAAAACACATATTTTTTTCAATTAAATGAAGTACAGGGAAGCATTTTGCCGTAGACACATGGCACTACACTAGCTGCAGTGAAGTAAATATAACACTAGTTTTATTTTTTAACCTGTTACATACGTTACTTTGGTTTAGATATATGCTAAACGACCAAACTATTTTTAACAATGGTTTTAATATTGCTTTTAAAAGAGAAGGTCCAAACAAATAAATTAGTGTAAACGGGCAGCGATCAGGAATGTGGTTCAATCGGTGTCACAAACACCAAACTAGAAATAGTATTATATAGTAAAAAGACAGTATTATACTACAAGTAGCAAAATAAACATGCAGCCCATTCCATGCAGATAGCCTCCAAGCTAGCCGTACACCAACATAACCAGGCACACTAACGTCTACTTTCAACTAGAGTATTGGCGAATTAACAGACAAAATAAACCAGTGTTTTGAAGACAATATAAAAGTGGACAACACAAACTGTAACATCGATACATCACAATGAATGGACCGCCTTTGAAATATCACTGATAAATTACATACGGTAGGTTTAAACAGATTTCACATGCATGTAAAAATTCAAACTAATAAGGCCTTGGCTTATTTGGCATTTGCAAAATTTAATCTCAAGAACTATTTTCAAATGTTACCTCTCTGAGTTCAAAAAGTAATTTATTAAAACTTTGTTTGTATTGTATGATTCTTAAAAATCATTAAGATATTAATGAATATAAATAGATTTAGTACTTTTCCATGTACAGATTAATTCACGGGCGCTTCTTTTTTATTACATTTATTTATTTTTTTTTAGTGGGCAATTTCAAATTTTCTTGTCATGTAAACAACACTGTTTGCTGCCTGAGTAGGCGACTAAACAATGCAAAAATTAAATATTTTGATAAATAATTAATGTATTTAGCACAGCTGTGTTGTTTAATAGGCAAAGTTTCAAAAGGGTGCATTCTTGGGTGAATGATAGTTTTTTTTACGCAAACATGTTAATCTCATAATTACGTTACTTTCCCGAAGATATGTGTTGTAAGGTCAAAACTAATTTCAACTGTTGTGTTGTATCATGTTCAGTATGATCTTAATGAAACAGGTCATTTTTTTTTTAGTTTTAAATAGCTTATTAGCTATGTTTTGTCAAACAATTGCGTAAAAAATGACTTTGAAGCCACGAACAATGAATAGGTGTGCCTTTGTTCAACAGTACACGGTTGACCAAGTATAAAAACTGCGGATCTCAAATTTATTTGTTAGAAAGCTATGAAAAGGGTCAGTTAGACAAACTGAAAATGCAATACTTAGGTCATTTTATCACAGTCTTTGTAAACTACTTTTACTTTGTAAAAATAGAAAAAAAACATAGCAAAAAAAAAATTCTTGAATTATGTTTTAAATTTTCAAGGGGTACATGAATTGTTATAACGAAAATAACAGACCCCCCGAGGTTCTTAATTGTTTTCTGTGTAGCTTAATTTATGGCATATTAGCTGTTCTTACAGAAAATATTGACATTTGATACAGTTGAATCGTTATTTTTCATCGATTCTTATTTTGTATACTTAAAATTTAATAAGGTAACGTATATTACTGCCCATTACAGAGTTATGCAAGGTTTGCCAAGGTGGCAAACGCTGAATCTGATCACTAGAGGTCCAGACAATAAATTTGATATATATAAAAACAAATGTTACACCACGTAGACCACTATCTCTCTTTTCTATGCCACTTATGGAGTCATATTTGCTCCACTATAGGTAGTCATATCCATCGCTTAATTTACTATTTTGACAATAAAATTTGGCGAGCAGAACAATCAAACCTAGTTTCTGAAGGTTTAGACTATTCAAAAATACATTCAAACTAAGTATAGCAGAGGGTGCCACCTCCGACCCTTATTTTGGCAAGATAGGCGATTTTGGCTCCTAGAGTATATGCTTTTGTGTATACAAAAATTATTATGACAATTTGAACACAAGTTTCACAGTAAAAGTTCTTGCACACTTGCAAATGCACTAAAGTCAACGGGAAAACTATTTTGAGGGAAGACTTGGCTGTACCATAGTCTGACCGTAGCGGCACATAAAGATAGGCACATAAAGATAGAAAACATTTTTAGCGATTAACTAGATGATTTGAGCCGCGACACGACAAAACCAACAATGTGGTTGTGCATCGAGCGCAGACTCAGATCAGCCTGGACATCCGCCCAGTTTGATCAGACTCTTTGTTAAGTGCTCAAATGATAGCTTAGGGTCTAAGCTACCTCCATGCGGACAGCGAAGACTCTGATCAGACTGGGCGGATGCCCAGGCTGATCTGAGTCTGCGCTGGGCGCACAACCACATTGTTGGTTTTCTCGTGTCGCGGCTCATTTACGCATTGGGATAAAAATAAGTCTCAATGCAGAACCTCCCTTTCGGTAAGTGTGTACAAATTGCCATAATGATTTATGTACTGGAAAGAAACCTAGGCCTGTATACTTTGCACATGATAATGGAAAACCTTTTGGTAAGCATGTTTTGATAAGACTAATATGATTTTACATACAGGGGAAAATCGACGATTTACCTCTAACTTTTTGCATACTGGAGACATACCTTAGTCTGAACACAATGCATTGAAGATTTACATGCTGGAGAAAAACCTCACTGTATACAGAGCCACACATTTGATATGATAAATGGGAAGACAAGAAAACCGATCATGTGTGCATAGACTAAGCTATTGATCTATGTGTTCGGGATAGTCTCAGTCTGAAAAACGTGCCACATAATAATGGAAACAATATATATTAACCAAATACTTTACGTACAGGGGACATCCGAAGTTTACATACAACCTTGTAGATTCAAACCATACTCTGATTACATAGTCACACAGTAATGGAACACCATTGATAGACTAAGCTAATGTAGTAATGATTTATATGCTAAACACAAACCTTCATCTGAACATATTGCCACATAATAATGTACACCTTTTTAGCAAGTATAGATTAACCAAATTATTTACATGCTTGGAAACAACCTTAGTCTGAACACAGAGTCAGGATGTACATATCAACTTAAGGATTACATAATAGAGAGAAATTTGATCTGTAACGTCTGCACACAATACTGGAAAACCGTTTGGCAAGCATGTACAGATTAGCCTGATTATTTGCATACTGTATACCATCCTTAGTCTGTAATTTGATTGGTCCGATCAGACCCTTCGCTAAGCGCTTAAAGGGTAGCTAAAGGTCTGAGGTACCTCCATGCCGACTGCGAAGACCCTGGTCAGACAGGGCGGAAACCCAGGCTTATCTGAGTCTGCGCTGGGCGCACAACCACTTTGTTGGTTTTCTCGTGTCGCGGCCCATTTATTTGATATAGTTGAAAATCTACAGATTAACCTAGTAAATTATACTGGAACATCTTTATTCCGACGGCTCCATAAAGAAGACAAACCTTAGACTGAACACAATGGCATATACATATAAAAGGAAAACTGTTTGCAGCTTCGTTACAGTGCATGTATAGATTAACTAATATTTACATACCGCATACCAGGTATACGATAGAAATGAATTAACGCCGGTGAATCACTCACAAAGTATGACGGGCTTTATATTAGGTTTCTGCGGGATTTGCTGGTGTTTACAGATCGATAAAATCACAAAAAGGACATTCATTGCTACAATTCCAATTTTGTCCGCCATCTAAATTTTGTTTTTCGGCTGCATAGTCCATCTGTCTGCTACAGTGGGCGGATTGACAGCATTTGACAAAACTAGTGACCCATAAGCGCGCCAGAATATTCCATCTGTAATTACAAACGGCTTTGTTTTGAGTTTCCATTTTACAAATTTTATGCCTGAAGAGTCGAGAAGACTCCAAAATAGTCTATGTTTCAAACAAAAACTGTCAAGGGGACCACCATTTGTTATATGGAGCCTCCAGTGGTTGGGGGAGAGGAAAATCTAGATGTGTCAAACTGATTGTTGCAACCTAAAAGCAAACCTAGTCACATATCAAAAGGTTCTAATATTAAAGGATATTGGAAATGCATTGTATAAGCCAAGAGTATAAACTTAATTTAAAACTTTGATGCAAGTGTTAAAGTCTTTGACCTTGACCTTAGGTCAGCAGCAGCACCCAGACTTACCTGTTGCAACCCAGAATTACACTTAGTCACTTATCAAAACATTCCACTGAAGAAGAGTTGAAATATCCCAGCAGGCACACAAGGTTGAATCAACATTGAATCAACCTTGATTCAACGTCGTGACATTGAATCAAGGTTGATTCAACATTGTGTGCCCAGTGGGATACATGTAAGCAAACGATAAAAAACTTTCATGCAAAACTTAAACATAAAAGTTAAATAAACTTAAGACCAACATCTATCATTACACCAAATATGACCTTAACCCAACAGAGGGTCTGTAAAATATGAGATCTTAAAAACTTGAACACAAATGTTTACTGACAAATGGATGGACGGACAGACAAACAAATGAATGGGCATCTGACAAAAGCTTTATATCTCTCGACATACTGCGTGTGCTGGGAGTATAATAAAAAGGCCAATCAACATTCTAAAACGATAGGATGATGAATGTAGTTGTTGAAGGAAACTCTCTAAAAGTGTACATGTTCCGTCCTGATGGCCAAAAGTCCTATCAAAGATGTACCTGACTGTTTTTAAAGTTCAGGTATTATCCTTTTACCCAGGGAAGAAATTATGGATTCATTTCCTTGAACCTGCTAGGGAACATCGTTGCTAGGACTGGAAAAGCCTTATCCTTTTGGAGAAAATGTTGAAGAGGATGGGTGAATAACAGCATCCTCACATGACTCCATTGGTTGTTCTGAATCTCCCATTCTCCAGATATGGTAACAAATCTTGTGTTTAAAAAAATATCAGTCATGGTCTCCCAACATTACACGCTGAGGAGAAACCGTAATCTGAATGTAGAGCCACATTAAACATCAGACAAACATTGGTGAGAACACAGTGTCATTATATGTACAAATTAGAAACACGACTATAACATACAGAATTACATACTGGTGACGAACCTTAGTCTGAACACATCGACTTATGATAACGAAAACCTTTTCTAAAGTGTGCTTTAGCCAATATGTAGATTTACCATAAGGATAAACAGACTGGTGACAAACCTTAGTCTAAAACACATTGCCACATAATAATGGAAACCTTCATACTGCTGAGAATTCTTAATCTGAACACAGCGCCACCAAATAAGGGAACACTTTTGCTAAGAATTTTTTAGCCAATATGTAGATTAAATAAGGCTTTACATTCTGGTGACAAAACTTAGTTCAAACACAGCGCCACAAAGGGATATTTTGCTAAGTGAGCTTTCGCCAATATGTAAATTAATATAAGGTTTTACATTCTGGTGACAAAACTTAGTCCAAACACAGGGCCACAAAGGAAACCTTTGCTAAGTATGCTTTAGCCAATATGTAGATGAATTTGAGGATTTACCTACTGGTGACAAACCTTAGTCTGAAAATAGTGCCACAATATAATGGAAAGCTTTAGCCAAAAGGTAGATTAACATAAAGATTTACATGTTGGTAACAAACCTTAGTGTGAACACAGCGCAACAAAGTAATGGAAACCTTTTGCTAAGTATGCTTACGCAATATGTAGATTTTTCTTCAAGGTTAACATAATGGTGACAAACCTTAGCATGTAGATAAGTATAAAAATTTACAAACTGGTGAGAAGCCTTAGTCTTGGGAAACCTTTGTTAAGTATACTTTCAGCTGCGTACATTGGCAAAGTTTCTGTGACAATGTAGGTTTGCCATAGAAAAATGTGCTTGTGTGAATGCCAAAATATGACAGTGTTTCTGTGACAAATATATATGGTAAAGCTACTTCAATAAATTAAATGTCTGTGTAAACGGAGAACTTTGTGAACACTGCAGCAAATATTTCATTGCCAAAGTTTATTTGACAAAGACTCTATGCCACACTTTCTTAAAAAAATAATTTGCTCCCTTTAAACGCAAAATCTTTGTCATACTTTCGTTGTTAAAGTTTCCGTGACATAGAAACTTTGCTCGTGTGAAAGAGGCCTTATCCGTCATGTAGATGAGTATAAGAATTTACATACTGGTGACAAACCTTAGTCTAGATACAGCACTACATAATAATGGAAATCTTTGCTAAGTACGTTTTAGCCCATATGTAGATTAACATAAGGATTTACATACTACTGACAAACCTTAGTCTGAACACAGCGCCACATGATAATTGAAATTTGCTAAGTATGCTTTAGACTATATGTAGATTAAGATAAGGATTTACATACTGGTAAAGTATGCTTAAGCCAAAATGTAGATTTAAATTACATACTGGTGACAAACCTGAGTCTGAACACAGTGCAAACAAGGAAACCTTGCTAAGGATGATTTTACCAATATAAATATAAACATACAGAATTACATACTGGTGACGAACCTTAGTCTGAACACATCGACTTATGTTAACGAAAACCTTTTCTTAAGTGTGCTTTAGCCAATATGTAGATTACCATAAGGATAAAAAGACTTGTGACAAACCTTAGTCTAAAACACATTGCCACATACTTATGGAACCTTCCTAAATCTCATACTGGTGACAATTCTTAATCTGAACACAGCGCCACCAAATAAGGGAACACTTTTGCTAAGAATTCTTTAGCCAATATGTAGATTAAATAAGGCTTTACATTCTGGTAAAAGAAAATTAGTTCAAACACAGCAAGACAAAGGGATATTTTGCTAAGTGAGCTTTCGCCAGTATGTAAATTAATATAAGGTTTTACATAGTCCAAACACAGGGCCACAAGGGAAACCTTTGCTAAATGTGCTTTAGCCAATATGTAGATTAATTTGAGGATTTACCTACTGGTGACAAACCTTAGTCTGAAAATAGTGCCACAAAATAATGGAAATCTTTGCTAAGAATGCTTTGGTTAAATTAAAGATTTACATACTGGTAACCAACCTTAGTGTGAACACAGTGCAACAAAATAATGGAAACCTTTTGTTAAGTACGCTTACGCAATATAGAGATTTTTCTTCAAGGTTAACATAATGGTGACAAACCTTAGCATGTAGATAAGTATAAAAATTTACATACTGGTGAGAAGCCTTAGTCTTGGGAACCCGTTGTTAAAGACCGGGAATGGAGTATAAAAGAAATCCCAAGCATAAGATGGCCACTTTGTACCCACCTCCTGAGCTGTGTACACTGTTGCTCCAGAACAAACATTTTGAAAATAAAACATGACTTACCTAACAGATTTTGATAAAAGTTGGCAGAAATATTCTTTGTCTTATTATCCATAAACCATGAAAAAGTTACTCCAAAATAATATCTCCATATACACTTTTCAGAAAATTATCTTTTTGCTGTCTGCTAGAAAATTTGAATTTGCCTCTTAGTGATTGACAGTTCTACCATTGGCTGCAGAGCTAATCAGATACTAGCTGTGGAATGACTCATACACACTAGTTTACCTATCTTGACATCTGGCGGGGAAATATCGCATGGCAGTAAACTAGGCTAAACATGCATCAAATGCTTGTCTTTTGATCCTGTCAATGTTATATACAAATTATATCCTTTTGACATTGACAACAGTGTAACAAACTCTACATCATGTTTTTTTTTATTCCCATTAATGGCCAAGATACAGAGCTCCTGCTGGAGCATTCCACACACCTCAATGGAACAAACATTTATATTTCTCAATTCTTAAACGATGATTTCTTGTGCTCACTAAATGCAAGTTATAGTGGCCAAATAAAGCTTCCACAGTATGAAGAATATTCTTGTGTTACTTCCAAGGTTAATCTCATCTTGGTAGCTTATACAAATAATGCATTTATCCTCTTTTCTTTTATTTATAAACTGATAACAAGTCTGAGTCTAGCAGTAATTACAAGCTGTGTTTATTTTATGAAATAGGTTCTAGAATTACAGAAAGAAAGCCCATTTTTCTTGGGGGTTGTTTGTTGTCTCAAATTTTGCATGAAGCCTTCTAAGATATAAAATACTGGAAAAAAAATAAATTTCTGGAGTTGCATTTTCATTTAAATGCATATGAAACGTTATTTGTTTATGAACTTCACAAAGAAATGATATGCGCTTATTTCATGAATCCCCTACCCACCCCTAGTTATCTGCTTTAGTGAATGAGTCCTGGTTCTGGCATTCTAAGGGTCATTTGTATCAAGGTTACACATGGATAGGCAAAACGCTAGAAATAGATCAGCTTCTTTCAGAATTGAAATTCCTGTGGATAGTTTAAAAAATGAAAACCTGAAAAATGATTTTAATGGGAATACTGGAGTAATATTCTTAGTAAAATGTGAGTATAATATCCTTCCTAGCAGACGACTTCTTTGTTTTGTTTACATCAGATAAAATTACTCATACAGAATCTTTCCCACGCTGATAAGCTCCTCCTTCTTCTCCATATCGGCTTAATGGTTTACCACCCGGTAAATTGAATTTCTGAGCTCCGGTCTTTAAGTATGCTTTCAGCTGCGTTTACATGGGCAAAGTTTCTGTGACAATGTAGGTTTGCCACAGAAAAATGTGCTAGTGTGAATGCCAAAATATGACAGTGTTTCCTTTTAACAAATATATACATGTATGGTAAAGCTTCTTCAAAAAATTAAATGTCTGTGTAAACGGAGAACTTTGCTAAAGATTATGTTACAAAGAACTTTGCTATAAGCGTGGATATGTGACAAACATTTTGTTTCATTGCTGCATTGGTCAGCTTTGCGAAACAAGTATGTGGACTGTGACAACATTGGCCCTTTACATGGATAAAGTTTATATGTCCAGAAAATTTTGACGAAGAAGATTTGGTAGTGTGAACACTGCAGCAAATATTTCATTGCCAAAGTTTATTTGACAAAGATTCTATGCCACATTTTCTTTAACAAATAATTTGCTCACTGTAAATGCAAAATCTATGACATACTTTAATTATTAAAGTTTCCCTGACATAGAAACTTTGTAGTGTGAAAGAGGCCTTAGCTGTCATGTAGATTAGTATAAGAATTTGCATACTGGTAACAAACTTTAGTCTGGATACAGCACCACATAATAATGGAAACCTTTCCTTAGTACGCTTTAGCCCATATGTAGATTAACATAAGGATTTACATACTGGTGACAAACCTTAGTCTGAACACAGCGCCACATGATAATTGAAATTTGCTAAGTATGCTTTTGTCTATATCTAGATTAAGATAAGGATTTACATACTGGTGACAAACCCTAGTCCGAACACAGCGCCACATGATAATTGAAATTTGCTAAGTATGCTTAAGCCCAAATGTAAATTTAAATTACATACTTGTGACAAACATGAGTCTGAACACAGTGCAAACAAGGAAACCTTTGTTAAGGATGCTTTTACCAATATGACGATAAACATACAGAATTACATACTGGTGATGAACCTTAGTCTGAACACATCGACTTATGATAAGAAAACCTTTTCTTAAGTGTGCTTTAACCAATATGTAGATTACCATAAGGATAAACAGACTGGTGACAAACCTTAGTATAAAACACATTGCCACATAATTATGGAAACCTTCCTAAATTTCATACTGGTGACAATTCTTAATCTGAACACAGCGCCACCAAAAAAGGGGCCACTTTTGCTAAGAATGCTTTAGCCAATATGTTGATTAAATAAGGCTTTACATTCTGGTGACAAAAATTAGTTCAAATACAGCGCCACTAAGGGATATTTTGCTAAGTGAGCTTTCGCCAATATGTAAATTAATATAAGGTTTCACATTCTGGTGACAAAACTTAGTCCAAACACAGGGCCACAAAGGTATGCTTTAGCCAATATGTAGATGAATTTGAGGATTTACCTACTGGTGACAAACCTTAGTCTGAAAATAGTACCACAAAATAATGGAAATCTTTGCTAAGAATGCTTAAGCCAAAAGGTAGGTTAAATTAAAGATTTACATGCTGGTAACAAACCTTAGTGTGAACACAGTGCAACAAAATAAAGGAAACCTTTTGCTAAGTACGCTTTAGCCAATATGTAGATTTTTCTTCAAGGTTAACATAATGGTGACAAACCTTAGCATGTAGATAAGTATAAAAATTTACAAACTGGTGAGAAGCCTTAGTCTTGGGAAACCTTTGTTAAGTATACTTTCAGCTGCGTTTACATGGGCAAAGTTTCTGTGACAATGTAGGTTTGCCACAGAAAAATGTGCTTGTGTGAATGCCAAAATATGACAGTGTTTCTGTGACAAATATATATGTTAAATTTACTTTAATAAATTAAGAACTTTGCTATAAGCGTGGAAAATGTGACAAACATTTTGTTTCATTGCTGCATTGGTCAACTTTGCAAAACAAGTATGTGGACGGTGACAATGTTGGCCGTTTACAAGGATAAAGTTTATATGTCCAGGTAACTTTGACGAAGAATATTTGGTTGTGTGAACACTGCAGCAAATATTTCATTGCCAAAGTTTATTAGACAAAGATTCTATGCCACATTTTCTTTAACAAATAATTTGCTCCCTGTAAACACAAAATCTTTGTCATTCTTTCGTTATTAAAGTTTCTGTGACATACAAACTTTGCTTGTGTGAACGAGACCTTAACCATCATGTAGATTAGTATAAGAATTTACATACTGGTAACAAACCTTAGTCAGGATACAGCACCACATAATAATGGAAACCTTTGCTAATTATGCTTTATCCTTTATGTAGATTAACATAAGGATAAACAGACTGGTGACAAACCTTAGTCTGAACGATAATTGAAATTTGCTAAGTATGCTTTAGCCAATATGTAAATTAACTTAAGGATTTACATACTGATTACAAACCTTTGTCTGATCACAGTGCCACAAAATAATAGAAACCTTTGTTGAGTATGCTTTAGTCAATATGTAGATTAACATTAGAACTTACATACTGGTGACAAACCATAGTCTGAGAACAGTGCTTAGGTTTGTGAAACATGCATATATAAACTCCGTTCATTAATTCTGAAACTGGGTTTTTTCGCTGCTCATACTTTTATAATCTAATCAATCCAGGTAAGACTGTGCATAGTGTTAAAACTCGACTTCCCCCTATTTCTCATCAATGTGTCCTATGACTCTGTCCTTTGTAGGATGCTGGGCTAACCTGCACAAAACTGCAAAAGACAGATTTTCAACCCAAGACTAAGTCCATCGGACAGGTTGGAAACGCCTTTTAATACCATATAAAGTGGTCGCTATAAATAGTTTCGTGTACGGGTGGGATTAGTATTCTAACAGATGCTATGGGCATGCGAAATCAGTCAGCGTGACAACAAGCTTGTCATCCAGATAATTTGTTCTCAATTTGAAATTGATTACACCGCATAAATTCACACTGGACAAGGCTTTCAGCGTTTCATCATGCATGTATCGTGCATAGTATTGCCACCGGCAAACAATGTCTTAACGACGTCACTTTCATCATCAGTGCGACGTAACGATGTTCACTGGCTTTATTTTAACGCATATATTACAGCTTTCCACAGTATGTAATAAAGTTCTTAAGCCCCAAAACATTTATTACCAATGTTGCGTTAAAACTGCAAAGTGAATTACAAGGACAAAAGGACCAAACCATGCACCTCTCAAACTTATTACAGCTCCCCTTAATCAGTCTATTCCTCCTTCTTACCCCCCCCCCCCCCCCCCCCCCCCCATCTAAAGAATAATAAAATAATCTCCCCCAAACAACTTTAAACCCCTCCCCTCAATCAGGCTACCATCCAGAATCCCACACCTCGGCATGACCCCTTCCCAAACCTCCTTATTCAATCTACCCCCGCCAATAAATCACAGGAATAAGAAAAAAAGTTCGGCTAATTTTAAAGGCCCCATTGCTCTTTCAATGGTAAAAAAATGTATGAAAAAAGTTTGTGGAGAGGTATCGCTGCAAGCTTATCACTACAGGTTCGTCATTGTAAATGATCGCTATTTTCCAGGTTTAATTATGTAAAACTTCCTTGAGTTTCATATAAAAATGTTTTAAAATGTTTTGAGTTTCATTAAAAAAAGGTTTTAAAAATTATTTGGGTCATTTTAGTCGGCAATTATAATGAACTACTTTCGATTTCATAAACTTGAATTAATTGGTAAAAATACAATGTACTAGAGTGGTGTCCCCGTTCACTTTCCCGCTCCTGTTTATCTTGAATCGCTCGACGGGAGCCAGTAAAGGAAATCGTCTTTAATGGAAAATACCAAGTAACTACGTGAGCTACATTTTTCAGGTTTAGGGTTTTAGGATTAAAAATCAGACCCAGTTTCTTTACCTTATTTTGAATACTTGTATTTGTCTGTGTCATATTTTCTCAGGAAACTATCAAAAGTAGTATAGGTCTACATATAAACAATGGGACAGTTGTATCATCCGACTCAGAAGCGAACTTCAGGCCTATAAACATCCCTGCAAATATTTATTTATTTATTTTTTCTTCCTTCTATAAAGGTCTTCTTGCATGTATATATACATATATATATAAAAAATCACACTAACGAGATGGAACGTCTGTAAATAATTTAATTTTCCCTATGCATTTCACTGTATAAGATCATCAGGGGAATAATGGCGTTGTATACATAGTAACGGCGTTATACCGTTACGTTATTGTGCACATATATTTATGACGTCATTTGAAACTGTTCAGTAATGGATTAAAAGTGTTTATGAAATGTTTTTCCATGTTTAACCTAGCTGAAACGTTTTCCGTAAACAATTTGTAAAACGGGAATATTTTAAATTTTGGTTCAGTTTTGCAACAGTCGTCTAAATGTTTGCTTACTGGTATTTGTCTTACCGAGGGGTCTCTAATCTGTTGCTTGTGTACTGTTACCCTATTTCTTAGTTTGTCACCAGTTTGGCCTATATAGTATTCGCCGCATCCATTGCACGAAAGAGCATATATTACATTTGAAACTGTACATGACATTGACGTCTTCACTGTAAATATTTTACCTTTAAAATTGAATTGGTTGCCTTCTATCAAATATGGGCATAAACCACATTTAGCTGATTTGCACTTTTTGACTTCTGCCTTCCTGGTGTTAAAGTTAGATCTAATTAAAAGACCTTTAAGGTTTTTTGGTTGTCTTTTACTTTTTATAATTCTAGTATTTTTTAAAATTTCACTCATGGTATTGTCTTCCTGTAAAATCGTTAGATTGTTTTTTAATATACCAAACATTTCTTTGTTTTGAGGATTGCAAGTGGATACATAAGGTAGAATATTACTTCTTTCTTTCGTTTTGGGGGTTAAGCATTCTTTTCTGGACATTGACATAGCTTTTTCTATTCCTTTGTTAATTACAGTTTTAGGGTAGTTTCTGTGGCGCAATGCTGTTCTTAGGTCTGACATTCGTTTTTGTGTCAAAGTATCATCGGACACTATCGTTCTGATGCGTTTTGCTAAATTAAATGGAACATTTACTTTGGTATGCTTTGGATGACATGAAAAGAAATTTAAGTATTGTTTTGAGTCTGTCTTTTTATAAAATATATCTGTTTTAATAGTGTATTTATCTTTTATTACCAGTACATCTAAAAATGGTAACTGCTTTTCATTTATTTCCATTGTGAACCTTATGTCTGGGTGTAGTTGATTCAGATGTACATGAAAAGATTTTAATAAGTGTAGATCTTTCTGCCAAAAGATGAAACAATCATCTAAACATCTTTTCCAGATTTCTTTCACAAAACTGGAAATTTCTATACCATAACTCTCCTGCAGTTTAGTATATAGTTTTTGCTCCAGAAATCCGAGGAAGACAATACCATGAGTGAAATTTTAAAAAATACTAGAATTATAAAAAGTAAAAGACAACCAAAAAACCTTAAAGGTCTTTTAATTAGATCTAACTTTAACACCAGGAAGGCAGAAGTCAAAAAGTGCAAATCAGCTAAATGTGGTTTATGCCCATATTTGATAGAAGGCAACCAATTCAATTTTAAAGGTAAAATATTTACAGTGAAGACGTCAATGTCATGTACAGTTTCAAATGTAATATATGCTCTTTCGTGCAATGGATGCGGCGAATACTATATAGGCCAAACTGGTGACAAACTAAGAAATAGGGTAACAGTACACAAGCAACAGATTAGAGACCCCTCGGTAAAACAAATACCAGTAAGCAAACATTTAGACGACTGTTGCAAAACTGAACCAAAATTTAAAATATTCCCGTTTTACAAATTGTTTACGGAAAACGTTTCAGCTAGGTTAAACATGGAAAAAACATTTCATAAACACTTTTAATCCATTACTGAACAGTTTCAAATGACGTCATAAATATATGTGCACAATAACGTAACGGTATAACGCCGTTACTATGTATACAACGCCATTATTCCCCTGATGATCTTATACAGTGAAATGCATAGGGAAAATTAAATTATTTACAGACGTTCCATCTCGTTAGTTTGATTTTTTATATACAGAGTTCTGGTTCCGGACATTATTTTTGTATTTTTACCTATATATATATATATATATATATATATATATATATATATATATATATATATATATATATATATATGTTCGTGTCACAGGGTAGAGGTCGGAGTGGTAGAATAATCAAGGGAATAGTTTGTTGAAAAGAAGCGGGGGTGGGGGGGGGGGGAGCTGCAGGGTGTGTCTAGAGAGGCTAGGTTGGCGGACTAGGTACCACAGTTATTACCCAAATGACCAGCGTGATACCCACGTGGAATGTATCTGAATATGTATGACTTGAGGCTGTCAATTTTCATCAAATGGTCTTAGTTTGCGGACAGGTTTTTGAAATCTGCTGTTTCGTGCACGTAACTGCAGCATCAGGCGCCAGGCTAAGATACATGAGACCTTAATGAGAAATCTGCGGAAGTCGAGCTTTATCACTATGCATAGTCTTACGTGGATTGATTAAATCATAAAGGTATGAGCAGCGAAAAACCCAGTTTCAGAATTAATGAACGGAGTTTAGATAAACTTTAATGCTGAGCACAGTGCCACAAAATAATAATGGCAACCTTTTGCTGAGTATGTTTTATTAACAAATATGCAGATAACATAAGAATTTACATACTGGTGACAAACCTTAGTCTGAAAACTCTGCCATATAATGGGATACTGTTTGCAAATTTAGTAAAGTGTGACCTTCCAATGTGCATAATATTGTAAAGAATAAACTTAAGTCTGAAAATTTTGGGGAAATACGTTTTTAGAAGCATGTAGATTTACATAAAGATTTCTATACTGGTGACAAACCTTAGTCTGACCACACTGCCATATCAAACAGGGATGCTGTTTTTAACGTATGTTATGCATGCACATATGTCTTTAAGACCAAAAATATTATGTCATTTTCGGTAACGTTCGGAAATGTTAGTCTGCAAATAGTGTAAAAATGAAATAATTGCAACAAAATAACTGCAAAAAAAGGTTGAATTATGGATATTATATACAAATCTTGTAGAAAATTCTGTAACTAATGTGAGGTAAGTGTTTCTTGCAAATTCCCCTCAGCTGTGTGGACCTGCGACAGTGTTTACCTGAACATTTGTTTTTAAATACTGACACATGCTGAAAAAGCATGGACTTCATGTTTTGGAACATCTTTGTCACACTGATAGATGGGAAGTTTCTCAAATGTTGAAAAGAAATGTTGTTTACAAAAATGACATCAGAAATGGCATAATCTTTGATCTTCCATTCACGCTAAAAATGTGCAACGTAAGCGGCCGCGTAATGTTACCGGACTCAAGTGTATATAGTTATTTAATGATTAGCAACAAACCTTTGTCTGAACACTGTGACAACTGACAAACGTACTGGTGACAAACCTTAATGTGAACTGACTCAGATGAGCCTACTGATTTACATTTGGATTACAAACTTTAGTCTGATCATTTAGTTATTTAATAATCAACATAATGGTGACAAACTAGTCTGAACACTGTGACTATTGATTTACATGTATTGCTGTGAATTATAATAATGATGTACATATTGGTGGCAAGCCTTAGTATGACCAACCACACTGCCAGCTATGTTTTTTGCAACAACAATAAACATCCTCATGTAAGTTAGTTCTTGGTCTTGGGTGCATAGTGATAACATGTTGTATACATGTACATGTATGTTCATAGCGGACAATTTTTTATATATTAACCATTTTGAAAAAGGTCATGAGCTTGTTGCATTGTGAATACTTTTATTTTAAATCTTTTGTAAACTTTGTGTTCTTGTGGGAATTAAAGACATGCTAAATTAAACATTGCCAACAATGTACAGTGACTCTATTACATGTGAGGGTATAAAACAAAAAAGTAAAACAGATTTAACACAGTTTAGCATTATTATTCTTCACTTGTGGAACAAAATAGTACATATAAACAAGCCCAGGTATACATTAACAAAAGCCAACATATTACTATGATTTTCTAACTGAACATAAAATAACCACGTAACTACTGTCAGAGTAGATCACAGACCTCCAGATAAGTCAAATCACTGGAGTGAAAATTTTGACATTTTCTTTTCTTTAATTTTCATTGTGTTGTGTTATCCCATTAGCATTGTCTCACTGATGAAAGTCTAGTAAGAGCCACAGCATATGCTAATGCGACTCTAATGAGATACCCTAATGTGCTTAAGTATTGGGAAACCAAAAACCATTAATTTTCCATTTGTCCCAAATGGAAAATTAATGGTTTTAGGTTTCCCAATATTCAAGCACATTAAGGTATCACTAATTAAGCAGAAATAAAATTCCACTCCCAAAATGTCCACTTATCTGAAGCTCTATTGGTCTTTATGTATTCCTACCACAGTCCAGAATTTGGTAATTTAAAAGCTACAGAAGTTCAATGTCTCTGTAAGTGACAATTATACTGTAGGATTTAAAATCCGATACTGAAACAGTTAAATTATAAACAGATAAATGAGCAAGCTTAAAACCATTCAGTAACTAAAAGACTGGTATTATAAACATATTACGCACGAGCTTCATTTAAAATTCAGAAATATGCCTGATGAAATGAGGATGGAGTGCTTATTTGTCAAAAAAAAAAAAAAAATGGATTGCACTGTTTTTAAAATTTTCAAAAGCCTTTTTATTGTTTATTTTTTCTTGAAATTAGTGTACACATCTGCTGAGGGTGGGGACTGGGTGAGTGGGAAGGTGTATCTCCAAAAGAATGGACTGCAGTATTTTGTACATTCTCAAATACACATTTTTTGGTCTTTTCTAGAAAATCATTTCATGTATTTGCTGGGGTAGGGATAAGGCAATTGCAGGAATATTTTTATATAATTTTCATAAGTAACATTTGGCAGCATAAAAGAAGGCTGCTGGATAAAGATACTGTCCACAAGTTAAACTCGCTAACAGCATTGTTTTATTTTATCTGAATACTAGTGGCTGACGAATAGCACTATGTGTGCAGAAAAAAAAACTTGACTGGTAAAAAGATTCCTTATGGCATGTGCAAATGGGAAAGATTCTGATAAGCCTGCATATCTATACAGTCTGATCAGTATTCCCTTATTGCATATGCCATCTACTGTACGTAGTTGGTTATAAGAAGGAAGCTTATCCTTCCAAAATTTCAGCAAATATATGAGCCGTGACACGAGAAAACCAACAATGTGGTTGTGCGCCCAGCGCAGACTCAGATCAGCCTGGGCATACGCTCAGTTTGATCAGACTCTTCATTAAGTGCTCAAAGGGTAGCTAAGGGTTTAAGCTAACTCCATGCAGACAACGAAGACTCTGATCAGACTGGGTGGATGCCCAGGCTGATCTGAGTCTGCGCTGGGCTAGAGGTGCAATGATTCTCTTCGATGCATCGAAAATCCGGTTCGCAAGGGCCGATTCGATTCCGATAACAACTCCACTAATTTCGATTCGATTCACAACCCCCCGCATGGGCCCTCAATTAAAACGGAAGTCCGTGTTTTAGACCCGCTCTTAATATTATAACGCTGTTTATAACGTAACGTACGATTGGTCAGTAATAATTAGGTCATCCAATCAATACGGGTGTTTCGTTTCCTTATTGGTAGGGTTATCAAAATGGCGTCTAACGATGAATCGCAGAAACCTGTGCTCAAAGATGCACCCCTAAAAGGGTTCGAATTTAGACTCGCATTCTCGCAAAATGCGACCAAAATTTACACACTGCGAGTCCAAGAAACCACCACTTGCTTTTCTTTGCGAGTGTAGTTTTCTCGGCGCAAAGAACTAATCCGGAAGTGTAAAGTTTTTGTTTATGTGCAGAACAAGATGCGCAGTCGCAAACTCGTCTTGATCACCCAGGTGCTTGCCTTATATTGATTCCCCAATACAGTGCCCCGCGTCAAGCGTCTGTGACAACCCGCATTTGCAAGCGTCTGTTTTCAGTTTGATCAAAAAGCACATGTTCTCAAATCAATAAACATGGACAGAACGGCAAAACGGGGGATCAGGAAGAAAAACCTTCTGAAAATAAACCCATCAAGACTGACACTATGGGCCCAAAACCCCAAACTGTCCCTATAAAAACTGCACAGAAGTGGGAGAAAGAGCTCAGAGTTGCTTTGGAATATGAAACTAGTAGCTGTGAAGAGAACCTGGTAGGGTGTGTAGGCATGGCCCTTGTGAGGTAAAGCCTCATAAGCCCTCATTGGTAATTAAGATACTTTATATTGTCTCTCAGATAGGGAAAAACGGAGTATAATGAATGAGAATCACTAGGTCAATATGCCCTATTTTTTAAGCTAAAAAGACAGCCCACCCAGCTGGGATACATTACTAATTGCATAAACTAACAATACAGGGTATTTACTGGTACAATTACATAAAATTATGGCATTCAGAGAAAAAGCAAGTGGACTTCCTGTTTTAGCAAGTAGAAAAATTGAGCACTTGCTAAATTTAGCAAGTGAGAAAAAAAGTTAATTTCAAACCCTGCCTAAGATAAATAGAAGTGTAAATATAACAAAATAAAGTGATAAACATGATGAATTAAGGTAGCATAAAATCAATCATGAATCGAATCGAATTAATCGAATCGAGGTGTCTGAAATCGAAATCGAATCGAATCGGTCGTTGGGTGAATCGTTGCAGCTCTACGCTGGGCGCACAACCACATTGTTGGTTTTCTCGTGTCGTGGCTGATATTAATCTTACTTGTGTAATTCAGCTATAAAATGGATTTTTCTAATGGGTTTTTCTCCTGCAAAATAATCCCAAAGATCTAGATCCGTCTTCAAAGACATCTATATCTGTCTTCAAATATGGATCTAGATCTCTGAAACTGTTTTGGAATGGAGAATCCTTGTTTTATAATCAAAGAAATACAGAGAAAATCAATCCTTTTAGGATCCCAACTGAAACTGCTCATACATACTACCAATAAACATAGAAACCATAATTCTCCACTTCCCATATGAAGACATAACAAACTGATTTGCCCTTTTTCTTATCACTACAACCCCTATTTACATGAACATCTACTAAAAGCTAAATTTACAATGTACATTAAAAATTTACATGACCATTAAAAGGCATCACAGTATAAGGAACCACAAGCTTAAGCCATGTAAGCTGTCAATACCCATATTCTGTAGATTTGATAAAATTTGGTGACAAAATTCTGAATGAAAGCAAAATTTTTTAAGAAATATGGTACATTTTCGGAAAAAAAATCCAGACAGAAATGTCTGAGCATATAGCGCAGACAATGATCAGAATGGCCGGTCTGATAAAAATCTGCATTGCTTGCCAATGGTTATATGAGCAAGGACACAAGAAAACCAACAATGTGATTGTGCGCTCAGCGCAGACTCAGATCAGCCTGGGCATCCGCTCAGTTTGATCAGACTCATCGTTAAATGCTCAAAGGGTAGCTAAGGGTCTAAGCTACCTCCATGCGAACAGCGAAGACTCTGATCAGACTGGGCAGATGCCCAGGCTGATCTGAGTCTGTGCTGGGCGCACAACCGAACTGTTGTTTTTCTCGTGTCATGGCTCATATAAATCTTACCCTAACAAGACAACATGGCCCAGTTGTTCAAAGCATTGTCAGCCTTAACAAAGCCATTAGTCCAGGATTTGTTTAGTCTTCTATTACATACTGTATGTTATTACCATTTGATGAAAATTGTGAAAGCAAGAGCTCCTCACATTTTTTTCAGCAAAAAAAAGTTACTCTTTTGAGGTACAGTGGACCCTCTTTAGAACGACACCATTTGTTACCAAACATTTTGACGCTAAACTGAATTTGCTGATATAAAGAAATACAACAGCAAATTCTTTACAACGTCATTTTGATATGCACGAAATGGCTTTATTGTTCAAGAGATGTATTACATCTCTTGAACAATAAAGCCATTTCGTGCATATCAAAATTACATCTCTTGAACAATAAAGCCATTTCGTGCATATCAAAATTACATCTCTTGAACAATAAAGCCATTTCGTGCATATCAAAATTACATCTCTTGAACAATAAAGCCATTTCGTGCATATCAAAATGACGTTGTAAAGAATTGCTGTTGTAGTGAGTGCTGTTATAAAGAGGGTTGACTGTACAATGAAATATGAAGACTTTTACCATTACTGAGTTACGATGTCCAAATCATCCACTGAAAGTGTGGCCAAGCTTGTGGCAAATTATGCATTTCCCTTATGTGACACTTTTGGTCTCTCTATGTGACACACTAACACTACTCACTAAAACTATACGGGGTTAGTGATATTATTTACATGAATGTACAGAAGAGACCTGCTCTTTGAAATACAAATCAACATAAGCCAGTAAAATAATTACAGTAACACAGATATACATAATATATCATCATATAAAATGTTACAGTTATTAAGTTAAAACTACTAAAAGGCTAATTTTCATTTTATCACTTCTGTTATTTAGAGCCTTATGAAGTCATTACAATATGATACAGACATCTAATAAGCAATCTACATCTATGCCCACTATACATCTACCTTTTTTTAACAGTTTTTCCAATTTTTTTTTGTCTTGTTCCATAACCCCAGATAAGTTGAATTCTCGGAAACCAAAACTAAATATTTCTCCCACCTTTGCATATATAAGATAGGCCCTCAGCTCATATAAGAAACTTCTATCTTACACCTGGCAACATCTTTCTTCTATTAGCAACCAGACTTTTTCAATTTTTGACTAATATTTTAATTCTAAATGAATAAAATGGACAGGCAAGCATGTCGGATGATGTTTGATAACAGATCATAGGTTTGTGACGTCACCCAATTTTAATGAAGTCACTAAAACTGGTTTTAAACGTCCCTAGCAAACTTGATGCGCGTGACGTGAGAGGCCAAGCTGCATTTCGTTTTCGCCCTCTGGAAGATAGAATAGTCCACCTATCATGTTTTCCGTCTATTTTTAAGGTGCAAACTATGTTTACACCCATTTCAGGACCCGATAAACACAATGGGCTGCTCAAAATTTACTTTAAATCACTGGTTAAAAAGTTAAAATTTTCATGTTCTGAAGCCTAACCCGACTTAAGGTTTAAAATCCGCTAACAGTGGGAGAAAAATAACCCATCATGAGCCAGTCCATGTAGGATAGGTAAATCTCACCCTCTGGGTCGGAATTTCAACCAAGGACTCGGCAAGCCTCCTCCCTGGTTGAAATTCTGATCCCTCCGGGTGAGATTTCCCTATCCTACATGGACACTCATGATGGATTGTTATATTGTTTTGCTATGTATAATACAGCTGACTCTCATTATCCCAAACACTGATATCTCCAGGTACAGAGCCCTAGATAAGAGGAAGTATTTGGTGATAATTAGAGATAATTTTGTTAATTCTGGATAAAAACATATGTTGTGACCCCTCATCTGAACCGTCTCGATGAGACGGTTCAGATGAGGTGTCACAACATATGGTTTTGATGAGAAATAAAGAAAATTATCCCTCAATTATCATCAAATACCCCTCTTATCTAGAGCTCTGAGGTAACATCTTATATCAAAGAATATAATTGGAATAAATTTCCATTTTTTTCATAACATTTCAGCTACTGTTATACATGTATCAAATTACTGAGACCAGAAAAGCTAATCTGAGATATCAGTAGTTTGAGATGGTTTTTGACTTTGAGATATCAAAAGCTCACTGTATTTGAAATGTGGAAGAGAAAACAAACATACTTTTGTATTTCCAAAAACCTGCCTTATCTGGAATTCAGTTGTTCCACATACCGTATACATGGTAATTTTCGCGGTGTCCCATTTTTCGTGGTATTTCGTGGTCACTAAGAAACCGCGAATATTAAAATCGCCAAAAATTTCCTGTTTCTTACAAAGTGTTTTCTGTAGACACAGAGTTCATATATTTTGTTTCTGTTTGCTTCGGTAGTTGCTGGTACTTTTCACTTGAGCCAGTTCTTTCATTAACCTGTGGCAGCCCTGCCACAGGTTAATGAAAGAACTGACTCGAGTGAAAAAGAAATAGTTTTGTTTTTCGAGCATGTTGCTAACCGCAAAAATTAAAAATCGCTAAAATTAATATTGATGTTTTTGACCCTTAACCGCGAAAATATGAAACCGTGAAAATTACCACATATACGGTATTAAAGGTTAATGGGTACACTTTCAAGGGAAGCAACTCTGAAGTTTTTATTTTTGCTTCCATTTTCAATGGGGGTTAACTCTTAATATAAAAGATTTGCTCCTCCAGAAGCAAATTCTTTACTTTAAGAACAGATCCCATTTTGGAAGTGCTTCAACTTCAAGGGAAGAAACGTGAAGTCACAAAAATTCTCCCCCTTTGGGAAAATGGCAGAAAAAAAAGCATGAAGGTGTATCCATACACCTTAAAAAGTCTAATAAAATAGTACTACATACATGTTATACTGATCTGCTATTGCTAACAGAAAATATTTGTAGCATGAAATTTTTGTGCGCTTTTTCGCATCAGAAACATTTAAAATAGACAGATCCACTTATATATGGATAAAAAACTATAAAGTGCTGGGCCCAGTTGTTCAAAACTAATAATTAGTTCATAAGACCTTTCAGTTTAAAACGTATTGTTTGCAAAAACACTGCAATCTTTTGCTGAGAAATGTGATGCACATATTTCAGCAAAAGATATAACCATACTTTATTTCATTTGTGTGTGCTATGAGCCTTAACAAATCCTTGACTAACAACCTCATTAATTTAGCAATGCTTTGAACAACTGAGCCCAGAGCTTCAAATCTATCATTTTTGTGAACCCACTTCACACACACAAGGGCTAAAATATATTAAAACTCTTGTTGCAGTAATTTCCATTTTTCAATGTTCTAAGCCACTACAACTGGCCATGCTTCTAATTGGCTAGCCCTAAGTCACATGACTAAATTCTTGCCACTGTTTGGCTAGGATAGCTTGCCTTATCACAATGTCTTTTCAAATAAATTAAAGACTATTGGCACATTATCTGTGACCTACTACTGACCTACTATTGACCGGGACAAAATTATGACAATTATCTGAGAATGATTTTTTTGACTATGCACATTTCACTCTCTAGTAATGATATAGAGGATATTTGACTTTTTCAGTGTAAGATCAATTTTTATTTCACCCAATGAACACCAAAAGCAGTATTTTCACGAGTGGCGAAGCCATGAGCGAAAATACCACTTGTGGTGTTCATGAGTGAAATAAAAATCGATCTTATACTGAAATAGTCAAATTTTCTGTTTCTTTTATGCTTTAAAAATGCAATAACTTAGGTTATTCCAATGTGTTAGCCATCAGGACAGAGACACAACCTTTTTTTTAGCCTTTTTATCGCCACATTTGATGCTTTCAGCATGTTTACTGGGTATGATAAGTAGCTTATCATTTCATTTTGATAAACAGATCTCAAGAAATTTGCTAAGGAAGAATGCCTACAGGAGACTTAGGCAGCCTGGTGTCAAGTGCACTACATTGTTACGTTGGCGAGTTTAGTGATGCATTAACGTCAAACTGATGTGCAAACATGCGTGACGTTATCTATGTCAGGCCGGATCAGGTTTGGTCAATTAATCAACAAATAAATGAGACTATTCCACAAAAATCAGCCCCCCCCCCCCCACCCCCCCTCAAAAACAAAAAGACCACCTCACAATGTTGAAATTAACGTTGACGAGGGCATTGCAATATATATTCCAACAGAAACTTTAGACCTCAAATATCTGCTGAAGAAATACAGATGAATTTCAGTATCGTCATTGTTCTCTGGAACTTATGACTTATTATGACTGTGTTAACCAGCATTGCGCCCCAGAACAGCCAGCTGCAGTAACATTTTCACAGCTTCATGAAAGTTTGAAACAGTGAGATTATCAGTTTCAATTTCATCAAGAAATCTCATGGAAAAGTATAAAAGAAACCCTATTCATTCGCTTACAAGACAGGTGTTTACCCTCCCAAAATAACCACAGATATGTAAATCAGTCTTGTGAAATTCAGCTTTTTCTCTTCTAAAACAACCCCAAAGATCTAGATCCATCCTATAACATGGATCTAGATTGTTGTGATTGTTCTGGAAGGGAAATATAAACATCTAATAACAGAAGATATATGGTATATATTGTATACCCATGATGTCATACTGCGATATCAGTGACATCAGCAATAACTGCAGGATGGCGAGGTTACAGATACCAGCAAGATGTACCATGAATATCACTGCAAGTGCAATAGGAAGCAGACATTGCAAAGTTCCATAAATAAATAATACTATTCAGTATTATTACATGTAATAATATTCAGGTAGACAATATTGCCAGATAATCTAAAAGTCATAATTATGCAGTTTTTCCTTACAAGTGCATCAGATAGAAACAATTTTAGTTCAAGATGATCTGTAAATAATAACATTAAACTGAGTATTTAAGTGAGTAAACATGACCGGGTATGATCAGTACTGTAATGACCCTAAATATTCAGACAGACAGGTCTGGGCAAACATTGTAGACCCAGATCAAACTGATCCTCAAGGAGCAGTTTGATCAAGGTCTACAACGTTTGCCATTCACTAAGCATCATTTAAATGCATTAACACATGTAAAATTCACTTTCTAAGAATTTTTTAACAATGATTGTCCGACTTTCGGGTGTCCAAAATTTTAGGGTCATTACGGTATGATCAAAAGCAGATTAAGAGGTTAGAGATTCATGTACATTTTTTGTTACACATTGTATTATCAATTTACAACTTTTTTCAAACTGAAGACAATATTACTCTCTTCTTTCAGTATGAAACACTTATAGGGTGAATGTTTACTTTCAAGGAGCAACTGTGTGCAATTTTCTTTTAAGCTTCACTTGTTGTTGGGACTGACTCTAAAAGAGGAATTTACTCCTCCTGAAGGGTCTAAATGGCCAGGGGCGGTATTCATAAAGCCACTTAAGTCATTGCTTTGCGGTTGCTAAGGCTAAATATCTATAAAGGAGATTCCCTACAACTAGGAAATTTGGTCTGGAGGAACAGTCTTTATAAGACTGTTCCTCCAGAGCAAATTTCATAGTTGTGGGGAATCTCGTTCAAAGAAATTTAGCCTTAGCAACAGCATAGCAACCACTTAAGTCGTTTTATGAATACGGCCCCAGGGAAACAAACAGAAAGTCACAATAGCTGTCTCCCTTTGTAAAAATTGGCATGAAATATAACTTAAAACTTATATGCCGAAAACAACATACTGTATTAATCCCATTAAACTCCCATGAGACACTGAATCTTAAGAAAGGGTGGGGGTGGGGTCAACTCTAAAGGGACAGAATTTTGTTCCTCCAGGAGCAAGAGGAGCAATTCTTTCCTTTAAGAGTAGATCTCATGACAAAGAGCAACCTCATCCAGAGAAACAAGCAAGAAGTTATACAATATTATTTTCAGAAAAAAATGTCATGGGGTTTTATTAGAGCAGGGGTGTTTATTAGGATTAAAACAGTATGTTGTAATGTGCAGAACCAGGTATTTATTGACCATTATTTGTATGTTCTTTATGAGCTTACACAACCTATAAAGGGCAAGGATCTGGAAAGACAAGGCCCACATCTAGCAGGAAACCCTCTATGCGGAAGTTCCAAAACTGCAATGTCTTAACCCAAATTTGAGAAAAGGTAAGATTTAAATATGTTGAGCATAGTTTGAACAATTCCTTTATGTATATGTTCTGATTGTTTCTTATTATCCTAAAAACCCATTAAGGTAAACTGGAACACTTTCAGGAGAAGTAACTGCTGTCATTTTAATTTTTCCTCCCACCTCACTGACAGTCAACTCTTAGAGGAAAAAAAATCCTTTCCATGAGAGCAGACCCCATTTTGGACAGGCCTCAGGGAAGCAAGCAGAAGTCACATGCTTGTCATCCTTTAAAAATAACAAAATTGTGTAGGTGTACCCATTCACCTTAGGTTAGAATCTGGGCTAGGGATGAATAAGACTTTTTCAGAGTCTGTGACAATTGGCACCCCATGTTAGGTGCCAAATGTCACAGACTCTCAAATTTTTTATATGTTTCCAATCTGAATTTGAAGGCAAACACTCTACCACGTCACTATAAAAGCCACCTTGTACCGCAAGGCAGCCCAAGTGTATAATATACCTAATTACCTGCACCTTCATATTAGGTAAAATGATTTGGATACTGCAACCGTTTTTGACAATGTATGCATCCATCCTCTAATTTAGCTTTTTATTTCTTCATGCTATACTCTACAAAACGACTGGCACCCACAGTGCACCCTGAGCAGTCTGATCCATGTCTTAACTGCCAGCCATGAAATCAGTCTTGTATTTAAGCTAACAGGGCATTGAGTTCTTGCTTATCTTAAGAATGCAGTGTAAAATATAAAAGAATCATTGAAGATAATATGACCTTGGGCTGAGTAAAAGTGAAAACTTTTGTTTAAAAGTTTACAATGGTTATTGAATTTCCAACCAAAATGATATTGCTTTTATGTGAAACATGAACAAATAATAACTAAAAGTTCTTATCTGAGATGTTATCTAAAATCAAAACAAAAATGAAAATAATGTTTGGTCAGTAGTCACACCATTCTTAAAGAATGTATAATTAGGTTAAGTGCTTGAACTATCCTTACCTATCATAATAATTAACATATTGTAAACAGAAAATTCAAATTGTAGGTGATTTTGTGACAAAACAGGTCTTAACTCTTTATTTGACTAGTGGACTTGTCCATCCTTACCAACTGGATGAATTCATTTCTAGTTTTAGGGCTTTTTGTGGAATCTGAACTGGGTCTGCCTTGTTTCCATATGTCCCCAAAACAGGTTTCCGGTCAACAAAGTGAATGCCACTTTCCATATCACCTGGGTGCATCTATGCGATCTGTTGTTCAAAGCTAATGAGCTTGTTAGTTAAAGTTACGTTCAAATTTCAAACATTAATATCCCAAGTACACTGATTTTTTTGGTTGAAAAAATGTGAGAACTTTTAAAAGCTTCTCACATTTTTCAACAAAAAATATCCGTGTATTTAGTTATAAAGTCATAAACACTTAAGGAGCTCACCTCTTAATGAGCTTGTTAAGCTAAAGATGCTTTGAACAACCGGGCCCTGGTCAAGGCAATCACACACAGTTTGTCCAGTGAACAACAAAGGTCCGGTAAATGTCATGACTAGACTGCAAGTATAGCCTAAACAAACCAACCATTAACATAACAATCAGCTGACTTCTTCAAACCACTTCAGAATTGCCATAATAAACTACTTTACAATCAATCGAGAAAGTAACCAAACTAAATTTTACATACTTTTCTCCTAAACATTAATTAAACATGCAAACATTTTCTTTGATCTGTCAGTTTTAAAACCATAAAATTATCTAGGTCAAGCACAAGGTATATGTATTCCATTACTAGTGTATTACTCAAGTCAGGTTAAGACCTTCAGACTGAAAAAAATTCTGAGGGTGACATTTTTTTCTTATATAATGTTGCATGATAAAATTTACCTAAAGGGATATATTAAAGTAATTCCCACAAAAATATTTACTGTATTGGAAAATAAAGAATAAAATTATAAAGCTTAAATTTAGGTTAAACTGGAAATAATGCAAAGCACAAGATAGCGATCTTTTTTTTTCTTATTTTCCTTCAATTTTTAATGGAGCCGTGACACAACAAAACCAACAAAGTGGCATGTGTGCCACATGCAGACTCAGATCAGCCTAGGGATCTACCAGTCTGATCAGAGTCATAAAGCTAGTTTAAACCCTTAGCTACCCTTAAAGCACACAGTGATGACTCTGATTAGACTGGGCAGATGCCCAGGCTAATCTGAGTTTTTTCTGCCATTTTTTTCCAAAGGGAGGTAACTTTTGCAACTTAATTGCTTTCTGCAATAAGAAACACTTCCACTCTTAGAGAATAGGATTTGAGCATGAGCAAATTCTTTCTTTAAAATTGACCCTTCACTAAGAACAGGGGGTGGGGTGGGGGGGGGGAGGACATAGTTGTTTCCCCTAAAAAGATATCCATTCACCTTATGATAATTTTTGTTCACTCTCCATCAAAGCATGTACAATGAGCCCTCAGTAAAACCATAACTTTAAATGATTAACCATTAAAACCCTTCCTTATCTGTTTCTGTAAAATAACAAAAGGTCCAAACCATATATCAGAAAATCATAGTTTCATTTGGAGTTTAAAAGCAGCATTTAACCATAACTGAAGAAATATAAACTAAAATCTTTTTGATAAAATTTAAGAAGCAGATTAAGAAAACTGACTGTCTTAGTTGCTATTTGAATTCCAAAAACTTGATATTGACAGCCTCAAATCACTGAACATAACATAAAACCCGATAAAAAATAAAATAAACAAATAAAAAT
Organism: Ctena decussata; assembly: GCA_963989385.1. NCBI lineage: Eukaryota > Metazoa > Mollusca > Bivalvia > Lucinida > Lucinidae > Ctena > Ctena decussata. The sequence continues at coordinate 61,196,886 of OZ022503.1, forward strand.
AAATTGGCAGCCCTCATGTTAAATTGTGGCCCATGTTAGTTTTCAAAAGCGTGTTATACAACTTTTAACAGACAAACAAAATGTTTCTTTTACTCAAAATAGACCTTCAGCAATTATGCATTATAAAATTTCAACAAAATGAGCTTACAAGGTAGTTATTACCAAACGATCTAGGTTCCATATATTATGGGACAAACAGGTCTGAGCAAAAAGTGCAGACCAAGATCAGACTGCTCTGGTCAGGGTCTACACTGTTTGCCATTTTATCTAGATCTTCCAGATGCATTATTACTGCACTGACCAATCAAACTGTTCTATTTTTAAGACAATTACAGCAATTATTTTGGGTGTCCGAAGTTTTAAGGTAATCATAAATTATTCTCATGCCTGGTAAATGGGAGATTCCATTCCCACCTGAAAATTAAGCTTTTTTGACTGGTGGACTTGTCCATCCTTATCATTTGGATGAGTTCCATTTCTAGTTTTACAGGTTTCTGATTACTGTTCATTTTTTTTGTATTTTGCACTGAAATTCCTGTAAGCAAACAGTGCTGGCTCTGTCCAGACACCGCATTCTGTGGTGTCTGACCTGGGTCTACACTGTCTGCATGTCCCCAAAAAGGGGTCCCAGTCAGACAAGGGTTAAAATTCAGGTTTCTGCTAATGGAGAGCCAAACTATAACTATGCTATTTGTCTCATATGAATGTTAAGCTATTAGGGCAAAAATCCGCTTTGTAGAATACAAACTGGCAAAGTTCTCACAAAACTTCTAAAAGTGGCCAAACCAAAATAATGGTTTGGCCACTCCTAGGAGTTTTGTAATAACTTCATCAGTTCTTTAACTTCAGTGCCAAATTTGCAGGAATAGTCAAATACTATAGCATTGTTATAGTTTGGCTACAATCAGCAAAATCTGGAATTTTTAATTTTCTAGTGGGAATGGAATACTGCACACTTACCAGGCATGAATCTACAGATTCGTTTTTTGTAGAATCCCTTCAGAAATGATCAGGACCGAGTTGTTCGAAGCAGTGTCAGCCTAATGAAGTCAATAGACATAGTTAAGCCCAAAGCTAGCTCATATAATTTGCTAAAAGATGAGAGGAGCTTTGCAATACAAAAGAGCCTTCTACGTTTTTGGCAAAAGATGGCTTTGATTAGGTGTACATTGTTAGACAACGGGGCCCAGCTGTATTTTAAAGACATAACAGAACTTATACAAGCTCAAGATAAGAGTGAGTTCTAAGGATCACTTCTTAGGAAAGATTTTCATAATTCTTCATGAAAACGTGCTGTGACTTCCTGAGCTGGGTATCTGATGATAATTCCAAGATAATATTTCTCATTTCTTCATAAAAACATAGATTGTTACCCATCATTAGATTCAGAGCCCTAGATAAGAGGGAGAATTTGGTGATAATTAGGGATAATTTTTGTTAATTCTGGATAAAAACTTATGTTGTGACCCCTCATCTGAACGGTCTCGATGAGACGGTTCAGATGAGGGGTCACAACATATGGTTTCAATGAGAAATAAAGAAAATTATCCCTCAATTATCTTCAAATACCCCTCTTATCTAGAGCTCTGTAGATTGTCTCAATGAGATGCTTCTAGAGAAGAGTTGCAACATTTTTTGATGGCGATCGAGCTATAGAAGAATAATCACCAATTAATCACCTTTTCTCCAGCTTTGATCCCTCATTAGAAATGTCTCAATGAGATAATTCTAATGATGGGTCACAAATGTTTTTATGTGAGTTTTAAAGTTTAAAAGAAATTATCTAAACATTATCATCATACCCATCCTTAGCTAGAGCAAGGATTATTTATGCCTATAAGGACCATGCTTTTCCGCCATTTTTCAGACAACTTTTTTGATTGCTTGTTTGCATTCCTGAGCAAAGAAACCATTCCAAAGAGGGGTCTACTCTGACAGGAAAGAATGTGCTCCTTAAGGAGCACATTCTTACCTTTCAGAGTTGACCTCCTATTGAAAAGGGAGTAAAAAATGACAACGGCGAGTTACTTCACCTGAAAGTGTACCATTTACCATATGGTGAACTATGCAATAATATCTCTTAATTAACATTGAATACTCTCAGTCACCCAGAGTCCTAGAAACGACCATTATAAGATGGAACAGTAGGCCCCAATTACCCAAGTGTATGATGTAACAGCCCATACCTAGGCTATTATCGCCCTAAATGACTGAGCAGCATTTAGTCTCCATTTTCATCTGTGTTAACTGTTTTTCTTCAGTTTTACAGCTGTTGCTGTTTATATCCATTTTTATCACTGTCTTATTCAGTCTTTTCCCCTTTTCCAAATCACAGTCTAAAGTACATGTAGGTATCACTGGATAGGTCAGCTCGAGTCGAGCCCTGTCAGGTAACTTAGTGAAATCACTATGTTCAATAAGATTACTAGTATTGTTATTATTAGTATTCTTCTTGTTCATAAACTCAATTTCATTTATATTATCTTCAACGTCACTGTCCGAGACTTCCTCATCTCGTTCCATAACATATTTTAAACTACTCTTACTACTAAGACTAGCTAAACTTAGATTCATAAGTCCTGAGGTCACTGACTTGTCACTCTTACCCGACACAGACCGTGGAGGAATTAATTCCCCACCAAGCTTAAAACTGAGGTTATGATGTTTACCTCTTTCATGGTGCCCATTATGACGATTCTTTGGACTACCCCCACCACCACCCTTTTTCCCTCCACCACCACCTTTATCATCTCCATCTTTACTAGGTCCATCCCCACTGCTGCCTCCCCCACCCAGCCCTCTACCAAAACCTCCACCCCCATGTCCATTAGATCCACCATCTGTATCACTAGAATGATCACTACTGTCACGGCGATGAGCAAACTTGTGCTTTAGCTTATCTTTCCTAGACCTACCCTCAGTATCATCAGTATCACTAGCATCTGAACTACTACAACTAGTCCCTCTTGAGCCACCCCGTCTCTTTTTCCTAGCTTCATACTTTCGTATAACTTCTGGTGAAGCTACACTGTTTCTTTGAGTCAACAAACGTGGTGCATTTATCCTTGGTGGAACAAAATCATCATCTTCCTCGGATTCATTCTCCTCACATATCTGATTTAACAACTGCGGTGAACTAGCGACACTTAATAATGGCCGCTTTAATAATGTCACCTCAGCATCAAGTTCTTTAGTGGGAGAGCTAGCGTTCTTTGAATAATTTTCATCCAGGTTTTCAGCGGACTTTGCCATACGAATATCAGAATAATTCTCAAAATCCATATCTTCTTCTTCCTCTTCTTCCTCCTCCCTTTCATCAACAGATTCTTCTTTTATCAAGCTGCATTTACGACCCTTTCCCGGAGCCCCAGTGGGGCTGCCCCCTAAAGAGGTGGATGGGGATGGGTGGGTTCCTGGCGGTGATAGCAGAGAAAACATCAGCCCCTTTGTTGGTTTTGTTCTGTTACTGTCATCTTTGCTTTGACCTTCCTTGCTTCCAACTCTGAAAATATATAAGAAACTCTCAATTGTTTGTCTCTCTTGGGTAGTAAATTTTATCACAAAGGGAAGCAATTATTTACTTCCCTTACTATATTAGTTATTCCCCTAACAGAAGATTTACTTCCCTTTGCAAAATATTTCTTATCCTATAAAATTGCTTCCCTTTGCAATCTTTCCTGCTCAAAATAATCAAAAAATTAAAGGAGCACTTCATATACTTTCCATAAGTCTCAATATAAAACTCTTCATCATGGAAATTTACAAATAGGTCAGGCATCAATGACCTATTTGTAAATTTCCATGATGCAGAGTTTTATATTGATGCCTTAGCTATTTGTAAGTGTCCATGATGCAGAGTTTTATATTGATACCTTAGCTATTTGTAAGTTTCCATGATGAAGAGTTTCATATTGGTGCCTAACCTATTTGTAAGTTTCCATGATGAAGAGTTTTATATTGATGCCTTACCTATTTGTAAGTTTCCATGACGAAGAGTTTTACATTGATGCCTAACCTATTTGTAAGTTTCGATAATGAAGAGTTTTATATTCATGCCTAACCTATTTGTAAGTTTCCATGATGAAGAGTTTTAGATTGATGCATTACCTATTTGTAAGTTTCCATGATGAAGAGTTTTATATTGATGCCTAACCTATTTGTAAGTTTCCATGACGAAGAGTTTTACATTGATGCCTTATCTATTTGTAAGATTCCATGATGAAGAGTTTTTGTAAGTTTCCATGATGAAGAGTTTTATACTGATGCCTTACCTATTTATAAGTTTCCATGATGAAGAGTTTTATATTGATGCCTTACCTATTTGTACGTTTCCATGATGAGGAGTTTTATATTGATGCTTCACCTATTTGTAAGTATCCATGATGAAGAGTTTGAGTTTTATATTGATGCTTTACCTATTTGTAAGTTTCCATGATGAAGAGTTTTATATTGATGCCTTACCTATTTGTAAGTTTCCATGATGAAGGGTTTTATATTGATGCCTAACCTATTTGTAAGTTTCGATGATGAAGAGTTTTAGATTGATGCCTAACCTATTTGTAAGTTTCCATGATGAAGAGTTTTATACTGATGCCTAACCTATTTGTAATTTTCCATGAAGAAGAGTTTTAGATTGATGCCTAACCTATTTGTAAGTTTCCATGATGAAGAGTTTTATATTGATGCCTAATAGCCTATTTGTAAGTTTCCATGATGAAGAGTTTTACATTGATGCCTTATCTATTTGTAAGATTCCATGATGAAGAGTTTTTGTAAGTTTCCATGATGAAGAGTTTTATACTGATGCCTTACCTATTTATAAGTTTCCATGATGAAGAGTTTTATACTGATGCCTTACCTATTTGTAAGTTTCCATGATGAAGAGTTTTATATTGATGCTTTACCTATTTGTAAGTTTCCATGATGAAGAGTTTTATATTGATGCCTTACCTATTTGTAAGTTTCCATGATGAAGAGTTTTATATTGATGCTTTACCTATTTGTAAGTTTCCATGATGAGGAGTTTTATATTGATGCCTTATCTATTTGTAAGTTTACATGATGAAGAGTTTTATACTGATGCCTTACCTATTTATAAGTTTCCATGATTAAGAGTTTTATATTGATGCCTTATCTATTTGTAAGTTTCCATGATGAAGAGTTTTATATTTATGCTTTACCTATTTGCAAGTTTCCATGATGAAGAGTTTTATATTGATGCCTTAGCTATTTGTAAGTTTCCATGATGAAGAGTTTTACATTGATGCCTTACCTGATGCCTTCCCTATTTGTAAGTTTCCATGATATAGAGTTTTACATTGATGCCTTCCCTATCTGTAAGTTTCCATGATGAAAAGTTTACACTGATGCCTTACGTATTTATAAGTTTCAATGATGAAGAGTTTTATATTGATGCCTTAGCTATTTGTAAGTTTCCATGATGAAGAGTTTTACATTGATGCCTTACCTGATGCCTTCCCTATTTGTAAGTTTCCATGATATAGAGTTTTACATTGATGCCTTCCCTATCTGTAAGTTTCCATGTTGAAAAGTTTACACTGATGCCTTACCTGATGCCTCCACTATTCGTAAGTTTCCATGATGAAGAGTTTTACATTGATGCCTTATCTATCTATAAGTTTCCATGATGAAGAGTTTTATATTGATAATTTACCTATTTGTAAATTTCCATGATGAAGAATTTTATATTGATACCTTACATATTTATAAGTTTCTATGATGAAGAGATTTTTAATGATGATCTACCTATTTGTAAGTTTCCATGATGAAGAGTTTTATATTGATGCTTTACCAATTTGTAGAGTTTTACATTGATGCCTTATCTATTTGTAAGTTTCCATGATGAAGAGTTTTATATTGATGCTTTACCTATTTGTAAGTGTCCATGATGAAGAGTTTTACATTGATGCCTTATCTATTTGTAAGTTTCCATGATGAAGAGCTTTATATTGATGCCTTACCTATTTGTATGTTTCCATGGTGAAGAGTTTTTTTGTAAGTTTCCATGATGAAGAGTTTTATATTGATGCCAAACCTATTTGTAAGTTTCCATGATGAAGAATTTTATATAGAGACTTTTGGAAATCACATAACAAATGGCTCCTTTAAATGTATAAGCTAGTCATCAGCAATTTTTAAGAGAAAAATAATTCTATAATTATTTCAAGTGATAATGAAAACTTCAGGCTTAAACTGTGCTCAGAAATTGCCATAAATGATATTTCTAATCAATACATTTTCATCGGTTTTTTTTGTGTGTGTGTGTGCTTTTTTCCATATATGCTGCAAGAAAATTTATGTATGCAGGCATGAATAATTAATATTCTGCTTCCTTCCAAACATTTTGAATGGCTGTTACTCAGATGATACAAGTGATCTCCATGAAAACTTGCCCAACAGCACAGTTCTGGAGAAGAGTAAGTTTCAATTTTCCATAAAAATGTCAACTGTGGTCCCTTATTAGAACAACAGGTTTATTATATCCACAACACCTTCAAAAAGCCTAAAGAACATATATAATTTTGTTATAGATTATTATCTCAGTTTTAAGAGTACAAGCTACAAATATTAAAGCCTTAATGATCTGATCTTAAATATTACATCATTTGTAGCATTTTATCACAGCAACTAATTATACAGTTACACTACAAAGAAAGATTTATTATCCCAAGAACCCATCAGTGAGTACAGTTTTATGAAATATGGCTTACCACGCTAGTCAACCACTTGTGCTCTAAAAGAACTGAGTGCCTATGCTACTCTTATTAGCACCGGACTTCTGGAAATTTAAGTTTCAGAAATCTAGTGCTAACAAGAGTAGCATATAAGAACTTCGCTCTTCATTATGGTACATGTAAATGACCAACATGTTGACAATCTTATTGAAAGACTTTCTATGGTATACATATAAGGCTTTATAAACTAAACTCTAATTATTGAAATTATGGTATGATGTTGGGGAACCAAGCAAGCAGGGCTATTAAATCTGGCAAAGAAATTCACAAAATCATAACTGCAATAACTAAACTGGTTTCAACACTCAACAGTGAGGCAAAAGAAATCACCACTCAGCAAACTGCATGAAGCTCAAAATCAACAAACTTAACTTTTCCAGAAAAAAAATAAGATCTAGTAACACAATAAAATGTGGTTTCTGAAGAGAATCCTGAAATATTTTTCCTTCAGTCTCCATAGAACATGAGCATGTATGTTGGTCATTTTGGAGAGGTAAGTTGCCCATCTTATAGCTGAATAAATAAAGTATACGGAGCAATTGGAAAACTATCCAAGAATCATCTTGAAACCAAACATTATCTGGAACTCTGAATGACTACTAGTCACTCACTGGTATCACTGTACGTAAATGTTATATAATGTATCATGCTAACATAATTAGAGTTTTCCTTCATGCTGTTATTCTTGTTGCAAGCTGTTGATCCTTTGAAAATAGGTCTCATATCACACTACTGAGTGGAATATATCATATATATCATATCACTGAGTGGAATATATCATACATATTGAGTAGCACCCTGTGGAATATATCATATTACTATATCTATATCATATTACTGACTGAAATGGAATATATCTCACTACCGAATGGAATATATCACATTACTGAGTGGAAATTACCTCACTCTTAACTGTTCAGAATTATAACATTGACAAGTCCAATATGTCACAGTGAGTGGGTATATCACACTGAGTGGAATATATCATTTTATCAAGTGGAATTCAAACATTGGATTCAATTCAGAAATTTTTAGGGCGATCAATTTAAAGATTGTGAATAACAACTGTAATGCACAACTGAGTGACTCAGCAACACAATACTGCACAAATGCACAATTTGGTCACAGCAAAAGTATTTCACTTTTTGAAATCTAAATTATTTTCAAGGCTCAATTATTGGTTAATTGCCTAAGCTCTGATGAGAGTATGCAGGGATAAAGTATAGACTGAATGGGTTTTGTTTGCATATGGCTTAAAAGGAGTATGGGTATGCCACTTTTACAAAGGGGGAAAAATGTTTGTGATATCCTCTTTAGCTTTCCTGGACAACACAGCCTTTCCCTAATGAGGTCTACTCTTAAAGGAAAGAATTTGCTCTTAAAGAGCAAATTCTTACCTTTAAGAGCTGACCTCAGCTGAAAAGGGAGGCAAAAATGAAAATGACAGAGTTGCTTACCCTGTAGTAAGCCCACTCACCTTAAGACCGGTTTTGTCATGATCAGGCTCATATTAAATAAAGCAAGTGTAGCTGCAGTAATGTAACATCTGTTTCAATAATCTCTAAGGAAAAATTAATATTATATATCATGCAAAATATTTTCACGTCCTCTTTGCATGATGTTCATGAAGGAGCCAGCTGTCATGAGAAAGCTTGCGTTTGGGAATATGCAGATTTCTCATGTTCAAACCAGGCCATTTCCCAGACAATCACTTAAGTCCTGTGGGCAAATTATGATGGCTGGGAATATGCCTTTCAGATATGCAGAAGACAGGCTTGCTAACTCGCTTGCTCATGTAATAATAAACTGGGAATGTGTACAAACATGTACACAATGTCACAAACAGGTACACAATTTCACACAACAGTTACACAATTACATAGCACATAACAATACTAAACTTGGAGACCAGTCCACACAATTACATGACATAAAACAATTACCAACACACAACAACAAACTGGCAAAACTATTGTCATTCCAAATGAAATAATACCTCAATTCAATAATTTTAGACAAAATCTCAGGCTCCAAAATATTTCTGAAAGAATTAAACATCTTCTGATGCAAAATAACAAAAGCGCATACATCAAAGCAAAGAGCAGATGGAAGGAAGTTTTTCTCTCCTGTAGTAATATTAGTACCCTAGACATGGATCATTTAAACAATGCAGAGGAAAAGACACTAACTTTTTGTCTATTTTGCTTTCAACATTTCAAAAGGGATCTGACAAACATTGATGCATTGAAAACAAGTGTTTGATTGTTATTACTGCACAAATTCAAAAAAAAATATTTGTGAAAATTTGCAAAATATATGGCACTATATTTTGTCACCGTTTGACAGTCAACGCATGAGTGCACCTTTTTATTGATACCCACCTACTGGGGCCGAGCAATACATACGAGAGATAAACTGATGAAATGGCCGAATAGTTTTTGTGGCCCCGAAACCAGTATAACGGAAGTCACAAAGCAGGTTATTAACGGCAATAATACTCATCAAACACCAATTGAATTGTCTCTTTCTTTGTCTTTAACACCCTAAGCACCAGTGACGAAAATAGCATAATTTGCAAACAGTGTAGATCCTGATGAGGCGGCTCATAATGAGCCGCTTCATCTAGAACTGCACTGTTTGCCCTCTAGTCTTTGAATTCTCAATATGAAATGTCTAAATGGACAAGGCATTTTTTGAATTTTTGCAGCTGTAAGTTTTGTGGTCTGCTTTTTGGTACTTAGCGAGTTAAAGAGGAAATTCTGTGACCTATCACAACATTAAAAGCATCTTGTGGAATTACATTCGAAATAGATGAATAGAGACTAAGGTACTAGTATTACAACTAACTGTTATGCTGAAGAAACAAAAGGGGAAGCAACTAAGCATTCCAAGCGTTTGGTATAGCCAAGGGTGGTAACTCATTACCCGCCATAGTGATCGTCTTCACCGCTGGCTGGTGTTTCCAGAGCGGTTAGGTCTGGCAAACCTCGTGGTTTAACCCTTGAATACAATAGAACAAAGTATAAATACCGCATTTATTTGGCATTAAATGGGGTTTCTGCATCTCTAGAATGACCCCAAATATCTAAATCAGTCTTATGAAATTCTGATATGAGATTTTTTCCCTCCCAAAACAATCCCAAAAATCTAGATCCATCTTACAAGATGGATCTAGATTTTTGGGATAGTTTTGGAATGGAAAAACCTCCATCTTATAACCGAAAAAAAAAATACAGTATACATAACACACCAAGTGGTACATAATCAACATATTGCTGAAACAGATACCATCATCACTAGATATGGAAATATTTCCCAATATACTAATATTTGAGATTGTTTTCCCAACCTTTTCACATTTCAAAGACAAAAAAGATATTACTCTTAAGCTGAAAATGACAGAAGGTACACTTCTCTGGTCTTTCGAATGAGACTTTACTGACACAAGCTACAATTTCAGCAGCCATTGCAATGATGTCCTTAATATAATGAAGAAATCAGTACTGATTGCCTAAATGCACTGAGTTAATGACTGATCAGAAATTTTGTCTTGAAATTAATGTGAGATATGGCTAATAAAGCCAGATTATCTGATTCAAAGTACCAGTAGTTTTCGATTTGTCATCGTCAATTCAGCTGTGATAGGAAAGCACTTCCAATCTTTGAGATATTATTACCATATTTACCCTAAGAAATTTAGACAGTGTACCTGAGCAAACAGGAAAATCCAGATCAGACCAGCTCCTAAGGAGCAGTCAAAATCCAGATCAGACCAGCTCCTAAGGAGCAGTCAATCTGATCAGGGTCTGTGATATTTGCCAGCAGTGTATTGAGACATCCCCTGATCAGCAAATAAGAATTGTCCGGCATCAATGTCTAAGATGGTAATTAAAGTCCAAGAATGCCGCATAACTCTATACTACACCTGCCTCGCCTCGCAGCAGTACAGCCAAAAGGTTTCATAATTAAAGGTGGTACCATGTTTATTCGGCTATAAGACGAGGTTTTCTTTCTCCAGAATTACGGCAAACATGTAAATCACTCTTAATTTCACTATAAAATGGCTTTTTCTCTTCCAAAACCATTCCAAAGATCTAGATCCATCTTAAAAGATGGATCTAGATCTTTGGGATTGTTCTGGTAGGGGAAAAATCTGTCCTATAACCAAAGAAATATGGGATATATTTGAGAGACATTGACTTAATCCTGGGTTGCATCAGATCATAAAATATAGGTCAAGGTCATAAAAGGATACTGAAGTGTTATAAATTATCTTAGGATGGATGCTGGAAGTCTCATGAATGACACAATGAAGCAATGGACCACTAGCCTCAATGCTAGGGTTGACATAAATGTTGATGGAGGTACCACCAGATAACTGGATGGATCACCTGACTACTATGTTGCAACTGCTTGCTAAAGCAGTTGCAACCAAAACAGTTGCTGTGTCCAAATACATTAAGTATATTCAGTATTTCTTTTGCCAACCAAACAATTTAATCAATTTTATAAGCACTTATAAAACCATTTGCTGCCCTAGTTCTCTAAAAACAGAAATATCCATAACAATGATATTTCCTTGTCATTGTCCTTAATTGCCAACAATATTTCCTTGTTTTTTCTTGACTCTGACAAAGCAAAAAAATCGACATGGTTCAATATAAAAGCACAGAAGTGTCAGTAGGATAGTCATGCATGCAATACCATATTTATTCAGTTACGACTGGGGTTTTCTCTTCCAAAACAATCTCAAAGATCTAGATCTGTCTTGACAGACAGATCTAGATCTTTGGGATTGTTTTAGAACCTGACTCTGTTAGATCTGGTTAACTTTGAAGGTGTATGGGTACACCTCCATGTCTTTCCACCATTTTTTACAAAAGGAAACAACTTTGGTGACTTCCTGGTTGCTTTCCTGGACAACACAGCCCTTCCGAACATGGCCTACTCTTGGAGGAAAGAACTTGCTTTTACAGGAGCAAATTTTTATCTTTAAGAGTTGACTCGTACTAAGAAGGGAGGCAAAAAGAAAAGGAAAGAGCTGTAGGAACAGCCTCCCCTCAAAAGAGGTAGTACTGTTTAGGGAAGAATTTGCTCCTCAGGAACAGCAAAATCTTTTCTTTATGAACTGACCCCTTTTGAGAAGGGTGGCAGAGTTGCTTTCCCTGAAAGTGTGTCCATTCACATAAAATCTGTTATTTTTGCTTTTTCCTTTATCATTGATATTTTTATATATTTGCTGTGTTCTCAGTTTTGTTGTACTAATAGAGAAATGACAGAAAAGACAAAATGATGGCACGAAGCAGCCACCATAATTGTCATCATACTGAAGGAACCTAATGCAAACAGTTTCAAGAAATGATGTTAAATGGAACATATTTCTTTTTAAGGCAATTTCTCAGGCTATTGTTGTACATTGCAGACTGTATAAATTGAACTTAATCAATCATTTCTTGGCCAGAGCTCCAAACTAAACTTAAATACTTGAAGAAAAAAAATATGATCCCCATATATATCTGAATTATCCACAAAACATATTATGTGATATGATCTCATTAGAATTGCCTACCAAAGCAATTATTCTAATGAGATCTTACCACATACGTTGTTTGATTAAAACTTCAGTTTCATCCCAAGAAACTTTCGACTAACTTGGGGCTCTGAATTTCTGAACAAATAACAATTGCAGATAATTCTATATTCGGAAACAGCTGGAAGGCAGCGTGTTTCTGATGGCCGATAATGCATACACTTGTATAAATAGCAATTCTTTCAGAAATTCAGGAGACATGACGCTGTGTAAATATCAAATAATGGGTATTTGTTACATTAAACAAGATTTAGCTGAATTCAGCAAAATAAAGCATTCATTTTTTGCACCATTCTGAAAGTTGTTGACTCTTAAAGTTTTATGGATGAATGTCATCTTAAAATACTTTTGTGTGTAAAATACAAAACAAGCAACAACTTACAATCTACCTACGGTATGTTATGTTTTACCCATAAAGTTTAAGATTACCAGAGCTCTAGATAAGAGGGCGTATTTGGTGATAATTCGGGATAATTTTTGTTAAATCTGCATAAAAACATATGTTGTGACCCCTCATCTGAACCGTCTAGACGAGACGGTTCAGATGAGGGGTCACGACATATGGTTTCGATGAGAAATAAGAAAAATTATCCTTAATTATCATCGAATACGCCGTCTTATCTAGAGCTCTGATTACTGTTCATGTGAACAGAGATGACTTGACCTGATCAAACTGCACTGATGTGCATGCTGAGCTGAATCACAACCTGTTTGCATCATCCATAACGTATCTTTTTTATGGGATGCAGCTTATATAATGGTTGCTCAGATTAGTTCTAACTAGATGTCCAAAGGCACTAGCCATAAAAGACACCATCTACCCAAAAGGTTAGATATGCATGCACATGCACAGCTTGTGTCACACTCAAAGCGCCAAAAAACAGCCAACAAGATTTAATTCTGCAAAATTTCAAGAAATGTTTCTTCCAAGCATTGAGAGGGCAAAAAGCTTAGATCACAAAGAGGCTATGAGCTGTCTCATCTAGATCTATGCTGCAAATCCAACTAGTTTCATTTTTTGGCGCTTCCAGTGTTAATAGAGTTCATAGAGCCGTAACACTCACTGAAAGCATAATCCAGAATTCTTAAATCAAATGCAGTCCATGAAGAACCAACCCCTAAGGAAACCCACCCATGACCTACTTCCTGATTTACAGTTGGACAAACTAACCACCACCAAAATGGCTGAAAGTGGTACTTCCATTCAAGGAGTCCAGTTTAAAACATGAGTGTGCGTAACATGAAAATGCTCCTAGTTACGCCCCTGATTCTGCATACATCTCCTTGTGTGGCCCTGTAAAGGTCAAAGATGGAAAAATCAAAATCAATATTTTGGGATAAAGAGTGTAAGCCTTAAGGACACTTTGTTCCACGTTTCCTTGACAAATGGTAAGATATAGTTCCCACTAACATCCATTCAGAAGTCAATTTTGTGACAATTCTCTCCAGAGAATATTCCATTTAATCATTTTCCCTAAAAGCTGTCGGAAACCGCATTTGTCTATTACTTGACCTAGACTAATTTACTCACAAAGAAGCTATAATAATGGTCTCCATAAAAATCACGACAATTTGCAGCTAAGAAAATATGAGACTGTCACCAGGCAAGATAGCTCACTTGAAATTACCATATGCCCAATACTGGGTAGAATACCAATGCCTGAATGCGCAAAAATAAGGCAAACTATAACAGTTTGATATCTATAAAAGTTTGATAGAAAGCCCAAAGTGCTGACACAGAAGAGACTGCTCCTGAGGGGCACACATTAATATTAGGAGACGTGTGCATGGGTGAAAGTTCCAAAATATCAAGACCCTGAAATCAATTAGTTGTATAATTCTGAAATGAGGAGTTTTGCTATACTTTATATAGGGACAGTTGGCCTAAAAAATCCTGAATTCAGGAATAATCCTGAAAACTTTCACCCATGTTTGTGCAGTCCCTCTTTGCTCTCTTTGGATCACAGCCTGCATTGTCTAGAACATCCCCAAAAGACTAATGGAATGTCCCCATTTGAAGAAGGAACTGAAGATAACACATGTACTGATACCAGCGGATAGTTCCATTCAGTTCCATAAGCTAAATTTATTGTATGGCCCCAAGACTTTTCTTTGCGTCATTTTACCTTCTGGGAACTGTCTATACGTTGTCAAGCTTATTGCTCAAGTCGGCCTCGGCATAAATTCAGAAAACTACAGTGGACCTTCTTTACAGTGTAGGGATTTTGATGTTTAAGTGAATTGCTGTAATAAAGAATACACATTTTGAACAATAAAGCCATTATGTGCATATCAAAATGATGTTTCATAGAATTTTTGCTGTTGTAATGAATGCAGTTATAAAGAGGGTTGACTTTGTCTATAAATGTTTTAAAGGTACCACCAGACTGACAACATTTTGTCATCCGCAAACTCTCCTTCTGCATAATGATTCATTAACGCTAGCATAGCCGACAAAAAGCCGCAAGTGCTGCTGTACTATCGAAGATGACATATTGATTGTCGAGGGCAGATCTCATCACAACGACCCTCATTATTGGGACAAAAGAACTTGAGCAAACAGCAGAGACCCTGATCAGACTGCTCCCAAGGATCAAGGTCTGATCAAGGTCTACACTGTTTGTTATTCTGTCAGTTTTTTTTTTCAACATATCCCTTGATTGTACTATGGGTTAACTGGGCAATATGTTGCAATATCTAGGGTAGGTATGGTAGTTGAGCAGCGTCATGCAAAAATTTGCTTAATGTATTGGGAACTCAAATTCAAACTAGTCTGTGAATCTGTGAAGTCCAGCTGAAGCCAGCCTATGTTTAGTGCTTTCTGTTCCTCAGGATCCATTATTGTGACTTAATAGCAAAGGCTGTGATCAGACTGCATAGGTGTGCAAGTTTGCCGAACCTTGCTGTATGAATATGCATAAAGCACCAACTTTGGCTCAATCAGCTGTCTAAAGATCAAGGAAAGGTCTTGTTAGCAGCAGACGTCACAACAGCTTGTGAAAATAAATTGAGCCGCGACACGAGAAACCCAACAATGTGGCTTAGCTGCCCTTAGCTGCCCTTTAAGCGCAAAGCGAAGACTCTGATCAGCCTGGGTGGATGCCCAGGCTGATCTGAGTCAGCACTGGGCGCACAACCATATTGTTGGTTTTCTCGTGTCGTGGCTCAATTTATGTTGCCATATAAAGCATGCCCACTGTTCTGAGAAAGAAAATAGTTCCACGGCTCCTGTCAAACTGCTAACTGGTCATGAAGTACACAAACGTGACACGATATAATTATGGAACACTACTCCGAACTTTTTGTCCATTGAACTTGAGTCCAAGTGTATACTCAGTCACGTTTTAATGCCTAGTCCATATGTGTGGATGGTAAAATGACTAAATGATCGATTGGGGTTTAACAGCCTTTTGAGACAGTATTTCAGGCTAAATCGGACCACAGTTAAAATGAGGATCACCAAAAAATTCAGAGTGCAAATTTGTTTGTGCATCACAAGACCACTTCTGGGCAATATAGTTATCCCCTAGATCAATTTCAACTAGTCCAGTCATGTTGACCAATGGCTCATAATCCGGCGGTTGTGGGTTTAAAGACCATTGGGTGACCTTACGTTTTTCTGACATTCTCATATAGGGGACAAGTTTTCTGACTTCTGAAATACACACGTCGGGCCGCGTAGCGCAGTCAGTACGGCACCTGACTTACAAGTCAGAGGTCCTGGGTTCTATACCCGGTCTGGCCACATACTTTCGTTTCTTCTTCCGCTGATTCAAGAAGGGCAGTCGTCAGTTACTAGCAAAAATATGTGCACTTAGTACTGGTTAACCTCTTTGGGGGTCTAAGCCTGCCCAGGAATAGTGTGGTTAGGTTAACTGACCATCCCGACATGACCATAGCCGTTTGCCGTGGACGTAAAGCAGCAAATCAATCAAGCTGAAATACACATGATCAGCTGTTCAAGAAGCACCACCTCTGATGTCAACGACCATACAATAAACATTTGAAATTATGGTAGTTTCAGTATCACTGCACAATAAACTATCAAAACAAGTACTAGATTGAATATGGTTTAAGCTGATTGGCAACATAACACTTCCATCAATTTAAAGTAATACGAGTTTAACCAAGCGATTTTAATCAATTGATTACATAAGGAATTATATAGTGAAAATGGCACAATTGCAGGAAAATCCATTTCTGATTGTAAAGACCTCACAGTAATAAAATCAACAGAGTAATAACATTTACACCTGACACTGTTGACAGCCGATGCCAATAAAGTAACTATCCAAACTGAGTAAGGTAAAGAAAGGTTCCTCATAGCCGTGTGTGGCCATTAGGTCAGTAGCTTGGGCACAACATATGAAAGGCAGGTGGCCAAATCCTCTCTTTTTACATTGTATCAGACACAGAAAAACTTCAATGGCTCAAACCCTGATGTCTTGTTTACCCTGCCTGCCTTGTTTACTAGCTCCTTAATTGTCCCTGGAGGTCAATTTATATATGAATTAACCCTGGATGGCTGGAACTACCTTTGGCTGGAACTAATTTTCATGGTGCAAAGCCTGTTCTAGCCATTGAAATTCTACTGTAAATATTTACTGCCAGGTCAACAAAAGTTTTTCAATCACAAGGCTGGTCTGCATTCAAGTACCGTATTCTACCTAATTAGCGCACATGCCTCTATAAGCGCACACCGTGGCAATTCGTGAGGCATAGAACTATTAATGCACATATTTTTACAGGTTTATCCCTTTGCTTTCTTGTTTACAAGAGCTGAAAATGCAATAGAATATTTAAGTTTTACTTCTAAATCTTCTCTATCCTTCTACATGTATATCCATATGAATTTAAAGGTTAAGCATCAGAGAAAAGCTGCTTATAAGCAGCTTTTCTCTGACGCTTTACCTTTAAATTTGTTCCCTTCAATGTATAATAACCTATTAAAATGTGCACTTATATGAAAGAAAGTTTACTACTAGTATTTACCGCCATTTTGAAAAAGTTAAGCGCACAGGGCGCTAATAAGGTCGATTACCGTAAGTTGACATCAGTGCTGTACTGTAACTTAGGACACCTAAAAGGTAATTAAGGTTTCCCACAGCCTAATAGCCATAGGGGCAGTGGGGGTCAGAGACCCATTGTATCTCGGGCACAGCAAATGAAAGGTGGAGCCCATCCCTCTCCTTTCACTGCCTTAGCCTTCCCTGATTCGAAAAAGGTACTCATTTTCCGCTGGGTTGACAGAGAGAGTTTTCCAGTTGTTGGACGGAGATGGTGAGCTGCGAACTCACAACCTTCTGGCAACTTTCTGCACCATAATCAAGTGTCTCTAACAACTCAACCACAGCGCCTGTCCAAGGTTGAGTAGTTAGACACCTACAGGTTCACAAACTATTTGGGCACCTGAGCAAACAGTGCAGACCCTGATCAGACTGCTCCTCTAGGAGCAGTCTGATCAGGGTCTGCACTATTTGCCAATACTGTTCTAAAAGCTGAAGGCCTCACCTTCGGGGTTAGGGTGATCAGTGAGTGAGTGAGTGATCTCTGGTTTAACGTCCCACCAACAACGAGGTCATATGGAGACGGGTTGGTGTTTATGTAACCTGATGTGAATGATTTGCCTCACTTTTAAGTACTAGTGCAGGGATACAGACTAACTCATTTTTCATAGGAGCAAGCTGGGCCCCTAAAAACTGAAACTTAGTCGCCATGCCAGAAATTTAGGGGCCCACATTTAAAACATGGGAATCTTTTATTCAGAATATGCGCAAGAATTGCGCCGTTTCCGTAGGCTTTTCAGTAAACCCTCCTTTCTTCATGGTTTTGTTTCCTTTTAGCAACCGGGTGTGAAACACCAGCAATGTATCGCCATATTACGCGCGAAAAATCTATAAAGGGTTAAATTTTTTTAAGCTGACAAATCGGTCTATCTATCAATCTTCCATTACCAGTCCTACTAAAGACAGAAAAGGACTTTTGCCACCGAAAAGGACCGAAAAGAACTTTCGGGCACCGGATAAGACTTCTAAATGCTGTTAAGTGCCATATAAAACATATGTTTTAGAAATGTTAATATCATCATGATGTTAATCAGCCCTTGAATAATAATTTTGTGAATTGTAGTAAGTTCATTTTAACATTTTACAAAAATATTACAGCACCGAAAAGGACTCCACTTCTGGTCAGTGAAGAGTTGCCATGTACCGAAAAGGACACCGCAAATGCCGAATTTCGGACACCGAAAAGGATATTTTTCACTTAATGTTCTAGAAAATTATGTTTAGAAATAAAATATTATACCCTACATATTTTCTCAAACATTTTTTTAGCATAAATGGCATTTAAAAAGTCCTTTTCGGTGCCCGAAAGTTCTTTTCGGTCCTTTTAGGTGGCAAAAGTCCTTTTCTGTCTTTAGTAGGACCGCTAGTCTGTATCCCTTCTAGTGGCCATCTTGTACAAGACAGCTCCACAATGCCCTCACCCCATTTTCTTGATAAGCTATATGCAAAATGGTCTCACTAAACCCCTTGGTCTCAGATGATATGAAACTGCTGGTAACAAATGGAAAGATTGTCATGGGTAAGTTAATCATGAGCCTTTACGTGAGAGTCTACTGAGTTAAAATACATTGTAAAACAATTTTCATCAGGAATTCTATGCTTACTCTTCAAAGTGGCATATGAACCTCCAAACCATGAAGCCTCTTGGTACAGTTTGTTATAATGAAGACTTCAATTTTAAACTTTAACACTCCTTTACAAATTCTGATGAAAACTGCCACGTACCCTATTAGTTTTGAAAATTGCCATTTTATTGGGTTTGCCAATGGAAATGAAGCCTTATAAGCATCACATGGCAAGATGAAGGCAGAGTAAAAATCTCCCCTATGGCCTTCATTTACAAACCAATATCTTTGACAATACAAACTACATCTTAATTAATTAAGATGGTCCTAGTCTGTGCAAAAATATGTCTTTTAGCATTTGAAATTCACGCAAACTCTAACCTGTTGAGCATATTTAGTCAGGTCATATGCAATTTGACCGAAAAAGGGCAAAAAATTGCACATCCTGGCCAAAGAGATGATCAAATACAAGATGCTCGTGTATTACGGTCCTCTAGATATTTCGAAGCCTATAATCAAGTTCAATATATAATCTGACAACCAATTAGGATGGACACGCTCTTATTGCCTGTCTGGCTTAATGGTAGATTATTGATGTTTGACCTATGATGTACAGTTTCATTATCAGTCTATTCTAGGACTGAATACAGCTAAGTGAAATATTGCCAGCCCTCTACATTTAGCCATACAAATTCAGTCCTAATAAATGCCACAACTGACGTCAACTTACTTAAAATTTTAAGACATTTACAGGAGAAAAGTTATCATGGCAAAAAAGCATGTCAAAAATAACCGAGCTCTAGATAAGAGGGAGTATTTGATGATAATTAGGGATAATTTTTGTTAATTCTACATAAAAAGATATGTTGTGACCCCTCATCTGAACCGTCTCGTCGAGACGGTTCAGATGAGGGGTCACAACATATCGTTTCCACGAGAAATAAGAAAAAATATCCTTAATTATAATCAAATACTCCCTCTTATCTAGAGCTCTGAAAACATGATTCAACTGGGCAATGCAAAGATGAGCTGGTCTAGGCCTCAGCTGGTCCTATATATTGTAATCGAAGAAAAAAGGCACCACCATAAATAATGTACCATAAGTTCTCTTAAATTCTGAATTGTCTTAAATTATAAGATACAAGAAACAAACTGGTCTTGAAAATTACTAAAAGCCTACTTGATTTCCTTTTTTGATGTTGGAAACCATAAAGTGGCTCTCAATTCTCAGGTAGCTGAGATGGCAAATCATGAGCATATCATGTTTATTTGGCTTCAAGACGGGTTTTTACCCTTTCTAGTATGACCCCCAAATGTTTATATCAGTCTTATGAAATTCTGCGATAATACAGTATGCAGTCTGGTCAGGACATGTGCAGTTCCTTTTTAAAAATCTACAAGATAATGCTTACTTGCAAAGGGCGGAGGGGGGGGGGGGGGGGGCGGGGGGGCTGATGAGGGGAGCAGGAGGTGTTCAGAGTAATTTTTGAATAGTTTTCATACATGTATATATTTTATAACAAGAGGGCCCAGAGGCCCTGAATCGCTCACCTGACCAAAAAGGTTAAAGGTCAAACAAAGGTCATCATTTAACAAACCTGATAGTTTGCAACCACTTCCAAATGGTCTTGAAAAAGATTTTTGAATATTTTTCTATGTATTGCTATGGTTCAAACCCTGGACCCCCTGGGGCCGGGCCATTTTGAACCCTGTGGCCATTATTGAAAAATTCTGGTAAAGGACCACTAGGCAATGCTACATACTAAATTACAAGCTTCTGAGCCAAGTGGTTCTGAAGAAGATTTTTTAATATTTTCTATGTATTTCTATGGTTCAAACCCAGGACCCCCTGGGACGGGGCCATTTTAGACCCTGGGGTCATCATTTGAACAAACTTGGTAAAAGACTATTAGGCAAAGCTACATACCAAATTTCAAGCATCTGAGCAAAGTGGCTCTGAAGAAGAAGATTTTTTAAATATTTTCTATATATTTCTATGGTTCAAACCTAGGACTCCCTGTCGCTGGGCCATTTTGGACCCTGGGGCCACCATTTGAACAAACTTGGTAGAGGACCACTAGGCAATGTAACATACCAAATTTCAAGCATCTGAGCCAAGCAGTTCTGGAGAAGAAGATTTTTAAGTATTTTTTAGTTTGGACCCAAGACCCGCTGCCCCGGGATCATTTTGGACCCTGGGGCCACCATATGAACAAACTTGGTAGAGGACCACTAGGCAATGCTACATACCAAATTTCAAGCATCTGAGCCACACAATTCTGGAGAAGAAGATTTTTAAGTATTTTTTAGTTTCGAACCCAAGACCCCCTGCCCCAGGGCCATTTTGGACCCTGGGGCCACCATTTGAACAAACTTGGTAGAGGACCACTAGGCAATGCTACATACCAAATTTCAAGCATCTGAGCCAAGCAGTTCTGGAGAAGAAGATTTTTAAGTATTTTTAGTTTCAAACCCAAGACCCCCTGCCCCAGGGCCATTTTGGACCCTGGGGCCACCATTTGAACAAACTTAGTAGAGGACTACTAGACAATGCTTCATACAAAATTTCAAGCATCTGAGCCAAGCAGTTCTGGAGAAGAAGATTTTTAAGTATTTTTTAGTTTCGAACCCAAGACCCCCTGCCCCAGGGCCATTTTGGACCCTGGGGCCACCATTTGAACAAACTTGGTAGAGGACCACTAGGCAATGCTTCATACCAAATATCAAAGCCCTAGGCCTAGTGGTTTCAGAGAAGATGTCATCTAAAGCAAATTGTTGACGACGGACGACGCACGACGGACGACGCACAACGGACGACGGGCACTGGGTGATCACAATAGCTCACCCTGAGCCTTTGGCTCAGGTGAGCTAAAAACATACATTCTGACCCCCCATTAGAACCCCCTAGATGAAGGGCCTTACTTAATGTATGCTTGAAGCATGAGCAGAAATGACATTATAATTATCCTCAAACCCCATCCTTATCTGGGCCTTTGTTTCTGGATAGACTACCAATGCCTTGTGACCATGCACAGCTTGCATACAACTTGTGAGAGGAATTTCTATGACATGCATGAAGTTCATTAATTTATGCTACCCTAATACGCAAAATGTAGGACAGCCTTGTTCAGAAGTGTGACAATTAGTACCACCATAAGTCTTTATGCACATCTTGTTCAAGTCTTAATTTCGCAAACTTAATTTAGTTTTGCAAATTACAAAAAAAGCCTGATTACTTTTCTTCTCTGACGTCAGGAACTGCCGACTCACAATTTTTGTCTAAGCCCTGAAGCGCCTTGCGGAGACTTTTCCAATAATAGGCAATAATTACATCCATCTACAATGATGTAACTAATTGGAAGGGCAATGAAGAAAGAAAATTGGAATGACACTATCGGAGCTCCATAAAAGAGGAGGTTTTGACGATAACTTTTGATACTTCTGTCAATTCTCTGTAAAATATATGTTGTGACCCTCATTTTAACCGCCTCGGTGAGGCGGTTCAAATGAGGGGTCACATCGTATATTTTTATTGTGAAATAAAAATTATCTCAAAATTATCTTCCAAAACTATACTTATCTGAAGCTTAGGCTGAGCTGCTGACAATATTGATTTCAACTTCAGACAAAATGTATCAGATGATCACAATATCTATAGTTTACTGGGGAAAAAGTTATCAGGCAACTGTTTTACCGTCACACATTATGTAAAGCTAAAGGTCACCTACATACTATGTGGAACCCGTGGAGTGGACAGTTTCTCTCGGACAACACAGCTAGAGGTATGAAAAGATCTAATATCAGAAAGGTAAATTAGGAATAATGACGTCTTTCCCTTCAACAACGTCAGAAAGTCAGTGATGGCAATCACCCTTGAACAATTTTTCTTTCTCGTTTTGCAAAGTGTGTATCAAATTTGAAACTGCAGTTTAGTTCCAATTCCAAAATGCTTCTTATGTTATACCATCAATCTCCCTTCTGCATAGTATTTCAGTCTATATCCGACTGTCTCCCAGAGAGAGGAAAAAAGATATGAGAAATGATAGGTGAGAGAAAAAAATATCCAAACAACCCCTGCCGGCAACTACTGCAAGCCCAGACGGCCACTGCCTTACTTTAATCCAAATAAGCAGGACGCCCTGGCACTGGAAGTTATAACCAGCACCCTGGCACCACCCAACCAACCCCGAGAAGAGATGATATACAAGAGTGAAAATAAGGATACGAAACAGCCCTAATCCACACCTGAACAGGCATAGCAAGCCCTACATTATGCCAGCCCGAGTGAGGGCCCAGTTGTTCAAAGCATTGTAAGCCTAACAAGATCATTAAGCGGTCAACTCCTTAAGCTTTTATGACTTAATAGCCAAACACACTGATATTTTTTGTTGAAAATATGTGAAAAACTTTTGCAAAAAGCTTCTCACATTTTTTCAACAAAAAATAGTGGCGTATTTGAGATACGAATGTTAGAAATTTTAA
Organism: Ctena decussata; assembly: GCA_963989385.1. NCBI lineage: Eukaryota > Metazoa > Mollusca > Bivalvia > Lucinida > Lucinidae > Ctena > Ctena decussata. The sequence goes on from OZ022503.1 coordinate 61,220,344, forward strand.
AGTCACATTAACTTACGATGTCATTAGTTTTGAACAACTGGGCCCAGTACTGGACACCCAATATCAAAAGTTTAACAGCACCTCTACTACACCCAACCATCTCCTGACTATGACTATATATTTTGTCTTTGTGACGTCCATACTGTAGTGAAAAACAAAACACTTTAGGCATTTCAATTGCCCTTCCTAGGCAGCTGAACTTTTAAGAAAACAAAGTCAGTATCGAACAATGACCTTTTTAATGTTGGATTTATATTTTATAAAGCTGTGGACATGATATGGGAAAGTTCTGATGACAATGTCGTAACCCCAGATTCAAACTGCCTTACTGATCCCTTAAGTGAGACTGTTCTAAAGAAGTTTTTGCGGGGAATGAACAGAAACTACCTCACAGTTATTACCAATAACCATCTGTTTCTCATGCTTTAACTTGCATGTTAATCAACCATTTTTTTACAAAGGGAAACAACTTTTATGACTTTCTGTTTGCTTCCCTGGGGAACCAAACTCTTCCAATAAGGGATCTACTCTTAAAGGAAAGAATTTGCTCCTAGAGCAAATTCTTCCCTTTAAGAGTTGATCCCCATTGAGAAGGGAGGAAAAAATATGCAAGAAAGTTGCTTCCCCTGAAAGTGCTAAAAATGTACCTATTCACCCTTAATGACAAGTTTTACAGAAAAATAAAGATAATTTATCACAAATTTATCATCAAACCCCACCTTATTCAGAAACTCTGTAAAAGACAACCTATAGTTCATTCAACTAGCAAGCACCATTATGCCATTCCATTTTTTAAATGGCAGAAGTCAGTTCCTTAATTGAATCTGAAAAAGTTATATATACAACTCACGATAACATGAAGTCTATAAAAGGTTCAGTGGCTGCAAAAGCCCACTTGCAGATGACAACAACCGAAATGTCAAACTATGAAAATACTCTGTTAGAAGTTCAGCCAGATTATTTTCAACGTTATTTTTTTCAGATTTCATCAAGAACCGTCTAAAGGAACTTAAGAGTTGGTCAAATCTTCTTTCAACGCAGTAAGTTGCACCAAAGACGTGGAAAGTTATATACAATTAAACAATATGCAAGGGAGCCAATTATGAACTTTCTGGTACAGCAGGCACTTGATTTCAAGACTAGATAATATCCCTCCAGTTTTTCAATATAAAATCATTCCTTAGACTGAATTTATAAGGTAATGGGCGCTTAAATTTTCTTGCAACAAAATGACAACCTCTGTAATGAAAGGACAACAAAAGTTTCTAACCATACACACCACATACACACACTCAGTCTGAATATTAGTTTTGCAGGAAAAGATGTATCAATATTATTAAATTGTACAAGGAAGAAAGATTTTTTATCAAAGACACAATGAAGTTGTATTAGTGACCTACTAAGCACTTTATCTGATAGACAATTATTTTTACACTTCCTGGGTTTCGGTATTGGAAAGCAACAATCAAACATAATGCCTCATGACGATGCTTTTACCATATTACCGTATTTGACCTAATTACCGCACATGCTTATATAAGGGCACATATACTATGGACATTTCAGAGACATATGATTGCAAGTGCACACGTTTTCTGAAATATGGCTTTGTTTGCTTGTTTACAAAGTCTGAATAGGTTTCAGAATGTTTTAACCCTTAATGAGCCAAAAAGCAGACGACAAAATTTATGTCTGCAGAATTTCAAAACCAGAGGACCAATGGTCCTGTAGCTCACCTGACACTTGGTCCTGGTATATATTTTAATGCTTTTATACATGTATATAGCACCAGGACAGGGGCAGATAACCCCAATGTTGAGTCCCAATTCTATATACCAAGCCACAAGGTCACTGGGCCTTTGTTTCTGGACAAAGATTTCTGAAGGGTTTTTATCATATATAGGCGTGGTGGCCACCATGTTCATGTGACCATGACCATCTGAACAAACTTTGATTCCTTTGACCCACTATAAAAGCTCCATATGAAATACAGTAATCATTTGTATAAACTATGATGGGCCTGAGTGCCCAATGCTACATACTGGTACCAAGTTTCAAGGTTATAGGCCTTTCGGTTCTCGAGAAAAAGACGTTTGAAGAGTTTTTACCATATATGGGCATGGTGGCCATCTTGGTCAAGTGACCAAGACCATCTGAACAAACTACGGTTCCTTTAAGCTAGTGAAGCTCCATGTGAAATATGGCTTCAATTGACCCCAGTGGCCTCTGAGAAGATGTTTGAAAATGTTGACGGGTGACAGAATCTCAATGACCTTGTACAAAAGTCAAAGAATGACCTTGACCTTTAACGACAAAATATCTTCATCTGGTCATTTAGTCAACCATATATACACCAAATATTGTACCTTAGACTTAAATAGTTTCTGAAACATCCACTGTTTAAGCATTTTCCCATATAAAAGCCTACATAATGTACAAGAGTTGACAGTGTCATAAATTAGGTCAAGGTCAACGCACGATCATTTGTTTTAACTATAATGGGCTTGAGTGCCCAAAGCTACATACCAAGTTTCAAGGTCATACTCCTTTTGGTTCTGGAGAAGAAGATTTTGAAGGGTTTTTACCATATATGGGCATGGCTGCCACCTTGGTCAAGATCCTGAGAACAAACTTTTATTCCCCGATCACACTTAGACTCCATATGAAATTTGGCTTCAATCAGCCCAGTGGTTTCAGAGGAGAAGATGTTTGAAAATCTTGACCACGGATGGTGCGACAGAATGACCTTGACCTTTAGTGACATAATATCTTCATCTGGTCATTTAGTCGACCACGTATACCAAGTATTAAACCTTAGACTTAAATAGTTTCTGAGAAATCCACTATATAAGCTTTTTCCCATATAAAAGCCTAACATACCAAAGTTGACCATGCCGTAAATTAGGTCAAGGTCAACGCAAGGTCATCATTTGTATAAACTATAATAGGCCCGCATGCGAAAAGCTACATACCAAGTTTCAAGGTCATAGGCCTTTTGGTTCTGAGAAAGAAGATTTTTGAAAGTTTTTCACCATATATGGGCATGGTGACCATATTGGTCATGTGACCCAGACCCCGGGTACAAACTTTCGTTCCCCCATCCCACTGAGACTCCATATGAAATTTGGCTTCAATCTCCCCGGTGGTTTCAGAGGAGAAGATGTTTGAAAATCTTGACGACGTATGGTCCGACGGAATGACCTTGATCTTTAGTGACATGATATCTTCATCTGGTCATTTAGTCGACCATATATACCACATATTGTACCTTACACTTAAATAGATTCTGAGAAATCCACTGTTTAAGCATTTTCCCATATAAAAGCCTAACGTACCAAAGTTGACCATGCCGTAAATTAGGTCAAGGTCAATGCAAGGTCATGATTTGTATAAACTATGTTGGGCCCTCATGCCCAATGCTACATTCCAAGTTTCAAGGTCATAGGCCTTTTGGTTCTGGAGAAGAAGATTTTTGAAGGGTTTTTACCATATATGGGCGTGGCGGCCATCTTGGTCATGTGACCCAGATACCACAAACAAACTTTCGTTCCCTTAACCCATGGAGGCTGCATATGAAATTTGGCTTCAATCAGCTCAGTGGTTTCAGAGGAGAAGATTTTTGAAAATCTTGACGACAGAATGACCTTGACTTTAAAAGACATAATATCTTCATCTGGTCATTTAGTCGACCATGAATACCAAGTATTAAACCTTAGACTTAAATAGTTTCTGAGAAATCCACTGTTTAAGCGTTTTCCCATATAAAAGCCTAACGTACCAAAGTTGACCATGCCGTAAATTAGGTTAAGGTCAACGCAAGGTCATGATTTGTATAAACTATGTTAAGCCCGCATGCTCAAAGCTACATACCAAGTTTCAAGGTCATAGGCCTTTTGGTTCTGGAGAAGAAGATTTTTGAAGGGTTTTTACCATATATGGGCGTGGCGGCCATCTTGGTCATGTGACCCAGATACCGCGAACAAACTTTTGTCCCCTAACCCATGGAGGCTGCATATGCAATTTGGCTTCAATCAGCCAAGTGGTTTCAAAGGAGAAGATGTTTGAAAATCTTGACGACGGATGGTCCGACGGAATGACCTTGACCTTTAGTGACATAATATCTTCATCTGGTCATTTAGTCGACCACGTATACCAAGTATTAAACCTTAGACTTAAATAGTTTCAGAGAAATCCACTGTTTAAGCGTTTTCCCATATAAAAGCCTAATGTACCAAAGTTGACCATGCCGTAAATTAGGTCAAGGTCAACGCAAGGTCATGATTTGTACAAACTATGATGGGCCCGCATGCCCAATGCTACATACCAAGTTTCAAGGTCATAGGCCTACTGGTTCTGGAGAAGAAGATTTTTAAAGGGTTTTTATCATATATGGGTGTGGTGGCCATCTTGGTCATGTGACCCAGATACCGCGAACATACTTTCATTCCCCTAACCCATGGAGGCTGCATATGAAATTTGGCTTCAATCGGCCCAGTGGTTTCAGAGGTGAAGATGTTTGAAAATCTTGACGACGGATGGTCTGACAGAATGACCTTGACCTTTAGTGACATAATATCTTCATGTGGTCATTTAGTCGACCATGTATACCAAGAATTAAACCTTAAATATAGCTGGCGCATATTGACCTGTCTCTTTGACCCCTCATATAAATATATTAGCAGGTTCAGTTGATTTCACAGATAGGGATGCTTGAATTATAAAACAAACTTAAGGCCATCCTTTTAAAATATGTTTGTTGTGCTCCAATGCAGACTAAGCTGGATCGGTAGGTTGGGAGGAAGTTTTTTTTTCGGGTGCCACAAAGTACTGGTTGCGACTAAAATACATTTGCAAAAAGTGCAGACCCGAATCAAAGTATTCCTTAAGAGCAGTCTGGTCATGATCAACAGTGTTTGCCATCTTACACTGACAGTCTTAACTCCGTTCAGCAGCCGTTACCCAATTTAAAGATGACAATTACATGTATTATGATTAAATATAACTACATACGGAAAAAAATGAAAGAAAGGACACAAAGGCCAAATCTTGGATAGTATTGAATGCAGCAAACAGAATTTTTATCATGGCCTTACACATAACAAATCCTCTCAAGATTCACGAGCATTTCTACCAGAAATGAATAACTTCATGCAATTGTGAATAGTTTACCAGTTATACTTGCATAAACCTATAGACGTCTTGCCCTTGTTAGCTGTTGGCACTGTCAGAGAGTAGCTTTTCCCCCCTAGTAGTTTTTCCCCCCGGAAAAATGACTATGATTTTTCCATAGTAGAATTTCCCACCGGAAAAATGGCTATATAGTAGAATTTCCCCCCGGAAATATGACTATATAGCCAATTTTCCCCGGGGAAAATCTACTATAGGTGTTTTTGCATAGCCGTTTTTCCCCTCTATAGTGGATTTTCCCCCTGGTAATATGATTGCAGAAAAACACGCTACATAGTGGAATTTGCTCCTTCTCCAATCATAATAGTGAGGTGAAACAAAATACGAGTATCTGTCCGTAAAACATTGATGGATAACAGTTGCTAGAACCGCATGCATGTATGTGTCCATCAGTCTGATTTTTGTTTCGGGGAAAACAGGCATACATTTCGCTTTATCATGTTAGCCAAAAACGGCTATGAGTGTACGTGGTTGTGAGCATAAATTTGTATAATTTTGTGTTTGTACAAGCGTTCATATGTGCGTGCGCGCATCGGAGTGCCTGGACTAGTGTTCGCCTTTCATGCCAGAGTCGTGGGATCGAGTCCCATCGTAACACACCTCCGATTATTTTCAATGTAATAAACTGCCTGCTAAATCAAACATAACTGGACAAAACACCCGTTCGTACATCTTCCTGTAAGCTTGCATGCGTATGTGTGCCTATATAAATATCTGCGATGGGAAGAAATTGCACCTTGCTCAGTTCATAATTAGTAATTATTGATTATTATAAAAATACGGTTGCTAAATTTGCATATTGATTTTTTTGGAATTAATCACGTTTATTACCTCGTCGAAAAACCGATGCATGTCTAATGCGATTAATTCCGTGAAATGTCTCTGTTCTATTACGGTCCGTTTCGTTCCGTTCCGCAAAATACCAATAGTCATACAAAATTCACTAATAGTCAATTTCCCCGTGGGGGAAAAGGGACTATGGGGGAAAAGTGGCTCTATGAGGTCCGGACAATCCACTATATAGCCGTCCTTCCTATAGCCATTTTTCCGGGGGGAAAGGGGGAAAAACCACTCTCTGACAGGCACAACTGTATGGGGTTGGTACAAATAAAGTTTATCATTTCTCAATAGGACTTTTGATTCGGGGCCGATAATGCTATGCATTCAAGAAGACATAATTCGTTTTAATCGCTTAATTGCAAACAGAAGCAACTGCAAAAGCATGCGCCTCAAAGAGGGTTCAAAACCTGGGCGGGGAGAGGAGGAATGGATGGATAACGTGCAGTTTTACTACCTTTTAGACAGTATTTAAGTTATATCAGGACGATGGGTGGGTGATAATGAAAGGCTGTGTGCAATGGACCCCCGTTTACGATCGAAAAGATTCCCGTCTCCAGCGGGACTCGAACCAGGGGCCACTAGATCAGCAGACCACCGCTTAACCAACTGAGCTACCGGGGTTCCTGGACGTGTGTGTCTGAGAGAGAGAGAGAGAGAGAGAGAGAGTTGCATTCTACATCTTAATAGCATGTTACCCAAAGTGAGAATTCAATGTAGCAGAAGATACATACAGAGATACAGGGATAGTGTACACCATCTACGTATCTGGGTATTATTTCAACGTCGTCATGATTCATGGTAAAGAAACAATACCATGGATGAAAAAGTAAGTATCTTAACTTATTCAGCATCTTGCCTCAACCTACTGCATGATGCTTGTGTTTGCAACGTTTCCATTCATCTAAGCTGAAAATTGAATGCGTACTCTCTCTATTAAATACTCTCTCTATTGAATACTCTCTCTCTCTCTCTCTCTCTCTCTCTCTCTCTCTCTCTCTCTCTCATAGCCAGCTCTGAAATCAAACATTCATAAAAAGTGATTATATGATAAAATTTAGGCGATTTTCCATACAGCATAGTTACGCGCCGAAACTCCTAGGCATTTGGAAATGGAAAACCGGCTTTATGAAGCAACACACTCTGTAAATATCTAAAGCTATTTTCTATGGCGTGTAATTTATGAATGTTTCGGCGCCGAAGCTGACTTTGTAATTACATGGCAAAAAGAGTTTCGACGCTGAAGCCAACTATAATACGCTCCACGAAAACCCGGCTTTAGGATATGGCAGTCATTCAATCGCGTAAATACGTGTAGGTGTGGTTGTGCTAGAAAGCTTTGTCTCCTATTTCGCAATGAATTGTGCTATTTTGCATATTCATGCATAAAGGTCAGAAAGACAGGTCAATTTGCGCCAGCTATAGTTTCTGAGAAATCCACTGTTTAAGTGTTTTCCCATATAAAAGCCTAACGTACCAAAGTTGACCATGCCGTAAATTAGGTCAAGGTCAACGCAAGGTCATCATTTGTACAAACTATGATGAGCCCGCATGCCCGATGCTACATACCAAGTTTCAAGGTCATAGGCCTTTTGGTTCTGGAGAAGAAGATTTTTGAAGGGTTTTTACCATATATGGGCGTGGCGGCCATCTTGGTCATGTGACCCAGATACCGCGAACAAACTTTCGTTCCCCCAACCCATGGAGGCTGCATATAAAATTTGGCCTTGATCCGCCCAGCGGTTTTGGAGAAGAAGACCTTTGAAAATGGTGGACGGACGGACGACCGATGGACGGACTATGGAGCATTGCCATACTAAAAGCTCACCTTTGAGCCTTCGGCTCAGGTGAGCTAAAAATGTTTTGTCCAAGCTATATCATATTGAGAATTTGAACACTAGAGGGCAAACAGTGTAGATTCAGATGAGGTGGCTCATTATGAGCCACCTCATCTGGATCTACACTGTTTGCCAATTCAACAATTTTAATTTTTGGCGCTTTAAGGGTTAAGTTTCATTTGTAGAGCTTCTTCATCCTTCTGTGACTTCCCTGATGCTTTTACCATTTCGTTCTGCTTGCTTTTATACCTAGTCCTTCTTTGAAATATGCACTTATTTGGAGAAAATTTTGCTTCATTTTTGTGCTGCCATTTTAAAAATGTTAAGCATGCAGTGCGCTTATTAAGTTCAATACAGTAATTCTTATAAATGCTCCTGTTATATTAAACCTGCTTCTTTTTTTAAAATAATGTCATGAGCTGCGACGCGAGAAAACCAATAAAGTGGTTGTGAGCCCAGCACAGACTCAGATCAGCCTGGGCATTGGTTTTCTCGTGTCCCGGCTCTTATATCTAACTTGCCTGATATTCCTGCTGGCTGCTCAGCATGAGGTAGCTCTTTGAAATGGGGTCTACTCTTGCAGGAAAGAATCTGCTCCTCTAATTTGCTCCTAGAAGAGCAAATTCTTTCTTTGAAGAGAACACTCCTTCTGAGAAAGGAGGCAAAAATCAAAGTAGAGTCGCTTCCTCAGAAAATCCAGCCACCTTTATATTTTTGTAACAGGTATTTGGCACCGGCTGATTTTACTACATTTTAGGCTCTAAATAATGCCCAACCCCTTTTCGTAAAATACAACACCTCTTGGGCCTTTAATAGGGTTAATACAGAATGTAGCCCTGCTACAGAACAACCTAAATTTAGACTGCAAACTGCAGGCTTAACAACTCAAAAGACTCACACAGAATCTTATCCTCAACTGTTTCTAGTACTAATCATGATTTGCCATATTTGGTTATAAGACTGGTAGTTTTCCCTTCCAAAACAATCTAAAAATCTAATTGATCTAACAAGATGGACCTAGATTTTTGGAAATGTTTTGGTGTGGAAAAAAATAAAAACATTTCTTTAGCTGAATAACACAAGAATAATTTATATACCAGTATGTGCGGTAATTTTGGAAGGGTAAACTCACGTCTTATAACCAAATAAATGAGCCGCGACACGAGAAAACCATCAATGTGGTTGTGCACCCAGCGCAGACTCTGATCAGCCTGAGCATCCGCCCAGTCTGAAGTCTTCACTAAGCGCTTAAAGGGTAGCTAAGGGTTTAAGCTACCTCCATGCGGACAGTGAAGACTCTGGTCAGACTGGGCGGATGCCCAGGCTGATCTGAGTCTGCGCTGGGCGCACAACCACATTGTTGGTTTTGTCGTGTCGTGGCTCAAATATGGTATGCTCGACAGCTTTTCCCCCTCTGCAGCAAACAAAGATCTAATGACTGATCACCTTGTAAGCTTTTTAGGGAAAGTTTTAATCACAGGATCTTTAGGTGTCAAGAGTATTTTGCAAGATTTTAAATAGATATCCAATAAGGAAGTTACCCAATTTCTGACATGAAAACAACAACACTGTTTTTTTTGTGATATAGTACAACTCAGTGCAATGAGATACAAATGAATAACAACGGTTTCTTGCAGATCCAACAAGGTTTTTGGATGCGGCTGCTTAACCCTATTGCACTCAGAACGGCCAAAACTCCATAGAGTTTTGGCCGTTCTGAGTGCAATAGGGTTAACTTGATGCAGTTCTTTAATGTTACTGGATGAACAAACCAAACTGACTGACATAATATACCTATAAGCTGGAGGTAAAATAAAGCTACAAAGATGCGAATTCTACAGACTCCCATATCTTGCCTGTCTGCACATTGTCACAAAACAAAGATGTCTTGCATTGTGCTAGTTGAAACCAGACAAAAACCTTCAGGTTGTTATATTCTGTAAGCATTCTTTTTTATCTGAAAGGTGTATTTCATTTAATAATAGTTACATAAATGTTAGAATAGTGCAGAATCAGATCCAGTGGCTACTTGAGGTGTTTTGATATACCCAAAATCAAAGTTAACTCACCAATGCAATCAGGAGAGTGTAACTTTACATTTCTGTTTGTCCCAATTCATAAATAGTCAGCTCTCGATATCTGAAAGTTGAAGCTCTTCCCAAACTACTGATATCTCAAAGTAAATTTTCTGGTACCAGAAAAGTTACTTTTAGTTATCAGTAGTTTGAGGTAACAAGAGTTGAAATTTAAATGAAAATATGGAATATGTCCCAACTACGTTCCTTTGAGGTACTTTGAGATATGAGTGTTTGAGATATCCAGAGTTGACTGTATCACATTCTTTTAAAATTAGTGTGTTAGGGGTAAAAAGTCTGAATATATACTGTTATCATTGAAGCTAACCATCATATAGAAAAGGAACTGCTTCCCTTTTGATTAATATTTTTACACAATAGAACCAGAGACATTGAATTATCATCCACAAAGCATGCCAATACACATCAATCCTTTGACTAAAACTGAGCTGATCCTCAGACTGAAAACTAGACAAACACTGATAAATAGCTCAACCAGACCAAAAGGGTGTCACTCTGCCAATATGTTTATCAAACCATGCAGTGCCCTTCATGCAGAATACTCAAGGTGAGACAAGTACAGGGTGAGAATTCCAAGATAATTTCTAATTCTCCATCATAACAGTGTATGGTGTGGCCCCTCATTAAAACCATGATGGATTCAGTGAGTGGTCACTCTGGAGACCTCATGGAAAAGTTCAGAATAATTGTAAAATGTTCTCTTATCTACAACTCAAACCTTCAGTTCCATTCAAGCCTGTCAACATCTCTAAATCTAGTTTGTTAGTATATGTAGTTCCAGATGCATCATTCTGTAACTCTGCTTTCTCTTATACAGCGGATTAGAATTATTATATAGCCCATATTAGTCCTGACAATTACCATCAGTGCAACATTTGAAACCATACATATACATGTATTCAAATCATGCTCAGGTCATATGCAAACCAAAACACTGATGGGGTACATGTCAAACCAAACGGCATCCCAACATACTTGCGGCTCTTTTTTCTGCCAAAACTCGGGAACTTCCAAAACCCAGTCTTTGCATCTTTTGAAATGCTGCTTGCTGCCAGGTCTGCGGCCTTCTTCTCGAAGAATGAACTCAAAATGGCAATCTTTGAGAAGCCTCGATGTTTCTTCTTCTTTGCCACCACTGGTTCCTGAACAATTGGAATGTTTGACTGTCCACCTTTATTAGAAATATTGAGGCGCCCCATCCTTGGACTAACTGACGCTTTCATGCCAGCTTCCTTTGCATGTTTTAATGTCTCATGCTGTTTCTTAAAACTTGACCGTCTATCCAGAGTCATGCTTGTTGTTAAAGACTTGAAGTAATCTTGACGAGGCTCTGGGTCTTCCACAGATGGACTCTCTGGTATAATTATAAGTGGCGTTATGTTCTGGGTGATGGGTGCTGTTTTTGTTTTCTTTATTTCCCGTTGCTTGCTTTAATACAAAAAGGCCCAAACAAATGAGAATATAAGGCATTAATGATTATGCTTCAACAAACAATTGCAAAATATATATACTGGTAAATAGTAAATATCACAGCAAATCTGGCTCCTAGTATGGTTACTTTTAGCCCAAATTCAGAAGCATATTAACCAAAGAATATAATTGTTTGCTGTGCCTTGCAGAAATGACAATGAATTATTGTAAATACCCTCCTATATTTTGGGACTTTTCAACCAATTACTGTGTATTATGGTAAATGTGAACATGCAAATTTTTGTATGAAATGTTGGCTTAATTTTAAAACAGTGCAAACCTTATCAGATTGCTCTTAAAGAGTCAACATTGTTTTTCTAATCCCAACATTTAGGTCAACAACAGCAGAGTATAACAATATGCCTGAAACTTCCAAGCTTTTGATTAGCTCTAATGATTTCAAATCTTTTAACTGGAATATTATTAGCTGATAAAAAACGTATTTCCAGGTTTAATATAAAGTATCAATACCAAACAATGAATTCTTAAACTGAAAAAGCTGACTAAATGTTCTGTTAAAAAAAATTATGTGCCAAGAAATTGCTGGTGGAGACACAAACAGAGCAGACCCTGATCAGATTACCTCATTTTGAAGCAGTCTGACTAAGGTTAACACCGTTTGCTCAACTCAATATGTTCCAATCTTTAAAGCAAATACTGTATCTTACAAACTGATACATACAGCGTCAACCTTTACTGTCTGCAGGGAAAACAGGAAGAAATCAATATGGAATTATCAGAATATTTTCAAAACTCAGCAGGCAGCCCTTACAGACTTCAATTACTTCCACATTTTTAACCATCAATCAATTAGAATCTTGCAGTCTTTCTATTATATCGGACAACATATCCATGATTTAACAGGACAACCAACTATGCATAAAGAAACAAACCAGTTTCTGTCTTTATTAATCTGCAGGTTTGCATCCTTGCTTCATCACAGTCTTTTCTTGATTTTAATTGTTGACCGTGATGACTCTCTGATGAGTTAGGGGACCTCCATACGAACCGAACTACCAACTAATTGTGTGCACTGCGGCGGAGGGTGAGGGTGAAGGTTTGGGCCCAGTAAAACCGGTTTAAACCCCCCCCCCCCCCCCCCCCCCCCCAGTAGTTATTACTGACCGCCCCAAGGCGGTACTTTCGTTGCGGTTGCATTTGTTTTATGTTCGGTGCTGTTTAATTTATAGTGTTCTCATTTTAACCCTTCTATAATAAAAATAGAAAATAGGTAAAAAAAAACAGTTGTTAAATGTTTTCCATATAATTTGCTTAGTCTGTTGTAACCCTTCTCCGACAGTTGGTCTAAATTATTTGGTTCAATAATGATAGCTGAGTTGCATCTATTTGGGAAAGAGCTGCTGACTTGGCTTATCACTTGTAATTTATTGTTTGTTGGGATGTCTTTGTCAATCTTTCCCTTTGATGTTGGGGATAGGGTTTTGGATCTGATTCAGTCAGTTCTTGAAGTGTAGTTACTCTTTAAATTTGAGGAAAGAATCACTGAAAGAAAGTTTCATTTCACCATTCTTTTCTATAATATATTTGTCACCGAATATTCCCCACCCACCTTTGTTGAGTGAAATGGAACTGTAATCCAAGTTAAAGTGTTGATATATGTCAGTATGATGATTATATTGACAGCACAATGTAAAGCAATGTGAAGATAAAAAAGTTGTAATCATTGCATGTCAATGGTTTACTACAGGTGAAAAAAAAATTCCAGGTTGTATCAAGTGAAATTTCGAATGACTGATATAATGTCAACATAGCTTGATTATATGTTGACATGGCTGAGTATATGTCAATGACATAGCACAATTCACGCTGTAAATCATTATGGCATTCTGTTGACATGGAACATCAGAAAATGACAAAGAAAAATATTTTTGTGACAACTCTTTGCCACCATACATGACTGAATAAGTACAGGTAAGAAACACAGGATATTACAGGTAAAATTACCAGTAAGAGATTTATTTCTGACAAATTGTTGGCATTAAAATCATAAGCTTCTTCTGCTACTGTTATCAGGCTCATTCATGAGAACTGGACTGGTTTCAAGAATTTGGAATTGTTTCCATAAATAACCCCAGACTGGTTGTAAAACTTAAAGAAGTTTGTAGTTTTAGCTGAAAACCATGCTACAGTTTAATATACTATTATTAAAGGCAGCTATTTTTAACATCTAACTCCTGAAAATAGATAATATTGTTGGTAATTCAATATGTAACGGCAATGACAAAGCAAACCACAATGCTTGTTTCATATTTCTGAAATCATATCGCAATTATTGTAAACATTCAGACATTCAGTAAACTTCTTCTCGTTCATTTATTTTATCAGAAATGTTAAACAAAAAATAATGGCAAGCAGGGCAGACCTGATCAGACCGCTCCTTAGGAGCATTCTGATTTGGATTTACTCTGCTTGCTCATCCCAACAATTTAAGTGAATATGATATATTATAACCAGCAACTTCAATGGCTGATTTCATACATTATAGATTCTCTGTGGAATTCAATCTATTTAAAGGCACAACCTATTTTAAAGATATTTTCTGAACAAATTGATATTCTGTGGAACTAATTTTCTGCAATCACATACTGTTATATACCTTAAAATTACACTTCAATGATTAAATAGCTCTTTAACCTGCTCCAGATTTAATCATTTGTGACAGACCCTCCTTCACCAAAACTAACTTACTGGTATTTTTGGAAGAACAGTAAATACATCTAGAGCTATCAAAGGATTGTCAAAATAAAAACTTTTATTATATACCTATCTATGATACACCCTGTGAACTGCCTGTTTTCTGGCCATCTGATACAGATAGCCGTATCAAACTGACGTTTTCTGAATCCGTTTCACTATCCTTTAAAACGAGGCTATGCCTGAGTTCTAGCTTCAGACGTGTCACTTTTTAACGTGCATTGTAGAAACGAGAACCAGAGAAACAAAACAAGTGACGTAACGGCAACAAACATGTGAAAAATGGCCCGTCTCGATAGTTCAGTCGGTAGCGTTTGTCTTACAACTAGCTACATACCTCTGCCGCGCAGGTTCAAATCCGGATCAATGCATTTGCGCTGGCAAGTATAAATGGTTGGCTGTTCCATAAGGTATATAATAAACAAATTATTATAATAGTAACTTGATCTGGCGTACTGTATCCTGTCTCGTAGATGAGCTCATACATGTACCATCGGATCACCCTCGACGCAAGCGTCTCGGGTGATCCGATGGTATGAGCTCATGAACTCGACGTGATACAGTACGCCAGATCAAGTTACTATTGTAATAACATGTATTTATCAATTGGTCTTTCTGGACCTAAAACCCTGAGTATATTGTTCTCATATGACAGACAGCTGAACTCTTACAAAGGGGCCTTAAACTGGTTTGACCCAGAAGGTACGTTTCTTTCCATTTTATACTTGCAAACATGACCTAATGTATTCAAATTATCTGTCAAAATACGAGTTATGCCAGCCCCTTGGGATTTTCCTTCTCAAAATGACCCCAAATATCCAAATCTGTCTTTTTTGTAATTCTGTACGATGTTTTTTTACTCTTCCAAAACTGAGGTCAGACTAGGGTTCTCAGACGGGGAAGTTTTGTGACATTTTCTTAATTTCAGGGAGACATTTTATTTCAAATTCTGCATTTTCTCTAAGTTCTATACATTTTGACTTCTCCCTCAGCTCAAAATAGGAAGTCAGTCAGCTTACTAGGGAGACCATTTCTCCAACTTCTCCCTCCAGGGTGTCCCCTGCCAAAACAATTCCAAAAATCTAGATCCATCTTATAAGATGGATCTAGATTTTCAGAATTGTTTAGGATGGATCTATATTTTTCGAACTGTTTTGGAAGGCAAAAACCTCAACGAATAACCAAAAAAATACAGTAAGTCTAACGATCAGTTTCTTGGCAACTAAAAAGAACCATGAAAGGTCCTTATCTTCTAAAAAAAGCTTATCAAAGAAAAAAGGTTGACTGAACAAGATGTCATCTAGCGGTCATGACTCTAAAAGGAAACTAAGATCAATCAGTGTGCATGTACTTTTGAATATTCCTGAAGAAAGAAATTAGCACATTGGAAACTGACTACTTCCTGCAAGCACCAGATAATAGTATCCTTAATGATGTCAATTTCAGGGGTCTCTATAAAAATTATATGTTGTAGTCCTGTTAGGACTGCCTTAATGAGACAATTGTGATGATGGGTCACAACAAGTATCTGAAACTAAGTTGTGGCCACTTACAGTGCTTATTGTGGCATAGCCAGGCAGAAGCTGAGACACCCAAGAATCCATAAAATCTTTAGAAATACAAATTTTGGAAGCAATTTTGGAATTTTAGATTTCCAATTCTTAGGACGCATCAATGTTTCTCTGGGCCTGGCTACGCCCCTGCCTTATTAAAACCACCTTGTTTTAGGGCAATATTTTTTCTGAGGAGAATTAAGACAAACGGGTACACCTTAGGGGAGAGTCGGGTATTTTCGGACATGGGGGTAAATTCGGACATACCATTGCAAACAGTGAAAATCCAGATGAGACGGCTCATAATGAGCTGTCTCATCAGGATTTTCTCTGTTTGGCAAGTTAATTTTGTTTTAGTTCCAAACGACAGACATATAAAGGAAACAATGTCACTGTCCAAATTTACCCGCCGTCCGAAGTTACCCGACTCTCCCCTAATGATTTTCAGCAATTTGTATCATGGGAAACAGTTTTTGTGACTTCCTGTTGCTTCCCTCGACGAAGGTATTCTTCATGAACGAGGGTCTACTCTGGAAGTTGACCCCCACTAGAAGGGAGATAAAAATGAAAATGGCATAGTTGCTTCCCCTGAAAGGGTACCCATTCACCTTATTCAAAATTCTTTCTGAAAAATAAACAAAACAATATCTAGCTGGAGTTCCAGAAATTTTCAGAATGAAGTCTGAAATGTATTCTCAATATTTTCCCCTATGTAAACCTCTCTTCTTCTTTTTCCCTCATGTAAACCTTTCTTATAAGTTAAGTAAGTTTTTGTGGTGATATAAAAACTATTTTCAATTTTGTACCTATTTTTTTTTTTAGCATGTCTGTCTGGAACTCCAGTCTCATTAGTGTCTCCATAACAACAAGGAAATACATGACACTTCCTCATACTGTATTTATCAGCTATAAAACAGAGTTTTCACCTTTCTAGAATGACCCCCAATATCTTACTCAGTCTCAGAAAATTCTGTGATGAGTTGGGTTTTTCCCATCCTTAACAATCCCAAAAATCTAGATCCATCTTATAAGATGGATCTAGATATTTGGGATTGTTTTGGAAGGGAAAAACCTCCACCTTATAGCTGAAGAAATACTGTAAGTGCATGTGCACCTAAACTAACCTAGAAGAGTGCACATGTTCAGCTAATAATGGAGAAACAAAAGACCAAACTAAATACATGTATATAGACGTGGTTCAAAAAGAAAACAAATTTAACAATGTAGCTAAAATTTAAAGGAAGGTCTTTGCTGACTGCATAATGCAATCCTGAAGAGCTATTTCTGAGGCAAACAAATGCACTCTAAGGGGAAGCAACTATGCCTTCTTCATATCTGCCATCGATCACAATGGAGTTCTACTCTAAATGAAAACAAAATGCTCCAAGGGGATCAACTTTAAAAAGATTTGCACTTTTAGAAGAAAATTCTTTCCTTGTAGAGAAGACCCCATTCGGAGGCAAACATGAAGGCAAAGAAGTTGCCTCCCCCACCCCACCCTCTGAAAAAAGAAGGCAGAAAAAACAAACACGAAGGTGTATCCAGACACCTTAAGATTATCTGCAAATTGAAGACAAGACAAGCATTTAGAGCCCAAAATTAGCTTAACTTTTTGAGATAAAACCTTTGAGATGAAAACCTACCTCTTGAAAACAGAATGTCTTGTGCTATCTCAATAGAATGTCTTGGGGAAGAAATTCCAGTGAGAACTGAAACATGCCTGCATGATTGTTTTTTTTTTTTTTTTTTCTTCTGTTCAAATAGGAACTAATCCAATCAGCACTGTTGGTGTCAACTAGATACGGGTCCTGCAAGTCCATTTCAAGCACAATCATTTACAATCCATTCCATTCAATGTAAGTTCATAAAACAGACTGTCATAAAATGTATCATAACTGGTCAGGGTTATTTATGTTTATCTTCTAATGTAAATCATGTTTTGTGAAGAAAAAATCAAAGCTTTCATCGAAAAAATTTGAGTTAAAATGGAGCTCTATTATAAAAGCATTTTGCACGGTAATACAATGTAAGAGCCTGGCAGCCATGCTTTTCCTTTTTCAGCCAGCAACAAATACAAACAGTGAGAAAAAAAAAAATAATTTAGGATAAGCTGAGGCTATAAGCTGTTTACAGGAGCATATAATTTCTCTAGAGATATTATATGCTCCTGCTGTTTATGAATGAATTTTCTATTTTTTAAAATATAAAAAATGGCATTTTTATAATATAAAAAATGGCAGTAGTCTGTGTTTTGTCAATAAGGTCTATCACCTTTAGATCTGAATTACTGAATATAACCTAAATATGAGCCGCGACATGACAAAACCAACAATTTGGTTGTGCGCCCTATGTAGACTCAGATCAGCCTGGGCAGCCGCCCAGTCTGATCAGAATTTTCGCTGTCTGCATGGAGGTAGCTTAGACTTGCAGACTCAGATCAGCCTGGGCATCCGCCCAGTCTGGTCAGACTCTTCGCTAAGTGCTTAAAGGGTAGCTAAGAGTCTAAGCTACCTCCATGTGGACAGCGAAAACTCTGATCAGACTGGGTGGATGCCCAGGCTGATCTGAGTCTTTGCTGGGCGCACGACCACATTGTTGGTTTTCTCTTGTCACGGCTCATATATAGAAACTTTAAGGTGTATGGGTATACCTCCAAGTTTTTCTGTAATGGACATTTCCATCTATCACATTGGATAAGTCCATTAGACACTGTTCTTCACTGCTAACAAAGTAGATCCAGATCAGATTGCTCCTTCAGAAACAGTATGGTCTTGGTCTATAAGGTTTGCCCAAATATTTTGGGTATTAAAAATTGGTGAATTTTTACTTTAGGCTTTTGACAGGAGAAAACTCATATTGACGTAACAGAGCAAGGAAGACTCAGATCAGCTTATCCATGGCCTGCAGCTTGATCAGGGACTTTCCATACTGCGTCAGTTGGAAGTATACAGAAATAGCCCTTATCAGAATTAGAAATAAGCAGACTTGTCTAGATCTTACCTGTTTTCACCACGCCATAGTATGTTGTTTTGTTTTCATCAATGGGGTGCGCCTTATCGACAAGTCAAGCTTTTACAAGAAACAGAGTAGCAGAGTCATGGGGGCTCTGATTCTGATATCAATAATGAATGGACAAATTTTCATGTTTCTCAAGAAAAGCAAGTTGGGGCACCTCAATAGTACAACCTCAGTGAAGCTGCCACAACTGTTTTTAAAGATGAACAATAACAAATTATCCCAATTCATATAAAAAATATTTCCTTATCCAAAACTTTCTATTTTGTGAACATACCGTGGTGAAAGTGCCAGGGGCTCCAAATGAGGTTTTGTAGAGGGCGCTGAGTGCTTTCTGAGGTGTGACATAGCAGCTGCATTCAGGATTTCTTGATGTTGTTTCCTCAATTTCCGCTCAGCTAGTAGGTAGTATGTAGCTGTTATATGGTCATAAGAGTCCTTCTCTACTGATCTGAAATTTTACAATTCTAGAACATGTAGAGTGGAGTCGGGTAACTTCGGACAGCGGGTAAACTCGGACATACCATTGCTAACAGTGAAAATCCAGATGAGACGGCTCATAATGAACTGTCTCATCAGGATTTTCACTGTTTGCCCAGTTAATTTTGTTTAAATTCCTAACAAGTGACATATGAAGGAAACAATGTCACTGTCCGAATTTACCCGCTGTCCGAATTTACCCGACTTTCCTATACACAAGGGTGCATCATTTTTTTTGTTACATTAACCCATTAATGCCTAGTGGACTCTTTTATCTGTATGTATTGGACGAGTCCATTTGTCATTTATGGAGTTTCAGGTTTAGTTTATTTTTCGATTTTTAGTTTCATTTTAAAGAAAAATACCCATTTGTCATGCGCAAAAAGGTGGACACTGATCAGACGCCGCACTGGCGGCGTCTGATCTGGGTCTGCACTGTTTGCCTATATCCCATTTTCGGGGCGCTAGGAATTAATGGGTTAACCAAGACAAGTGACCTGTAAAAAATTAAAATGTTACTTGTCCCTACAGTATAAATGTGTGACATTGTATGTCCTTTCTTAAAAATAACAGCTTATAAATATGTATGTAAGCATAATCATTGTCGTATTACTACTTTTTCTCAAATAAGTTCAATAAGTTTGATTCTCTGGAAGCATGGAGGACATAAACCAGTGCTCCTGATAGAAATTACAGGAATAATTTAGGGACGATTTTCGAAACATTTCCATAAAAATACCTGTTGTGATCCGTCATTAGAACCGTCTCTCACAGAGACAGTTCTAATGCGGGGTCACAGCATGTATTTTCAAATTTAAAAGTCTAGAACAGAAGAAAGATCCCTTTTAACAGTATTTCAGTCACATATCAAAAAGGTGTGTGTGACTGAATTTTCTTTGTGGGTGAAGAATTCTGCTGTTTGCAGGGTTGGAACCAGGAACCGCTAGCACAGAACTAACTCTATAACTGTCATACATGTAGGATCAGAGCTCTAGATAGGAGGGAGTATTTGATGATAATTAAGGATAATTTTTCTTATTTCTCATTGAAACCATATGTTGTGACCCCTCATCTGAACCGTCTTGTTGAGATGGTTCAGATGAGGGGTCACAACATATGTTTTTATGCAAAATTAACAAAAATTATCTCTAATTATCATCAAATACTCTCTCTTATCTAGAGCTCTGTAGGATGGTCTAGCGTGTTGTTTGTTTTCTTCATCTTGGTTCTCTTTGTTGCTGAATTTATGTAAGAACAACAAATATGCCGATGTTTACATTGTTTAAAAAGGCAAAATTTATTTCTGGGAGTTCCAATTTTTAATAACTTCCTCTCGTAAAGACCCATATTGCGCAAGCAAACAAAAAAGGTAAAAAATGTAAAAGTAGATTCCACAGAGTATGCTAAATGTTTTTTGGTGGTAATGGTAATATTAAGAGAGAGAGAGAGGGGTGGGGGTGGGGATGAGACAATTTGTGGATTATTTTGTTTTAGAAAAAATAAGCACTGGTTCATTTCAAAGAGTCAGGATTATCTCTATCTCTTGCTTTCCTAATTATTGTCACTTTCAATCTGTTCTAAAGACGGCTGAAGACTCTTTGAATAGTCATCGTCTACCATCTTTACTGTTAGTATTTGGGTGGCAATACCTAAGCAAACTGTGCAGATCTGGATCAGGCTGGTCCTGAGGAGCAGTCTGATCAGGGTCTGCACTGTTTGCCAATATTTTACACAGAATTCCTGACAAACGCAACAGTTGGCCCAAATCTTAAGACAGAAGAGTGTATGATAGTAAGGATTTTGATGTCTGAGTACTTACTGAAAATATGACACATGAACAAGGATTGTCTTGTCTCAATAAATTAGCAACTACCAACAGATAAACATGTTGATAGACAATAAAAGCCTGAAAAATAGGCACTGCAAGGCTTGTAAAACACTGCAAACAAGCACTGTCAGCAGAAAAAGAAGCTTGCTTAATGGAAGTTAGACTCAGCTCTCATATGATGATGACCCTAAACTGTATGTTAGATAGTATATTACTGTAAAATTTAGGTCCAGGTCAATTTTGTCAATTTTGAAATGAACCTGTGCTTATTTATCAAAATTTTGAGAGGCGCCGTAGTCGAGTGGTTAGAGTGGCTCGGTTATTGTGCAGAAAGTCGCTGGAAGGTTGTGAGTTCCCAGCTCAGCGTCCCCATCCGACAACTGGAAAACTCTGTCAACCCAGCAGTAAATGGGTACCTTTTTTCAAATTAGGGAAGGATAAGGCGGCAAAAGAAGATCAGCTGTGCCCAAGATACAGTGGGTCTCCAACCCGCACTGCCCCTGCGGCTATTAGGCTATGGGAAACCTTTACCTTTTTTCACCAAATTTGACAAATGTGGATACAGCCAGATTAACCATGCATATATAAATTGAAAAATACTATGAAGTTGTTGAACCATAAATTATGAGTCTAACATAACCATAAAATCCACGAGCTTTAGCGAGTGGATTATCTCCAGTACAGGCGGACAAACCATGGTATAACTATTTCATACCACCCTTACCAGTGTACACCTTTCTCACTGCAAAATATTTCGCACTATAGTTGGCATTTTCTGGTACAGGGGGTACAACTATGAACCATACATACATGTAAAAATATGCTTTCCCAGTTTTGACAAGTGGATTCGTCTCCTGGCCCTTTTGATAGGTCCATTTCCAATTTAAAGGGTGTTTGCAAACTGCATCTATGCAAAACCTCATGCTAGCAGTGGTGGCCAGAGAGAGTGTATTGAGGAAAATTCAAAGAAAATTTTTCTCATTTCTCAGCAAAAACATATGAAAACATATATTGTGACCCCTCATTGGAAGCGTCTTGGCTAGACGGTTCTAACAAGAGCTGTCGCCTGACAGCATAGCTCGCTTGAATTGGTGCTTTCCCATCCCACAGTGGCTATGGTGGTGTGAATTGCTATGCATAAAACTTCAGGCAAGTATGTCCATAATGACAACACATTTACAAATAATGGCAACACATTTATAAACAAAAGCTATCTCAGAAATAAGTCTTAAAATAAAATCAAAATACAAAAAAATCCACATGAAATTTCAAAGTCCATGAACTTGAGGTCAAAGGAATGAATGGTAGGATGGGGGGTGGGGAGGGAGCAGGATGTATCAAAACCCTGAACCATTATCTAACATCAGTCTAAGTATAAGTATCAACTGAGTCCATCGTGGCACTGTGAAATTATTCAAATTATGTCTTCATAAATATAAAACTTTACCCAAAATCTTTAAGACAAAATTCTATGCTGATGACCTTGACTTCAAGGTCATCCAGTGGGATAAATATATAGTGTTTTGTGAAAACTCAAAAAAGTGTCTAACATCAGTTCAAGTGTAAAAATCTCTCCCAAGCATTATGAATCGTATGCAATTAGAAAACTTTAATTAAGACCCAAATTTCCCAAGTCCCCGACCTTGACATCAAGGTCACTGAACGGGGTTGGGGTCTATTATTTTCCATAACCTTACTAGGTTGTTGGGGCACCACAGATGACTTCGAAACTTCGAGTAGTACCTTGGACCAATATCTAACTACATTGCAAGTATCAAATGAATCCATCCATGGGTTAAGGAGATATTGGGCCTCAAAAAACTTTAACCAAAACATCCAGTCCAAACCCCTGTTAAACTTTTGACCACTATCTAACTACAGTGCAAGTATCAAAAGAATCTATCCATGGGCTCTGGAGATGTAGGTCTTTAAAAAACTTTAACCAAAACATCCAATCTGAACGCCGACACTGATGCTGATGCCAGGGTGACAACAATAGCTCTTCCTGAACTTTCGTTAAGGCGAGCTAATGAGGGGTGACAACATAATGTTTTATGGAGATTTATGGAGAATTATCCCTAAATTATTCCTGTAAGCCCTTCTCATCTGGAGCACAGAGTGCACCACATAAGAAGGGATAACAGCTTAACAACTGTGCTTAACGTATCACTTACTGTCTGTGAATGCAAGCACAATAATACTCACTGTAAAATCTCTTCCTTGGAAGCTATACTGCCTTCTACCATTTTTTCAACAACGCAGGTGTGGATTTCTTCTGAGACGTGTTCCCGAGAGATCAGTGGCATGTGATGATGTGAGATATCATTACTTCCGATTTTCAACCATCTGTGCTCCTCAATCTCTCCTAGGTTTGCCCGATGTGCTGGGTCTCGCTTCAGCATTACTGAGATCAATCTTTAAAAGATATAAACTGTGTTAACCACATCATATACATGTACATGTACTATCAAACGAGTAAAGGGTGATTTTAAAAAAAATGAGTCTTTTTCGTTTCCTTGAGATATCTGATGAAAGAAAGCTTTTTGTACACTTTATTTATTGTCAGAGTATGCACTGGAATGACCTTAAAAGTGGTGCAAAGTTTTACTTTTGTAGCTTCAATACTTACAAAATGATGGCTCAAAAAAGGGTCAATTTTGTCCCGAGTGTAACGCAAAAAGTGTGACATTTTTACTAAAATTGTATCTTCACCTCTCTGCATGATTAAAATGACTGTTTTTAAATATATGTTTTATCATTTAATCAAAAGTTACATTATTGGGCCTTCAGATCAACATATTGTTTTGTCTTTAATTTTGATATTGCATGCATGGTGTGCACTTGAATGAGGTTTGGTGAAAAAATGTCCCGAGTGTAACAAATCTGACTAAATTTGTCAAATTTCTGCAATAAATTGAAGTCAGAAAAAGTTAACCATATTTTTTTACCCCTCATATTGATATGATTGTTTAAATACCACAATCAGCTATTTCCTTTCAAAGACCTAGGAATAATATGCATCAGAAGTTTCGTTACACTCGGGACATATAAAATGTGTGTTTTTTCACACGTTTTGGGTCATAACTCTTGATCTACTTGACCGAAATGATAAAAATTTTGATCTCTTGTGGCAAGCAGAAATCATCTGGCCATCCTATGGATGCTAGTTCAGCAGTTTTGTATCTTTTTACTTTATAAAGTGTAAGGGAGAGTGAACATACCCCTAATGTCACACTTTTGACTCATTTTTTTTAAAACCACCCTAAATGGTGTTGATGCCCTCATATAGTACCTGTTGCTTGACATCAACAGACTGCCTTTTATCAACAAACACTATTTCACTATTTCAAATAGAGTCATGTTGCTATGCCTCCCAAAATGACCATGTTCAAAAATCTAGTTTGAACAAAAAAAAAAAAAAAAAAAAAAAGTCTTGATACATTTTTTTTAAGGCCATAAATTTTGTAAAAGGAAAAAGAAGAAGAGGTAGACAAAAGAAGAGGTGGGAAGACAATATCAAGGAGTGGACAGGAAAGGATTTTGCCAGCTCAACTAGGGCAGCTGAAGACAGGACAAGGTGGAAAGGGATTGTTTTGAAGTCAGCTGTGGTGCCCCAACGACCTAGTAAGGTTATGGGATAGAATAGAATAGAATAGAAATTTTGTAAAAAAATTCATTCGAGCTCTGTCTTCAAATTAGAGTCTTTGCTGTTTGTATTTACATGTATTTGTCAGCAGTCTTCTTGTGATTTCTCTGTACCTGGAGTTGCTGCTATTGCATCTGTGTTTGTCAGATTTCTAAGGTGTGTGACAGAGCTCTAGATCAGAGGGAGTACTTGGTGATAATTAGGGATAATTTTTGTTAGTTTTGAATAAAAACATACGTTGTGACCCCTCATCTGAGCCGTCTCGACGAGACGGTTCAGATGAGGGGTCACAACATACAGTTTTGATGAGAAATAAGAAAAATTATCCTTAATTATCATCAAATACTCCCTCTTATCTAGAGCTCTGGTGTGAATAACACAGCCACATTTTTATAACAGGAAACAACTTAAACAACAGCTTTTCTAGAATTTTCGGAATCGGTTTGACACTGGTGACAGGTTCAATGACTGAGCTTTATATGGCATAATAAGATACCCAAGAAATACATCCCTAATACTAATGGGCCCTTATTAACACTTCAAGCAACTGTTGAATTTGCAAACTGCGTAGATCCAGTTAAGGTGGCTCATAATGAGCAACCTCATCTCAATCTACAATCTTTGCAATCTAGTCTTTGAATTCTTAAATGAATATTATGATAGAGTTTGGACAAAACATTTTTTTAAAATTTGCAATTGATAAATTTTGTTGTATGCTTTTTTTTTTGTTCTTCCAGGGGCCTGTTTCACAAAAATTTACCGTACGATGAATCGTGCGATAATCGTACGTTTGGTCGTACGAGAATCGCACGATCGTTTCATAAAAACATCGTACGACAGATAGTACGATTCTCGTAGGATTTTAGTTATACGATGGATCGCAGACGTGATGTGTATTAGCTTTGACAGATGTGTATTGGGTTTTATAAACACAAAAAGTAGCGATTTGTAATACAACGCAATCATGTCAAAGAAAAAGGTCAACAGAACCTCCAATGGGGTTAAAGCCCTTCTCACTGAAGTAAGGAAGATGGATGGGTGGATGCCTTGCGATTTTACGTCCGTTTCAACAGCATTTCAGTCGTATCAGGACGGTGGAAGGGTGATAATGAAAGGTTATGTGCAATGGAACCCTGTTTACGATTGAAACGACCTCAGGACCGCTTGATCATCAGGCCAGCGCTTAAACCACTGAGCTACCGGTGGCTTCTAAGTAAACATGGACGACTCCTAACCAAAGACACGAAGGATCGCACCTGGGAAGTTTTCAGTCCAAGGTTTAAAGTTTTTTATCCTTCGTTGCAGGTCTTCAAAACCAAGATAAGTAGTAAAGGGTGTCACTACATAGTGACACCCTTTACTTCTAAGATATGAAAACAAAATTCCTATATAAATTCATTTTACAAAAGTGGGGATTGGAGATCCAAAACCTAGGACTGAACCTCTAAAAAACAAGGCTGAAACTCAGGGTTTTGAAATTCATTGTGCATTGGCTTGCCATGCCCTTCCTCGATTTTCGAAATACAGTTTTGAGAAAGAAGTTCCGAGGAATTAAACTCGGGTCTTTTTATTTTGCCAAATGCTGTCTGTGATTGTATCAGCTCTTTCAGACTTGCACTGCAGAACCTTGTGGTCAGCACAATAATTCGCTTGTATAGTAAAGCAAGCCAAATTTCGCATTCTCAATTTTAGGTGTTAAGTTTTCAATCCTTTGTTTTAACTTCAAAACTAATTTTTGAAAATTCAAATTTTCTATAATCGTTTTTACAAATCCGGGTATTGAAATCAGATTTGAAACCTATGACTGAACTGAAACCAAGGTTTGAAGCTCAACTTAGGGTAAAATTTCTTAAACCTAGTTTAAAGATTTATTGTGCATTTGGCGTGCCATACCGTTGAACACAAACATGCAGTCTCCTCAGATCAGAGATCACCTAATTAGGGGTTCAAACAGTCCTAAAACCTCCCATTTTCTTGTAAGATAATTTCTCTCTATAAGAACAAATGCTGCCGTAATGATTTTGAGAATAGTCTCTAATACATTGCAGGTAAATTATCCCGCAAGAATCGCACGAAAATCGTACGATAATCGTACAGGAAAAACTTCACTCAAAATCACCCTTAGGTGATTTATCATAAATTTGGAATTTTGTTAATTGGCTGATTTGCTCAAAACTTGGTATATGCTTTTCAGAAAGACAGTAGATAAATGTAATCTATTCAAAAGTTGAGTATGAGTATGTTGTGCGATGAAAGAGGAGAAAAAGAGAAATTTACGACTGCCCTTTAGGTATCGTAGATTTGATCGTAAATTGAGTTCTACGAGGAC
This sequence comes from Ctena decussata, assembly GCA_963989385.1. Taxonomy (NCBI): domain Eukaryota; kingdom Metazoa; phylum Mollusca; class Bivalvia; order Lucinida; family Lucinidae; genus Ctena; species Ctena decussata. Next base: position 61,247,338 of record OZ022503.1, read on the forward strand.
AATAGTGAAACCGAGATTTTTTTCATGAAAGCGATTTTTGGTCGTAAGATTCTCGTACGATCATCTTACGACGAATTTCAATCGTACGATTCGTTGTGAACCAGGCCCCAGGTTTACTTTAAAGCACTCAAAGTGCTAAAAGGGTAGACAACAAAACTGTGTGTTTACTATGGCAAGTATGTTACTTACTGTTTGCATTCTTCCGATATATGCTTAGGAAATGTATAATTACAATCCATAATCATAGTTAAGGTTTCGCTATCATTGGCCTCTTGAAACGGAGGTTTACCACCAACCAACATGTATAATATAACACCAAGGCTCCATATATCTGAAAAAAAGAGAGTAAATACTGTGACAAGAATTCGGCTGAAGACGGTGTCTCGCCTGTCTGTGAATTGTGACAGAAACAATGCAACCAGAAAACTCAACAAAAGTTTTCCGAAATGACCCTAAAATTTTGGACACGCAAAAGTTGGACAATTATTTTTCGAAAGTGGATTTTACACATTAATGCAGCTAATTGATGCTTAGTGAATGGCAAACGTAGACCCTGATCAAACTGCTCCTTCAGGAGCAGATTGATCTGGGTCTACAATGTTTGCTCAGACCTTTCTGTCCGAATATTTAGGGTCATATGGTACTCTGTTGCTGGAAAAGCAACACTTGTGTAGACGACAGACATAAAGTTAATAAAGCAATGGTCATGGACAGTGTTCAGGCAACATCCCTTCTCCGCCTCCACTCCCTCTAGCCCAAAAAGCCTACCCCTAAAAATGGCCCTGTATCTCATTCTCAATACTGAAAATAGTTTTCATATTCTGACAATGCACTGAGGGATCCTCACCATTTAAACAGGCCTGACTCAAAAAATGTTTTCCTGATTCGGAATTTCGGAAACGAAACTTTTTTTTTCCTATCAACAAAAGTTATAATGTAATCTCAGGGATTTTGCTAACAACTGAATGACTGGTGGTCCACAGGACCAACTTATCCACAATTCAAGTGGTCGTCCCGATATTTCAGCTTTTTTTTTGTTATCATGTGTTTTCATTTAATTTCAAAATCAGTTGGTCTGCAGGCCCAGCTACCAAAGTTATCAACTGGCCATGCCCAAAAATCACTTGTCCTGGACCAATGGACTTATGGTTAATAAAACCCCTGTAATCTGTCATAAGAGAAGTTTTCTCTGTGTGTGTTGTGTGTGTTTTCAGTACAATTTTATTGAACATTTTCAAACTGACACTGCAAGCATTTTAAAGCATTTTGAAGAAATTTAGGTGGCTGTGCTATTTTCTCATATGTACATTTATCTTGGAATTCATATTCCCAAAGTACATGTACATGTAAAAACAGGCTTTACAAAACTATTTTATTGACTGACTGATCCTCCACTTTTTAAGATAGTATGAGGAATCTACTGAGACAGCAGAGCCCATGTCAATAATATAGCCACAGGTCACAGTGTCCCTCAAAAAGTTTCACTGTTTCCATTCAGCATGCTGCAATGCTAGAGTGTGATCATCTGATCAATGGCTGTGATGTAGAATACATGTACACATAGATGCCCAACATCAAGTCTGGTTGCAAAAAGAAAACACAGAGATGTCCAACATCAAGTCTCTCTTGTCTTTTAACATGCCCAGATACAGCATTCATTTAAGTCTCATCTGCTGAAGCACCTATGAATCCCCCCCCACACACACACACACACACCCTCACTGCATTGGGCCAACCTTAAAAAATTGTTGGTTTGCTGTTTACCGACCCAGAAAATTAGCGGTGGGTCGGTCGGTAGGCTTTTTATTTTTTTTTTCTAATAGTAGAAGTGGGTCGGTCGGTAGGCTTTTTTTTTTTTTTTGTATATTATACATATATATGTATGGCAGGCACAGAAAGTTAGTGTTAATATGGTTTGCAATGATGAAATCTTATAACCATTTTAACAGGCCTTGCTACATAAATTTGAAATTAAAGATCACACAGAATAAGTGTTTCCCACTAAAGCACAGGATTGAAAAAATATAAATCTTGACATGATTTTGTTCTCTAATCTGATTACACTCATCGATATCGTCGGACAAATCGTCTTCCGAAACGTTTATTATTGCATCATTAAAGAGGTCTTCCCATGTGTTGCATGTGGGGATTCTTTTCAATGCGTTTTTAACTACTGTACACTTTTTTTCTGCTTTTTTGACAACGACAGACACGCAGAAAGTCGCTTCGACTCGGGCGATTTTCGCCTCCGAAGCCATTTTACAACACAAATCATTGTTAAAGAAACGCTCATTGGTTGAAATAATAAATTTAAAGCTGTAAGCTGATTCGGATTGCGCACGCGGTTAAATAAGCGACACGAACAAATAATACCGGGATATAGGAAACGTCGTGACTAAAATCCGGACTTTACCGGGACGGGTCGGGAAAAAATTTTTTTTTTTGGAAATCGAAAAAAAATATTTGGGTCGCACGGAAAACCTCGGGTCGGTCGGTAAACAGCAAACCAACATAATTTTAATTTTGGCCCTGTAAGTCATTGCCTTCTCAGCAGATCATTGTCCACATTAAGTTAAACATGTTAAGGGTAATTTAGACTGTGTTCTTCAAAAGATGTACAGATGTAACTTTACCAACATTATTAAATTGTCATACATGACAAACAACACATTCTGACATGGACTGTATGACAATTATTTTTTAATTATTCATAAAAACAACTGCCTGACATACTTCCTGCATAACTAAATCATTAAATTCAGTCAGTCACACACGCTGTCAGTTCGGAGACAACTTATTTATAGTTTCATGAACTTTGTTGTCTCTTTATGACAGCGTAAAGAAACTGACTCTAAAATATGGTAATTTCACAAGATGTTGCAATATGCACAAACAATTTAATGAAAAGAAAAATTAATAACATTGCTGTTTTTTGCGTATGATCAGCTGCTTACTGCTTAGTCATACATGTTGGTGAAATGCTAGATGAGTCGCAGTGGGCAATGCTGGAAGATCATTGGGGGAAGTCCTCATTATTACAGAGCATTCCAATTATTCGCAGAGACGTTTCTGATGAGTGATCACAGCATATGTTTTCTTTGAGAAATAAGAAAAATTATCTTTTCATTATCCTCAATACCTTCTTGTATCTGGAGCTGTGTAATAATGAGGACTTCCCCCAAGCCATCCTTAGTTTCTTCTGAATTTTGAAGTATGATGCCTTATTCACTTTTCACCTGCGATGAGTCTATGCAGCCTGTGAGATTTTTGTATGTATTCACCTGTGAAGTGGCGACTACTTTGTTTAAAGCAAGAAGTTATGACAAATTTGAGAAAATCTTAAGCCCGTAGCCATGTTGTACATGACACAGCACAATGCACAAGCCTTGCACAGGCACAGCCGAAAAAAAAAGATTTTAGATGGTCATTTGGGCAAAAAAGATCATGTACTGAGATTGTAGGCTCTTGGGATTATCGCACATTTCTCTCACAGCTATCTCAAGCTTGCCGCTAGCTGCTCCAGTGCTCCTGCAGTACCAATACAATTTAACAGATACCGGGCGGTCATCCCGCAGCAACCCAACAGCAGCCGCAACATGACTGTGCAGCTGCCTTGAGGCTTGAAATGGACCAAACATTATCCAGATCAGTATATAGTGGTCATCACCAATAGTTCCTTATTTTCTATCAGTTGTCTTCAGAGAAGTCACAGAAGAAGAAAATACCAATGATTTGATGACACCTTTTTCATATCGGGTAGGCGGCAATCGAAAACACTCTTAACATTCGATTAATGTGGATCAAGAGCCGTTAGAAACAGCATTTTCGATTGCAAATTGTCGGCAATTTGCAATTGAAAACTCTGTTTCTAACGGATTTTGATCTGCATTCTTCACCTGCATTAGCTTCTTCAATTGCTGCCTATCAGGTGTGTTTTTAGGTGATGTGATTCAAACTGACAGTACATAAGACCAAGTAATAATTCCGCTATAAGACAAGGCTTTTCCTTGTCTAGAATGACCCAAAATATCTAGTTCAGTCTCATGTTATTCTGCTTCATGCTTCCATTCCAAAACCATCCTTATAGCTGCACCACACTTGGATGTTGGACTTATTTCATACACAGAATTTCTTGAAAAGGTTTCAGTGCTCCAGATAAGAAGGGGTAACAGAGATAATTTTGGGATAATTAGCCAAATTTCTCCACAAAAACATATTTTGTGACCAATCATTAGAACCGTCTCGTCGAGACGGTTCTAATGAGGGGTCACAACATATGTTTTCGTTGAGAAATAAGAAAAATTATCTTTGAATTATCCTCAATACCCCCTCTTATCTGGAGCTCTGGGTTTGCTTTCCAGACTTCATCAAGCTTGGTTTTATAAATGAATTTGACAGCTACTTTTTTTCACCAGTAAACACACCTTGCAAGTTTCACAACAACAAAATGGCTGTCACCATTTTTTTCCTCTAAGTTGTAAAATTCTGTGATTCCCTATTACAAAAACAGTGCTTTTAAAAAGGCATATGGAGCAACAAAGGCTCAGACATGAAGGCTTAGAAGCCTTAGTTTGATCACAGCCTTTGTTGCTCACATATACCATATATGGAAGTTTCATTTCCAAAACAATCCCCAGAATCTGGATCCATCTAATAAAACAGTTCTGTTTTTGGGGTTCTTTTGGAGTGATAACTCATCTTATATTTATAAATGAATGAATAGGGTAACTGGACATCTCGGCTCATAGCAAACTCGGCCCATAACAAAGTCGGCCTACACAAACTCAGCCCATACATATACAGTACTGCGTCTTGCTTAAATGGTATTTCTCACCAATTTATTTTGTCAGTTTTGAAATATGATGTTCATACAGACTCGAATCTGCATTCTCTGAGTCGCAGAGGTTATCCAAAACGATATGGTGTAACAAAATCGGCTCACGCATACAAACACGTCCTATTCAAAACTTGGTCTTGTAGTTACATATATCATTGGAAATGTATGCATAAATATTCACAGGGACTCCTGGAGGTTGATACTTTTAGTAGAGAACAAATTCCAAAGTTGTAAGTGTGAGTGGGGGGGGGGGGGGGGGGGGGGGGGGAGAGAGAGTCAAGTCAAATTTATGCAATCCCTGTGGGAAAGGCATTGACATATACATGGTTTCAGGTGGTTTCAGGTGTAAGAGAGCAAACTTTGATAATCGTCTCAGAAACAATTTTTGACCTGAATTTAAAACAATTATTTTTTTCCCATAGAATTGTGTCCTATACATGTCTCTCTTATAAATTAGACCTTGGAGAATTGATCGATCCGCCTTCTCCGGTCTTTCGGATGAGATTTTAAACAGTTAGCATTGAATAGATGAAAACATATATCTTGTTTTTAATTTTATCTTCTATCTAGATATTGTTTAGCAATAAATAGCAAGTATGTTAAACATAATCCATCAGCATGATTATTTATACATAGTCATTGTACATATGGGCCGAGTTTGTAATGGACTGACTTTCTTATGTGCATAGTCCTTTTTGGATGGCTATACTAATATCTTGTTCAACACTGTTTTCTATACCTAGTAATTATTATACACGTCATTTGTATCTAGTCATTGTCTGACATGCCTTTACAAATGAAAAGTCCCTAGGAAAGCTGCCAAACGATACAGTTATATAGCCATGGGCCTAGTTTGCCATGGGCCTAGTTTGTTATGGGCCGAGCTATCCCGGAATAATGAATAGAGTGACAGGTTGCAGATTCGTACAGGTTGCAGATTCGTACACTTGGAGTTTTAGGGCCTCTACCGAATGCATCATGTCAATTAAAAAGAAATTAATTATACGACTGTTTACACAATCTATCGCGTCAATTATTTTCAGTGCACGCTTGCGCGTGCCTTGTAAATTTCACTCATTGCAGACGATGTTTCCCGACCGTCTTCACTGCAGCCTCTCTGATACAGCAGTTTGATTTCATGATCGAGGAGCAGAATGGCCAAGTCCAAAGCTTATTTTAATAACAGATGTTGAGAAAATAGTTCTACTTTAAGCAAGGTTGGGCGGTAAATACCACCCCCAGTATTTACCGGTGGAATTTACCGGTATTTACCGGTCTGGAAAATACTCCCAAAGTGGAAAATACTGGCAAATACTGGTCGATTGAACTTTTTCACCTTTAAATCTTGCTAAAACCAAAACCAAGTTAACTTAATATATATTCAAACTAAATGACTTTATGTTTTAGTTCATTTTTATATTCAATGTATGTTTATCATCGTAAAGAATAAAATGTTTCACAAATTAAGCAGGTTGAAACAGCCAAAACATGGATTTAAGACAAACATTTTGACAAATTCACAAGTATGAATAGTATCTTGATTCCACTTTATTATTATTTTTTAACAGCATAAAAATACAGGTAAGAAATTACAGGTACTGAATTCACCTGTGCACTTGGCTAGTCACCTGTGACACCCAATTTGCAAGACAATGTCCAAATAATTAAAACAACAAGTTTCAAGACAGTGTTTATTTAAGCAGAGTATTGATTGGGGCAAGGATGGAAACAATAAGTTGTCAGAATGGTTATCTGTTTTATACAAAAGTTAGACATTTAGTCAAGGTGAAGTACATAGAGGTGTTATAGGTGTGGCTTGACTTATAGTATGGCTGCAACTCTTGAATACATTTATCATATTTATAGCAGTCAGATAATAATTTGTCATAATCAGTCCTTAGTATAATAGTTGAACCATTACACATCATTACCAAACTACTATTCACCATGAAGCCAAAAGATCCTATGCTGTTGTTGACCAAGACAACAAGACCAGTACCAGATGTATTGACTGCAAAACAGTAGTTAGTGCCAAAGCCCCACGACTCTGTGCCCACAGAGAGAAATGTCCAGCTATGAAATAGGCTATTTTTCCCCCAAAACAAAGTTCAAAATTTCACTGACTTGAAAAACTATTAAATAAATAAGTTGATACAATTGTTTAACTTCAGTATAAATATATAGTCAGTTGACCAGTATAATTGAAATACCAGTATGAATTTGAGTGTGTGTTATTGTATAAATTCCAGGCTGGTTAATTCAATCAACCAGTATTTGCCGGTATTTTCCAGTATTTGCCGGTATTTACCGGTAAATACCGCCGGCATGGAAAATACTCATATTTGCCGGCATTTTGCCAACCTTGACTTTAAGGTACACACATTTACTTCAGTGCACAACGTCATGAATATTTTAAAATTTCCTTTTTCTGAGCTGAGTCCCGCTCGCTGACTCATTCGATTCAGTTCTGTTATGCTTACAGACGTTGTCGGTAATTCGTTGTACCAGCTATATTGAAGTACTTAAAATCTTACTTTCTTACTGATAGTCGGCCTTGATGTTTCGCACGTCTTTCTGAAATATATTAGTTTTGTTCAAAACAATGTTGCTTTATCTGGCTATTGTTTTGTTATGCAAATATAGTGGTGTATGAATCTGCAAACTGTGTCACGAAAAATTCTCCTCTTTTCCGGCAGCGGCCTTATGTTAGCCCCCGAGCCTGGTACCAAAGCTGGATCTAATTTTAACTTTTCAAAATAAACAAGAAATGTGTATTAGGTTGACGCTGACATATAAAACAGTAATTCTCAAGTGTAAGAAAAATACAGTAAAAGCACGTGTAAAACTGTACGAATCTGCAACCACTCACTATAGGGTCCAACTTTTAATTCTTTAATGTGTTGTGTCTTGAAATAACATATCATCCCTTACAGATACCTACCAACAGCTGGAGCATCATAAGAATCACCAAGTAAAATTTCTGGAGCAGAATAGGCTAGAGATCCACATGAAGTTTCTAAATGTTTACCAGGATTAAACATATTACTAAAACCAAAATCTGTCAATTTTACTATTCCTAATTTTTTAAAAAGAACAACATTTTCAAGTTTCAGATCTCTATGAACAACGTGAAGTCTATGACAATAAGATATAGCTTCAACTATCTGTCTAAAATATGTCCTAGCATTTGATTCTTCTAACCCTTTTTCATGCTTCATAATGTATTCATACATGTCACCCCCATCACCAAGTTCTAAAATGAGATACAATTTTGTTTGGGTGTCTATCACTTCATACAACCGCACCACGTTTGGATGTTGAACTAGTTTCATACATCTAACTTCCTGAAACAGGTGTGCTTTCGAGACTTCATCAAGCTTGGTTTTATCAATGACTTTGACAGCTACTTTTTCACCGGTAAATACATGTCTCGCAAGTTTTACAACAGCGAAATGGCCTTCACCAATCGTTTCCTCTAAATCGTATAATCCTGCGATTTTCCCGTCAAAATCGCTTCTTAACCTTCGGTGCGCCATTGTTACAATGAGTATGCAGCTGTATAATTATCCTACATCGCAAATCAGAAAGTTAAATTCCATTTTAAAAACGATTGTGTTGAATCTGACACTTCCATAGTTTTTTTAATGTACACACGATTTTGTGCGCATCTGTGTTGCGCATATCTTATCGTCACGTGACAATCTATGAATGGCGTGTAAGTTACACATTTATGGAAGCTTCAGCTTACCATGACTTGTGTTAACTAGAATAGAATTGCTCGAGATCACGGACTCGGCGCAAAACTATTTCACAATTTTACTTTTTTCAGCTTTGAATACTTAATGGCTCTGTATCTGCCAGGTACCCCAATTGCCTCTAAAAGAGTATTACATGGAGTGCTTGCGCGAATGGCCGGAATCACAACATGAAATATATATAAATTTTTGATTGATATTGTTGTTTTATTTAGATTTAAGTTTAATTCAGAATTTTGCTTGATCACTCCAGCACACAAGAGCAACTGGCCACACATACAGCAGCAGATTCTGTTTGACCTCATCACTCATTCTAGACTCTGACTGTAACAGTGCATAAAGTGCTGGTATTTATTTCACGCCTGACAATCAGTCTCATGCGGAACCGGCGGTTAAGCAAAGCAATCCGTTAGATCGCTTTCCGGTGACGTAGAAGAGGAGCCGAAAAAGGTAAACAATACTTACTCAGTCAGATTTTAGAATGTTTTTTTCAGAATGATAGAATAGATATCCAAAATCTAAGAATGCTATTTTGTTACTTAAACATTGCTCCTTCAACACATCAAATAATTCTATTATTGGTTCCGCGGTTTTCTTGATATTTGTTCCCTCCTCCGAAATGTCTGTTCAACACGCTCAAGGTCAGACAAAACAGGAGATAAAATAACAACATTTTCTGCTCGAGCTCAAAAACGAGCAAAAAGCATCCGAATTTATCGGTACATATCAATGTAATAATTAATATCTGTAATCAACAACGATGTTTCAGTGACCAGGTATAAGGCATTGTTCTGATATCATTGTTGAAAGGGGCGAAATGTTTTGGTTCAGCATTTAATCATTAAAATAGAAGGATATATGTCAGCATCAATCTGCTTATTTTAGTCTGTTTTATGACATAAATTTTATGCTGGATTTTTTGTTTGACATTTGTTAGATGTCAGCTGAGACTAGTAGAATCTATGCTGTTGGAGATTATGTTTTAACAAAATAATAATAAAAAATAAAACAGAACAAAGTTTATCCCCTTCCCTAAAGTACTTGGTGTTTACTGTTTCAATGGTTTTAAATGTATGCTGAATTAAAATTTTTAAGATAACATTTGAATAATTAACACGATTTCACAAAAATTTGATTTTTTGCATTTGAATGGGAGGCTCATGTCAAAAATTTTGTGGTTGCGCATGAGAATGTTCGGTTGAGCATTGGAATGTATGGACTATCAAATGAGCTTGGGTGCCTGATTTAGCTGCGAGGCAGCCTGACTTATATATGAATCACGAAAACATCAAACTGCGACTTCGCACAGTTTGGTCAGCTCGTTTAGCACTGAAAAGCTGTTGTATCATTAACCCTACAACTCTAAGGATCTTCTCTGGCAGGTAATCTAGTTTTGTCTGACCTTCCTGTAGCCAGGAAGACATGTTTTTCTTACGACAACCATTTGAATAAAATCGTTTATGAGACTAGCCGCTCTTAAAAGTTTAGAAGGGCCTAAAATTTAACTGGAGGATGAATGACTAGCGATTTTACGTTTTTCAGCAGTATTTCAGTCATATCAGATTTTTCTCTCATGAAAAGGTATTGCGAAAATGAGAATGTCATGCTATCAATTGTTTACAATTGTATGTTGAGACCAAGTGATATATACAGTTTTAGTGGTGTTTGGTATATTACATTTGTCCTCCAAGGTCAGTACCGAAAGAAGGAAATAGTCCTGCACAGATAAATCGGCCCTGTGAGTGCATTTGCACTTTCTGTGAAATCTTATCGATGCAGCAAGACACTTCACTTATATAACCGCGTTGAAAATTCACTTTCAAGAAAATGCATGCTTTTGTTACTATACGCCCTCAACGAATATTTATCGGCGGTCAATTTGAAAACCACAAGGCCAATAGTATTGACATTGACAGGGGGACAATTATATTCTGCTCAGAAGGGATTGTGTGCTTGAATTAAAAGCACGTTTAAATACTTCTTAACATACGTCAGATAAGTTTGGTCAAGTAAGATGGTCTTGGTCTCAGTATATCCGTAATAACCCTTTATTACCTGCCACATACGTTATTCATGGGACCCTAAACATGCGGGTACCCATACCTCAGAAGCCACAAACTCTGATCGTTTTGACTGATATTTTCACTCAGCTGCAACAAGGTGTGTGCTGCCGTTCTGGAAGTTATCAAGGTCCATCGACGTCCATACTTGGAGCTCGGATAGTACGTTCTGCTGGTGTGTGAGGTTTAACGTCATTCCGAGAATTTTAATACACACACAGTAATGAAAGCATTAAGTTTTGTAAATATATTATTTGAAAGTGTATGATATGGGCACGCCTTATCGCATTAATAAGATTTTAAGGAAAGCCTACAAATGCATTCACAGAGCCGAACTACCTGTGCAAGACTCAAAAATCTTACCCGTGACCCATCCATAGACCACGAAAACTGCAAACTAACTACTGGAAAATAGTCAAATTAGTTTTCAACATGTTTCAGCGGAGGTCAGTTTGAAACATTACCTTCCGTGTTAATACCCAATGAAATTTCGTGCGATGAAGTTCCGATACCTCCTGGCTTTTGTAGCAAGCCATTATATAAGAACCTTTCTATGCACGCCGTATTTTCCATATTGCCTCGAGCAAAGTAAAAAAGTCATTGCTATCTCTATTTTTCTCAGATTTTTAAGCTCTTATTTTTCTCCAATCAGTATAAATATGACATTTTTTTTTCTTCAATGCACTATAATGGCTCTAACAGGCTTGGGACCATGAAAATTAGTTCAAGCCAGGGGCAGTTCTAGCCATCCACTTAGTTTCTACTTAAAGTAACCTCTAGGGACTCAGGAAGGTGATCTAGTCAGGCAGGGTTGACGAGTCATCAGGGTTCGAACCACTGAGGCGTGGTAGTCGAGTGGTTAGAGTGGCTCGGTTATTGAGCAGAAAGTTACCGGAAGGTCGTGAGTTCGCGGCTCACCGTCGCCATCCGACGACTGGAAAACTGTTTCAACCCAGCAGTAGGCAGCGAAAGGATAGAGATGGGCTCCGCCTTTCATCAGTTGTGCCCAAGATACAGTGGGTCTCTAACCCCCACTGCCCCTACGGCTATTAGGCTATGGGAATCCTTTACCTTTTTTTACCCGTCCATAATTTCACGTAATATTCGTGGATGAGGGTTTCAGCAAGACGACTACATACAGAAGCCTAAATATCATTCAGTACGTGCACGTCATATCTTTAGTTAGTCTTCCCTCGTTTTGATCAACGATAAACTATCAATATCGATGATGGAATCGAAAAAACTATTTTTGCCCCAAAGTACATTTTTGCACAAAACAGTTAAGACTTACTGCGACTGAAACTTAAATAAACTGATCATAACTTCCCTAAGAATTAATATTGTCGAGCGGGCCATAAAACGACAATCAATAAAGAACAGTCAGTAAATAACCAGACAGACAGACAGTAACTTTATTCACTCAAAAATACATGTAAACCTGACATAATGAGGAGTTACTTCAATACTAATCTAATACAATTATTATGATACTGAAGCAGGGCATATGACAAATCAGAAGAAACAGTATTGGCGTAACCAATTTAATAGTGATCCATGTATAGCTTGAGACGTTTATAGCTAAGTTTAAGCAAAAGAATAAAGTTAAGTTTAAGCAAAAGAAATTGTGAAGTTTGAAAGAAGTCAAATGCTGAACCGAGCTATCTCATGCGTAACCAGGAAAAATTGACATGAGGACTTTCCCTTAAAAATAGGCAAACCAAAAGTGTTGAAATAAGCTAAACAGATATTATATGGAGTCATTTGATATTCCAATGCCGTAATCAATGCATAATAGTCAACATAAAATGGCTAAAAGCAGTAATCCTTGATTTCTCTTGCAGTCTGGTTTCAAGCAAATATTATCCGTCAGACCTGCATTTGTCAACTTTAGAAACTCATGAATTACACTGGGCACAGTTTTACTGCACATATGACAGGTTGAAATAAAATTATCTGTGAAATTATTTTCTTCTTATTTTCAATGATTACATGCGGAACCAAACTTTCGAGACCAATTATGCATGCATTTCAAAATAATTCTTAGTTCTAGCTATCTGTAAAGGTATTACATACCTCACTTTCTGTTTAAAATATCCGCGCACCGTCTAATTTGCAGATCATATGTATACAAATGTCAGATTTAGAGGATAAATGTGTTGCTTACCTCATGTATAATCCAGTCCGAACAGGTGTTTCGGAGGAGGGAATAAAAATGACGAAAACAAGACAACGCTTCAGCAAATCCTTCGGCATACAAAGAAAACAATGTGTTAGCAACAAAATAGCATTCTCATATTTTGAAGGAAACGTTTTCTAAGAAAATAAACTGTCTTCTTACACGAACGATTATCGTTTGTTTACCTTTTTCGGCTCCTCTTCTACGTCACCGGAAAGCGATCTAACGGATTGCTTTGCTTAACAGCCGGTTCCGCATGAGACTGATTGTCAGGCGTGTATTTAGCCCTATAATATGTTTGCAGTTTAAGCAGTTTTTGTTATTTTACTGCATGGATTTAAGGAGTTTGACAACTTTATCTGATTATCAAAACATAATGGGAGTCTGGCATGTGGTAGTAATGATGGATATAGAGATACCTTGTAAAGGTCACTGTGAAAAATCTTCACACATTCTATACCATGTGAGCCTGACTGTGATGGCCTAGTAGCCTAACCTCAAATGTTCCGATAATGTAATGTAATGTAATGTAACGATCAAAGTCGCTTACCTTTTCTATCTATCTATCTCTATATACTGCCACACGCCCTCGCGGACATTCTAGGCAGGTTTGCGCGGCGTCTGTTAGTATCAGACAGAAAAAAGTTAAAAATATAGGGAAGAAATAAAAGCATGAAAGATGAGGATAAAAACAGATGATAGGTTAAAATAGTTAAGAATAGCTAAAATCAGATACAAACAAGCAAGTGGGATTTATGGGCGAGAATGTTGCAGCTTGCAGACTGCGGTCCTAAAGACCTCAAGACTCTGCGAGCAAGCAACAGACTGTGGGAGGGCATTCCACTGTACAATCGCTAGGGGGAAAAGGGAATATTTGTAATAGTCTGTTGAAATGGAAATTTTACCTGCCTAAAGGTCATGGAATGACAGTATCTAGAGATTCTGTTACTGTGATGGATATAATCCAGTAGGGGCACTGCAACCAAACCATGTATGATCTTAAAAAACAAACAAAGACGGGCATCTGCCATTCTTTGGTCCAATGTGCGCCATCCAAGGTCTTGTATAATCCTAGTTACACTAGCCTGTCTGTCAAAGTTACTGACTGTCCAGCAGGCAGCTCTTCGCTGGACTTGTTCAATTTGGGAAATCCGTTTCTTAGTATGTGGGTCCCACACAGCCGATGCGTATTCAAGCTGTGGCTTCACAAGGGTATTATAGGCTGTTTCACGTACCTTTGGCATCTTGGTTTTAATATTACGTCGCACGAAGCCGAGTGTACGGTTTGCATTGCCGACTATCCGGTTGATGTGGGAATTCCAGGAGAGGGAACCTGAAATGTCAACCCCAAGGTATTTTGCACATGTGACCGACTCCAAGACCTGACCATGCAATATGTAGTCCCTTTTAACAGTTATTTTGGAGCCTGCCACACGTACAAAGTAAAAAGTATGCAAAGACCAGGAACTGAAACAATCAAAATCCAAATCCAGCCCTCAAACCATAGTTGGAAACAACTAAGATTACAAATAATCAAGATACAGAGAACATATGGCCAACCGAGTGAGCAGCTTGTTCCCAAAAGGTGGCCACTCAGCAACCCAAACCGAACCAAAAATAATAAGAACATACATAAGGTAAAACATCACAGAAAGTCTGACACCAAAAACAGGCAACAGAGAACCACAACAGAACTACCGCCTTGGAACGGTCAGTAATGAATTACTGGGGGGCTTAAATCGATTTTACAGGCCCAACCTCACTTGGCACTTTGAGGGGTTGAATTCCATGTCCCATCTGGTTTCCCACCTCGAAAGTATGTCCAGGTCATTTTGGAGGGTTGAACCATCATCCTCCCCCTCCATAGTAATGTACAAGGCTGTATCGTCAGCAAACAGTCGCACCTGGGAACTGACCTCATCAGGCGGATCATTTATGTAGATGAGGAACAGAATCGGACCCAGGACTGAGCCCTGGGGGACACCTGATTTTATGACAAGGTAACACATTTTTATCTTTCACCTATTTATCTTTCTATTTTTATCAGGTCAATTAGATAGACATAGACAGACAGACAGATAGATAAATAGATGGATGATTGCGTGCAGGAAGATTGCGAACCGTGAAAGAAAAAAAGTGAGATGAATAGCCGAGACTGAAAAAGTGCATGAGACTAAACAAGTGCAAAACTTAGGTGAGAAAAGATGAAAGGGTTAAAGGCAGGATCATTAGCTACCTGTATGAGACAGTAAGTGGGCATGGCTTAGCTACTGTGCAGATTAGGCCACTGTCCTGTTTTAGCTGATAAGAGCCAACCCTCAGGCAATGTGTTACCTTGTCATAAAATTGGTCTAAATTTTATAATATTGATTTGTATGCACATGAAAAAAATACTATGGAATTTGAAGGCTTTGTTACTTTATTGTGAGTACTGTCATCAACGCATAAGTAGAATATTTTTGGTTTTACTTATGAGACATTTTTTGGTCAAAATACTAATTAATGATATTCTAGAATAGTGAAATAAAAATCAGTTACTCTAGAGTTCATATTTTTTCTTTCTTTTATGAAAATTCAAGTGATAATAATCACTACTAATTTCACTGTAAAAATAACCAGTCGAATTTTCAGTGCAAATTTAGCACTGATATTTACTTGTAGCACTAGTATCCCAGATGAACAGCTGAATTATATTCCAAATGTAATATGAGTCCAGAATATTACAAGATAACAGGAATCAAATTTTAATTAAATAACAGTATTTATTAAATAATTAATCAATTTATTTGTGTGAAATTCTATTTTAGTATTGTATATCAGTTATCTCATCCTTTAAAACAAGAAATCCGCGGAAAGCGGTGTCGCACCTGCGGGGATTAAGTCACATGAGTTCCAACTGGTATTGAAAACTGGTATCGCCCATGCTGGCGTAGGTGTGAAAAAGCAGGTGTGACAAAAATGACAAAGTTAAACATGTAAAAAAGGCAGCAAAAATTCATCTGGGAATTATGTGCAAATAATATGCACATCTTCAGACCATGACCAAAACATCTGTGAAGTCTCAAAGGGATTGTCTAACAAATGTAGGAGGAGTTGTGCTCACAAGACACCCACTATGGAAGGTATTGTGTGAAAAATTGACTAGGTAAACACGTGAAAAAAAGTGGCAAAAATTAATTTGGAAATGATATGCAAACAATATGCACATCTACAGACCATGGCCAAAGCATCTGTGAAGTTTAAAAGGTTTTGTTCAACAAATAAAGGAGAAGTTGTGATCACAAGACACCCACTATGGAAGGTATTGTGCAAAAGATTGACTAAGTTAAACATGTGAAAAAAATGGCAAAAATTAATCTGGGAATTATATGCAAACAATATGCACATTTACAGACCATCACCAAAACATCTGTGAAGTTTCAAAATGATTGGCCAAAAAGTGTAGGAGGAGTTGCGCTCACAAGACACCTACTGCGAATTGTTGACGGACGGACGGAATTGTTGACGGACGGACGGAAACTTGCACGCCTATATCGCCCCAGCTAACGCAGGTGCGACAAAAATAAGTATGTTATTGGTAGTTTCTCATTATGAAATTTTTACTTTTTTTTTTCAGGAATTTGACATGAAAATAACAAAATCAGCTTCATCCGTTTTGAAATTTATATGTACGTATCTAGATGTACTTTTATCTAAATTGGTAGATGAAATTTCTATTTTTCGGTGATTTAGATTTATATCAGCAAGATTAAAAATGAAATCAAATATCTATTGTGTATACTGATATGCTTTCTCTTTTTTTTTTCCATTGTATAAAAAATATCCAAATAAATTCTTAAAAAATCTAATATTTTGTGTGGTTTTTGTCTCAATTTCCTAATCATTTATCGTATTTGCAAGAATTCCTATGTGACAAAACAGTATAGTCACTGATAATAATACAGCTCATAGACGAGCAATACAATTTATATCTACTATCAGATATAATAAATAATTATAACTTTTTTAAAAGATAAAGAAGATAAAGAAGCTTTATTTAACGTCGCATATCAGGAACCAGTAGAGATTTTATTGCGACGAACAAGATATCAACTAAAAATATACCTGCCTGATGACTTCACTTTTTCTTCCTATGACTATCCTTTATAGGTCAGCGTCAGCCAAGAGAGCTCCCAATACCATTTTACGCCTTTAATATGGCGAGACCGGTATTCGAACTCGCGACCTCCAGTTCCCGAAGCGGACGCTCTACCACTTGATCCAGCTTTAACTGTAAAAGACTGAAAATGATACGCTGCTATTGTGAAAAAAAAAATATATATTACAACAGTTGTTGAATTGATTTTATACTAATTCGGTTCTACATAATATATGGACACATGCTACCGACTGAAGGTGGTTGGGCCGGTACATGCCTATCCACAGTCTGGTCATGTACTAAACCAATGTTCATCGTCTTTTTGTCATCTTATCTTTAATACAGCTACTCAAAGCAGAGATAAAATACAGTCCTAGCAGGCACATGACGTCGAATTGACGTCGAATTGACGTCGACGCGACGTAATGACGTAACATCGACGTCATTACGACGTCATTTCTACGTTATGTGCCTATTGGGGTCATACAAATGAGCGTTAGCAATACATACAGACGTCTGGACGTCAAGAATATACCAAAATAAATGAATTGGTGCATTTTCATAAGATAGAACGGTACAGAACAGATTTTATTTCAGATTTACAAAAGGCTGCAAAGCCTGAGAATACATATACAGCATAATCAATGGCATAAAATGGCAGTGTAGACATACAATGAATACAAAATACAAATCACTACTTACATCAAATATTAAACAAATATTCGTGTTCGTATGATTTTAGTAGTGCTAGTTATTGAAAATAGCATATTTTGGAAGTTTATTAATAAGTACCATATCAGGAATTTTTTCAGAGGGTGGTCTGGTCGGGCAATGGTGCTGGGTAACTTTCAGTGCCGGAGCATCATACTAATTTGGACAAGGATACTAGGACAAGGGTCTTCTGTGCTTTGGATACTAGGACATGGGCCTTCTGTGCTTGCAGTACGTGAGGGTGGGGGTTGTTTCACAATCAACGACAAGCATATATACCTTACGATATAATCAATAATGCACGTTTCGTCGGTGCAAACTTTTCATGCGAAAATTTCCGACCAAGGTCTATATCTTGAAATATCATTTACATATATGACATTATATATTTTCCGTTATTTTTAGTGTTTTTGAGGTGCCTTGCACTTTTTTGCAGCACGATTAGTTGAGCGTTTTTTTAACATATATTCTGCAGAACAAATTTTCCGTGAAACAGTATTTGTCAAAAAGTAGTATCTTGAATTGAGAATAAATGCAATATTCTAATATTTAGATTGTTTTGTCTGCCAGCATATATGTTTTAGTCTATGCCTGAGTGCATTGTCAGAAGACAAGATTTATTTGGGTTATAAGATCATAATATGTGCATGGATACGGCGTTTGAAATTGAGAACACAGTACTTTTTGAGCATTTTCACCGGAAATATATGTTGCAAAATGAACAAAATTATTCGGTTTAAGAGATACATTTCGTCATCAGAGAGTTTTCAGTACAAACCGGTTAAGGTCTGTATCCTGAATCATCAGAAAATGCATATGAATACATTTTTCCATTAAGTGTCTTTGTGTGTCTTTTGTGTATGTGTGTGTCTTTGCGGCTTTGCAGTGTCTTTGTGTCAACGGTCCTACTAAACACTGCTAACTAGCAATATTCAGAAGGACCGTAGACAGATCAGAATCAGAATCGGAATTATTTACTGGTGATACGTCAAGGACAAACATTCACCAGGACCCGTGAATCTGTTAAGCTAGTCCCTAGCCCTTACAAGAGAAGTAAACTTAGTAACTGAATCCTCTGCACACTCAGCAGCAGAAATAATGGAATCTTCCAAGGAATTCCAAGCTCTAATAGTCTGGGGGAAGAAACTGGACTTGTTAATGTCAGTCCCAGCCATTGGGGTTTGAAACGCCAGGGAATGATGATTCCTGGTATGCCTACTTGAGGGAACAAGGTCATTTAATGGTAACTGGCTGCACCCTTCAGACCTTTGTAAAGCATTATGAGTCTTCTATCTTTCCTTCTCCTTTACAGGAATTCCCACTTAAGTTTCTCCAGAATGCCAGTCATTCTCCCAGTTTCATATGTGTAATTCCCCGTTACAAATCTAGCTGCCCTTTTCTGCATCTTTTCAAGTTCATCTTGAAGAAGTATACTTTGAGGGTCCCAAACTGAACTACCATACCCCAAGACTGGACGCACCAGTCCCTTGTATGCGGACTCTTTAAACGTCTTGTGCCGTGGACATGCTGCCAAGGAATTAGGGACATAACGGACCACGGACAAAACGGACCACGCTTGGGACAAAACGGACCACGTTCAGGACGAAACGGACCACGTTCAGGACAAAACGGACCACGTTAAAGGACAAAACGGACCACATTCAGACCTTCCGTTTACCTTGAGAAAGCAAGTTTCATTTTAGTTGCAATACTAATAAAGCAATTTGCATTCTTAAAAGATAAAAAAATATTACCCCTTTATCAACCTTTTAAGTTAATATGATAGTTACGACAATCAAAGGTAGTTGAGACCATGAACTGTAACCATTTAATATTGTCTTTGGTAATTATATACTTTTTAATCTTTTAATTGGCACCAATTGATGGTCTGGTCTGTCTTCAAGCGTGATCTGTCTGGTCCTGAAACGTGGTCCGTTGTGTCTTGAAACGTGGTCCGTTTTCTCCTGAAACATGGTCCGTTTTGTTCTAACCACGGTCCGTTTTGTCTGGTCCGTTTTGTCCATGGTCCGTTTTGTCTGGTCCGTTTTGTCCATGGTCCGTTTTGAACTTCCATATTATTGACATATTCCTATTCCTCAGAGTTACGTCTGAGGAAGCTTAAGGTCCTATTAGCCTTTGTGCAAATATTGCTGACATGTGTGTTCCATTTCATATCACTGATAATGGTTATTCCGAGGTACTTGATAGTTTCTACGTTATAGAGGACCGTTCCCACTAAGGTATAGGAAGCATTGATCTTCATGATCCGTTTCCTTGTAATTTGCATTATATTGCATATCTCCGGAAACTTCATCATTATGGTATTAGAGGACGCCTTCACAAATGGATAACGTCTTTTCTCACAGGCCGGACACAGAGTGTTGTCATCGAAGGAGTAACTTCAGAAAGTGCACCAGTTGTCAGTGGGGTACCCCAGGGATCACTTTTGGGACCCCTCCTCTTTCTACTCTTCATCAATGACCTTCAACCTTACTTTCCAAAACAGACCTTTCGCCGATGAGTGTATAGTATACAGGACTGTTAGAAGCATAGAAGATTGCATGGCCCTACAACAGGACCTCCATACACTCGCTGAATGGGAACGTATATGGGGCATGGAATTTCATCCACAGAAATGCAGTGTGTTAAGCGCCACTAGATCTAGGTCACCCATTAGGCATCCATACAGCCTCAAGGGACATATCCTTGAAGTTCAGGAATGTACAAAGTATTTGGGAGTGGATTTGCAAGCTTCCCTATCTTGGAAAAAACACATAGATCGGATCACCAAGAAAGCAAATAGCACACTCGGATTTCTGCGACGCAATCTAAAGGCTGGATCAGAAGAGACAAAAGCCAACGCTTACTTCTGTATGGTTCGTTCAAACCTGGAATATTGCTGTTCTGTGTGGAGCCCACATCAAAAGGACCAGATCAAGAAAGTTGAGATGATCCAACGCAGAGCTGCTCGTTTTACCACAAACAGGTACAGAAATACCAGCAGTGTATCATCCATGCTTGATCACTTACAGTGGGAGTCCCTGGAAACAAGACGGTAAAAAATAAGCTTACAATGCTGTATAAGGTGGTTCAAGACCTACTCGACATACCTGCTGCCAGCTATTTGACCCCATCCACAGCAAGAACCAGAGCTGCCCATTCCAGGAATTTTAGACAGTATTCTCCATCTACAGATACATTTAAATTCAGCTTTTCCCCTCGGACTATACCCTTGTGGAATTCTTTACCAGCTACTGTAGCTGAGGTCCCTTCACTGGCTTCTTCCAGGAATGGGCTGTCCACCCTTTCATTCGAAACAAAGTTAGGTAGGGGCCCAGTTGCTGATTAACTTACCATGGTAGGGAGCTGTGCTGTCGGGGACGTATGGGCCCTGGTACCTCCAAGGAAGGCAGATTGGTCTTTACCTGGTAAGCCAAAAGCTTCTGGGAATACTTTCTTCCTTCTTTCTTTTCTTTAAGTGGTACTCTTACTTTGAAATTCACTTGACATACATATTTATTCATTTTTTATATACATATCCTACGTTAGTCTTTCTTTCTATCGTTACTGTTCTCGGTCAACTTTGACCATGATGACAGGTTTCTGGTGTGGCGCATAAGTTATCACAAAAAAATAAATAAATGAATGAATTTGTGACAAAGCCACCAGCAGATTAAAACTATTTACAAGAAGCCCTCAGGGGCAGGCATTCCATGCATAACCCCTGCTCTACCCTAGGATATTAAATTTTGGCCTTAAACCCTTCAACTGTCTCCGAAGAGACAGCTTCGGTTGTAAGGCCATTCCAAGCTGCAATTGTCCTGGGGAAAACCGTCCGTGTAAGCATTCGGACGGTGGTACTGGAATGGGTGGGACCTAGTTCTCCTACTCCCTTCGCCGACCTCGGATAGGTACCCATTCTTATCTACAATAGCAAGATGGGTCTGTAAGATAGTCTGTAATATTATTCTCCCTGCCTATATTCTCTTTATATTCATCTTTTCCTAGAGTTACCCACCCTGAAGTCAGCCCGTTGAGTAACAGTCAGTTGTGACGGTTCAACGTAGAGATGTAGATGTAGACCGGTTGAAAGCTAGGGAGAGGGTTGACAGCTAGGGAGAGGGGGTTGGAGGGAGAGATGCAGGCAGGCAGTGCAGCTATCGCTAAATGGACGTCTTTGTAGCTCTTACCTGTGTCACATCAACAGTTTTCTTCCAATTTCTGACAAAATGTCTCCGATAGGGATAGTAAACCATTTTCGTACCGACTGGTTCCAGTTCGGTCTTTTTCCCTCTCGTAGGTGTCGCTGTCAAACGTTTACCGAACGAAGTCGCGCCATTGTTGCCGACTCACGTTATATTTGTATCGACGGGATCTGCCGTCAGTTTAATCTTTCAAAATGGTATGCATATATTATTCGATTGAAAGGCTATTGAACTTCCATATTATTGACATATTCCTATCCTTACTGATACACAAAAGTCGTTTTCGCAACGTTAAAGTCTGACTTCCGGTCGAATTTGTTTTGCTTTCATGTCTTTAGTTATTTGGCTGCAAATCGCCCTCCTGAGATTGATGCAGGGTAATGTGTAGGTAGACAGCATTACGTTCTTTCCAGCATCAAAGTCCTCTACGAAAATTTAGTGGATTCTCGCATTCAGCAGTCTGGGTAACCCGAGTCTTCTCTGGCTGCAAACCCTTATTGGGTCTTGCAGCCAGAGCGATACTGCACTTAAAAAAACTAATTCAGCCGATCCATCGGTGGATCGGCCAAGCAAAATTCTAACTTTGGTTAGTTTTATCAATTACCTGGGCAAAAAGATATACAGTGGCTAATTCCTTATTCATTTTTGCACCATCTGCAGTGTTTGTCACATTTTATTCCATTTTGAACCATAATAATATTTGATCGAACTTAATGAGGTAAAGAAAAATATCGCTTTTTGTTGATGACCTCGTTTTGATTTGACAGTTCTTGCGCGTGCCGGTGTACAGGTAAAAATATCCATTATTTCAACATCACAAATCCGGACATTTCGCGCTTGGACAATTCGCGTTTCGCGCTTGGATAAAAAATGAGTCCCTGGCTCTCAGAGTTGAAAGGAGTAAAATGTCTTTGGTACAAACCAGCGCTTTACGACTAGGACCGAAATGACCGTACCTACGAAATGGATAAAGTGACCGATAGTATTTTTTCTTATAAACACCGGATTGACCTCAAACGATCTGTCAACAAAAACAATAATGGCGGAGATATGTTACAAATTTCGACTCCCTCTAAAAAAATTGTTATTCATCTGCTTTTAGACGGGGTATCACATTGAATTACTGTGCCCAGTCATCAAAAGGTATTTTTTGATAGGATTGCAAAGTTTACATATAACTGCAACATAACACACAATAGAAATTCAACCAGAAACCAAGGGCATCTGTGGGAAATGCAATATTAGAGTTTTCACCACTTTCGTTCCTCTGACGTCAATAAGCCGCCAATCAAAATTATAAATAGGCTTTTTCAGTCAGAGAAGGCTCGGATTACAGTCTGGGTTAAGAAGGGGTGGGTAGGGCTGGACTACCAGTTACTAAGTTTACTTCTCTTATAAGGGCTAGGGGGGTATGTGTACTCACCGGATCGGACATAATCACCAGATCGGACCCGAATTTTACTATTTATACCTATTTTACCATACTTTCTTTGACTATTATTGTTTATATATTGCATAATATCTTGTATCCAATAAATACATTACTTTAATATGTCGGTTTGAAGGAGTCCTCAATTGCATCTATGACTTGTGAACGTGATGTATTCAGCAGGTATTATTTATGCTCTAACTGCCTTTACCTACAGTCTATGTTTTGAATAAATTAGAAAAAATCATATTATACAGTGCTCCAGATAGCGTCCGTATCTACGTATCTTACGGATCATTTTTGGCCGATACGGATGTATTGAAAAAATTATCGGTACCCGGTACGGACGCTTTCAAGTCGATACGGATCATTTTTTCCGGTAATCCGTACCACCTGGACGAGTTCCCATAGACGCTTGCATTATAATATTATCAATTAGGCTGAACTTCCTTATGTGTCGCACTAACCGAGAAGCTGACTGATTCTAAATATTTCCTTCCGAATTAGTCTTTCTAATGTGTGGAAAATAGATGGACTGTAAACCAGTCGATTCAAACTGAAAGTAGGAAAGCATCGTTAGCATGGCTTCGATCTCTCAACAGGATAAGCAGGCCTTTATTCTGCGGTTTTTTAGACCTACTGACAAATCAACCGAATATCATAGATGCGTCTATGAGATAATAAATGCTATTGTCTCAGGTGCGGTTTTGACTGCATGTAGAAAAGGGAAAAAACATTCTGGTAGGTAGAAAATTGCAGTTCAAATCCAAATGTGATTCGCATGAACCCAGTTCGTAATTATATTAGCACTGTAAAATTAAATTTTTTAACGAAAATACATGAGGCATAGAACATGTTTGGAACATCTTGAAATGTCTGCTGAGACAGGTAGTGTTAATATTAAATATGTTTTCATGTTGCATCTGTCGGTTCAGTGCAAATACTGAAGCAGAATTGTGGATACTGATCCAAGAAAATTTTGACCAGTACGGTACTGATTGAAAAAAAAATTATCTGGAGCACTGATTATATACATCTGACAATTTTTATTTTCATAGCCATTAAAATCACATTGTGTTGCATATGCATGTTTACGTATCTGCCTCTTAAAGTCAAACATTCTTACCTAATAGCAACAGCAAGTTCATTAAGTTCAACTCTTACTGTAATATGTTAGATACATTGTCTTATGCAAAATATAAACATAAACAGCCAAAAAAGTATGATAAAACAGCTACAAATGGTATAATTCGGGTCCGGTCCGATCCGGTGATTTGGCCCGATCCGGTGAATTTACGCACCGGGGCTAGGGACTAGCTTCCCTGATTCACAGGTCCTGGTGAATGATTGTCCTTGGACGTATCACCAGTAAACAATTCTGATTATGATTCTGACCAGTCTAGGGTTTTTTCTTTCTTTCTAATATATACTGCTACACGCTCTCTTGAAGATTATGAGGGTACACTCCGGCATTGCAGGATGGAAGCCTACTTATAGGGGGTTTTAGGGATTCCCATTATGATGTAAATCTGGCGCACAGGGCTGGCCGTCAATTCATCGGCCAGCACTATGTTTCACAGTGTAAAATGCAGATTTTCATCATGCAAAAATCAGTTTTCTGTGGTAGTAAACTGTATATTTTGACAGAAAATCACAGAATTTGATCTTATTTAATATGGGATTCTATCACAGCACATGATAATCCAAGGTAGAAATTCTTTTGGTGAGCCAGGGATATCGTTTTGAGGCAACTGGAACACCTGGTCGCCCTGGCATGCCCGATGTCGCCCTCGAAAGTCTTCCGGGCGAAGAAAACTTCGCCCAAAAATTTCGGCGCAAATGTTTTTCTTCATGTGCTAGTTGTCTTTCTTACCGATATACACATGTCAAATTCAGCACCTAAAGCGACCTAATTATACATCATTTTAATCCTTTCCTAACTAGTGTCGCCGGCAGTATAATAAACTTTTAATCATTCACACGTTTTCGATGACAAGAGTGTGGCACAAATTAACAATGATACGGGTATTGTGTCTATCAACTGAGCGATGCGCAAAAAGGAGCTTAATTGAAGTACGAACGGCAATATTTAGACCAGCAAACGCATGTTTGCAGCCTGGTCAAAGTCTTCGCTTTAAAAAAAACCCCAAAAACGGAGGCATCTGAAGGCACCAAATAAAAGCTTAAAGTCTCCATAGTCCTATCAGCAGTAAAAACGTCTAAACTCAAATCATTGTAAAGGCGGTTCAACAATCACGTTTGTTAATAAAATATGGGTTGATGTGCATATATTGAGTCATATAACTGACAAAAAGTAGAGAAAACAAGTTTTTGAAAAATAAAAAATCGCACCACAAATTAAATTTTCCTTTTCTGGTTTCCCGTCTGGCAATTCTATATAAACGTAGGCGGGATAGCGATTGGGACTGCACGGCTGTACATTGTATTTTTACCATTTTATTCATCTTAATGAAATCGAAAGTAGGTTATTTCAGTTGCCAACTAAAATGACCCAAATAAGTTTTCAAACCCTTTTTATTTGAAACCCTAGGATATTTTATTTGTTTAAAGCTTGCTAATCACGGTCATTTACACTGACAAGACTATACTGAGAAGCTTGCAGCGATACCTCATGATAAAAATTTTCACGCTGATAGAGCAATGGGGTCTTTAAGTAGACTAAGACAGTCTCCGAGTTTTCGCTTTTGCATGTATACATAATACTGTTTTGCGTGTTACGGCTCTGATAAATTATGAATTTTATCGGTCAGCTATTGATTTTTTCGGCCACTCTAAGAAGCTGTGTTTGAAAATCCTCCAAGGCACGCAGGGATACAGACTAACTAATTTTTCATAGGAGCAAGCTGGGCCCCTAAATACTGAAACTTAGTCGCCCAGCCAGAAATTTAGGGGCCCACATTTAAAACATCAGAAATATGAGATTTTTTTATTCAGAATATGTGCGAGATTTGCACTGTTTCCGTAGGCTTTGTAGTAAATCCTCCTTTCTTCAGGATTTTCTTTTAGCTACCGGATGTGAAACACCAGCGATGTATCGCCACATTTTGCTCGAAAAATTTACAAATGGTCAAGATTTTGTCAAACGGAGGAGGCGGCCATGTTGTTGTTGTTGTTGTTGTTGACATAAGTTCTCCCAGTGTTGTGACACCTCGTTGACGAGTTGAACAAATCGTTGTAGTTGATATAGCTATCTGTCGTGTAATATTATAATTCTAATTGATTTTTCGATAGTGAATAAAATCCAACGCACAAGTATGACGGAACACCGAATATTCAATGCAGATATCGGTGCGGAAGTTTGCAGTGCGCTTTGAGGTGGCGGATTTTACTCCAAAACAAGGGGAGACCAATCTAAGGCGAAAACAGACCAGTCACTCGCTGACACCTGATGCTTCCAAGCTGGGCGACTGTTATTTTAATTTTAGGCGCCCACCCGATTTTTTACTCGCAGTGGGCGAGTGGGCGACCGCTAGTCTGTATCCCTGGCACGTATCTGATTCGGCATAGTTAATCAGTGCACGTAGGCATAGAATGAAGAACTGACCAACCGCGAAAAGTTTGTGAATGAGAATGTAATCAGAAACCCTAACCGCACGCAGTTCTTACGAGTTCAAAATTCATGTTAACTTTTGCCTTTAAAACGGATGGACTTGTTATGTTCTATCGGAAATGGAGTCTCAAGGAATACGACGAACTTCCTCCGCGAACAATGTAGCAATGTAGATCCTACGCGAAGGAAACTGTTCATTCTAATTCCCGATGCATTATGGTCTAGGCTCTTGTTATATTCACTGTTTTCAAATGGAACAATTTAAGTACGATAACGGAAGCATCAATTTCACTTTCCGAACAGTGCGAAATAACACATTCTGATCAGGGTCTACCTAATTGTTAGGTGTAATACTAGCGTTGGTACGAAAATACCAACTCTTTTATGGCTCAGACCAATACACGTTCTGTCTTTGATGTGTATAGATCAGAAGACGCCGCGGTGAATATAAGCGTGGCGCCGATTATCCATGAGATGAATAAGGACACCTCAGTACACACACACACTGATTGATAACTCTTACTTATATCAGCCTGCGCAAAAAAACCTGTCAGACCGGGTTTTCCTGTTCGCAGCTTACATGTATCTGGAACTTCTACCTAGCGACAACCGAATACTTCCTTGATACTGTTAGTCACAGTATTTGCGACGCGGCCCATATGTCTAGCGTGAATACTTATGCAATCTGGGTACCGTAATTATACGGTAATAGTCAAAACAGGCAGAGCAGCCATCTGAACTGGTTTCAGAATACTCCTGATTTATGGATTGTTTAAACAAAACAGGAATGCACAGATGGTTTGAAAATTTGCGTCCAAGACTACTCATTTCGCGTCCTTGCTAAACTGGGGTCGGAAAAACGTGCTCACAACCGACATTACGATAGACATTATTGTTGTTTCTTTTCCTTTATAAAAGGCAAAAAAACAAACTGATATAAGATGCAATCTAAACCAATTGCAACAGTTCCAATATTTATTCATTATTACCAACCTTTTATGCAGAAATAAACCATATATAAATAGATAAAGTTTTAACATCCCGACGTGTTTTCTCCTGACACTACACAGTCAATACACATTATCGGGTGTAATGGTTATAAATAGATCCGTGTGTTCGACTATATCTATTAGAGTATGCAGGGATCATTTTCTGGCGCGATTTCACGATATTCTCGCATTTTTTTACACGAAATCGCATAAAAGTTCACTGATTGAGAAAAAAAATCGCACCGACAAATTCTTTCAATTCGCGCCGTGTATTTCTGTTTTCGCACATGCGGACCATTTCGGTACATTCGGATTGTTTTGTAGACTCTGGTTTCCGAAAGTGTTCGGCGCCAAACGACTTGCATAATACATGCGGGTAACCAGCATCATCTATGTCACTGCAAAGCTTCTTGCGAAAATCTGCTATCAGTGTTTCATATTTGCAAGTGCTTTTGTAGTTCATTGCAAAATGGAGTCTTCAAAGGCGGAAACGAAAAAAAAACAGAAAACTGATACCGGCCCAAACAAGCCGAGAGGGCATTTTGAGATATTTTTGCTCCACTGTAGAGACCTGGGCGAACCCACTCTCCGCCTTCCCAGACTCGGCGACCGAGTAAGTGGATATACAAGCCGAGGGGGGGGGGAGGGGAGGGGGGGGGGTGGATCTTCAGAAGCCATCTGATCTCAATCTGCACTGTTTGCAAAGATGGGGCATATCCAGGTTCAGCATGACAAGGGTTAATTACTGTAATGTGGGGGGGGGGGGGGGGTCTTCAGAAGCCATCTGATCTCAATCTGCACTCTTTGCAAAGATGGGGCATATCCAGGTTCAGCATGACAAGGGTTAATTACTGTAATGTTCCTAAATATTTTGACAGCCAAACAAATTACTGTAAACCTAAAGTTCAAACAAAGACTTGAAGTTCTACCTACCATACAGTAATGCCCACAAAAGATGCAGGTGGAATGGCAAACAGTGAAGACCCTAATCTAGGAGCAGTCTGGTCTGGGTCTGCACTGTTTGCCCAGACATATCTGTCAAAAAACTTTGGACCAATAAAGACTGATCATTACAGTATGAGATAAACTGTTTGAAAGTTGATATTTGATCATTTTAATGAAATTATTTTCCTTAATAAATTGTTGGAAATAAAGAAAAACAAAACCTAATTTCTTTATATTAACCATTATGATTTATATTTCCTGCAATAAAAAGAATCAACAGAAACTGAAATTTTCTCACTAACTTTGACACAGCGAGAGAAAAATTCTCATCAGATTTGGAAATTTCTCATTAATTTTGACCTAATGGGATTTTTTATCTCACAAAAATCTTGGGCCAGAATAATCCCTGAGTATGGCACTTTCTACGAAATTCATTTCAATTAAGGACATAAAATCATCAAAGATATCGGGAGAAAGTTGATATTCATTTCTCTGTTAGTGAGAATCTGGAGTGGCCTGCATGCGGTGCATACATAATTACACCTATTCATCTCAAGTAGTAGATAAAATTAGCACCCTATCGAGCTACCTAGATGTCTTGGCGGCGTCTTTGAACTAAAAGCAGCTTGACTGGCGGCGCATTGTAAAAGATACTTTGCGTTCTGCGGACGTAGACGGTAATTTTTTCGCGTCTGGCACTAGTTAAATCGCGTCCCAGACGCATTTTTTGCGCTAACGCAAACGCTGGGTTGCTCATATCTCTGTAACCACACATCAGATTCTTTTCATATTTGGTTCATGATGTCTCTATAGCATTACATTTGATGTGAACTAGCTAAGCCCCTGGGTCAGGTCCCAGGGTGGAGCCAGGGTTCAATAATTAGGACTTAGGCATTTTCATTATGTCAAAGTTTTGCGTTAAACCTTTTTGATTGCTCATATCTATGTAATTGCATTGAAGATTTCTTCCATATTTGGTTCATGATATCTCTACATCATTGCTTTCGTTATGGACTACCTAAGCTGCAGGGTCAGGCTCATGGGGGGGCCAGGGGACAATAACTAGGACTTAGCCATATGCTGTAGTTTTTGGCGTATAGTTCGAATATACTTCAGTGGAGCCTAATGACACATGACTAGGTTTATTTCATACTGGTTTACATCATATGGATGCTGCTGCTGCTGTCCTAAGGTCAAGGTCACAGATTTAGAATTTTGTACATGTATGACGTTTGCATTGAAGTTGTTTGTTAAAGTATGCATTCATTAGGCGGTGGCACTGGTCGGGGGTATACGTGAGCCCCTGCTCACTTGCTCTAGTTTTTTGGTGACGTTTCCGGAAACAAGACATTTTTTTTTTTTTCGCCAGATGTCTAAAAGCAAATGTGTGTACTCATTGATACTAAATTATAGCTAAAATACTAGGTATAATTGTTTTTATGTAGTTTAAGCCAAATTTTAGAGTTACAAGTGTGAGTGATACCTTTTCTCTGTCGAAAATCCCCCCATTTTTTCAATCCTAGAATAGACACTGGGAATAGTGTGATTAGGTTAACTGACCATCCCGATATGACCTTAGCTGTTTACAGTGGACGTTAAACAATAACACAACATAGGATGACTTCGCCCTGGGCTGGGGATTGAACCTATGGCCTCAGTAACAGGTCGCTTCAGTCCTTCCTTCGGGTGTTTTGGTCCTGTTCCAGTGGATTTTCTGTGTGTTCATAGGGGCCGAAAACAGGCCCATTCCCAAACAATTTCTTTAAAATCATGCTGAATTCCCAAATTTTGCAACTTACACCTGGAATTTTCATTCCCAAATTGCAATTTTTTCCCCCAATTTTAGGAAAAAGGCCCCATTCCCAAAATACCTGGATAAAGCCCTGTGTTCTCTTTTGGATCACCGTTGTATCGTGGACAGAAAGACAGCGGAAACCGGTACAACCCCGTTGTCTTGTGTTGCCCATTATTTTTTTGATTGAACCTTGGCAGTTACACCAGCCAGTCGCTTTTGTTTATACATGACAACTTCGTTATGCTTCTGTCATTTGGGTTGTTGAGTAGCAGGAATTTTGTGTATTGGTACTCTTGCAGGAAAAAGTCATTTGTGTTTTTAAATTATTATCCCCTCGCACCACGAAGTGGCGAGGGGATATAGGTTTTGTCCTGTACGTAAGTACGTACGTATGTTCACCTTATGGCATCGCTCTAGGCTCTAGCGCCTACATTTCTCAACGGATTCTAAAATAACTTCACACAAATGTTGGGCATGACAATATCTCGAGCAAGTTCGACTTTCAGGGTGCTGCGCCCAAGGTCAAGGTCACTATGGCTATTTTTAGAAAAACTTTGTCAGCGCTCTAGCGCCTACATTTCTTAGTGTATTTTGAAATAACTTCACAAAAATGTAGGCATGACAATATCTCGAGCAAGTTCGACTTTCAGGGTGCTGCGCCCAAGGTCAAGGTCATTGTGGCTATTTTTAGAAAAACTTTGTCAGGGCTCTAGCGCCTACATTTCTCAATGGATTTTGAAATAACTTCATACAAATGTAGGGCATGACAATATCTCGAGCAAGTTCGACTTTCAGGGTGCTGCGCCCAAGGTCAAGGTCACTGTGGATATTTTTAGAAAAACTTTGTCATCACTCTGGCGCCTACATTTCTCAATGGATTTTGAAATAACTTCACACAAATGTAGGGTATGACAATATCTCGAGCAAGTTCGACTTTCAGGGTGCTGGGCTCAAAGTCAAGGTCACTGTGGCTATTTTTAGAAAAATTTTGCCATCGCTCTAGCCCCTACATTTCTCCATGGATTTTAAAATAATTTCACACAAATGTAGGGTATGACAATATCTCGAGCAAGTTCGACTTTGAGGGTGCTGGGCTCAAAGTCAAGGTCACTGTGGTCTTGTGCGAGGGGATTTGTATCGCCTGCGATGCCTTGTTTTATTGGGTATTTGCGCGAATATGCTGCCTGTCTAGGGCACTGACAAAAATAGGTGAAAGTATCCTAAGGTTTATGGATACATGATTGCTGTGTTTTTTGGGTTTTTTTTGCCATTTTTGTTTTACATAGGGGAACATGTGTTGTGCCTTTGCTTCCCTCAAGGAGGAAGCCTGTCCAAAAGAGATCTTCTCTTAAATGGAAGATTTTGCTACTGGAAGAGCAAATTCTTTTGCTCTTAGAGGTGCAAATTCTTCCATTTTAGAGTTGATCCCCTTTGAGGAGAGAGGCAAAGATGAAAATAGTAGAGTTACAGCCTCCAAAAGTATCAATTTACAATAAAATATTGGAGAAACAACAATATATGAGCTGCGGCACGACAAACCCAACAGAGTGCCTGTGCGCCCAGCAAAGACTTGGATCAGCCTGGGCATCCCTCAAGTCTGACCAAAGTATTCGCTTGTGCTTAAAAGGTAGCTAAGGGTCTAAGCTACCTGCATGCGGACAGCAAAGGCTGATCAGAGTGTGGATGCCCAGGCTGATATGAGTCTTCACTGGGCGCACATGCCACTTTTCTTTGTTGTGTCATGGCTCATGTATATACATCAAAAAGTTGTTTTTTCTGCTTCAGGTTGTTGGCAAGAGCTCGAAGATGTTGCAGCACATCAACTACAGGATGCGCTGCACACTTCAAGATGGAAGAACCTTTGTGGGAACTTTCAAAGCTTTTGACAAACATATGAACTTGATCCTCGGGGATTGTGATGAGTTCAGAAAAGTCAAGCCCAAGAGTGCAAAAGCCAGTGATAGGGAGGAGAAAAGAAGCCTTGGTCTGGTTTTGCTACGGGGTGAACATTTAGTCTCGATGACTGTTGAGGGGCCTCCACCCACAGAGGTAGAAATCAAGTTTTTGCAATAATTGGTTAACTGTTAAACAGAGAATTAAATTTGAGAATGAATTTATAAGTTTGAGAAACTCACACTTTTCCATTGTATGACTTTCAGGTAGCATCTCATTATTTAAGAAGAGCATGGCATACACTATGCCCTGCTCCTATCAAATTATGAGATGTCACAATAGATCTGTTACCATAGCAACTGTTGAATTATCAGCTGTTGAGCATAGCACCTTGGCAGACTGATGTCTCAATGACTGCACTTTGACATCAGTATAAACTCTAAGTGTGTAACAGGTCTATGACTGCATTGGTATTGGAGCAAGGCATACAGTGTTTGCCATGAGCATGGCATACAGTATATGCCATGAGCATAGCATACAGTGTAAGCAATTCTCTTCCAATTTTTCAATTCATTACTCAACAGGAACTTCAGATTTTCTGCATAAATTAATTGTCAAGTCATTTAATTCCGTGCTTAAGGCAGTGCTTATAAGAGGAGGGATGGGTGCAAGTTTTATAAAGATAGAAGACTAGCAATGTGAGCATAATTTTCCAGCTTCTCTCCCCAGGTTCAGAGGCAGGGGCCGGGCCGGGTAGCGCAATCGGTAGGGCACCTGACTCGTAAGTCAGAGGTCCTGGGTTCGAATCCCGGTCTGGCCACGTACTTTCGTTTCTCCTTCCGCTGATTCAAGAAGGGCAGTTGTCAGTTACTGACGAAAGTATGTGCACTTAGTACTGGTTAACCGCTTAGGAGGTCTAAGCCTGCCCAGGAATAGTGTGGTTAGGTTAACTGACCGTCCCGACATGACCTTAGTTGTTTACCGTGGACGTTAAGCATCAAATCAACCAACCAAATCAGAGGCAGGGCTGGAAAATTTCATTTCTCTGCCTGCCTTCCATGACAAGTAGCTCTTGTTGCAGAACCAGTGGAATGCTTTACTATAGTTGGTCATGTAGGAAAAGCAAAAATTTTCAGAAGTTTCCAGCCCTGAGAGACTCAGTTAAGACACAATGAGAGCTCTTCTAACTGCTTTATTGCATATAGAGAAATCAAGCACACCAGCACCATTGCCATTGAAAACATGTTTTGAAGCAGTCCTGGAAAGTTCTACTGCTTGCTCTCCAAGTGGCTGTTGCTAAAGGATGAGTAAGATTATTTTTTTAAAAGTATACTCACCAGTCTTATAATGTCACATATATCCTTAAATTCAATGATCATACCGTATCAACATGATAAAGTTATCATTTCGGACCATTTCATTACGCTCATGATGTTCATTTGCCTAAAGATACACTGTGAGTGTGTGACGTAACGTAAGCTCTGAAATCAAGAAAAAAATAGTCCAGCATAATTCACATAGGAGAAATTTCGTAATGATGGATTTTGCAAGAGAATATATAGTCTGTCAAATCGCCATAGAAAAGGAATCCAGACTGCCGAAGGCAACAAAGTAACATGAAGTCGAACGTCACTATATTGTCAAGTTCATCAAAAATGGACAAACACAAGTAACTTATGGTAAAGATGTTACCTTTTGCAACCCAAAATGCTGAGATCAGTGGTAGAAACTGAATTTCAGAAGTTTTGTGGGACAAACTTCAACCATTATCCAGCCCAAGCATGACGTTTCATTTATAACGTGACCCTATTTGCCAAACAGCGTCATAATTCAATGGAGGAAAAGTGGTTTTATGTCAAAGAGACCTTCCAAAGAATGATTCGTTTGCAATCAGGTGTCTGGCAGAGCGGGAAATATGGATTTATTACGCTTTAAATGAGTCATTTGATACTGACAGTGTTCAAACACGTCGTTTTTGACGTCACGCTTGATAACACCGACTGGTTAAAGATTTTAATTTGTAAACATCCTATCCCAACACCAGTAATCAAAGATTTTTTATAATTGCCTGTTACTTAAATAAACCAAATATTAAACGAACATAATGTTTCATATATCCAAATTGGTGCGTTTTCATTGACGCTGAGTATACATTTAAGAATCAGAGTGATACAAAAAAATATCTGAAGATCCTCTGCAGCCATTAAATTTACAGGTAATTTCTTTACTTGTTCTTTCAATTTTGCAGGAAGGCATGTCCAGAGTTCCCTTGTCGGGAGCTCCTCCAGGCCAGGGCATGGGTCGAGCTGCTGGGCGTGGTATTCAGGGTGGACCTGGGGGAGGTGGCCCAGGATTACAGGGGCCAGCAAGAGGAGTTGGAGGACCATCACAACAGATGATGGCTCCAGGTGGTAAGTGAATAGAGCTCCAGATAATGTCAGAGTTTGATGATGATCCTTAGGTCATTTTCCTTATTTCTCAAAATTTACGTTATAACTGCCTCATTTCTGTTAAGGGCACACAAAGTATGTTTTAATTGAGAATGAAAAGTATCTTATTGTCAAAACCGATTCATATATGACAGCTGGTCAAGATAGAGAAAATATTAACTCCGTATTTACCTTCTAAAATATTTGAATGCCTTCACATGTATACACTCCCAATTCAGATATATCCAAATTTAGAAACTGTAGAGTCAGCTACATGCACTGGAGCGGGAGAAATGATAATTAGCTGATGATAACTCGGGTAATTTCTATTAATTCTGCATAAACATGTCGTGCTGCCTCACTGAGGTAGAGGGGGGTCCATTTAAGTTGGGGTTTGGAAGATAATTCTAGATTCTTAATTTTTTCCTGTTTCCTAACTCAAACAGAAACATGTTGTAACCCTTCATTTTTGTCTCGACGAGACAGCTCTACGGAGTGGTCACAATGTTTTTAATGCAGAGATATGATTTTTTTTCCATATTATCCCTGTTACCCATTATCTGATATACTGGTATTTTTGTGACTTAATAAAACAGTTACCCTATAATTGTGTTGGAGATAATTGAAAAAAAAATAGAACTTTGTGCTGGAAAAACATAAAGCTTTTTACAACTCAAGGTAAATGGGAATACCTCCTCCTTTTCTCACTATTTTTACAGGGGCACAACTTTCGCGACTTCCTGTTTGCTTCCCTGGAGGCCAAAGCCCTTCAAGAGGGTCAGATCTTTATTTAAAGAATTTGCTCCCAGATGAGCAAATTCTTACCTTCAAGAGCTGACCTATTTGATAATGAGGCAGCAATGAAAATGGCATGGCAAAGTTGCTTTCCCTGAAATTGTACCCATTTACCTAAACATATTGTGTCTTTCTAGGTATGCGTGGAGGAATGCAACAGAGAGGAGGTATGATGGGTGGTAACATGATGGGACGAGGAGGACCACCAGGCATGAGGGGACCACCACCAGGCATGGGTAAGAACTCTGCAATGTAACATTTTCTGCATAACCTGAAAAATTCTAAAAATTGGGACATTTAAATTACTGTTATTATCCTTAAATTGGAACAGTTTGTTTTTACAATGCATTAATGTGTTCCAAAGATGCAGCAGGAATGGCAAACAGCATAGATCCTAATCAGACTGCTCAGATCAGATAGCTCTTTTAGGAGCAGTCTGATGTGGGTCTGCACTGTTTGCTCAGACCTATCTGTCCCAATATTTAGAATTTCAATATTTTAGCAAAGGGAAGAAATCAGTATATGAAAGGGAAGTAAATTATCTCCCTTGGCAAAATATTTACTTCCTCAACATACAGTATCTGCTTATAGGAAGACCAGAGCCAAACTACACCAAAACAGGCTTGTGGCTTTTGCTTACCACTTACCTTTGTTTCTAATCCCTGCCATTCACTGTATCAACAAGTCACTCGATAATATGGCTGCGTACTGTCTTTGGGAACAAAAAAGACTCAAACTAGCTTATGAATCCATGCAGTCTAGCTAAAGTGCTTGTTACATGTTTTGTGTGAACATCAGAGACTGATTAGACCACATGGATGTGCATGCTGGTCTGAGTTTTTGCTGCAATAACATGTTCATTGACCTTTAATATCACCAGTTTACAAAGTACTCTTACACGATAATCCCTGTCATTTAAAAAATGAGACACGTATTGCTAATAGGGATTATCACAGAAGCACCAAACAGTCATTTGATGGTGCATACAGAAGTGTCAGTTTTCCTGAACAGAAAATGACCTGTGGGTATATATACTGACACAAAAAAGAAACGTCCGTTTTCTAAGGTTATGTATCTTTTTAAGCAGAAAAGTTGTAGCCATGAAAAATAAAATAAAATGTGTCCCGAGCGTCAGGCACACGTACAGTTGCAACCATTTTAATTTTTCTCCATAGCAATAAGATTTATCGAACCTATTGTCGAAACACCATTTTTCATTCTCAGCAGCATTTTATTCATCAAAACCTGAAATGTTTCGCGTAAAACAAGGGTTAGAAACATCGACAAACGAAAAATCAACTTTATAAAACAAAAACCTCTTATTAAATGAACGAGAAAGCAGCCCAAAGTGTTCGATCTATAAAATTATCTCCCTTTTAATTAAATTAATAACGATTTTAGAACTTCTCTATCTCCATACCAATCATCATTTTGACAGCGTTTTTGTTTTAATGGACTATACTTGTGTACAATAATAACATGCATCAGAAAATAAAAATTAAGGCTGAAATCTGAAATCTCGGTGCACTAAAACCTGCTTTTATTACCCACCTCTTACAGAAAAGTAATCAAGTAATTTGTAACAGAATTTTTGCAATGCTGAATGATACTGATTTCAATGCTGTTGATGGCTAGAAATGAATTCTGAAGTAGTCCTATGCCATTGACTTCCAAACTGATGAACCAACAAGGTAATGTTTGCGTGTGTCCACGCACTGTCGTAATTGACGTTTTGTGACGTCACTTTACGTGACAGATATATACCAGTGGTTGTAAAAATTTAGAATGCATCCAGCACCCATAAAATCTCAGCAGCGTGTCTGCTCAGTGATGCTAAGATGAGCTGTGATGGTTAAAATGGGAAGAACACACGAGATTCTGAGTTTGTGACTTTCGAAATTTGGGTACTGGCGCTTGTGACGTCTTTGTCGCCGATGTTCATTTAACGGATTTCCGTTCAGCGCACACCATTGTTGAATAATCAGCGTTATTGAAACAAAACATTTGAATGAAATGTCTGTGTGCATTTGGAATTCAGAGACACAATTGTAAAGCGGACGTTTCTTGTTTGTGTCAGTATACATTTATCACATCAATGATAAAAGGCAGAAACCTTCTGGTCTGATTTTGTAATTCAAATTATAAAGATGTATTTTAAAAGAATTTCCTTCCATCCAGTCCTAATTTTCTAAGTAAAAAAATAATCAAAATGCAAATCTGGTAAAGATTTTTGCATATGATAAAGGGGCAAGTGGTTGTGACTTATCCAATTTGTGAAATCTCATAGTTGTTAAACACCAACATCTCAACTACAGAGGTTTGACTGTAATATATCATCCTTTCAACATTTCTGTTTTGGCCTGAAATGACTTAAATACCGTTGAAAGAGCAATAAACCTTCATTACCCATCCATCTTTCCATTAGTTGATATTCTTTTTTTTTATTTTTCAGGTGGAAGATACTAGAAACGTCTAACAGTGTTGATCTCCTCAAACATGAACTGCAGCAAAATATGGGATAATATCAGTCAGAGAGCTTGATGTAGTAATACTAATTGAAAAGTACATTTTAAATTTATGACAAGTTTAGTTTGTGCCTGAACTGTTTAACAGAGAGTGCTTAGTAAAAGCAGGACAGAATTTGTTATTTCCCTCAATATAGGACAGTCTGCAGTATAACGTCATTGCTCCAGATAGGAACGGTCACAAGGATAATTTCGGAGTAATTTTCATTTTATTTTTCCATAATAATAATGTGATCCCTCATTAAAATCTCACCGAGACAGTTGTACTGAGGGGTCACAACATACTTTTTGTGGAGAAATAAGCAAAATTATCTCTGAAATATCCCCAGACCCTTACTTAATTTGTGGCTGTGGATGCCATATACATATGAGCCGCGACACGAGAAAACCATCAAAGTGGTTGTGCTCCCATCGCAGACAGATTAGCCTGGGCTTCCGCCCATTCTGATTAGACTCTTCCGGAAGCGCTTAAATGGTAGCTAAGGTTTTGTGGACAGCTAAGGGTCTGATCTTAGTCTGCGCTGGGCACACAGCCACTATTTTGGTTTTCTCGCGTCACTGCTCATATTTGAGAAAATACTGGGCTCCAAACAAGGGTAAATTTGATGATAGTTCTTCAAATGCTACCTGATCCGGAGCTCTGAGTACATTAGTGGGCTGTGCAAAAATGACTTTACCCCATTTTCAATTACATTTGGTATTTACTTTTCATTGATGAGTTATATCAGCTTTGCAGTTTGCAAGTAGCAGTGTCCTTTGCAGTTTGCTAGTAGCAGCAATTTAGCTCGGGCTCTGGGGTCCACTGAGTATGAATACACTACTTGTCTGCGGCTCTGATCATCCATTCCATTCAGTCAGCAAGCATATACATCAGGCCTCATACTTTTCAGGCTTTTGCAGG
The DNA here is from genome assembly GCA_963989385.1 of Ctena decussata. Taxonomy (NCBI): domain Eukaryota; kingdom Metazoa; phylum Mollusca; class Bivalvia; order Lucinida; family Lucinidae; genus Ctena; species Ctena decussata. Next base: position 61,286,492 of record OZ022503.1, read on the forward strand.
ATTTCAGGCTTTCATTTCTTGAATTTTACTTGATTTCAGGCTTTGGTTTTTAAGTTTTCAGTATTTTTTCTGCTTAAAAAGGGCTATTTTAGGCTGCGAAAGCAGGCATTTCAGGCTTGGAAAAGCTTTGTCAGTATGAGGCCTGATACATGTACAAGGAATTTGTTTTATTGATGATACAAATCATGGACCATTGTACTTGAACTGTATGTAACACAAATGATGCTGTGTGATAGATGTCAGCAGAGGTCCAGATATGGATGGGCTTTGAGGACAATTATGAGGGATTTTCTGTTCATGCACCAGGAGATGAAATCAGCCAAGAAAAGACAAAACCAACAAAATGGCATATGAGCCTAGCAAAGACTCGGATCAGGCTGGGCGTCCACCCATTCTGATCAAAGTCTTTGCTGTGCGCTTAAAGGGTAGCTAGGGTCTTAAGCTACCTCCATGCAGACATGTTTGCTAGAAGGATAAAGAGATAAGTTGGGAACTGAAGAGTGGTGGGAAATTCATGTGTAGTGCTGGAAAAGTGAGGCAATATAAATACATGTATGGTCTTAGCAAAGACTCTGAATAGCCAGAGCTCTAGATAAGACGGGGTATTTGATGATAATTGAGGGATAATTTTCTTTCACATTGAAACCATATGTTGTGACCCCTCATCTGAACCATCTCCGCGAGACGATTCAGATGAGGGGTCACAACATGTTTTTATCCAGATTTTACGATAATTATCCCTAATTATCACCAAATACTCTTTATCTAGGGCTGTGAATAGCGCACAACCTCAAGCGTGATAATAGTGTGAACTTAACTAGAGAAGAATACAGTACATAATAGTGATACACTACAGGGAGACTGCTTTGGTCAGTTGGGACCTAGAAACAACCGTCCAGCCAAGGACAGCAAAGACTCATATAGACTGGACGGATGCCCAGGCTGATCTTAGTCTTTGCGCTACACACATGCCACTTTGTTTGGTTTGTCTTTTCGCGGCTCATTGGTGTGATCAGAATTGTTTACTGGTGATACGTCCAAGGACAATCATTCATCGGTAAAACTGATTTGTAGAGGTGGAAAAGCCTAACCAACTGGTATCTGGAGCTCTGTTGTCTTTGTATATATTGTACTGATTGTATTTTGTGAAAAAGAGGATCATTCATCATGTCAGAACGATCATCCATATAAAACATTGAAAAAAAAAAATACAAACATCCGTGTTGTTTAATTCCACCCTCTGCTGTATAAGAATATTTAATTGAAACCTAAAAAATCTGTAAAGATTGCCTTTGACAACAAAGTGAGTTCACAGGAATCAAAATCAAGTACAGTTTGTCATGAGACTGTGTGACTGCAGTATCAGCTGTAAGGTTGCATAGCCCCGTAACTCCAGCTTCAGCCATGAAGTTCAAGAATGGGGTCGGTGATACCAAGGGAAATGAAAACTGCACTATGATGAAGTATGGGAACTGCACTATGATGAAGTAGCTGGCACAAGGCAAAATCTTTAACGGTTGAAAATCTGAGCTGCATATTTACTGCAACTTGGTATGACAGCATTGCAGTTTGCTATGCTGCATGCACCCAGAAGTGCAGGCATCTGTAGTACTTATTTTCAAAGTTCACAAGAATGGTCTTGGTGATTCCATAGCCAGTCTGAACTGGATCAGTAATTTATCAAACGGAAAAGAATATATTCTGCCTTACTAAATGAAAAGGTTTTCAAGCTATTCATGATATTACAGACTGGCCATCTTTGTAGCTCAGGAGGTCTGTTATAGTGTATCGTTGATATCTTGTGTTTGCTTGTATATAAGCATTTTTGTCACACCTTTAGCATGGTGTGATAAAGGTGTTCACATTTCCATCAGTCATTCTATTCATCCATCACATTGTCGGGGAGCCCCGGTAGCTCAGTGGGTTAAGCGCTGGCCTACTGATCTAGCAGTCGCGGGTTCGAGCCCCGCTGGAGGCGGAGTTCTTTCCATCGTAAACGGGGTTCCATTGCACACAGCCTTTCATTATCACAAGCCCATCGTCCTGATATGACTGAAATACTGTTGAAAAGGACGTAAAATCGCAAGTCATCCATCCATCACATTGTCCACAATTGGATATATAGCATTTTAACCCATTTCTTATCAGGGATAGCCGGGCCGGGTAGTGCAATCGGTAGGGCACCTGACTCGTAAGTCAGAGGTCCTGGGTTCGAATCCCGGTCTGGCCACATACTTTCGTTTCTCCTTCCACTGATTCAAGAAGGGCAGTTGTCAGTTACTGGCAAAAGTATGGGCACTTAGTACTGGTTAACCCCTTAGGAGGTCTAAGCCTGCCCAGGAATAGTGTGGTTAGGTTAACTGACCGTCCCGACATGACCTTAGTTGTTTACCATGGACGTTAAGCATCAAATCAACCAACTTATCAGGGATAAAATTTAACATTTTTCAGCACTTCCTAAAAATAGCAAGTAACATTATTTCTCACTTGCTTAACGATCAACATGCTTTTCATTTTAGCCAGTCAGAACAAAATATATTCATTGTTGAACCCATATGTATACTGACACAAAAAAAGAATGTCTGTTTTTTAAGGTTCTGTATCTTTTGAACCAGTAAAATTGTTAGCCAAAAGAAATCATAGAAAATGTTTCCTGAATGTCTGGCACACATAAAATTGCAAGCGTTTCAATTTTTCTTTGTAGCCACAAGGTTTATCGAACCTAATATGAAAACAGCTTTTTTCATCCCAAGCAACATTTATTCCCCAAAATATGAAACGCTTTGCATTAAACAAGGGTCAGAAACACCGGAATACAAAAAATAACTTAGAAACAAAAACCACTGATTAAATGAAGGAGAAAGCAGCCCAGTCTAATATTTATTAAATTATCTCCCTTTGAATTAAATGAATAACGATTTTAGAACTTCCATATCCCTATAGCAGTTCATGATTTTGACACTGTTTTTGTTTTAACAGGCCTTTGTGTACGATAATGACAACATGAACCAGAAGAGCAAAATTAAGGTTGAAATCTGGGTTCCTAATTGTTTGGTTTTATTACCCCACCCCTTAGAGAAAAGTGATCAAGTAATTTTAAAACCAACATTTTGCGATGCCAAATAATGCTAGGTTCAATGTTATTGATGGCTACAAATGAAATTTGAAGTAGTCCTATGCCGTTGGCTTCCAAACTAATGGTCCAACAAGGTAATGTCTGTATGTATCTACTCGCGATCGTGATCGAAGTTTTGTGACGTCACTTTACGTGACAGATTTATGCAAGTGGTCGTGACAGGAATGCATCTAGCACTCATAAAATCATAGCAGCGGGTCTGCTCAGTGATGCTGGGATGTGCTGGGATGGTTAAAACATGAACACAAAGAGATACTGATTTTGTGACTTTCGAAATTTGGGTACTGGTACGTCATTGGCTCTAATGATCATTGAATGGATTTCTGTTTGGGGTATACCATTGCTAGATGATCAACGTTATTAAAGCAAAACATTTGAATGAAATACCTGCATGAATCTGGAATTAACAAGACACAAACGTAAAGCGGGCGTTTCCCTGGTTGTCGGAATGGGAATAATTGATTTTCAAGCACCCCACTATGGAACATACAAAAAAGGCTTTCAGATTGAACAGAATATCATATTACAATTTTTGTAGATCTATTTTCCAATGCTCTAAACTGGCTGAAACTTGGTATATAGTAAGACTATGAGGTGGACAAGTGCACATCGTTTCGAGATTACGCTCCAATGATTTTTAACGGAGTTACAGCCCTTAACTTGGGTCAAAAGATAGTAGAGTGTGCTTCAAAAGAATTACAACTTCCTGTTAAAAGTAAGCAAGTGAGAAAAAGCTTAACTTGTATTATGAAGAAAATAATCAGCACCAATTTATCCCTGCTTATCAACTAAAAGTGACTAAAAAAAAGGAAAACCTGTTTCCATCTGTAAGTTGGAAATCATCCAATTTGGCTCAAATATGTTCTTACCCCAGGTCCAGTTACTGGTGAAAGTAAGTGCACTGAGTACTGGTTAACCACTTAAAAGGTCTAGGCCTGCCCAGGAAAAGTGTGGTTAGGTTCACTGACCGTCCCGACATGACCATAGCTGTTTACCGTGGAAGTTAACTCTTTAAGCCCCAGTGATGCAATTAGCAAAATTTGCAAACAGCGTTGATCCTGATGAGGCGGCTCATAATGAGCCGCCTCATCTAGATCTACACTGTTTGCCCTCTAGTCTTTGAATTCTCAAAATAAAAAGTCTTGGACAAGGCATTTTTTTAATTTTTGCAGACGTAAATTTTGTCGTCTGCTTTTTGGTAGTGAAAGAGTTAAACAATAACGTGCAATAACACACACACCCCAGGTCTAATGCATGTCTATGTTGTGTATAAATTTCAAGGTCTGCTGAATGTCAGATTTGGTCCAGTGCCTATTTGTAAATCAAATTTCTCACAGTGCCACTTTGTTGGATGCGAGTAACTTGCATCACATCCAATCAAATTATCTGTAAAAATGTAACAAACATTTGCCACATAAAGGCACCCTTGTCAACAGGTAAATATGTTTCTCATGAACAATTACCAGCAAGAGCTCCGCAATCGAGGCAATATACGCCCGTTACTGATTGTTTGCACAGTTTCATCCTTGTCTACATTGCTATTTAGTTTATCAAGATATACTGAGAGAAATAAGTTTAGCAATTTTTCATAAGGGTGGTGAAATTTTCTTTAGGGATAGTATTTCCAGGTTGTTGATCGCGCATAGTTAGTTTAAGTTAGGAGACTGCGAATACATCATACTTGGACGAAAAAGGTGAATTAACGCAAGTTTGACGTCACTTTAAATGAATTCACAATTTGCGCGGGCTGACAAACAATTAAACAAAGAAAATTGTCAAAATGCTTTTGAAAGGTTTTAACTGGGTCCTTGAACAAGAAAACCGTAAATGGGTTTGCAAGTAAACGCATAAGACGCCGCCAATGGGGCACGTTAGTTTTGACGTTAACTTGCCGATAATTCAACCGCCATTTTAAACATTATCAATCAACGTTTTGACTCGAATCTTTTTGTGCTTTATTACTGTCAACTGTGGGAACACTATCATGCAAAACGATTACCCCTGGTAACCCATTTGTTTTAATGCAACAACCGCCGGGCCGGGTAGCGCAATCGGTAGGGCACCTGACTCGTAAGTCAGAGGTCCTGGGTTCAAATCCCGGTCTGGCCACATACTTTCGTTTCTCCTTCCGCTGATTTAAGAAGGGCAGTTGTCAGTTACTGGTGAAAGTATGTGCACTTAGTACTGGTTAACCGCTTAGGAGGTCTAAGCCTGCCCAGGAATAGTGTGGTTAGGTTAACTGACCGTCCCGACATGACCTTAGTTGTTTACCGTGGACGTTAAGCATCAAATCAACCAACCAACTTAATGCCACAACCAGAACCTGTCAAGATTTGAATGGAGGCATCAAGTTTACGTTATGACGGAAATTGACAAAATCGGTGGATATGCAATGACCCTTATGGGCAATTAGAGAAAAGAAACTTTAAGTTCAATATTGCTGATGTCAAAAGGATCTTTGATGGTTTTAAAACCTAATGTCAGAATGACGAAACTGTTGAATCGGGTGTGGTTAAATTTGCGGGAATAGCGCCAGTTTACAGGAACAAATTGCTTGAAAGAGTTCTGGTCATTTAGAGGCCTTGTCATTGCAGTTTGGTTCAAGATTTTGGAACAATTCGTTAACAGTGACTTTTGCTCAGTCTCAATTGCTTTGTGAATGCCAATTTTGACGGCATCATAAGCACATTTAAGTTTATCATGGTAACAATCGTTTAGCACACTGTGTCCTTGTTCACAAATGCCTACACTGCCGCAAATTGGCTCTGGTGTAAGATTTGAAGATGAAACAGTGCCTTAAAAAAAAGATGAGTTGCATAAAAGATTTATGGCAATTTTTGGGTTAAACCCTTGGGTACAAATGCGACGAGATTTTGCTCTATAAATAAACTTTCGACCTTAATTGTTGGGTTTCTGGTACCCAAAATGATGCCTTAAATAGCGGAAACAATACAATTTCCCACTTTTAAAATAAGTCTGAATTATACGCTGATTTGTAAAAACTTGCTAAATTTATTTCCCTCAGTATATTTCAAACATTAGGGTTCTCAAAAGAAAACCTTAAAATAGTAATCAAAGGGATGTAACTAAAAAAGAAAATTAGGAAGGGGAAGCAATTATTCTTAAATAGACATACTGTCTCAACCTATTACACATTGCTATAAAGTTTCATCAAGACATTCCATACGGTTACCTAGTAATGACTTGCCCAAGAATAGTCATAGAAATCAATCCATCGGATGTAACTCCATAAATAAGGAAGGGGGAGCAATAATTCCTATATAAGACACTCAGTCTCAACCTAATACACATTGCTATAAATTTTAATCAAGATATTCTGTATGGTTGCCTACTTACAGCTTGCACAAGAATAGCCTTAGAAAATATTCAAAGAGAGGTTACTCCAAAATTAAGGGGAGGCAATCATTCTTATATCTGGCATATCGTGTCAACCTAATATACATTACTATTAAGTTTCATCACAATAGTCCAAAGGGTTAGTTAGATATGAGGTGTACAAATATAGTCTAAAAAAATAATCAAAGGGAGGTAACTCAAAAACTAAGTAAAGGGAAGTAACCATTCTTGTATGAGTCACGTCTTCACCTCATATACATTGTTATAAAGTTTCATCACGATATTCCAAAGAGTAACCAAGTTAGGGAATGCTAAAGAATTGCCGTACAAACTGCCATAGACAAGATTTTTCAAAGGGCTGTAACTCCGCTAAAAACATCAGAGCAAAATTTCCATATTATAAATTTGCACTACTCCACTTCATGGTCTTACTACAATGTATTTACAAAGTTTCAGCTGAATTGGATGAAAACTATAGGAGTCATCCAGAAACGAACACCCCAAAAATTTTAAGTAAAAAGGCTGTAACTCTGTTAAAAATCATTGGAGTGTAACCTCGAAACGATATGCGCTGGTCCACCTCATAGTCTTACTATACACCAAGTTTCAGCTCGATCTGATGTAAACTGTATGGGGGAGTTATCCAGAAACAAAGTTTACGCCGGCCGGACGGACGCCAGCGCCATAACATAATACGTCCCGTTTTTCAAACTGGCGTATAAAAATATGTTGATGGTCAAGATTTAAACAATTCTTCAGTGTTTTTATATGCCTGTTTTGAAAAATAAGGATGTCATGGCGCAGTCTGTATGTCAATAAACATTCTTGAGCACCCCATAACTCCGTAAACATTTGGGATATCTCCATGAAATTACATAGGAGTAGGGGTGACATGTCACATTCAAGAATGGTTGCTCCCCATTTTTTAGTTTCCAAGTTATGCCCTTTTGTTAAGTTTTCACCAGACTAGTCTTGTAAGCACCATAACTAGATAACTGTTTGGGATATCTTGATGTAACTTCATATCAGTGTGTATGAACGGTAGTCCCCATGTGTCGCGTTTAACTGGTTGCTCTCTCTTCATTTCATAGTTACGTCTCTTTGATAAGCTTTTTAGGCTATTTTTGTGTATACTTACCTTGTGCATGCCATAACTTGGTAATTGTTTGAGACATCTCGAACTTTATAGCAATTTGCATGATCATAAGATGTGTGTCACTTACAAGAAAAGTTGCTCTCCCTTAATTTTGGATTAACTTCCCTTCGATTACCTTTTTAAGGCTGTCCTCATTCACTACTGTAAGAGAATAGAGCATCTTGTGAATATTACTCTTGTTAGACCAATGATGTATAAGAGGTAACAAATGCTAAAGGCTGGAAAGTGGTGCAGATTTCTCAGCTTGTTATCAGCTGTTACCAATGCTATATAGGTAACAAAAGCTAAAGGGTGGAAAGTGGTGCAGATTTTGGGCCATATATGGATGGATGGATGACTTGCAATTTTACGTCCTTTTCAACAGTATTTCAGTCATATCAGGATGATGGGATGGTGATAATGAAAGGCTGTGTGCAATGGAACTCCGTTTACAGAAGGAAAGATTCTCGCCTCAAATGGGGCTCGAACCCGGTCTACTAGATCAGTAGGCCAGCTCTTCACATACTACCCGAGCTCTGAATTGGGGAAGGGTAAGGCAGCGAAAGGAGAGGGATGGCTCCGCCTTTCATATGCCGTGCCCAAGATACCATTGGCCTTTAACCCCCACTGCCCCTACATTATGGGAAACCTTTACCTTGGTGATATATATTGTCAACAGAATGCATTAGGACCAATAATGGTTACTCAACTCTGGTTTTCTTAGTTTATGAATTATCTCCCTAATTTCTCAACTTCTGAGCGGAAACTGATGTTTTGGTATACTAATAGTATTTGACATGTAATATGTTTAAATACAGACACAATCATTAATCACAGAGTTGTTGCTCGTTTCTCTGCCTGTTCCAAGCTTCTTTAAACAGTCTTGGTCATTCTGTAACTGTTTGAAATAATGAAACTTTAGAAATTTGTATTCATTGGGGTGTTGTTTAATGAGAGAAAGCCACTACTGGATCACTTTTTGCCCTTGCATAAATTTCCTGCTCTACCGTGACAATAAAACGGGCGTATTATGTGCTTGGGAAGATCATGTTGAACAATTATGCAAAGTTGTGGGACAACTGTGCTTTGCGACAGATCTTCTGACAGGTCTAAAAATAACACTTGGCAAAGGGAACAACTCGCTGCAGCCAAAAGGCAGCCCTGCGGGAAATCTGATTTGCGACTAGGCTGTCAGCCAAGGATACATAAGGAACAAAGTGGACTTAGTACCCTTGGCTAGCGAAGAGGCAGAAGGATGTGATGTGACAATTTCTTGTATACTGATACATATTGAGCCGTTGTATAGATTTTTTTTTACCATTCTTGCATACAGTGATGTTATGGTTGCTTCCTCACCTCCATAGTCTCCTCATCTTGCACCGTGTGATAATGTTTTTGTTCACAAGATTAAAAAAATTCCGTCTGGATGGCATTATACTTCTAGAAAAGCTCTAGGCTCTGTTTTATTTCAGTGTTCAGGATCAACCTGTGTCTGAATGCAAAAAAGCATTCTGAAATCAGATTTAAGGTTTTAAATGTTGCATCACTAACAAAAGTACTACCTATTTTGAAGAGATATAAACTGGAAAAAGAAATCAACAAATTTCATCTAATGTATGCACATATCTGCTTTACCCGCGGTTTGTTCTGCATGATGTTCTGTTGAGAAGGGTGTAAACATATTCACAGCACTTGGTATCACAATATGAGTTATGAAGGCAATAACATATGTTGAAACCCCTCATCTACAGTTTCTTGAAACAGGGCAGCTGCAAAAATGAAGCTGAGGGGAATGAGATGTACAAAGTATTCAGCTATAAGAGGGTTTACCCTCCCCAAAAAGAGGCCCAAATGGGCCTGATATCCTCACCTGGCTTTTATGCAACGGGACCATTCTGATACAAAATTGGTCCAATTCCAGAGATTTTCTCAATTTCACATTTTGCTACTTTTAGTAACAGAGGCCAACTTGTCTGGTCTTTATATATTTACTTTTGAAACACCTCAATGCAAGAATCATTTTCCCACAAAGGACCTGGTATGATAAGGTCCATATTTGGCCCCCAGAAAACTCGTTTTTCAAAAGTTCTATTTCGATAACTAAAATGCATTCATAGGAAAGTTCTAACCTAAAATGTAACAGCAAATACAAAATCAACCGGTTCTTGCATAAAATATTTGTGTTTTTAACCTTGAACTTACCCATACCCCCAGCGGATTCTGGCGAAATTGGTGAATTTGGTAGCCTTTGCGGCTTTCAAAATATATGAGCCCGGCCTCCAGCACATTTTATATTTTATATGAAGACATAATTTTGATATATTTACATGCCATGAAAATATTAAATGTGCTGGAGACCGGGCTCTATGTTTATTTTTAACTTTTTTGTTACCAAACTGGCAGCGTTTGGAACATTTTCCCCGTTTTCTCAACACAAAAACGCCCATATCTCCGCTCATAGACAAAATAAACATATGTTGTGGGTATTCATTTTCTTAGTTAGAACACAAGGAATAATTTGGTACACATTTCATTTTGATTTGTTGGAATTTTTTGGTTAGCATCTCTGGACTTGCAAACTTGAGTGGGTGGGGTACCTTGACAGGCCTTGTGCAGTGCACAGGTAATTACCCGTGGTATCCAACGTATAAGCATTTCATCAAAAGCCTATTATCAAGAGCTTTCAAAAGCTAAATGTAAATGACTTACTTTTTTAAAGGAAAAATTATTAAACTCAGTTTTTCTTGCAATTTTCCTTCATATTATTGAACCAACAGAGGCATGTCAGAAATCATGTTATTCTGAAAATTAACAAAACTAAAGCATATTATTTCTGTTTGTTCCCATACGCACAAATGATAAGCAATAGAAACCATGCAATTTTAAGAGAAGTTGAATGGGGGCCAAAAATGGCCGTTATCATACCAGGTCCTTTCATCAAAATCCATTCAGGGGTTACTGAGATATTGTCAGTTTCATGTTTTGTGCTATTTTTAGTAACGGCAGATGGCGGCCATCTTAGAATGCCAAAATGCAAAAAATTGAAAAGCTTTCATGCAAGGACCATTTTGACACAAAATTGGTCCAGTTCCATTGTAATTTTCATATTTTGCTATTTTAAGTAACAGAGGCCTACTTGACAGGTCAATATTTGTTAATTTTTGAAACAGGTCAAAGCAAGAATCGTTTTGCCACAAATTTCGTCTCAATCGCTTCAGCGGTTAATGAGATGTTGTCATTTTCATGTTTTGTGCTATTTTTAGTAACGGCAAATGGTGGCCATCTTGGAATGCTAAAATGCAGAAAATCAAAGAAGCTTAATGAAAGGACCATTCTGACAGAAAATTAGTCCAATTCCACTGAGATTTTCTTATTTTCACATTTTTCTATTTTTAGTAACAAAGGCCATTATGACTTGTCTATATTTAGTTACCTCTGAAACATCTCAATGCAAAAACCATTTTGACACAAATTTCGTCAAAATCTATTCAGAGGTTGCTGAGATATTGTCATTTTCATGTTTTGTGCTATTTTTAGTAACGGCAGATGGTGGCCATCTTGGAATGCAAAATTGCAATTAATCAAAATGGCTTCATGTACGGAACATTCTGACACAAAATTGGTCTAATTCCATACAAAGGTTCTTGAGCAATTGTCATTTTTATGTTTGTGCTATTTTTAGTAACGGCAGATGTCGGCCATCTTAGAAAGCCAAATTGCAATTTATCGAAACGTTTTCATGCAAGGAACATTCTGACACAAAATTGGTCGAATTCCATTCAAGTGTTCTTGAGTAATTTTCATTTTTTATGTTTGTGCTATTTTTAGTAACGGCCCCATGGTGGCCATCTTGGATAGCCAACTGGCACAAAATTGAAATAATTCCTTTCAAGGACCATTTCTGACCAAATCTGACCACAATTGATTGAGTTTTCTTGTGATACTGTCATTTGAGCAAAATCAGCCTTTTAAATGCTAAGTAGGTCACTGTGACCTAGTTATGCTATAGATTTTTTTCATTTTTATAATTTTTAGTCCCAAGGTCCCATTAATGTTCCACGCAAACTTTCAACCAAATATACTGAATGGTTCTGGAGAAGAAGTTGATTTTGTTGTTTTTGCTATTTTTAGTAATGGCGGCCATCTTGGATTCTTGACCTGACCCAATTTTATAATTTTGAAACCCTGCAGTCTTGTCATGCTCCATGTGAAATTTGAGACCCATGGGTGCAGTGGTTTTAGAGAAGAAGTTGTTTGAAGTCGTTTGAATAAGTTGTTTTTTGACATTGGCATTTGAGCAAAATTACACTCGTTAACAGAAAGTAGGTCACTGTGACAAAACTCAGCTACAGTTTTTTTCATTTTTACAATTTTGAGTACCAACGTTTCACTGATGTTCCATGCCAAAATTCAGACAAATATACCCAGTGATTCTGGAGAAGAAGTTTATTTTGTTGTTTTTGCTATTTTTAGTAACGGCGGCCATCTTGGATTTTTAACCTGACCCAATTTTACAATTCTGAGACCCTGGAGTCAGGTCATGCTCCATGTGAAATTTGAGAACCATGGGACCAGTAGTTTTTCAGAAGAAGATGTTTGAATATTTGTTTTTAGGTGTTGACGGACAAAGGACGACGCACACTGGACGCATTGGTATGACAATAGTTCACTATGGCCCTTCGGGCCAGGTGAGCTTAAAATAACCTAAATATGTAAACCCTTTTCATGATTAAGCTTTTAGGTTTTTTCCCTCTTCAGAAGAATCTCAAAACTCTAGGGTCTAGATTTTTGGGATTGTTTTTGAAGGAAAAAACCTCCATCTAATGGCCGAATAAATATGGTATGTCGAAAAATATCACTCAAAATTGTTTTATTCGTAATCCATTTATTCGTTCATATTCCAGCCTTCAGATGAGCTCAAGTTTTCTCTAACATCATTAGACTGTGTCTAGAAGACCGCAGTAACAGAACTGCCTATTTTGGGGTCCAATTTTTATCTCATAGCTTTTTGCTTATCTGTAGTCCTGATAATAGCAAATTTTATTCTAAATATTATAGCTTATACAATTAAACATGACGTACCAGAGCTTCAACAGAGTGATGACATATTTAGTTCTCCATACCAGGAATGCTGTGTCTCGCTTGTCTATGCATATCACAAATAGGTTCCTACAGTTCTACTTTTATTGGGTTTTATAGTTTAGCTCTGTAAGTACATGTAGTGTAGTATACCTTATTGAGTTTTATAGTTTAGCTCTGTAAGTACATGTAGTATAGTATACTTTTATTGAGTTTTATAGTTTAGCTCTGTAAGTACATGTAGTATAGTATACTTTTATTGAGTTTTAAAGTTTAGCTCTGTAAGTACATGTAGTGTAGTATACTTTTATTGAGTTTTATAGTTTAGCTCTGTAAGTACATGTAGTATAGTATACTTTTATTGAGTTTTATAGTTTAGCTCTGTAAGTACATGTAGTATAGTATACTTTTATTGAGTTTTAAAGTTTAGCTCTGTAAGTACATGTAGTGTACTACACTACATGTACTTACAGAGCTAAACTATAAAACTCAATAAAAGTATATGCCGCAAATGACATCACCTGAACTAAAAAACCAATACCTATATGTAGCTTTCTATTACTTGAAGGCAAGTATACCCTATTTCTTCAGCTATAAGACGGAGGTCCCCCCCCCCCCCCCCCCCCCCCCAGAATAACCCAAATATCTAAATCAGTATTTAGGATGGGTTCAACCCTCCCAAAATGATCCCATAATCTTGATCTATCTTATAAAAAAAAATCACATGCATAATTTTGGGGTTACAATTTTGGGGGCTGTTTTGGCAGGTGGGGGGGGGGGGACCCATCTAATAACAGAAACAATATGGTACACTATGACCTCCAGTGCTCCAGATAAGAAGTGGTAAGAAAGGTAGTTATTGGATGATTTTTCCTTATTTTCCATAAAAAACATATTGTGATCCCTCATAAGAATCATCACCCTGAGAGGTTCCTAATGAGGGCCACAACGTATGTTTTCATCGAAAAATAAGAAAAAATTATTTCTAAAATTAACCCTGTTACCCCTTCTTATCTGGAGCTCTGAGTCATCCCATTACAAAATATGATACAGTGTGACCTCTCATTAGAACTGCCTGGGCAAGACAGGGATATAATGAGGAACCATGCCATGTATGTAGGGAGAAAAAAACAATTATTTCAAAACTCTGAAGCTCTGCCTTGAAACAGTTTTGTAATATCATGATATGGCACTATTGTAAAGAACTAGTTAACATACATAAACAAATGAGCCGCGACACGACAAAACCAACAATGTGGTTGTGAGCCCAGCGCAGACTCAGATCAGCCTGGGCATCCGCCCAGTCTGATTAGACTCTTCCCTAAGCGCTTAAAGGGTAGCTAAGGGTCTAAGCTACCTCCATGCGGACAGCGAAGGCTCTGATCAGACTGGGGGGATGCCCAGGCTGATCTGAGTCTGCGCTGGGCGCACAACCACATTGTTGGTTTTGTCGTGTTGCGGTTCAATTATCACAGTTCAGATGGACAAACAATGAGACAGATAATGTGACCAGAAATTTACATTTCGCTTTTTTTCTCAAGCAAGTGTGGTAATAATAGTAGTTTAATATACCATCCAACCATCAGCCTAAGCAGTCTTATTTTTAAGTAGAAACAAACTACATACTAGGAACAATGTAAAAATGATAAAGTCATCAGACTGTAAAATATAGATCGGGGTGATGACATGGAACCACAATGTTAAAGACTCCATCTTAAGAATGCTGCATATGCCAAGTTTAATGTCTCAATATATAAAATGGCAGAGTTGCTTCCCTTGAAAGTACCCAATACCTTATGGTCAATTGTTAGACAATCCATGCCAGCCTGATAATATGACTATTTCTATAATGAACTGGCATGAACTGTAACACAACCCTGACTGTACAGAATGCAGATGTCATGTTCCATATATGAAGCCCTGGTAAATTTGGACAGCAGGTAAATTCGGAAAGTGACATTGTTTCCTTTATATGTCAGTTGTTTGGAATGAAAACAAAAACTAACTGGGCAAACAGTGAAAATCCTGATGAGACGGCTCATTATGAGCCGTCTCATCTGGATTTTCTCTGTTTGCAATGGTATGTCCGAATTTACCTGCTGTCCCAAGTTACCCAACTTGACCCTCCCTGTGGCTCAGCAACATTATGACACCGTTCAGTTCTTTCATCATTCTGAAGGAACACTCTAAAGAAAGGAAATGACAAACACTGTTGACTGTGACCAGACTGTTCATATTGTACAGTCTGATTTTGGTCTAAACTATTTACCAAAAAGAAAATAATATTGAACAGTAAATGTAATCTTCAGCAGGTTGTTAAAATTAAAAATTGCTCATTTTTATTCAAAACAGTCTTTCACTGACAACTGCATACATCTGTAGAGTTTAAAACATGGATGGATGAATGAATACCTTCCATTTTATGGCCATTTCAACAGTATTTCTGTCAGCTCAAGCCAATGGATGGGTGGTAATGAAGGCTATGTGCAGTGGAACCCAATTTGTAGTAGACAAGATTTCTGCCATTAGTACGACTCAAATACAGACCACCAGCTTTGGAGACCAGCACATGATCCACTGAGCTACCTGATCTTCTCGTTAAACATGAAAAGATAGTTCAGCTTAATTAAAAAAGTATCAATATAAAATAGAAGAAATCTGATGTTCTGATCTTCGTCAGATAATCTCAGCCTTTAACTGTCATATTTTGTTCTGTTTACATCACAAAAAGGACAAGCTAGTAAACATTTAGTAAAACACATTAAAGTTGACCAGATAGCATTCGTAAAACACACAAAAGATGACCAGAAAACACACAAAACATGACCAGACAGCATTAGTAAAACACACAAAAATGACCAGACAGCATTGTTAAAACACACAAAAGATGACCAGAAAACACACAAAAGCTGACCAGACAAAATTAGTAAAATCCACAAAAGATGACCAGACATTATTTGTAAAATACACAAAAGATGACCAGACAGCATTAGTAAGCACACAAAAGCTGACCAGACAGCATTAGTAAACACACAAAAGCTGACCAGACAGCATTAGTAAACACACAAAAGCTGACCAGACAGCATTAGTAAACACACAAAATCTGACCAGACAGCACTAGTTAAAAACACAAAATCTGACCAGACAGCACTAGTTAAAAACACAAAAGCTGACCAGACAGCATGTAAAAAATGACCAGACAGTAAACATAAACACTTTAAGCACAAGAGACAAAGCAGAATTTGCATATTGCTAGATCCTGATTAGGCGGCTCATAATGAGCCGCCTCATCTGGATCTAACTGTTTGCCCTCTAGTCTTTGAATTTCAATATGACAAAACTTGGGCCAAATATATTCTTGAAATTTTGCAGATGTAAATTTTGTTGTCTGCTTTAATTTTGTTGTCTGCTTTTTAGTGCTAAAAGGGTTAAACACACAAAAATGACCAGATGGTGAACATAAAATTCAGAAATATCATTAAATAACAGTCTTAAAATGCTAGTTCTATAACTTCTACTAAAATACCATTCACTTAATAATACTAAAGAAAAAGCTGCAATGAGAATGACAAAAATTCTGCTGTCAGCAAGGATCAGAATTACTGACAGAAAATCTCTCTGAATCATCATACCTATAGCCTACTTAATAAAATGAGAAAAATCGCTTTATCATAATACTAACAACAAGAGGGCCATGAGGCCCTGAACTGCTCACCTGAGCAATTGGCAAACAGGCTTTTTCTTATGTCTGAAATGGTCAAAATATGAGTCTTGGGTCAAAAGTCAAAGACTGACCATGACCTCTTGTACTCATAAGTCTTCATGTACTCTTCAAGACAACCATATATACCATTTTCTAGGCCTAAATCTTCAAAAACTTTCCATGAAATCTTATGTTCTAGCATTTTCCCATATTTGACCTTGCCGTAAAATGGTCACAGTCAACCCAATGTCATCATTTTGAACACTCTTGATAGAACTGGAGTACCCAATGCTCACCAATCAACCCCTGGAGGCTCTATATGTAATGTGATTACAATTGGCCCTTTGGCTTTTGAGGAAATTTGAAAATGTCAAAATATGAGAGATCTGGGTCAAAGGTCAAAGAATGACCTTTACCTCTTGTACTCATAATTCTTCATGACCTCATTAAGATGACTGTATATACCAATTTTGAGGCCAAATACTTCCCATGAAATCTTATGTTCCAGCATTTTCCCATATTTGACCTTGCTGTAAAAAAGGTCAAGGTCAGCCAAAGGTCATAATTTGAACAATCTTGATAGTACTGGAATACCCAATGCTACATACCAAGTTTCAAGGCCATCGGTCAATTGGTTCTGGAGAAGAAGATTTTTAAAGGTTTATACCATATAAGGTTATGGCGGCCATGTTGGTCATGTGACCCAGACCATTTGAAGAAATTTTCGTTTCCTCAACTCCTGAAGGCTCTATATGATGTTTGGTTACAATTGGCTCATTGGCTTTTAAGAAGAAGTTTGAAATTGTCAAACTATGAGAATTCAGGGTCAAAGGTCAAAGAATGACCTTGACCTCTTGTACTCATGAATCTTGATGTATTTACCGATTTTTACGCCTAAATCTTCAAACCTTTCCATGAAATCTTATGTTCTAGCATTTTCCCATATTTGACCTTGCTGTAAAATGGTCAAGGTCAACCCAATGTCATCATTTTGAACACTCTTGATAGAACTGGAGTACCCAATGCTACATACTAAGTTTCAAGGCCATCGGTCAATTGGTTCTGGAGAAAAAGATTTTTAAAGATTTTTATAATATATGAGTGTGGCGGCCATGTTGGTCATGTGACCTAAAGCGTTTAAACAAATTTTCATTCCCTCAACGCCTGGAACCTCTATACGAAATTTGGTTACAATTGGCCCAGTGTTTTTTTTTATAAGATTGTTTGAAATTGTCAAAATATGAGAGTTCTGGGTCAAAGGTCAAAGAATGACCTTGACCTCTTGTACTCACAAATCTTCATGTCCTCATTATGATGATTGTATATACCAATTTTTAGGCCTTAATCTTCAAATCTTTTCATGAAATCTTATGTTCTAGCATTTTCCCATATTTGACCTTGCCGTAAAAAAGGTCCAGGTCAACCCAAGGTCATAATTTGAACAATCTTGATAGAACTTATGTACCTAATGCTACATACCAATTTTCAAGGCCATCCATCAATTGGTTCTAGAGAAGAAGATTTTTAAAGGTTTTTACCATATATGGGCATGGCGGCCATGTTGGTCATGTGACCTGGACCGTATGAATTTTTTTTCGTTCCCTCAACCCCTGGAGGCTCTATATGAAATTTGGTTTCAATTGACCGAGTGGCTGTTGAGCAGATTGTTTGACATTGTCAAAATATGAGAGTTCTGGGTCAAAGGTCAAAGAATGACCTTGACCTCTTGTACTCATAAATCTTCATGTACTCATTAAGATGTCTGTAGATACTGATTTTTAGCCCAAAATCTTCAACAGTTTCCAAGATATCTCATGTTGTAGCATTTTGCCATATAAAAGCACAAGGAAGCAAATTTGACCTTGCCGTAAAAAAGGTCAAGGTCAACCCAAGGTCATAATTTGAACAATCTTGGTAGTACTCGCGTACCCGATGCTACATACCAAGTTTCAAGGCCATTGGCCTTTTGGTTCTGAAGAAGAAGATTTTTTTAGGTTTTTACATATATGGGCGTGGCGGCCATGTTGGTCATGTGACCAGAACCGTTTGAACAACTTTTCGTTCCCCATTCCTCTGGAGGCCACATATGAAATTTGGTTACAATTGGCCCAGCGGTTTTAGAGGAGAAGTCGTTTGAAATTGTTGACGGACGGACGACGACGGACGACGGAGCCTTACCATCCTATAAGCTCCCCCGGAGCCGCTGGCTCAGGTGAGCTAAAAATGCAGAAAAATCACTCAATAAATCATATTAACAAATGGTAGAAAATTCACTCTATAAACATATTAACAAAAGGCAGAAAACTCGCTCAATAAATCATAATACTAACAAAAGGCAGAAAAATCACTTAATCATATTTCTAACAAAACGCAGAAAAAATACTAAATTATAATGCTAACAAAATCAGAACATTCGCTAAATCATAATACAAAGTGCCAAAAAATGATAAATCATAATACTAACAAAAATCATTCGCAGGATCATATCACATTTATCACAAGAAAATACTAACTCTTAATGCGCCAAAAAGCAGACGACAAAAGTTACGTCTGCAGAAATTCAAAAAAAATGTTTTGTCCAAGCTATATCATATTGAGAATTCAAAGACTATAGGACAAACAGTGTAGATCCAGATGAGGTGGCTCATGATGAGCCACCCAATCTGGATCTACACTGTTTGCAAATTCAACAATTTTTCATTTTTGGCGCTTTAAGGGCTAAGTCATAATACAGTTGGCTCTCATCGTCTAACATACTGATATCTCAAAAGAGAATCAGTTTGGACGTGTCTTACTTTCCTTTAGTTTACATTTCAACTCCTGTTATTTCAAACAACTGGGACCAGAAATTTACCTTGAGATATCAGTAGTTTGAGATGAACTTTGACTGACAAAATAAACCATACTGAGAGTTGACTGTATTCATGTTGAATTGAAAAATTCACACTTTCATGATTTATCACTGATTGCTTCATATGTATTCATTGTAAACACCATATTAATCCGAATAAAAGCTCCTGCTCTAATAAACACCCCCTGCCTCTTTTCTGAAAATAATGTCATATTAACTTGCATCAATTCCTGTTTGATTCTTCTGCTCTTAAGGGAAAGAAAAGGGAGAGAAAAAAATGGCAGAGCTGCCTTCCATGGAATGTACCCATTTACCTTTAATAACAGCATTTGCAAGCTTGTACTGACCAAAGACAACTATGGTCAGCATCTATTTAAAAAACTGGGAGACATTACTTTATTATTTCCCTTGACCAATTATCAGTAATGGAAGTGAAAAACATAAGTAAGGGAAGTAACTGTTTCCAAAAGGAAGGCAATTTAATTGCCTTCCTTTGTGAAATAGTTACTTCCCTTTAGCTATTTTGGTTCTGGGATATAGCAAAATGGTCATGCTAATCCTGATCTATTTTGGGTTGCAGCTGATCGTCATGGAAACTGGAATGTGGTCTGTCAGAGATGCCAGCTGTGTCACAAACTGGTACTTCTTCACTTCCTGCAAGTATACATGTTTATATACAGAGAATTTCAACACACTCTTAATGTCTTGCCACTTAAAAGAAATGTACAATAGCTGACTTCTCCTGTCGATTCTACTACCACGGAGGCCTTGTTTGCATTGAAATAATTATTCACAAAAAAAAAAAAAATAGAATATGTGACTTTAATATTCCATTTAAAGCCGGTTAGAATCAAAACAAATATTTTCATATTGTGAAATTCTTTGTTATGTTTTTAGGTCATCGGCCAAGTGTAAATGCTACTTCAGTCCAGCTCCATTGTTATACTGTCGTGTTTTGCACTCTACCCTCCATCACATGATTATAGCAATTATAAGAATTATTTTTCTTAACCATTAAAGCGTCAGATAAGAAGACAACGTCTTTACGTTTTAACCCTTAAGGAGCCCCAGTAGCTCCTGGGTTAAGGCCTGCTGATCTAGCTGACATGCCATTATAGTTTCCGATTCCTATAGTGGTTCTCATTTTTTACCCCAGCTGAAAACACCACTCGTACAACAGGTGAATAAAAGAAATGTTTGTTGAAAAATTTTGCAGATGTAAATTTTGTCATCTGCTTTTCTGATACTTTAAGGGTTAAGAATGGATGGAGGATGGATGACTTGCAATTTTACCTCATTTTTAACAGTATTTCAGGATGATGGATGGGTGTTAATGAAAGGCTGTGTGCAATGGAACCCTGTTTACAATGGAAAAGATTCCCCATTACAGCGAGGCTCAAACCTGGGACCGCTAGATCAACAGGCCAGCGCTCAACCTACCTGGGCTCCAAATTACACACAAGACTGATTTACATATAAGCAGTAATTTTGCAAAGGTAAACTCACAGCTCACAACCAAATAAATCCAGTTGTCTTACCAAACTACAATCATTTCTGTACAGGATCCAATCAATCCTTCTCTTTCCGCCAACAGGAGACAAAATAATATTGCCATGTTTGTCTTTCTTTGGCATAGCACTGGCAATGCCTGACATTGTTGCACTTTCAATATCGGCATCAATTAGGTACTGCTGCAGGAGATATGGGTCTTCCAGAACTTTCTTCAAACTTTCTGGGGTAGAAATAGCCTCATCTTGGAGTGTGGGGATTCTCAACTCTGTCCCTAGTTACCATAAAATTTTGATAAATTTTATTAGGTTATGGAAAACACACCAATATCAAAGAATGAATATGACAGTTTTGAAAATGCATGAAACTGTAATGCCCCTATTCCACACAGACCACAAATCCCACGAATCACCACGAATTGATAAATATTAGGATTCGTGGCGATTGTAAATTTTGTGGTCTAATTCGTGATGCTCTACGATTCAGTTACGATACAGGTATGATAGGGTTACAAATATTTGTGGGATTCGACTGGATTCGGCTGAAATCGCACGAATATTGTCAAGAATTCAGTACGATTTACAAGAATCTCTTGTGAAATACTGCACAAACGTTTAAAATTGGTTACGAATCATTTAAGAATATGCTGAATGAATCTGGTACGAATAAAACTTAATTTGGATTATTCTTGAAAATCCGTGGGATTTTCTCTCAAGATAGGTATAACAAGAGGGCCATGATGGCCCTGGATCGCTCACCTGAGTATCCTGTGAAGATTAACCTCAGAGACATCCATATGACCAACACACAGAGTTTCACAAAGATTAAATGGAAAATGAACCCTTTATTGTGTACCTAAGGTTTTTATAAGATTTAACCTAATGACCTAGATTTTGATCCCACATGACCCAGTTTCAAACCTGGTCCAGATTTCTTGGATATGAACATTCTGACAAAGTTATCAAAACTGTGCCCTCTAGAGTGTACACAATGTTTTTCTAAGGTTTAACCAAGTGACCTACTTTTTGACCCAACATGACCAAGTTGCACCCTTGGTCCAGATTTGTTGGAAACAAACATTCTGACAAAGTCTCATGAAGATAAGATCAAAACTGCGTCTGCTAAAGCGTTCACCCTGTTTCTCTAATAACTGACCTAGTGACCTAGTTTTTGACCTGGCATGGCCCAGTTTCAAATCTGGTATAGATTTCATGAAAATAAACATTCTGACAATGTTTCACATAGATTGGATCATAACTGTGCCCTCTAGAGTGTACACAAGGTTTTTCTAAGATTTGACCTAGTGACCTAGTTTTTGACCCCACAAGACCCAGTTTCAATTTTGGCCTAGATTTTATATAAATAAACATTCTGACAAAGTTTCATGAAGATTGGATCATAACTGTGCCCTCTAGAGTGTGCACAAGGTTTTTCTAAGATTTGACCCAGTGACCTAGTTTTTGATCCCACATGACCCAGTTTCAAAGATGGTCTAGATTTCATTTAGATAAACATTCTGACAAAGTTTCATAATGATTGGATCATAACTGTGCCCTCTGTGCCATTCTAAGATTTATTTCTATTTTTAGCTCTGGCGGCCATTTTGTTCAGCGGAGTGGAACCGTTTTAGCAATTTTTGTTCAGAGTCATGAGTAAAACATTTCTGTGGATTTTTTTTGAAATCGAGCCATTGGGTTCAGAGACGATGATGTTTAAAGCTTTTTTCTATTTTTAGCTCTGGTGGCCATATTGTTCAGCGGAGCAGAACCGTTTGAGCAACTTTGGTAGAGGGTCTCCTAAGCAACGTTTTTGTGAATTTATTTGAAAATCGGCCCAGCAGTTTTGGAGGAGAAGTCGTTTAAACGTTTTTCTATTTTTAGCTCTGGCGGCCATATTGTTCTGCGGAGCGGAACCGTTTGAGCAATTTTGGTAGAGGGTCTCCTAAGGAACATTTCTGTGAAATTATTTGAAAATCGGCCCAGCAGTTTTGGAGGAGAAGTCGTTTAAACGTTTTTCTATTTTTAGCTCTGGCGGCCATATTGTTCAGCGGAGCGGAACCGTTTGAGCAATTTTGGTAAAAGGTCTCCTAAGGAACATTTCTGTGAAATTATTTCAAAATCGGCCCAGCAGTTGTGGAGGAGAAGTCGTTGAAAGGTTTTTCTATTTTTAGCTCTGGCGGCCATATTGTTCAGCGGAGCGGAACCGTTTGAGCAATTTTGGTAGAGGGTCTCCTAATGAACATTTGTGTGAAATTATTTGAAAATCGGTCCAGCAGTTTTGGAGGAGAAGTCGTTTAAAGCTTTTTCTATTTTTAGCTCTGGCGGCCATATTGTTCAGCGGAGCGGAACCATTTGAGCAATTTTGGTAGAGAGTCCCCCAAGGAACATTTCTGTGAAATTATTTCAAAATTCGTCCAGCAGTTTTGGAGAAGAAGTCGTTTAAAGCAAAAGTTGACGCCGGACAACGGACGACGGACAAAGACCGATCACAATACCTCTCCTTGAGCACTTCGTGCTCAGGTGAGCTAAAAAGGCCCCAAGCCTGTTCAGAGCCTTTGCTGTACGCACATATTAAGTATGAATCATAAGAATCAATGGCCACAAAATGAATTCTCTACCCACCTGGCACACTACATCGTACTGAGGTCATTGCGACAAAGTGACGTCTCATCGACGTCAGTACAACGTCATTTGCCAGCTGGGTGGATAAACGCATGCGTCCAGAGGCTGGTTGAAGTCTTCATTGTGTGCAAATGGTTCAAAGGCACCAATTCACGAATCCCCGAATGAGTTGAGAGCACCTAAAATGCCTCCAAATCGATTGCGATTCAGTTACGATGCCTAAGAATGCCCTAAGAATTTGTTATGAATTAAATACGAATTTTTGGAATCGGGAGTTCGTGGCCAAAATTTTGAACAGCTCAAAACTTTTGCCACAAGTTCCGGATTGCTCAAGAACTGCAAGAACTGACTACAAATATATACGATTCTGTTGAGAACTTCACGAACTGATTATGATTCGGCTACGAATCCTAAAATTTATCAATTCGTGGCAATTCGTGGGATTCGTGGTCGGTGTGGAATAGGGGCATAAGTCGTACTGAACAAGGGCGTGACTGCCTATATGCAAATACGCAGGTGCTTAATGAAATTTTGTCAAACTGACAAAATTTCAACACACACCTGCATATTTGATGATGCTTAAATTTTCTAAACTGGACAAGGTTTCAAAAGTAAATGCAAACAGAAGCAACTTCATGAAATACATTCTTGCCCTCTAGGGGTATAAAACAATTGTGCGTAATATGTAATCATACCTAGTTACGCCCCTGCTGAAGGACAAGCTTTTGAAAGTGCACCTTATGAAAATTTTGGAAATACCTCAAAACTGACTGCTTACAAATATACCATTTCCAAATTTCTATATTTATGAGACTACAGCAAATAGGTAAAGCCTCACATATAGCTCCTGGCCAGTGTCATTGCCACACATAATAAAACAACCAAGGACAAATTTTCATAACCAGAGAGGTGAACAACCACATCAAACCCAGTGATAGACCTAATTACAAATCAAAGGCTTCCAATAATTTGCAATTTTCTTATAGCTACAATCATATAAATATAACAGAAAAGAGTATTTTTACCTACAACCCAGTCCTTGTCCTTTCCCATCTGCACTCGTCCAAAATCTGTGTAAACTGAAAATATCTCATGCTTCCCCAAGTGAATTTCTCCTGAAATGCAATTGTATCTATTATATAAATTTTAACATGTCTGTACAAATCCAAACATTGTCAACAAAAATCCTGGGCCCAGCCATTCAAAGCTAACGCAGAGATCAAGGTTATTTCTCTCTAGTCTCACTCTAGCTTTATGCCTGCAGTAACGACATCATCAGTTAACAAGACATTAATTTTTCTAAATATACTGTAAGCAAAAACACTGCCATTATTTGCTGAAAAAAAATTGAGGGGCTTTTGCAGTGCAAAAGTTCCTCACAATTTTTCAACAAAAAAATATTAACGCAATTAGTTTTGTGAGTATTGTAAGACTTAAGGAATTCTCGACTAATTACTTTCTTAAGCTAATGATGCTTTGAACAGCCAGGCCAGACTTTTAGGGTGAGCAATTTTCCAGTTTTCTTCTTGCTCCTTAAGCTGAATTGGGACACTTTCAGGGGAAGCAACTGCCATTTTCACTTCTGCCTCCCTTCTCCACATGGTCAACTTTGAAAAAAAAAAAGGAAATTCTTCGCTTTAAGAGTAGATCAGAGAAACAAACAGGAAGTCAAAAAGTTGTCTCCCTTTAAAAACCTGCACTTTAAAACTCATTAATGAGATCTCCTAAGTAATCACTCAGCAGTGGATCTCACTATACAAGCTGCTTTTTATTTAAGACACTGTGCCTTTTTCTTTATTTTCATTTTAAAACCATAATGTACCATTGCCTAACTGGTCTTAAAAAAAAAAAAGCTTTGACTGAAATGAATGCCAACCAATGCAGACCCTAACAAGCCTATTCCAAGACATAAAGGAGTTTGATCTTGGACACTAAAGTTTGCTTATCAATTCTTGTAAAGACACTGAAGGTTTCTACAACATCTGACCTTAATACCTAAAAGCTAAAATAGCTGAAATTGCAAATAGCACAGACCCACATGAGGTGGCTCACTGGGCTCTGCCTCATCTGGGTCTTGGCTGTTTGCCCTCTAGTGTTTCAATTTGCAATACCATATAGTGTGAACAAAAGATTTTTTGAAATTTTGCTAACATAAGTTTTGTTGTTTGCTTTCTTTTTATCCCCCGACCGAAAGGTTCGGGGGATATAGCGATGAGCCTGGCGTCCGTCCGTCCGTCCGTCTGTCCGTCCGTAAACACTTTCTTGTCCGCTCTATATCTTGAATACCCTTTGGAATATTTTCATGATACTTCACAGTTATGTAGAACAGGTCATGACGATGTGTCGCGTACAAGAGTGGTAACTCTTGCTATTGTACTTTTTGAATTATCTCCCCTTTGGTGATTTTTTGGCAAATTCGTGTCCGCTCTGTAACTTGAATACCCTTTGAAATATTTTCATGATACTTCACAGAAATGTAGAACAGGTCATGACGATGTGTCGCGAACAGGAATGACAACTCTTGCTTTTTTACTTTTTGAGTTATTTCCCCTTGATAGTTTTAGGTGTGATTTTTTGGCAGATTCGTGTCCGCTCTATAACTAGAATACCCTTTGGAATATTCTCATGATACTTCACAGATATTAGTCCAGGAGCCCAGGAGAAAAAGAAGATGTTCGCTCTCCTTTAATAGTAGAGTTTGGCAACCCTGTGCATTAAAATATACATTTATTTTACCATAGATTTTTGCCCGGAGACATTTCGAGAAACGCCCAGGAGACTCAAAAATGACCATCTGCTCACCTGAGTAATTTCTAGAGAGAATAGGACTATCTGTTCTGTTGTGCATCTTCCGACACTGAAACCAGCCTTTGTTCAGCGATAATCTCCTCAACTTGGGGTTTGAGCATGTTCAAGATGACTTTCAGCATGACTTTACTTTGAAGCTGACGGCTCTGTAGTTCTGGCCGAGCTGCTGTTTGGGCCTCTTGAGGAAGCGTAGTAGCCAGCGACGGAGTCATTGGGGTCGGCCATTCTTCTGTTCTTCAGGACTTTTTACAGACCTTTCACGGTCTCCCCGCCTGCTTGAACATGTTCTACTGAAATATTATCAACCCCGGCAGACTTTTCCTTTTTCAGTGCAGCTACTGCAATCTAAGCTGCCCCGCGAAGGATCGGTTGTAGATCTTTTTTCTGAGTGCCAAGTGCAGTCCAGGACTGTACTGTCACCATGACACATGCTTTTATAGCTCTAAGCAATATCCGGTCCATCTGCTGAGAATTTGATGCTATCTTAGACATGTTCCTGACTAGTCCTGGTTATTTGTTGATCTACCCTGTTTCACTGAAGTTAGATCTTTCACCATCTGTTATGCTGATATTTTTGTTCACACAAGTTTCAATCTCCTCGCACTGTCCTTCTTTGCTTTCTTCGGGGTCTTTTGAACACTCTTGTCAGCTGTCCTGTATCCTTTTACTCCCTCTGTTTCATACCGGCTCTTCTTCGAATCTCTCCTCTCGCCAGCGAGATCAAGAACGTATCTGGTGACACAGGGCGTTGTCCTCTGACGTTCCTTCCCAAGTATCCCACTGGCTGTGTCAGTCAATGTTGTATTGTAGTTTGTAATCATGCTATCTATGTCTGTCACCATCCTTCAGACTGATGAATGGTGCAAATTTCCCTCCTATTGTCACTTGGAACGTGCATGTCCACATCTGAGTTTTTGAACTTCCCACGGTGAAACCTCGGTCTTGGCTGCGTTGTCTTTCTGGTCTTCTTCAGATGAACTTGAGAGGTAATCATCAACAGGTAATGTACACTTCATGTCTGCGCTAAGGAAGTTCGTTTTCCTCCTCATTGGAACCGCTTCCTCGCCCAGATGTAGTCAATCTGGTCTTGATGCTTCTTGTCTGGGCCGTGCTATGTCCACCTTGTGGATGGTTTGTGGGGCCCATGTATTGTCAGTACAGGTTGTTAAAGTTAAAAATTTAGGAGTTTGAGACCTCTCTCATTTTTCTCGTTCACATATGTCTCTCCAGTCTGTTTGTGATTCCATTTTACTTGCCATTCCAATTGCCTTGTGCAACCAGAGTGTCCTTCGTAATTTACTGGAGTTACTGGTTAAAACAACAACAAAAAGTATCTTTGGGTCTGTCTTCCAATCGCCTTGTGCAACCAGAGTGTCCTTCGTAATTTACTGGAGTTACTGGTTAAAACACAACAACAAAAAGAATCCTTGGGTCTGTCTTCCAAAATGTTACTTGGGCAAAAGTCAACCTGATGGAGCCCATACTTCTCCAGGCTGATTATGTTGACCACAACAGAATTCCAAGAAAATTATATGGCTCGCCTTAGTTATGAATACGTGGCCGTTGTCTTAAAGTGTTGTTCCACCCCAGGGAGTTTACCTCTTCTAGGAAGACGTTCACTCTTTGATGTTGGGTCTACACCAGGGATCTCCCCAGACCATTTAGGCATGTCTCTTGCAACATGCCTTCCTGTTCGAATTACCTTTGCAACATGCCTAAATTTCCAATGAAATTTTATAAAAGTGTTATTATTTTCATTTTTTAGCCAGTTAAGTTGTTTTGACTGCATTTAAGGATCATCAATAAATTAATCATAACGTAATTTTAAGCTAATTTTGACAAAACATTGCTATATTAAGGATTTTAATAATTGATCAACAAGTCAAACTCTGATTTTAGCTCGCCTGTACGAAAGAACAGAGAGCTATTATTGTCACTTGGACGTCTGCGTGGGCGTGGGCGTGGGCGTAGGCGTCACACTTTTAAGTTTTACGTCAAAGTTTTTTTCATGTGATGGGCAAGGCACTGCAGGCGAGCTATCCTGTACGCGGACAGGTCTTGTTGTGCTAAAAATGACATGCCTTCTGAAATTTCTGGGGAGAACACTGGTCTACACCAACCCAAATTGACCCCTAGGCTTGGGAGACTCATGGAGGTGGAAGTGGCGTCTTGTTTTCTCCAAACAAGCCACTGAATATAATACATCAGACGGAAAGGGTCAAGCTGATTAGGCCTATCATAATCAACAGTGATCTCTGAAATCTAGATGTTGTACCAAACTGAGCAAGGCTCGCTCGGGTCTTGCAAGAAACACACGACTGTTGAACTCATGTTGGAGCTCTACACTGGCCGTTGACTTGTAGAAAGTCTTCAACCCAGTAATGCTGTTTTCACAGGTGTTCTTGAGCACGTTTTGTTCACAGACCTAGCAATGAATTCCTAGGTGGACTGCCAACCAAGGCTAAGGATTGCACCTTCTACGTGCAGTTTATATTACCCTCCCAGGCTGATGAGATCCATCTGCCCACATGCAACCGTTAGTATGGGACAACATGATACATGACGATTAGGTTATACTATGCACTTATACACTTTAAAGTTCGAAATAGCCCTGGTTTTACAAGTTTTTTTTTTAAATTAAATTTTATCTTTTTACAGTTTAATCGAATCATATTGTAAATTTGTATAAATTGTATTTTACATATAAATATGTCCATATAAAACGTACATAAATATGTAACATATATAAGTCAGTAGGACATATGAATATGAATATATTCTCCTTTAAGGGAACTTTATAAAATGTATATTTTACTACATTATTTTTTAAAAAGATTAAACAGGGTTGCGGCTTAACGAATGGTAGCCTTTTTCTTAAGGGTTTATATAAACTTAATATTTATGACTGACACGTGTGCCAAATTTGCATCAAATTAGACGTTTATATATTTATTTAAATATTTCAGTGTTCATCAACAAAAATCCAACCAAAATGCGTTATTCCATGTCAATGCAAGACAGTTTAGTTTAAATTTAAATATATGTAGTTTGGTCACTGGTTTAAGAGAATTTTGCATTCATAAATCTCATTTTACCGTGGCACGCCCGTTATCTCGAACAAAAATGTTATGCACTTAAAAACTGTCACAGGCTATTTGCAGACCCTCCATACTTAAATAAAATCAAAATCTTATATAAGTGATTCAGAACATAATATTTTTATAGGGTGGGGGTCAAAATTACGAAAATTATACTACTAGTAATTAGCCCTTCGTGGGGCCCCTTTGGTGATATTTACCTCACCTTGGAAGGTCTTATTTATTAGAACACATATGTGGCAACATATATATGGGTGTAATTTAATACAAAATTAAGCTAACCGGATTTTTTTTCAACATTTAAAAAAATAAGAGAAAATAGTCATTTTTCGTCAATTTTACAAATTCACCCCTCTAGCGCCCCAGAGGGATTTCTCAGAATGTCTCCAGGCTTTATTATGTCCAGAGGGGTACAGGCTATAACATCCACATTGGTGCCAAACTCTACTCTTTAGGGAGAGCGAAAGTGTTTTCTAGCGTAGATACAGATTTCGGGCCTAGCACTATATGTAGAACAGGTCATGACGGTGTGTCGCGAACAAGAATGACAACTCTTGCTTTCTTACTTTTTGAGTTATTTCCCCTTGATCATTTTAGGTATGATTTCGTGTCCGCTCTATAACTTGAATACCTTTTGGAATATTTTCATGATACTTCACAGATATGTAGAACAGGTCATGACGATGTGTCACAAACAAAAAAGACAACTCCTGCTTTCTTACTTTTTGAGTTATTACCCCTTGATGGTTTTAGGTGTGATTTTGTGTCCGCTCTATAACTTGAATACCTTTTGGAATATTTTCATGATACTTCACAGATATGCAGAACAGGTCATGATGATGTGTCGCAAACAAGAATGACAACTCTTGCTTTCTTACTTTTGGAGTTATTTCCCTTTGATGATTTTAAGTGTCCGCTCCATAGCTTGAATACCTTTTGAAATATTTTCATGATACTTCACAGATATGCAGAACAGGTCATGACAATTTGTCTCATACATGAATGATAACTCTTGCTTTTAGACCTAGTGAATTATTTCCCTTTGGTAGTTTGAGCTGCTGTTTGAGTCTCTGCTCCATAACTGTATACCCTGGCCCTCTGGCCAGCTCCAGAATTTGAATAACCGTGAACCTTTTAGAATATTGATGATCATGGTGTGATATCTTATCAGTGTTCCTAACTCTCTCTTACCCCTCCACATTCCCGTGCCCCCTCCCCCCCCCCCCCCCCCCCCCCCCAAAAAAAAAAAAAAAAAAAAAAAAAATTTTTCCAGATTTTGAATTCTTTGTCCAAATTCACTTACTAGAGAGCTCAAAATTAGGTTTGTAGGGCTTGTACTTTAGAAGTTATTCACACATTTTGAAAGTTGAATGTATCGTATGCTATACATTTGTGTATATGGTGGCTGTTTGAGATATTACTTCTTTTTAGCAGTCAAGCATACTGTTTTAGTCTGAGTGTTAGATAATCGTGCATCTGTTAACAGTTAATGTCAATCAGAAGCATAAAAGAATGACAATATATTACTAATATGTGTTTTGAAGTGCACCCTCTTTACCAAGGCCTATGGGGGTCTTCGGTCGGGGGATTTGCCATCTCCTCTGATGGCTATTTTTGCTTTAAGGGTTAGAACCTACAAACAAATGGATCACATACCTGGAGACAGGTTGTCAATATTAAAATCCCCACATATCACATCAAACAACACGGTCTCAGACTGTTCACTAGTCTCCTGTCGAAACTTTGATGTCCATTCTAGAAGGCAGTCCAGCTGGTTCTGAACAACAGGTTTATCACCTATTAAGTAAATACAAGAACTAGAAATGTTTTTCAGCATGTAGGTACGATTTGACAAATAGGTAGGGTACAAATTAACTTGGGCAAGGGTATAAAACATCCAGGTTACAAAACATTAAAGGTACAAATCCTCATGCACCCAAGCCTAATTTTCTATTTGTCTTATCCAAATAATACAATTATCCATGTAAGTTTGGTGTAAACCTATCCATATACCAAATCAATTAAATGGCCTAGGGGCATTGCATTTTGTGAATGGGGGGAGATGGGGGGCACTATTTAGAGCCTAAAGTATAGTAAATTTTATCAGCTACTGCCAAATACCTCTATTAAGCAATATAAAGGTGAGGTGTATACTTTCAGAGGAAGCAACTCTACTATTTTTGCCTCCCTTCTTAGTAGGGTTCAACTCTTAAAAATTCTTGCCTTTAAAAGTAGGCCCCATTTCAAAGAGCTTCTTATCCAGAGAAGCAAACAGGAACTCATGCAAGTATAACATTATTTTTGGATTTTGGAAAAGCAGGGGGCGTTTAATAGAGCAGGGGCTTTTATAAGGATTGATATGGTATATGTAGACATAAAGAGCTTTTACACACAGCCATGTTTTGCTGCCAGTTTCATGAGGGGAATAACTTCTGTGACTTCCTGTGTGCTTCCCAGACCTGGGGCCGATTACATGCCAATGTAATCAATTACAATTACAATTACTTTTTAAAATCATGGTTACAGATTACATTACAATTACATTTTCTCTCAATGTAATTGATTACAATTACAATTACTTTGCAAAGTAATCATGATTACTTTATGATTACATGAGATTACATTACAAGGTACAGAATGATCATGACTGTGATAGTGCAAAAACTCTATATACTCAAAAAGACCAGTTTATACCTAAATCAGCAAATAATTGGTGGCTTACATGTATGCTAATAGGTAAGACTGAAATAACTTCTGAAGAACTTGACTTAATTTTTAATCTGAACCAAATTTATTTAGCAATCTGCAGTTACATGTAATGTGCATACAATGACTGTATGCTAATTATGAAGTTTGAGAAATTCAATAAATGCTATGTGTCAGGTCCTAAATATAAAGCACATGCTTATTTTTTTTTCTCTCTATCACTTATTCAACCTTTTATTTCAAACATCAGAAACTTGATTCTACATTGTTTCCAATGTCATAAAATTGCTTGTGAAAGACTAATTCAAAGTCTTCAAAGCAAGGGGCCACACACTTCCTGTAAATTTATTCATTTCAAAACATTTTAACTATCACTGTATTTCATTTTTCATTTTCATCTTTTTCATGCCCACCCTTAGTCTGGCAAAAAAATTCAAAGTTGATAAGTTAGCCCATGGGAAAGAAAAGAATTAAAGTAATGGCTTTTTGTTGTTTGCAATTCACAGGTGTCCCGGGCCGGGTAGCGCAATCGGTAGGGCACCTGACTCGTAAGTCAGAGGTCCTGGGTTCGAATCCCGGTCTGGCCACATACTTTCCTTTCTCCTTCCGCTGATTCAAGAAGGACAGTTGTCAGTTACTGGCGAATGTATGTGCACTTAGTACTGGTTAACCGCTTAGGAGGTCTAAGCCTGCCCAGGAATAGTGTGGTTAGGTTAACTGACCGTCCCGACATGACCTTAGTTGTTTACTGTGGATGTTAAGCATCAAATCAACCAACCAACCAACACAGGTGTCATTAAGTAGACAGATGTTACAGTTAGCTCAATCCACAAAGAAGGTGTGAAAATCAGAGTTGAGTCGTATTGCTCAACTCTGCACCAATAAACACAAAACAGTCAGTATGTTTGCGTGGGCTTTTTACATCTTTTAACACTTGAACCTGCCTGTCCAAAGTAAAGATGATAAATCATGTCAATCAGTCATAAAAATATACCGTAACCGACCCATTTACCGCACCGTGCGCTTAACTTTTTCAAAATTGCAACAAAAAGATGTGGTTAAAATGTATTTAATAACCGCACACTCAGAACAATGAAATGCAGGGTGACTGGAAAGAGGCAACATGGGTAGGACTGGAAATACTTTGTGTTTATACTTTTCATGAGTTCCCTGTTAATTATTGGGTTTTCTGAGAGTTTCAAAGAAAAAGCAGTGTGCGCTTGTGCAGTTTGTCCGGAAATGGCCTTGGTGTGCGGTTATAGGGGCATGTGCGGTAAATGGGTCGATTACGGTAAGTCAACCAAGGCAGCTACCAGTCTTAAACTGAAATACCCTGCATTCAAGAGTAGCATATAATGGCAAAATCTCAGTTTTTACATAAAACAAATTTATCCTAAAATATTAACCCATTAACATTAATGCCTAGTATCCCATAAAAAGAGACAGGTAGACATTGCAGACCCAGATCAGATGCTCAGAATTCACCATTTTGATTAGGATCTTCACTGCTTGCATAAATTTTTTCAACAGTTTGTGAAGATGTAAAAAAAATATGCCAGTCACCCTAAACTGCTAAATTGACTCATCCAGTTTGTGAGGATAGTCCACTAGGCATAAATGGGTAAAACAGTGCATATTTATAACTATGATACTGCTAATATTTTACTCCAAAAAAGAGTATAAAAGGAGTTCTGTCAGTTTCTGAATTTGGTCGGCTGCCTTTTGTACACAAATTAGATCAGTTTTTCTCTGTCTTATTCAGTTTGAAGACACTTCGAATAATCAACTGCTTTCTGCTATCATTTTGCACAAGTCTTTTCTTTAAACTAGTAAAAAGAAGAGCAAGTTTCTTTTTACTTCTTTTCTCACTTTCGAAAATGAATCAAAGTAATCAAAATGTAATCATAAAGTAATCATGATTACAGCCCATTTTGTAATGTAATTGATTACATTACGATTACTTGTAATCATAAAAATGCACGATTACAGATTACTTCATGATTACTCAGAAAATGTAATCGATTACAAGTAATCACGATTACAGATTACAATTACCCCAGGTCTGGTGCTTCCCAGGTAGTCATAGCCCTTCCAAAATGGGGTCTACTCTTAAATGAAAGAATTTCCAACTCCCCCCCCCCCCCCCCATCTCCCCAACCCCCTACACATCCCTCTTCAAGACAGCAGGCAGAAACAATTCCCCTGAAAGCATATAGCCATTCATCTACATGGTAGTTCTTGAATACTTTTCATATTTTGCAATAAAATATAATATACAGTAGAACTTCAATGGCTCGAACCCTGATGGCTCGTCCACCTTGCCTGGCTAGAACTCTTTTCTTGGTCCCTAGAGGTCACTTTATATGGAAACTAACCCTTGATGGCTAGAACTACCCTTGGCTGGAACTAATTTTCATTGTCCCAAGCCTGTTCGAGCAAATGAAGTTCTACTGTACATTGTGGAATAAGGTAAGTGTTTTACCACTTTTGGCCCACAACATAATTGAGGTGACACACGACAAAACCAACAAAGCAGAATGTGCGCCCAGTGAAGACTCAGCATCTGCCAAGTCTGATCAGAGTCTTTGCTGTGCACTTAAAGGGAAGCCAAGGGTATAAGCTACCGTCATGCAGACAGCGATGCCCAGGCTGGGCCCACCTGCCTCTTTCAAATTGTTGGTTTTGTCATGTCACGGATCATACAAGTGCATCAGAATAGTTCTCAACAAACATTACAGAATTATTGTCAACACTGCCCCCATAGACCATCCCTATCTGGGGCTTCCTTTACCACCTACTGAGCGGGTGAAAAAGCCCAAAAGTTAATGTATGTTTATGATAACTGCATAGCTGGCCTGTCTACCAACACCTTCAACTTACCTTGGAATGCTTGTAAATGGGCATTGAAAATGTAGCCAACATTATGTGATGGTGTTTCTGCACCACCATCCAAACTAACCTGTGAAGAAAAGGTAAATAGTATTAGTTATATTTAAACAAATTAGTTATATTAAGATTTTTATCTGATAACACAAATTTAGAATACAACTTTGCACAGCAGATATCTGTTATCAAATAACAACATATGAGCCCCGACACACAAAAAAACCAACAAAGTGGCATATTGCTCTTACAGCAGTAGCATAGCAGATCCTGGCTAAGGGTCTGGTTTTACCATTGCCATTTACTAAATTGGAGCCACATCATGTGGTTCCAAGAATGTGACAATTTTGTAATATGATATTCAGATCGTCCTTCTCAATCACACAGGGTAATCAGAGACCTCGCTGTTGGCCGTATTGCTTGGGCCACATCCATAGAAGGCTGATGTGACAAGCAAAGGCTCTGATCAGAGCCTTCGCTTGTCACCAATGCCACATAATTGGAAATCACATGATGTGGCTCAAAGTCTTATTTTTCTGCAAACATCTCTAAACGTACAATAATAACTGGACTTGTCAAAAAGTCGAAAATAGCAAAATCCAGTCTGGGAACTCAGCAGGTTACAGGATGATGAAGGCATATGCGGGCTAGTGAAATAAACTAAAGGAGGTGGGAGGTGGCTGTTTATTGCTAAGGTCAAACGAAACAGCTAGCTTAACCCATTCATGACAAGGTCATTGGCAAACAGTGTAGACCCAGATCAGATGCCACAAATATGGTGTCTGATCACGGTCTTCATTGTTTGCCATAAATATTGGATTTTTTTAAAAGATGAATTACTCAAATTAAAAGTAAACCTGACACCCCTTAAATCTGAAATGGACTGGTCCAAAGAGCCAGGTAGGAGAATTCACTCATCATCAATAGCCCTTTCCGAACTACACCCAGAATGTCACTCAAAAGTCACATGACCAATGCAGCATCAACTTAGCATGCGATACGTCCAAGGACAATCATGCACCATTCATTATAACTGTCTTGGGGAAGTATGCTAACACAACGCAAAAGCATAATACAGAATGAAACTCCACATACCTTCACCATAAGCAGACCTTTATCTGAGAAATGATCCAATCCAGTCTTGTATGGAAATCTCTTAAAATCCAATTCGACAATTTCATATCTACTTGCCACCATCAAACCACTGACAATGCCACAGTAATTAGCCTTGATTCCGCAAGTTCCAACATCGTAAACTACCCAAGGAAACACCTTATGAAGCTCTTGGAGAAGCAACTTGGCACAGTCTCTATCAAACGTTTCTTGAATACATATGAAATCAAGGTGGGGAAAATGTGAAACTACTCCAAAATCCTGCCTGCCTTTTAAACTGGGCTTGAAACTCCGGTTTACAGAATGCTTAATATATCCATTTTGTATATGTTGCTGACTCTCCCATACATTTGTGAAGAAAAACTGGTCTATAATGATTCGTTCACCAATAGTTTTAGCCCTTCGTCTTGTTTGATCAAAATTATTAACCTTGGCTGCAAGTTCTGGGAGAAGGCATACATTCATTGTGGAAAATGAGTATGTTTCTCCTTCAGGTCTGGCACCATCATGGGTTCTTCTGGCATTCTTCAAAGTTTTATCTTTTTGTCTGTCTATCAGCCATGGTCTTTCTTCTAAAGCAATGGACAAATGATATGGGTTTCGAAACTTATGTAGCAAATAGCGGTAGATGAATGCAACATATGCAGGCATCAAAAGAAAGACTGTCCCCACCAGGTAAAGAGGAGATAGACAGAGTTTCTTCAGCAATAGTTCCCTTGGTTTCTGTAGCTCTTTTGTCGTGGGAATAAAAGGACCAATCATACCAGTTAAACAGTAGGTGAACCATCGTAGAAAAAACTCTGTGCATGAAAATATGAAGTCCAGTCCAGCCAAAGAAAACTTTCTTTGATAAAGCGGCATCATGGAGCATCTGAACGAAAATCTGGGCGAAAAGAGGATCGGTTTTCCACTATCTGTAAAGTACCATTAGAAACTCTGAAACATATAAAAAAGAATTGTCAGATGACTGACCTTCAACTAGTATTAGGGCCACTAATAAAGTTAGCCCTATGCATTAACCCAAGTATGATGCAAATGCATGGAATAGTGTAAGAGATATTGACTAAAATCACTGGACCATGAAATACAGGTCACACTGACCTACAACTTGTATGAGGTCACTCATGGTGTTAGCATAAACCATTAACCCAAGTATTAGATAAATAAATGAAATAGTGTTACAACACATGAGGCAAAATCACTGGACCATGAAATATAGGTCATACTGACCAACAAATAGTATGAGGTCACTCACAGTGTCAGTCCAAACCATTAACCCAGGGCTTTGGAAATACCATGCCCAATTTGTCCTACATGTCCTATTTCACTCAGGACAAGTGAAAATTTTCAATCTACTTGCCCACACTGTTTGCCATTCCAATTTGTACAGTTACCTGGAAAAAGTTTTATATGTGTAGAGGAAGGAATAAGTTGTTTTTAATAGCATAGAAAAGATGCCTTTATTCAATTTTAAGGCTTTGAGGCTATATAAAATAATAAGATTTCTCAAAATAATTTATGACTGAATAATCCTTAAAATAAAGTAAATAATTATATTTGCAGTTTCGGACATTTTAATAGCATAGAAAAGATGCCTTTATTCAATTTTAAGGCTTTGAGGCTATTTAAAATAAGAGATGAGATTTTACAAAATAATTTATGACTGAATAATCCTTAAAATAAAGTAAATAATTATACGAGGGATGATCCAGAAATTTGTGGACACAGTCCATAAAATCCAACAGCAATAAGTTATTTCTTTCAAATCTTAATCAATGCTTTTCTATAAATGCCTGAATAATTTCTCACAATATCAGGTAAATTCAATGAATATTGGGTTTGGCATCTACGTTTGAATATACCAGGGGTTGTCTGTGCGGCGCACTCCAGAGTTTTTGCAGGAAAATACAAAATGTTCCTTTTAAAATAATCAGATATATTTTTTATCCTTAAAATTTCGATATAAAATTGCAGTCAAGAACTAAAGTAACATTTCCCACTTTCAAATGATGTGAATATTCATTACTGGTATTTTAATTGACATTCTGCACACACAAAATGGACCACCACCCTCTGACATGAAAGAAGAAAATGACGTTTTTCAGAACATCTGCACGCATGCAGTTTGTCTAAAGGTCGGCATAAAAAGACATAAAACCAATGGAAACAAGTAATATTTTACACGAAGCATCATGGGACATACTCGTTTGAAAATACTGTGTAAAAGAGTGCTGCCAAAATAAATGCAGAGCCATATTTTCGGACCTCAGGATGGCAATAATACACATATTCGATGAAATGATAGATTTTACACCTCAAAACTGAGCCCACGAAATGTTTACGCAATATCAGAAGTTGTGCTTTATAAAACCTGATGGAAATTTTGTGATTGTCTATTTGCTCTATTCCTCGCATTATATAAATGCTGAAACTGTGTTTTTAGTGTTATGATTTCTTTGGTGGATCTTGTCAGCTTCGCATTTTGAGCACTTTCATCTACCAGACGTCAACGTGACGTTGTGGCGTGCGCCGCGCAACCTCGGGTAACTGAACAAAATGCATTGTTATATACGAACCGTTTGAGATATCTGATCCAAAATTTACATGTGTGTTAACCAATGGTGTGGCAATGGGCATGTAATATTTCATTGATGGGCCTTTTCAGATTCCTTAGTTATTCAAGGTGTCCACGAACTTCTGGATCATCCCTCGTATTTGCAGTTTTGGACAACAGATTTTTTTGCCGGACAAGTGACCTTTTACTTGTCCCTGGACAAGCAAGAGATTTTTCTATCTCCACAGGCCTGATTAACCCAAGTATAGCTCAAGCCATGGAATAGTAGAAATATGATGGAAAATCACTGGACCATGAAATATAGGTCACACTGTCTTTCAATTAGTATGAGGTCACTCACAGTGTTTGCAAAAACCATTAACCCAAGTATATGGTAAATCCATGAAATAGTGTTAGAAATATGCGGCAAAAATCACTGGACCATGAAATATAGGTCACATTGACCAACAATTAGCATGAGGTCACACATACATGTAGTGTTAGCACAAACCATTAACCCAGGTATAATGAAATGATGTTCGAAATACGAGACAAAATCACCGGACCATATAGGTTACTGTGACTTACTTTTACTTTGAGGACAAACGTCAGGTCATATCGTGTCATTACCCCAAGCAATGATGTCCATACATCAAACAGTCTTCCAGTCTTTTCAGATGTTAGGCAAAATCACTGGACCATGAAATATAGGTCACTGTGACATACTTTTAATTTGAGGTCAACTATTTGGTCATACTGACTTATTCTCCCAAGCTATCATGTTCATACATCAAATAGTCTTCAATATATACAGCAAAATCACTGGACTATGAAATATAGTTCATGGCCCAATATGCATCATTGCCTTCAGTATATCTTCCCCAGATGTTCCTGTGTAGCAAGTTTGATGACTGTATCTCTTTGGTTACTTAGAAACTGAGCTAATTGCATTCAGTGAATATTATTTTTTCTTTGTTCAATGTTCCATGAAATAAAGGTCCTGGCCCGAAATACATCACTGTATTCAGTAGATCTTACCTATGGAGCAAGTTTAAAGACTACCATTTTGGTTACTAAGAAATTGAGCTAAACGCAACAGGTGAATATTCTTTTTCTATGTCCAATGATCTGTGAAATAAAAATCATGACCTGATATGTATTACTGCTCTCAGTAGATCTTCCCCAGATGTTTCTATGGAACAAGTTTGGAGACTATCCCTTTTAGTTACTTAGAAACTGAACTAAACGCAATGGGCGAATATTTTTTCTATGTTCAATGGCCCATGATTTAATGTCATGACCTAATATGCATTGCTGCCCTCAGTAGATCTTCCCCTGAAGTTATCTATGAAGCATGTTTGAAGACTCGTTATGGCGGTTATTAATTCTGGAAGGACGGTTATGAACTCTGCAATTATTGACCAATGCAGGCTATTACCGCCCCCTTAAATATTTTGTTAAAAAGAATGAACACTAACCAAAGTGTCAGTGCTACAGAACTATTTTTAAACCAGCTGATACCAAAGACAAACTCACAGCATCAGAATATCTTGGTTTAAACATTATTTCATTGAATAACAACATGATGCAAAACGAGAGTTATAAGCTGCATACAGAAGTGCACAATACAAATAGGATTCAGAAGAAAGTCAGTTGACTTCTATGAATTTATTGATTTTGATTCAAATATATATGTATTCATTTTGTATACTATGAAACTGAGTTAAAACTCAATTAATGGTTTGTATTTAGAAAGCCACTGGAAACAAACAAAATACTGCTTTAAAATAGATATAAATATATGATCTAGTATTATATGTGGGAAGACTCTAGTATAATGATAAGTTAAAAAGTCATATCCCACATAGTCCTACTATCGTTTTCGA
The DNA here is from genome assembly GCA_963989385.1 of Ctena decussata. Taxonomy (NCBI): domain Eukaryota; kingdom Metazoa; phylum Mollusca; class Bivalvia; order Lucinida; family Lucinidae; genus Ctena; species Ctena decussata. The sequence goes on from OZ022503.1 coordinate 61,326,931, forward strand.
GCTATAATAGATATCTATACATTAACATAGATATTTCTAATTATATCTAAAAAAGATGATGACACTCTGCTAAGTCATATAAACTATGTACTATTATTTTCTTTTTATTGTCAGTATAGAGTTAGCATCTTCAGGGAATTGTAAAGTTCAGTACTGAAAGTTACCAACATGAGAGCTACAAGACACATATATCCAAAATTATTTTATCTAGGGTGTTTATTGTAAATAACTAAATTCATGGACTTATTTACTGAGTTAAACATGTTGGGGGGGGGGGGGGGGGGGGTAGAATGGTGTTGATAATTGCAGAATTCTATATTTCATTCTGTTATTATCGACCCCTCAAGTGATGCCATCATCAGTGCTCGGAGATTAGCAGGTTCCCGCTGAAACATATCACAGGTTTACTGGATCAAAGTTTAAAATGATATTATGGTACGAATGCTAGTATACATTGAATGGTCATGAAATAAGTAATATCTCTATCTTTAAGAATGTTTGTAGCAGCAAAAACCGAGAATGAGGTGACTGGACCGTCAAATTTTTCTTCACCCAAAAATGTTCAGTGAGCGAAAATTACAATTTGACGGTAAAATATTATGACGGTTATACCCAATTCTCCTACTTCTGTAGTTTCCGCTATTTTTCTGTAGTTTGCTAGGTCTATGTCAACAGCTTATCACGTGACCTCCCATTGCTAGTACAATATCTATTAACCAGTTCAAATCATCAGACATTAAAATTTTCTGTTTTCATTGCAATGTTACTCTCTTAGTCCACAATAAAATTCACTAGAAAGTAGAAAGATGACTGGAAATAGGAGCATAGGGCATATTCATGACACAGTTTACGTTACAACTGTTGTCTGTTCTCTGAATCAATTAGAGTTAAGTTTACATCAAGTAAAATATATAAGAGGTCGATAATTGCCCTGGACCACAGGTGTTTGTATTTCTGTCCATAAACATGTTTTGGATGCTCTAGAAGGCTTTTCAGAGTGTTTGGCGAACGAAGCAAACATGTTTTGGATGCTCTAGAAGGCTTTTCAGAGCGTTTGGCGAACGAAGCTCACTTCGTTCGCCAAACGCTCTGAAAAGGCTTCTAGAGCATCCTCTAGAAGGCTTTTCAGAGTGTTTGGCGAACGAAGCTCACTTCGTTCGCCAAACGCTCTGAAAAGCCTTCTAGAGCATCCAAAACATGTTTAGCTCACTTCCTTCGCCAAACACTCTGAAAAGCCTTCTAGAGCATCCAAAACATGTTTATGGACAGAAATACAAACACCTGTGCCTAGACATTAACGCACAAGTACTTCTTAATAAGCGCCTACAAGATCAGGTTCATCTTAGCATAACAATTTACTTGTTGCAATTATCAGCGTTTGAGAGCCACTTCTTTCTATGACATAAGATTAAAGAAATTCTACTTTACAACTGTTTGCTGAAAAGAGCTTATTCCTTATTTCTATTCTGTATTCACCTGTTCGAGGGGCGTTTTGCCCAGAGCTGACCATCATGGTTGTCAGGCGCATGGAGCCAAACCGAAAGTAGACGGGTACTCTAAGTATATTATTCACGGTGGGTAAAACTCAATGCCAGATCATTGTCACCAATAGGTGGCATGCTTCAGCTCTCACTATCAATTTGTAGTGTGGTAGTTACCTCCCCTAAACCTACGCTAATGGCTACGCTTATATCTTGTTGGTCATATATGATAAGACTATATCAATTTGGATACATGATCGTTCTAGAGCAATCAAAGTTCTCGGTGTTTATGTTGCTAGTACCAGTATCATATGGAAGGTTTGGTTGTTTTCCCAAAAATTTGTAGATTTACTACCGCTAATACGCCTTTCCTGAGAGCGATTTTAATTGATACTTTATAAGTTTATTAACTGAATTTATACCTTTTCTGTACTTTCCCAATGTTTTAGAATTCTTTATTTTAGGTTTTTGTGCTAAAGCATTTTTTATTACGTGTAGCTTTTCTAAGAGTTTTATTCTTATATGGCACCTGATTGTTTCTGATATATCTCTCTTCAACCGAGGCATGTTTATCAAAAACTTTTCTAACATCAGTTTCAAACTGGTCATAGACAGAGTGAATATCGGAATTTTCATCTATAGTATTGCTTTTGAACTTAATGTCTTTCATGTCATTGTTTACAGCATCTACATCAACAGATTTAAAACTTCTATATTGAAATTTTGATTAACATTTTGTGGGATCTGATTATTAATAACTGGTGCTGATGATATTGTGATAATCACTAATCCCTGTAGCAAAATTTAGGGTTTAATACATAGAGATTTTGGAATTTGTAAGTATAACATCTGAAAGAGAACTTTTACAATTTCTATAAAACATGTTGTTTTTTTATCAAAATTGATAGGTCAAACAATTCCATAATATTAAGCAGAGGTTTTCCTTTAGTTTCACAGAGTAGGCCAAAATTTAGATCACCTTTAAGCATATACATCATATAAGAAGGGAAAATGTAAATTTCAAAACAACTATCCAGTTTTGAAGGAATATTTTTCGAGTCATTCACATTCATACTCTATAACGCTTCGTTAGGTGTATGTCGCTATGATATACACAGAATTTGCAGTACAGCGCAAAGAAACTGGAGAGATATGAAATTGAATTTTGTTTGAAAACAGACAACATTGTGAATTACTAGAGTCCTGGGTTCGAGGTTATTAAACTTGAGTACAATCTCAAACTCAAAATAAAGCACACTGATTGGCTGCTTCTGAACATGTGCTCGGAAGCAGCCAATCAGTGTTGGTCCAAAAGGTAGAGAGTTAAAGTATTTTTTTGTTCTCATGATGCAATTTTTTTTGTCATTTTCTATTATTTGTTTTCATGTATGAAATACTGACCTGTTAAAATAAAATAATACTTAAGGTATTTAGATACACAATAACTCTGTATTGACTTGTGAAAACACATAACAGAGTTATTGTTCATGGTGAAATCAGTCTACTATGGAATACATACACTATTACAATGTCTACCATAAAGATCCTAAGTTTTCGGGCAGATACGGCTGTACAAACAGTAGAAACCGTGATCAAACTGTTCCTTAGGAACCAGAATGATCAAGGTCTTTACAATTTCAATTCCATGTGCGCATTTTTGAGGCATTTCTCTATGGTAGACCCGGAACAACAGGAAAATAAATAACAGGGCAAGGACCGGCTGTGCTTTCAGCAGGTGCAGTATTTGGGCAGTCTTTTTGGGGGATATTTTTGAACATAAACATTGTTTTTCTAGGAAACAAAACGGTGAAATGTTTGGTTTTTGTTTTATTCTGTTTCATACAATGTAAGTTTTAGTAAAACAATATGCATAAGCATGCCCCATCGATTGAATATATTTTTCATGACGTTTTTCAAAAAATTCAATTTTCTTGCATTTTTTTAAAAAACGTAAAAATACACTTATTATCAAGATAATTGCAATTTTTCTTACCAGTTTTATATGATTTGCAGAAATGAAAGTGCATCCATGTGTGAGAGACATGAATTTTAATGGAAAATGTGTAAAAAAAAGTATGTATAAACACAAAAATTTGTTTTTAGGAAAACAAAACGGTGAAAAATTTTCTTTTCTTATCCAAATGTTTTATAGCCCTTTAGGTTATTCGAAATGAATGCCCCACCAATATTTTTATTCACTATTCGTCTACCTTAAGGGTACATTAACAAACAGTGTCACAGGAACAGGTGAGTTTGCTCCAAAAGTTCCTGATATGATTAAAAAAAACATCTCATTCTGGTCCAACAGGTGTCTGGTCCAATTAGTATCACCCAATTCCAGTCCAAGTTCAAACAGTCCAACTGACTTAGCACAACAGGTAAATAAACCCAGTATACTGTATAATGTAATAAATGCCATAAAGTCCTAACAAATTGTTCTTTTCACTTTATCATGCTTTAATATATGTGAGAATAGATTACATTTTTTTTACTTTATTCCATGATGGATTTTTTTAAATCTATTAAATTTTTAAACCTTCTAAATATCAGACATTTAATTGCCTGATGATAAATATATATATATATATTAATTTCACCAGCAGTCACCTTCCCTTTCTTGTTTCAGCATACCTCATACAATGTATCTTTTCAACTGTCATATTCTAGTATATTCTGCAATTAAATTTTGTCTTTAATCAGCAGTTACTTTCCCTTTCTTCTTTCAGCATAACTCGTTACAATGTATCTTTTCAACTGTCATATTATCATATATTAAAAAAAATCTTAAATGTCTATACATGTATAAAGTTTGGCCCAACAGGCAACCAGTCAAAGTAATTCATTATAAATTTCATGCAAATTTTTTGTTGTCGTTTTTTTAGTAGTTGATGGAAAATATATATATAAATGCATGAATCAACAAAAATAAATAAATTGAAATACTGTACATGTACATACTTATAAATAAAGAATTGGATAATGTAGATATTTATTTTTCTTCTTTTTCAATATCTTTTTTTTCTTCTTTTTCAATATTTTATTTTTCTTATCAAACAGCAGGTAAGTCTTAAAGTATCATTCTATCACATCAAAGTTTCAAGTGGTTCTCAGGTAGGGTGTCTCTGTTGTGAAATGACACTTAGATTTAATGATCACTGTATATTCAATCACCCAAAGTACCTGTATCAGTTTGGTCCAACAGGTGACTGGTCCAATGATTACACCAGTGCAGTCTGCGTTGGACGAGTCCAAGGTCCAATGGTCCAAGTGATTTGGTCCAAGGATTACACTAATCCCTTCTGAGTTTGAGAATGTACTCAAGCGATCCTTCGTGTGGAAGTCGAGATTGCAGTAGCAGCACGAAAGAAGGGGAAATCTGCCGGAGTTGATAATATACCAGCAGAACTTGTTCAAGCTGGCGGGGAGACCATGATTGATGTTTTAACAGATATCTGTAACAGGATCTGGAGAACAGGAGCATTTTCCTCGAACGAATCATGTCTGATGCTCTGAAGGAACATGGCGGAGAGGTTAGCATAGGCGGCATAAACATTACCAGGACAAGGTGGAAAGGGGTTGTTTCGGAGTCATCTGTGGTGCCCCAACGACCTAGTAAGGTTATGGGATAGAATAGAATAGAAGTACTACCATGCCTACCCCATGGACTAAGTCGCTGATTATTACGCTCCCTAAAAGGCAAGCTACAGCTCTGCCAGAACTACAGAACTATAAGCCTCATCAGTCATTCAAGCAAAGTCATGCTGAAAGTCATCTTGAACAGGCTTCAACCACAAGCCGAGGAGATAATCACCGAGGAACAGGCTGGGGACCGAGGAGGAAGAAGCACCACAGAACAGATATTCAACCTTAGAATACTGTGTGAAAAGTATCTCCAACATCAGCAGAACCTGTACCATGTCGTATTGATTTTAAAAAGCCTTTGACAGGACATGGCACGCAGACTTATGTGCCACCATGCGGAAGTACAACATCAGTTCAAATCTAGTTCGCAACATTGAGCAGCTACACATGTATACGATAAGGCTACAAGTGCAGTCCTGACAAATGGCAGCACAGGAGAATGGTTCAAAACAACAGTTGGAGTAAGACAAGGATGTCTTCTGTCACCCACCCTCTTCAACATTTTTCTCGAACGGATCATGGCTGATGCTCTGAAGGAACATGACGGAGAGGTTAGCATAGGCGACAGAAACATTACCAAGACAAGGTGGAAAGGGGTCCGTGGAAACACCCCAAACCACCCCAAACCTCTACCAAACCACCCCAAACCAGCCTCCCCAGATTCACATCACCCCCTGCCCCCTTCACACATACACCAACACCGCTCTCACCCATCCTAAAAAGTATTTATATAGATTCAAAATAAAAAGAACACTTTAATAAGTGTTTATCCATGATAAGTATGTATGTATCTCTTTTGATAACTTCGGGTTTAAATATTAACGAAAAATTAATAATCTCAGTATAATAAAGTAAATTGTTTTGTACGTTTATATATGTAAGGCAGGGTGGGGGCGGGGGAGGAGGGGGCGACCATTTAAACCACTCCAAACCATCCACCCTGGATACAAACTGGGACCCCACCTCTTGCGCAGTGGCACGTTAATTAAAGAATGAAGGGGGTGGAGGGGGGGGGGGGGAAGAACTAATACTTGCCAACTGACCTGAAATGTTGGTGTCTTGGTGGGGGAGGGGGTGGGGTTCTAGTTTGTATCCAGGGAGGCTGGTTTGGGGTGGTATGAAAGTGGTTTGGGGTGGTTTGGGATGTTTTGGGGTGGTTTGGGGTGTTTCCACGGACCGGGTGGAAAGGGGTTGTTTCGGAGTCATCTGTGGTGCCCCAACGACCTAGTAAGGTTTTGGGATAGAATATAGAATAGAATGTACTCAAGTTTTATAACCTCTGTGCCCGGTCGGTAATGCAAGTATATTTGTAAGATATTTTGTACCCGAATAGATTTCATATCAACTATGGCGCCCGCTATGGCGACGGTCCACTTGACTCGTTCAGCAAGGTGATCCAAAGAAGGAGGAAATACGAGATTGAGAACCCATCTACTTTCGCTTTTTGATTTGCGTCCAGTGAGCATGAGCTACATTTATTTAGTCGAAAAATATTGTGACGAGCAGATCTGTTGAGTTATAGTCCTCTCGAGGGATTTAAAAACATTTTATGCGTGTATGCATCGTGATTTTCTTCTGATTTGGGTAAGAATGGAGCCGATTAGTACTGATTTATGTTCTGTTTTTCAACCTTTATCTTCCCTGTTATTAGACGCTTATTAATAGTTTAATCAACACAAGTATTAGCTTTTTAATAAGATTTACATCTCGGTGAATTGATTCACATTCCAGCTAAACAAATGATTAACATTCCAACTTTGCTATTTTCAATTTACCATTTCTCATTGCATGCACACTTATCATGAGAGGCTTGTGCATGGGTTGCAATGCCTTACTTAAAATAAAGAAGGTGTCAAAAGTCAGCACCTGTTATTTCTTAATGGCTATTATTTGGGACATTGATCAAATATGATATATAGCCGATTGAAACCACAACTTCACAGGCTTATGAGAAGATATTATTAGTTCAGTTTGATTCTAAAAGAAAGGTAGCATGAACAAGTTTTAATTACATGTTAATTACAGGAGATTTTATGTTTAAACTTCTGGAATTCAGAATAAGTTAAAGTCTAGAAATTGCAAGAAGACTATATATATCATTTAAAGCTTATTCTGGCAGGGCCAGACCTAGTCTAATGATGATACACAAATAAACTGTAAGGACTCAGGGCAGTCAATGCGTAAGATAAGAAGGGGTAACGTAGATAATTTCAGGATGATTTTTCATCTTTTTTTCATAAAAACATATGAGCCAGTCTCTCAGAAAACGGGGCTTAATGACATAAAAATAAAAATTTAAATAATTGCATCACTGGAAAATATTAGCTTTTGTAAATGTTTCCTGAAATTTTGAGAGGGTTGTCATTAATCATTATGAAGATATGGGCTTCAGAATAACTCAGATAGTGCAGTTTCTTTGTATGACAATACTATGTCGTATAACTTTAAGTATATTTTACGTCAATGACACAATGCTTGTTTGTACGAGCTTTTGGCACGTGTTAGGCATAATAACTGTAACAAAAAGTGTGTTTGTTCTTTGTGAATGTGTGTGTGATAGAACACACATAATAATTTGCAGGATCTAACATTTTTTCACAAACTGTCTTTTTGGTGGTATACCATGTTTTCAAGGCTTTGGGGTTACCATGGATTAAGCTTTGTCATGGCAACATCAGTCTTATTTATAGCTAAATTTTTTGGGAAATCATAGGCATTCTGTTGTATTTCAACATGTAAGGTATTTTGAGAGAAATAAAGAGAGGTCCGAAAAAATATTAAACGTAAACAATGTAATTCTTATAAGAAATGTCATTAAGCCCAGTTTTCACAGATATATTATGTCCCTCATTAGGACCATCTCCCTGAAATGGTTCTAATGATGGATCATCAAATATTTTTTCATCAAGAAAAAAGAGCATCTTTGATTAATTTATGACTCACTGAGCCATCATATTTATTCATTTATAAGATGGGAGTTTATCCTGGCTTCCAAAAGTAACGTAACCCAAATATGTAACTCAGTCTTGTGTAATTCACCTATAGAATGGGTTTGTCTCCTCCAAAACAATCCCATAGATCTAGATCTATATACATGTAGCTTACAAAATGGATCTAGATCGGTGAGATTGTTTTGGAAAAGAAAGACCTGGCCTATTTATTAAAATCAATATGGTCATATTTTGTGGTCATTTCAGGCTGACAGAATAATTGATTTTTACAGATAATTAACCATGAATCATTTTGCATCAGCATTACAATTAATTTTTACAGATTAATTAACCATGAATCATTCTGCATCAGCATTACAAGGACTACAGATCAGTGACGAGAAACTACAGGAACTTATCAGGAAAGCTCAAGAATGGGCTCTGCTACATGGTAACTACTTTTTATGCAGTTTTAATCCTTTCGGTAAAAATCTGAAAATGGCTCTTCTGTCTTTGAATTTGTACAAGTTCCAATCAGGCACTCAACATTGAAACAACAGTGAATTGGTGTTGATTTGATGTTGTAATGTTTAATCAACATTGATTCAATTTTCTTTCAATGTTGTGTGGCTAGAGGGTCCCTTCATTGTTTAGAAATGAGGCATTTGATGAAAATGCAGAAACAGAATGGCAAACAGCTGGGTCCAAATGACATCACAAATTTAATACAGATTAAACTGAAAATTTGCATGCTGAAAGGAGACCACATACATGTAGTTAGCATCAGCTAGGTTGTAAGCTGACTGGGTACTATTTCGGGGGGAGCAACTCTACCATTTTCATTTTGTTTCCCTTATCAGTGGGGATCAACTTGCTCCTATTTTGGAATGGCCATGTCACCCAGTAAAGTCATTAAAGTTGTTCCTCTTTGTGGTTGAAAATGGCAGGAAAAACATAGGAGTGTACCCATACACCTTAAGGCATATTAAGCTATTCATCTAGTCTGCATATAACAGTGATATGAGTCACAACACAACAAAACCAACAATGTGGCATGTGTGCACAGCAAAGACTCAGATCAGCCTGGGCATCCGTCCAGTCTGTTCAGAGTTTTTGTTGTACATTTAAAGGGTAGCTAAGAGCCTAAGCTACCCCAATGTAGACAGCGAAGACCCTGATCAGATGGGGCAGATGCCCAGACTTATCTGAGTCTTCCCTGGGCATACATGCCGCTTTGTTGGTTTTGTGGTGTGGTGGCTCATATGTTCTAGATGCCAAGACAGTTCACTAGTAATCATTTGAAGATACTTAGCGATCATTAGGAAAAAAATAACAGAAAAATGGCTATGTTTATCTATACCCTTTAGGCATCACATTAGAGCTGTCTCAGTGGGGAAGTTCTTATGAGGGACACAACATATGAGAACTTAGAAAACAAGTAAAATTATCCATCATCCTGGTGGGAAAAAAAAAACAAAAAAAAAAACAGTGATGCTTTTAAATTATTAAACATGCTAAATAAAAAAGGATTTTTGTTTGTTTTTTGCAAGACAAGTGCCTAAAACTGGACTTTTGGAGCCAAACACCACAAATTTGGATTTAACATTTCTGTACCCCTTTTCAAGTTTTGTTATCTTGAACTTTATGACATTGTCAGAGCTCTAGATAAGAGGGAGTATTTGATGATAATTAAGGATAATTTTCTTATTTCTCATCAAAACCATATGTTGTGACCCCTCATCTGAACCGTCTTGATGAGACAGTTCAGATGAGGGGTCACAACATATGTTTTTATGCAGAATTAACAAAAATTATCCCTAATTATCACCAAATACTCCCTCTTATCTAGAGCTCTGCATTGTGACATATAAAACTTTCCCCTAGTCATGAATAAATTTGAACAATTTTAGAAACATAATTTCAGGTGTGTTAATGAAACCAGCAGATAAAGTTGAGTCTACTTCAACTGTTGAGTATTCACCAATGACACTGTTTCCCAGTTTGATGCCTGCGGAGGTACTGCAGGAAGCCAAATCTTTACAGTTACACTATAATAAGCTCATGCATAAAGTGGCTTTTGATCATGATTTCCTAGAACAGTCACTAAAGAAGTAAGTACATGTATGTACTATATTTATGTTAAATTTTGGAAACTATGTTAACCAGTTATTACAATTATTCTAAAGTTGAAATATGATGGAGGCATGCTATGACAAAACCAACAAAGCAGAGTTCACGAAAGTCTGCAAAAGTTTACAGGACCGAATCTGGTAAAATGATTAAAATGTACTTGAAAATTCTGAATATTTTTACCAGACTGAATGAATTTTTACCAGACATGTCAGGCGGTCAGACAGAGTTTCGTGAAGACTGACAAAGTGGCATGTGCGCCCAGTGAAGACTCAGTCTGATCAGAGTCTTCACTGTCTGTCTGCATGGAGGTAGCTTAGATCCTTAGCTACCCTTTAAACCCACAGCAAATACTCTGATCAGACTGGGCAGCTGTCCAGGCTGATCTGAGTCTGATCTGAGATTTCGCTGGGCAAACATGCCACTTTATTGGTTTTGTTGTGTCGTGGCTCATATTGGTTGTGCTCAGCAGTAATGTGTCTAAAATGCTGGTGGAAAACAAACTAGTGTAAATGATGATCAGACTGCTCCTATAGCAGCAGTCTGATGTACATTTACATTACTTAAGCACTTTCCATTTTGATTTGTTAATTGACAGGTCCCCCACTTGTGTCATTGCAGATTAGCTTCGCACATTGCAGTAAAGTTGTGGAGTATTGCCAGAGCTCTAGATAAGCGGGGTATTTGATGATAACTGAGAGATAATTTTCTTTATTTCTCACTGAAACCATATGTTGTGACCCCTCATCTGAACCGTCTCATTGAGACGGTTCAGATGAGGGGTCACAACATATGTTTTTATCCAGATTTAACAAAAATTATCCCTAATTATCATCAAATACCCGCGCTTATCTAGGGCTCTGATTGCCATTTTGGCAAGTATTTTTATGATGAAAATCAATTTCTCAAAGTGAGTGCTCTTAAGTTCAAATATTTTCTGTGAAAAGCACTAATCTAGTCTGGTCCATTCAATAACTGTTCAAGTTTGCTGGTGCACTACAGATGACTCAGCAACACCACTAATATCACTGTATAGAGAAGATTTCATTAAGGCTTAGCATTCTGATTGGTAGCCAGTGGAATTATGTGTGGTTAAGAATTTGGAAGTTGCCCCTGCATAGATATTACATGTTGTGTAAGACTTTTTTGGCATGCTCTCAAATGTAAAACCCTTGTGAATAGACCAGGTGTTTCTATAGTGTTTATTAATGATGGGTACAGTTGTGTTAGCAGATATATTACTATGCTGTATGTTTAAATATTGTTCCATTTTTTTCTATTTTACAGTGTCATAAAAGTTGATAGTTTTACCAGGATGTTATGGGACATTTATACCACAGTTAAGAATGAAGGTTTGGCTCAGGTAATGACTTGCTGCAAAAGAAATGCTATTCTATCATATTCATATCATAGCATCATTTTACGTTGCACCCCACTGTTGAAAAAATAAATGCACCCTGAGTTTTGTATGATTACAGGTGCAAATGGTGTAGATCACACATAGATTAAGCAGGCCTGTGGAAATAGAAAAATCTCTTACTTGTCCAGGGACAAGTAAAATGTCAAACTCCTCTTGTCCGGCCAAAAACTACTTGTCCATGCAAATATGTTTGCTTTATTTTTAGGATTATTTAAGAAATAGATCAGCTCTAGCAGTGAATTGTTGAGTAATAATTCACTGTTTGGAGGTCAGTTGTAAAGTAGATCATATCACGAGCGCGGAGCGCGAGTGATATATCTACTTACAACTGACCGACAAACAGTGAATTATTACTCAACAATTCAATGCTAGAGCTGAAATATTTCGATTCTAACACTCATAAACGCTGAAAAACTATTCTTTTCATTCAAACTCTCCCAACCTTTCTGCCAGCGCGTTCATGCTCCCGCCAATAGTCTTAACTGTATCTAAGATAAATGTACGTTTTATGGCGATTTTAGAAAGAAAAAGAGACGTTACACCGTCTAACGTCTCAAAACGTCACAAAATTACGTCAGTTAATGCAGTGACGTCAGTAATATTAGACTCACGCGCTCCGTAACAGTGAATTGTTGCAGAATAAAACACGGCAACTTTCCATTGCTTCTATAGGCGCACTGTGTTAGAATTAAGAAATAGATCAGCTCTAGCAGTGAATTGTTGAGTAATAATTCACTGTTTGGAGGTCAGTTGTAAAGTAGATCATATCACGAGCACGGAGCGCGAGTGATATATCTACTTACAGCTGAACTATTTCGATTCTAACATTCAAAAACGCTGAAAAACTATTCTTTTCATTCATACTCTCCCAACCTTCCTGCCAGCGTGTTCATGCTCCCGCCAATATTCTTAACTGTATCTAAGGCAAATGTACGGTTTTATGGCTATTTGAGAAAGAAAAAGAGACGTTACATCGTTTAACGTCTCAAAACGTCACAAGATTACGTCAGTAATTGCAGTGACGTCAGCAGTTCGACTCACGCGATCCGTAACAGTGAATTGTTGCAGAATAAAACACGGCAACTTTCCATTGCTTCTATAGGCGCACTGTGTTAGAATTAATCATAAACATTTATCTCATTATTTTAAAAAATCTCATCTCTCATTTTAATTAGCTTAAAAGCCTTAATTTTCAATTAAGGCGTCATTTCTGTCTTATTCCTTACTATACACATACCAGTATAAAACTTTTCCCAGGTAACTGTACAAATCGGAATGGCAAACAGTGTGGAACCTGATCAGACTGCTGCTGCAGGAGCAGTCTGATCCGGGTTCACACTGTTTGCTTAAGAATTAATCTAGTAGTATTGAAAAGGAAATCAATCATACTACACTTTTCATACTTGTCCCAAGGCAAGTACATTAGAATTTTTCACTTGTCCTGAGTGAAATGGGACAAGTCGGGCATGGTATTTCCACAGCCCTGGATTAAGGTACTGTAAAACAAAATATCTGCAGTATCAAAATATTTTGCAGTTTAAAAACATGACATATTGGTGCAGATTAATTTTGGTGTTCATGATATATCATGGCTCCAGACAAAAATGATTTTTTTTTACTTTTCATTAAACTATGCATTGTGGCATCTATTAAAATCACCTCATGGAGGATGCCACAATGTATAGTTCAATGGAATGGTATAGAAAATATCTTAGATACTCATCAGGTACTTCTTGCTCTCTGAACCCCTGTTTGAACTATATGAAAATTTATTTAAAATCAAATATTGACAGACTTCTATTTTGGCGCTCTATGTCTCAAATGCCAATATTGTGAAAATTAAGTTGCCCCCAAATTTATGTGTTTCACAGTATTTAACTATGAATTTCTAAAGGTAAAATCCAGAAACTGTCAAATGATGATGAATGGATACACTTTCAGATAAAGCAAATCTGGGCCCAGTTAGCATCGTTAGCTTAACAAAGTCATTAGTTGAGGATTTGTAAAGTCTGTCAGTACTAAAAAAACAATTGTGCTAATATTTTTTGCTGAAAATTTGTAAGAAGCTTTTGCACTGTAAAAGCTCCTCACATTTCTTCGCCAAAAATGGCAGTGCTTTTACATAAAAACGTTTGAAAATTTAACATTTCGTCATTAGTTTTCAATTTGAACAACCAGGCCCTGCTGTTTACATTACTTCTGTTCCACATAGAGGTCAACTCTTTAAGAAAAGATTGGCTTTTAGAAGATTAAACACCTTTTTGGAAAGATTTTGTTGTGAAGGAAAACAAATATGAAGTCACAAAAGTTCTTTTCCCTCTTAAAATGGCAAAAGAAACCACTGAGGTTTACCAGTATGCCTTAAAGCTTAATGGCATCATTAGCATATCAGTGGGAATATTTAAATATACATAAATCATGTGTCCAACAATATATTTATTTAGATTAATAGGTAAATTATCTTAACAATGGTTAATTGATCTTGGTTTTGTGACAGACAAGAAGAAAAGCTCTATCATATAAAAACTATTTTATCCAGACTATGATAATGAATGCTTACTTACTGTAAATGTTCAAGTTGTGGAAAAATGTCTGGGCAACCAGTGCAGATTCAAACAAAAAGGCAGTCTTGTCAGGCACTGTTTGCTTTTAGGAAAAATAATATCTGATTTTTTTTTCAATAGCAGGAATCTATTTGTTGCTTGAGAGATAAATGTCTTAAATTTTAGCACCATTACCATGTGTTTAAAATTAGGGAAGACAGACTTTCATATGATATATACATCACTAATATTGAAGCTTTATATGTTATTTTAAAGGACTCATACATGAAGCATAACTGATCATAGTCTGTACTGTTCCATTCAACAGTCAGCACATTCTTATTCTATCAAACTTGTCTTAAAGGCTACCTCTGGTAAGCAGAAAACCTGTCTTAAAAGGCCACAATCTCATACCCCAAAGTAGCACTTTTTGGTATAAATCAATCTGTATTAAGCAAGCACCTGCCTTAAGCAAGCAGTTTTTATACCCCGCCACACGTTAGTGGCGGGGTATTATGTTTTCCCGCTGGCTGTCCGTGTGTCTGTCCGTCCGTCGTACATACGTCTGTCTGTCCGTCCGTCCGTCCGTCCGTGAGCACTTCGTTTCCGTTCAATAACTTGAGTATTTATTAACGGATTTTCTTCAAACTTGGCATATGAATTGGTCTTGGGAATATCTCGATTGGGATTGTTAATGGGCAAATTTCAATATCTTGTGACAGAGTTATTGCCCTTGTCAGTGTCACAAAAGTGGTTTTTGGTCTGTTATTTCTTTACTCTTTGAAATATCAAAATGAAATTTCACAGGCAAATTTCAATATCTTGTGACAGAGTTATTGCCCTTGTCAGTGTCACAAAAGTGGTTTTTGGTCTGTTATTTCTTTGCTCTTTGAAATATCAAAATGAAATTTCACAGAAATGATTGAAATAATATATTTTTTCTGTTTTTAGCAGAATTTTGTCCACCAGGGTTATCTGCCCCTGCCCCGGGGCTATATACATGTATAAAATCATGAAAAATTCTGTATAAAATCGGGGTTAAAAGTGATTTTCCTGAAACTTGCTACAGCTTATCAAAGCAATGTAAGCTTTCTGCCATGATCAAAATTTGGTCCCCAGGGTTTATCTGCCCCTGGCACATGGCTATATACATGTATAAAATCATGAAAAAAATCCATATAATATCAGATTTTTGGTATGTCTTTATGAAACTTCACAGAAATAATATAAGTAACATTAGCTTTATTTTACATCCAGAATTTAGTCCAGCAGGATTATCTGCCCCTGCCACATGGCATATAAACATGTTTAAAATCATAAAATCAGAACTGAAAGGAAATTTTATAAAACATGTAACAAACGGTCAAAGCTATAATAGCTTCTAGTGATGGTTAAAATTTTATCAGAAGGAGGTTAATTATCTGCCCCAGTCCCGGAGCTATATACAAGTGTGAAATCATGAAAAAAAAAAGCTATGAAAAGTTTGCAGTGGCGGGGTATTACGCAGTCGTTTACGATGCTTTTATTGTTCTTCTTTTGGATGCTTGCTTAAAACAGGTTTGACTGTAAAACCACAGAGTGAAGAGTAAAACTACTGCCAGTGTTAACCGATGTGCAGGCTGATCTCAGTTCTGGCTGTTTGCATTGTGATAACAAACCTTTTCTCATACCTCAACATTTGTGTTCTTGTTTCAGCCTATCAGTCTTGGTCTGTTCCGTAATGATTACATGCTAGATGTGAAAGACAGTAACATGACCAGCCCAAACAACTCACCTAGACCTGCTCTGAAACAGATTGAGTTCAACACAATAGCTTCAAGCTTTGGTGGTCTTGTGTCTGGAATGTGGCAGGTTCACAGGTTAGTTGACTTTGCTTGAGGTAAGTAGATATAGGAATCATTACTCTGATTTATAAGGGTTTGCCCACCTTCTCATAGGGGGCTACTCTTAAAAGAATTTGCTTCCTCCCTTTTGGGAGCAAATACCTTCCTTTAAGAGTAAGATAAAGCGTATAGGTTTCCTATACCCTAGTGGCCATAGGGGCAATGGGGATTAGAAGCCCACTGTGTCTTGGGCACAGCATATGAAAGGCGGAGCCCATCCCTCTCCTTTTGCTGCCTTTTCCTTTGCTGATTTGAAAAAGGTTACCATTATCTGCTGAATTGACAGAGAGAGTTTGCCAGTTACAAGTTGACCCAAGCCAGGATTCAAACTCACCACTTTCTGCGCCATTACTGAGCATTTCTTACCACTCAGCACCTCTCTAGAGAGCATTCTTATTGTTAAAGCTTCTTCCAGAATAAAATATATATAATTTGGTTAGCTTTACTGAATTTACAGCTAGATAAAGTTCTAAAAAAATATGAAAGATCACAATGCAGCAGTGTCTCAAACTAAAAGAAATATCTTTTCAGTATGCAAGTCATTCCAAAATGTTAAAGGTAGCTTTGTGTCTATAGGGGTGCTCTCTGAATCTTTGGCACAGCATATGAAAAGCTGGAACCAATCCTTTCCTTTTGCTGCCTTATAACTTTCCCAGATTTGAACCAGGTACCCATTCATTTCTGGATCAGCAGTCATGGAATTGGGTGTATTTAAACCTGGGACTCTCTGCAGCAAAGCCTAGAGCTCTATAGACTAAGCACTGAACCGAGGCACCTGTCTTCTACTGTAAATATTGGGACAACTGACCGGGCCGCGTAGCGCAATCGGTAGGGCAACTGACTCATAAGTCAGAGGTCCTGGGTTCGATACCCGGTCTGGCCACATACTTTCGTTTCTCCTTCCGCTGATTCAAGAAGGGCAGTTGTCAGTTACTGGCGAAAGTATGTGCACTTAGTACTGGTTAACCGCTTAGGAGGTCTAAGCCTGCCCAGGAATAGTGTGGTTAGGTTAACTGACCGTCCCGACATGACCATAGTTGTTTACCATGGACGTTAAGCATCAAATCAATCAATCAATCAATGTGACAACTGAAGAGTTGATTTGAGTTAGAAGATTCCATTATGAAAAATCTGTAGGCTGGTCTGGATATTTAGTGCTTACTAGTTTGTGAATCTTTCCATCTGATTGCTCATTTGTTTACTTTACAGGTACACAATGACTCTGGCAGGGGTGCAGTTTGAAGATGAACAGGTTTGTATAGTGCATCATACAGAAATTTTATTTCAATACTAATGGCTTCATTGCAACATCATAAATAACAGCAAGAATATAACAATCCATCATGAGTGTCCATGTAGGATAGGGAAATCTCACCTGAGGGGTCGGAATTTCAACCAGGGACGAGGCTTGCTGAGTCCCTGGTTGAAATTCCGACCCCGAGGGTGAGATTTACTTATCCTACATGGACTGGCTCATGATGGATTATTTTTATCCCACTGTTAGCGGATTTTAAACCTCAAGTCGGATTAGGCTTCAGAACAGGAAAATTCTAACTTTTTAACCAATGATCTGAAGTTAATTTTGAGCAGCCCAGTGTGTTTATTGGGTCCTAAAATGGGTGTAAACACAGTTTGCACCTCACAATTATACGGAAAACACGATATGTGGACTATTTTATCTTCCAGAGTGCAAAAACAAAATGCAACTTTGCCTGTCACATCACGTGCTTCAAGTTTGCTAGCGACATTTTTAACCGGTTTTAGTGACATCATTAAAATTGAGTGACGTCACAAACCCATGAGCTGCTATCAAATGTCATCGGACATACTTGCTTGTCCATTTTGTGCATTTAAAATTAAAATATTAGTCAAAAAATGAAAAAGTCTGGTTACTAGTATAAGAAAGATGTTGCCAGGTATAAGATTATAACAATCCATCATGAGTGTCCATGTAGGATAGGGAATTCTCACCCGAGGGGTTGGAATTTCAACCAGGGACGAGGTTTGCCGAGTCCCTGGTTGAAATTCCGACCCCGAGGGTGAGATTTACCTATCCTACATGGACTGGCTCATGATGGATTATTTTTATCCCACTGTTAGCAGATTTTAAACCTCAAGTCAGATTAGGCTTCAGAACAGGAAAATTCTAACTTTTTAACCAATGATCTGAAGTAAATTTTGAGCAGCCCAGTGTGTTTATTGGGTCCTAAAATGGGTGTAAACACAGTTTGCACCTCAAAATTATACGGAAAACACGATATGTGGACTATTTTATCTTCTAGAGAGCGAAAACAAATTGCAACTTAGCCTCTCACGTCACGCGCGTCAAGTTACATACATGTGATGTCTCCCGGATCATCCAGGAGTCTCCCGGAAATGAAGTCCATCTCCCGCGCTCCCGGAAAGCCTTCAGAATCTCCCGGATGCTGAGTTTTCCCTTCATAATTTTTTTCTGATACCCCTTTTCCAATGCCATGCCCTTTTTCCCTGCCAGTAAGGAGATATCCACATGTGTATTGACCTGTATTCACAGCATCAAATATTGTTTTGACTGTGCAATAAACAAACCGTCATGTCTGTTGACATTAATCCCATTCATCAGGTCACTAATAAACTCACTGACCCGTGTAAGAATTACCGACGAAATGTGTTTAATAAGATATGTCACGTGAAAAGAAGCCGATAGCCCTGTTTCACAACTACACAAAATAAACATGCGCAATACAGTCGGAGAGTTGTTTTCACGGCTTAGATTCCCTTAGACGCATAGGCAACAAATGCAAAACTCTGTTTAGGCTGCACAGAGGTGCAGGCTGATCGGTGTCTTCACTTGTCACTCATTTCGTCTGGTACTTTTTCTCCCGAATGGCAAATGACATCTGAATTTATTATATATGGCCGATAACTTTGATCGTTAATGGTGTAAAAGTTATGCATGAAAGTTTTGATATTTATGTCTTGTGCATGGGTATAGTTTGTGTCAAAAACAGAATTTGAACATTGTTATATACATTTTTATCAGTTTTTACAGCTCTGAGTACCTTTAAATAAAACTTATTTGTTTATGAAAGAACATAAGTAGATAAAACTAAAATAGAAATTTCAAGGGAGGCAAATCTGTATGACATCTCAAGTATACCCTTTTTGCAAAAGCCAGACAGATACCAAAATAACAGTAATATAATGATAAATGAATAATTATAATAATTAAAGAAAGGAGGTGTGTTTTTTTTGTGGGGGGAGAGGGTGGGAGGGGGGAGGGGCTAGGGGAGTAACTCAAAAGTAAACTAAACAAACTGTACTATAGTTCATGTTCTGTTTTAAAATAAGAAAAAAATACAGTAAAGTGTGTGAAACGACGCATCAAAGTTGCCGTCAAAAAGTCTCCCTGATGGAGAACTCAATCTCCCTGAAATGAAATCCAAATCTCCCACATGGTCATCGGGAGTTCATCACATGTATGAAGTTAGCTAGCGACGTTTTTAATCGGTTTTAGTGACGTCATTAAAATTGAGTGACGTCACAAACCCATGATCTGCTGTCAAACGTCATCCGACATGCGTGGGTGTCCATTTTGTTCATTTAAAATTAAAATATTAGTCAAAAATGCTGGAAACGGAGGCTTTATCAATCAAGAATTGAAATACAAAAAGGCTAGTGGCTTCATTTAAGGCATTTCTGTAAGAATATAAATAGTTTCAGATAAAATATAATGATTTTTTCAGTAAAAATGATAGAAAGTATAATATAGACTTCCTGAAATTTACAATGTTTAAGTAACAAGGACTTACTAGCAAAGTTTACATGAGTTTCGTTAGGGTAAATTTTCAGTGGGATCTGCTGCTGTTTAATATTATATTAGAGCTGAATTAGTATTTCAAGGCTAGTGTGTTATACATGTTTTTCGTAAACTTTTTATCTTCAAGTGCAAGTAAACTTAAGATATTAAGCTTCCTGTACTGTGTAATGTTTTGTAGATTCCAATGACCTGTCCAGCTGCAGGGCTAGCCAGAGGCTTGTTAAGAGCATGGGAAATTTATAATCAGGCAAGGTATGATTTTGCAAATTTCTTTCCAAAGTCTGAATTATTTCATATGGAAGTCAGAGTTCTAGATCACAAAACCTTTGGTAGCTGTATTATGTTATTATTTATCCAATACACATATGTCCTTTGAGTGGGCAATTTTTTTCCAATCAAGTAGCCAATCATTTAGAGAGGGCTCGGTCAATCAGGGAAGCAAACAGGAAGCCACAAAAGTTGTTTACCTATGTGAAACTGGCGGAAAATGATGGAGGTGTATGCATTCACCTTAATGTAATGTTTCTATTTCATAGGGCTGTTGTTGTGTTTGTGGTCAATGAACCAGAAAGGAACAAAATGGACCAAAAATGGCTGGAAAAGGAACTGTTTGAGATCAACAGGAATGTTCGAGTAATCTACGTGACATTACTGTATGCTGCAGAACACGGGACACTCAAAGAGGATAAAACATATTGGATGTAAGTTTGCCTGTGAACTAGGACATGTTTATTATCATATTTATTCTTAATGTTTGGACAGAAATACCAGCTCAAGCATTGCTTACCCAGATGAGTCACAAATAAAAGTTGTGCATAAGTATAAATACTGGGACACTTCATGAACTCCTGTAATTAACCTAAAATTTGAACAAATGATTTTACTATCAGATGATGTGTCTAAATATAGCTAGTAGTATGGCAAACAGTGCAGACCCTGCTCAGACTTCTCAGCTACTGTTTGGAGCAGTCTGGTGTGTGTGTACATTGTTATCTTAGGCACGCCAGTTCCAATATTAAGATTGTTCTGGTAGCATGCTTTTTCTTGTAAGCATATGTCGAAGGATTTCAGTTGAGTTGCATCAGCAATAGTAATAATGAGATCCTTTGAAAGCTGCCAGAACTCAGTCCACCTCGTAAATATTGAAGAATTAACCCTTAAAGCGCCAAACATTAAAATTGTTGAATTTGCAAACAGTGTAGATCCAGATGAGGTGGCTCATAATGAGCCACCTCATCTGAATCAACACTGTTTGCCCTCTATTGTTCAAATTCTCAATATGATATCGCTTGGACGAGACATTTTTTGAAATTCTGCAGACGTAAATTTTGTTGTCTGCTTTTTGGCACATTAAGGGTTAAGATGCATTGGTATACCTCCATTTGCTTTTGGTATTTTTGCAAAGGGAAACAACTTTTGTGACTTACTCTTTGCTTCCATGGACGGTAAATCGTAAGGGGTCTTCTCTCAAGAGAAGCAATTTTTTTTCTTTCAGAGTTGACCCCCATCCAGAAAAGAGACAAAGATGAAAAATAAAAATGACAGAGTTGCTTCCCCTGAACATGTACCCATTCACTTTAAAGACTGTCAGAATACAATCCATCACCAGGCATACGATCATATGTCTTATGTGTCTAAATGTTGTTAAAAGTTAAGTGATATTTTCTTCTTCAGAGATGATAAAGAGGTTGCTGTGATATATTTTAGAGCTGGATACATTCCTGATCAGTATCCTACAAATAAGGTACGAAACAAAAATGGGGCAGAAAAAGATATTTAGAGAGGTTTTAACCATTTGTTGCTGAAGGCAAATAGAAGATTTTGCAAACAATGTAGACCCAGATCAGCTGGTCATGGTCTCCACTTTTTGACATCAAGTTTCTTTCTTTTAATAAACATCTTAATGAATGAACTGCATAGTCAGCCGTTGTTGATTATTTCATGGATAAGGTATTTGAATTATGAAGTGCAGACTCAGGATTGCAAAATTTCAGTTTATGAATGCATTGTGACGAAAAGTCATTGGATGCACTATATAAAAAAAAGAGGATCCTTATTCCATATGCCGGCAATGAAAGCCCAAATCAGCCTGCACTTTTACACAGACTTTTCTGGGTCTTCAATACCAGCTTACAGAATCACTTGGTAAGGGAGACTATATTGATTAACTGAGAAGATTCTGAACCTCCACTGTTTACATATGCCATACAATCCCTGCTCTTAAAGTGGACATTATTTTAATGATATAGTCTTGGTGTGTTATATTGTTAGGTATAGTGAATATTTTCCTTGAGAAAGAGTGGGCAAGGAATGAGTGTTTGTCAGCAGTTTTACAAAACATTTCCCAATTGTTGCATGTAGGAGTTTGTTACAGAAATGGACTCAATTGGTCAAAGCCTGGTGAGCGTAACAAAGTCATAAGTCAAGGATTTGTTAAGTCTTGTTGTAAACATAAAATCAAGTGTACTCATATTTTTTTGCTGAATAAAAGAGGGGGGCTTTTGCAGTGCAAAATTTATTGTATTTTTCAGGAATCAGGAGCACGTCTGGACATGGAGAAATCAAAGGCTATCAAATGTCCCTCTGTACACTACCAGCTTGCTGGCTGTAAGAAAATACAGCAGGAGTTATCTTCTCCTGGGTCTTTAGAGAGATTTATTAATGATAAATCAGTGAGGGAGAGGATACGGTTAACCTTTGCAGGCCAGTACACTTTGGATAGGGTAGGGTTCATTTTAGAAATAAAGTTCATTTTTCTGATGTTCATCGAAGTATGAATGACAGTTGAGCAATAGCAAAGTTTACATTAATCTACATCGGCAAAATGAAATTCATTACTTATATTCACATAAGTTTTCTCTCATAAATTGGCAAAATATTTGAACAGAAGCCTTATGCCACCATTATCATCACAGCACTGTCAGCCTTTAATCAAGTCACAGATAAGAAACGGGGAAGTATAGAACATGCAAAAATGAATCGATTTACAGTATTCTCGGCTAGATTATTTTTTTTACAAATGTACAAGCATCATTTACTCAGAATGGATAGTGTACACCTGGTTGACTGATGTCTCAGCAAAACAAAAAAAAAATGACGGTTAAAAGGGTATCATATTTGGAAACCTCAGATTCACACTAATACATATATTTTGTAAAACTGAAATTGATCAAATGTTTATTTCGCTTGATTCTGTTAAAACATTTACTCTGGTTGTCAGAAACACACCCAGTCAGAAGAAAATTTTTTTGAGACTGAAAGGTATCTAGAGAGTACACTCAAACATCTAGCTTACTAAGCGATGCTAACATCAATGCACTTGATCTCAATTTCAGGATTCGTTTCGTTTTCAAAGAGTATAACATTATGACAGTGATGCAGATATTGAAAATTAATGCATGAGTTTTGTTTGGCTTTCAATGTAGATTGTCAAAAAATCAATTTTCCAGCAAAATAACTGGTGTACAACTGCCCAAGTGCTCAGCGTGCGAAACATTTAAATGTAGCATGCATAAAATTTTACAAGTTCACTCGAGTGGAAAATCAGTGTATTTGATACAAATATTTAACAGCAATAACTTGACATTCATCATGTATGGGAACTCTCAAAACTTGTGAAATGAAAGAAAAATGAAAGCCATCAGGTTTTTTTTGTTTTTTTTTTGCTAAGAATAGTTCAAATTTTTGCTTACTATAGTTGATTTCCTGCGAGTTGATCAAACTTAAATGATGTAATTTTAAGCTGTAGTTGTGGCTGTTACAGGGCCCTGAAGGAGATTCTGCTATTGCTATGGCAATAAAGTCACCACACAAGTTTGTGTCCAAACCACAGAGGGAGGGTGGAGGTAAGCCTGGGTTTGCTGTGTAAGAGTTCAGAACAGTCAACTCTTGATATCTCGAAGTCAAATTTCAGCCCAAACTACTGATATCTCAAAGGAAATTTTCTGGTACCAGAAAATTTACTTTGAGATATCAGTAGTTTGAGATAACAGAAGTTGAAATGTAAATAAAAATAGGAAATATATTCTTTGATATAAGAAGATATTTTGAGATATCAATGTTCGAGATATCGGGAGTTGACTGTATTTCTTATAGTATGAAGCTGAAGGTATCTGATAGTGAAAATGGCTTCAAAACAAAACCAGAAACACAATAAAACACATCTGGCCCCATGGTTATGAAAAAAATTTCATACACAACTCAGCTGAGCATGAAATTTCATCTGGTAATAGATGGCAAATTACTGATAAGAACAGTTGTTTTCTTGCTCAGTTTAGCTGAGTTTGAAATTTTCTCTGCTTATGAATATGAAAATGCCAACATTAGTTGGCATTTTCATATTTATCAGCAGAGAAAATTTCATGCTCAGCTGAGTTGAGCACGAAAAATGTTTTATAACCTCAAGGCCAGGGTTTAATGTGTATGAGTTCAATATTTCTTATAGTATGAAGCTGAAGGTATCTGATTGTGAAATTTGCTTCAAATCAAAAACAGAAACACAATAAAACATATCAGATTTTGAAAGTTAAAAAACAAATTTCAGTAGAAACTGACCATATTTTGCCTACAGTGAAAACAGAAATGACAGCTACAAGCAAGGTGGGGTGCTTAAAATTGATATTAAGATTTCAAAGTTTAAATAGTGAGGTCTTTTTGTTTTTGACAAGTATGTTGTGAAGTGTTTGAGGCACGCAAAAATGTGAAGTTAAGCTATTTTTGATTATGTAAAAGATGTTGAATTATGATTGTATAAAGCTTGGAGATGGTTGATTTTTTGTGACCATAGGAAAAACTAGGCAATTTCTGAGTTTAGAATCATTAACTCTCAGCATTTCTGAAACAGTTGGCTTGTCTGAAACTCAGCTTTTGATTTGGACACCCCATGGAATGGCAGAAGCAAGACTCCAGTGTCAGCATTGGTGGCATAAACTTTTGTCAAGTTTTCTGGATTAACTCTGTTTTGTGACAATACCCTGGCAGGCTAAACACCACTGTCCTTGGGGGACAATTTTAACAAAGTTTGCTTGCCTGCATATGAATCCCTTCTCCAACAGTGGGTATTGTTAAAGGAAAGAATTTGCTTGCTCATAGAATAGGCCCTTTGGAGAAGGGAACAAATATTCCAAGTCAGTTATCTTCTATAGAGGTGTATTTAGGGGAAGCAACTCTGCCATTTTCAGTTTTGCAGCCCTTCTAAATGAGAAATTGCTCCTAGAAGAGCCAATTCTTTCGTTTACCACTTGACCCCATTTTGGAAGGGTGCATCATCCAGGGAAGCTAACAGGAAGTCTCAAAAGTAGTTTTCCTTGGTAAAGATTTGCAGAAAATCATGGCCATGTATCAATATATTGTATTATTTTGGCTATAAAATGGGTTTTTTCTGTAATGACCCTAAATATCTTAACCAGTCTTTAATATGAAATTCTGCTACAAGATTAGTTTTTCCCTGCCAGAACAATCTTAACCTTTAAAGGGCCAAAAATTAAAACTGTTGAATTGGCAAACAGTGTAGATCCAGATGAGGTGGCTCAAAATGAGCCACCTCATCTGAATCTACACTGTTTGCCCTCTAGTGTTCGAATTCTCAATATGATATCGCTTGGATGAAACATTTTTTGAAATTCTGCAGACGTAAATTTTGTTGTTTGCTTTTTGGCGCATTAAGGGTTAAAAGGCTTGATCAGTCTTATAAGATGGTTCTAGATTTTTGGGACTATTTGGCAGGGAAAAGCATCTGTTTTATGACCAAAGAAATATGGTAGATTAAAAACTTACAAAGAAATATGGTAGATTAAAAACTTACAAAGAAATATGGTAGATTAAAAACTTACAAATGAAACATTACTACAGTAACAGTTTTAAAATTTCATTTTGCAGGAAATAATCTTTATGGAGAAGATGTAAAACACCATCTAGAGAAAATAAAAGACTCTGATGATAGAAGTGCTTATATATTAATGGAGAGAATATTTCCCTGGCCCCAGAGGAATCACCTCTTGAAAGTTGGAGAAGACCCTAAACTACGAGATGTTATAAGTGAATTAGGCATTTTTGGGGTTTATATAGGGTAAGTCAGAGTATTAGATATGGAGAGTGTAGGAGGAGGACTTTGGGGAAATTTCTTGTTTTTGTCTCTCCTGCTACTTGCAGAAGTAAGACATAGGTATTACTTTTCTATTGGTGGCCTGAACTTTTGTCAAGTTTTCATGTTTAGCTCTATTTTGTGACAATGCCAAGACAGGCCTTCCGTCAGTGTCACTGAGGCAATTCTGAGACAGCTTTGATTGGGGACAAGCAAATTTTCATGGTGAAGCTTCTGAGGTGCCACAAAATGTTTTTAAGGCAAACAAGAAAAAAAACATACAAGAATGATCATCAGTTGCTCCCCTTGAGGTTTATGAGTACACTACCCTGTTCCCCCTCTTTTTCTTTCAAAGGGAGACAAAGTTTTTTACTTCCTGTTTTCTTTGCTGGAATACTAAACCCTTTGAAAAGGGGTCTAAAAGGAAAGAATTTGAACCGAAGCGCAAATTTTCGTTTGAGAGTTTACCCCTAATAAGAAGGGAAACTTCATATTATGTGGCCTCCAGAGGAAGGGGGAATGAAGTTGTTCAAACGGTCCGGGTCACATGATAAACATGGCCGCCATGCGCATATGTTAAAAACCTTTTAAAATCTTCTTCTCCAGAACCAATAGGCCGATGGACTTGACACTTGGTATGTAGCATTGGGTTACGAAAATGGCAGTATTGCTTCCCCTGAAAGTGTTATGGAACTATGTGTTTTTAATGAGGCAACAGCATTTTTTAACTCAGCTAATGAGGGGTCTCAGATGTTTTCAGGGGAAATGAAATTAATCCAAGAATTATCACCAGGTTCTCCTCAGTCATATTTATAGTAAAATAGTCCTTGGCCCAGTTGTTCAAAGCATCATTAGCATAACAAAGTTCTTATCAAGGATTCGTTAAGCCTTCTAGGACATATGAAATCAAGTTTGCTAATGCCTTTTGCCAAAAAAATGTGAGAATCTTTTGCATTGCAGAAGTTCTCCACATTTTATGGCCAAAAATGGCAGTTTTTGTATACAATGCATTCTAAATAAAATGTTCCATTAGCCAAGTTGTTAGTTTCGAACAGTTGGGCCCTAGTATGTTCCAGGATATGGCAATTTTGTCAAAAGTTGCATCTTATTCAGCTCTTCTTAAATCATAATAATGTATAAGGTCAATGGATGTTTAGCTTTAAAAGGTAAAGATTTCCCATAGCCTTGTGGTCATAGGGGTAGTGGGGGTTAGAGGCCCACTGTATCTTGGGCACAGCAGATGAAAGGTGGAGCCCACCCCTCTCCTTTTGCTGCCTTATACTTCCCCAATTCAAAAAAGGTACCTATTTACTGCTGGGTTGACAGAGAGTTTTCCAGTCTCCAGTTGACCCAACCTTTGCTTGGAACACACAACCTTCTGCACCATAACCGAGTTTCTTGCACACCAGATAGAAAATGCCATTCTTTTTACCTGGGATAGAAAATCTTATCTTACCCTGGTGTTCTTACTCCGGACCGGAAAAAAATCATGAGCATTCAATGCATTGGTTGTATTGGAGGTCACGTATCTGCGTCGTCAAGTGACGTTGGCATTTTAGATGACGTCACGAAGATGGCAAAAATGACGTCAGTCTATGCATGCCAGTCATTGACGTAAACAACCGAAAAATCTGTCACTCGCAATCACTGTTCGGCATCACTCCGCAAGCCTCGTGATGCTGAACAGTGACCCTCGTGACAGATTTTTCTATCCACACCTCACACCCATGATAGATACTTATATGCGCTAACCACTTGACCACGATGCCGCTCTCTGTTTAGCTTTAAAACTTCTTTAATGTGTTCATTATATTTGATAATTATTTTCAGATCAAAAGACAAAGAATTTTTAAATGAAGAAACAGGGCATGTGTTGCGGACCAAAGATAAGCAGGACAATGAAGGTGGAATCGTTGCAGGGTTTGCTACAATAGACACTCCATTTCTAGTCAAGTGATAAATATTTGAGTCATACACATGTAGTTATATGGTATTATCAGCTTTAACAGAATAGTTTACTTCCTAAGTTATTATAACATAGTTGTCTAAAGGTCCTTTGATCTCACAGACTGTGGTCTAAGGCTTGTTTCATGTATGATTATATAGATATTATTTGCACTTGTTTTTTGGCTTTTTATTTTTCATAGTAAGCCGTTATTTAGTCTGCTCAGATAGTCTATTTATTCAATATGAGTACTAAAAAGGTTCAGTGTAGTCTTTTCAGACTTCGTATATTTTCAAGAAATTTTATGTGGATTCCACACAGTGTTTTTCCATCTCTAGAATGACCCCAGATATCTAAATCAGTCTTATGAAATTCAGCTATGAGATGCCGGGCTGCATAGCGCAGTTGGTAAGCCATCTGACTTATAAGCCAGAGGTCCTGGGTTTGATACCTGGTCTGGCCACTTGCTTTCATTTCTCCTTCCGCTGATTCAAGAAGGGCAGTTGTCAGTTACTGGTGAAAGTAAGTGCACTTAGTACTGGTTAACTGCTTAGGAGGTCTAAGCCTGCCCACGAATAGTGTGGTTAGGTTAACTGACCGTCCCGACATGTCCTTTACCGTGGACGTTAAACAATAACACAACAGTTATGAGACGGGTTTATCTCTTCTAAAACAGTTCCAGAACTCTAGATCCATCATGTAAGATGGATCTACACTAAGTGTTTTGGGATTGTGTTATGGATCTAGGTATTTAGGATTGTTTTGGAAGGGAAAATCCCCATCTTTTAATGAATGAATGAATGTTTAAGTTATTTATAGACGCTCAACCCTGATAAGGGCATACAGTATCTAACTTTAACGGAAGAAATACGGTCGTGCAAGGTATTTTTGCATGTTTGCACTAAGCAGTAAGCCTGTTTTCAGCAAACAAACCCAGCTTTTAATATGTTGAAGCAATCTATATGTCAAGTTATCAAGATTCATTTAGTTTAATATTTTATTCAAGATATTATGATTACTAGTTTATTCCATTTGGTCTTCTCAGACAGTATATATTTTCTTGAGATTCTGTGTGCAAAATAATTCTATTTGGTCTGCTCAGACAGTCTGTATATTGAGGATATTATGATTACTAGCATATTCCATTTAGTCTTTTCAGAAGTTCTTTATTTTTGCGAGATTATGTGTGCAAAAAGATTCCATTTAGTCTGCATATGAGCCTCAACATGACAAAACCAACAAAGTCCCCCGCAGCAAAGACTCAGATCAGCCTAGGCATCCCTCAGTCTGATCAGTGTTTGCTGTCAGCATGGAGCTAACTTAGAGCCTAAGCTACCCTTTAAGTGCAAAGCAAAAAGTCTGATCAAACAGGGTGGAGGCCCAGGCTGATCTGAGTCTTTAATGGGGGCACATGCCACTTTGTTGGTTTTGTTGTGTTGTGGCTTATATTCCAGGTATTATGCATGTATTTACACAAGTTAGTGTCTTGACTGTTGTTCGTATACAAGTCCCCATTTAGTCTGCTCTGGCAGATGGATGGATGGATGACTTGCAATTTTATGTCCTTTTCAACAGTATTTTAGTCATATCAGGACAATGGGAAAGTGCTTATGAAAGGCTGTGTTCAATAGAACCTTATGATTGAAAAGAATTCTGCCCCTGGGAATCATCTTCGGGCTGCTAGATCAGTAGGCAAGCACTTAACCCACTGAGCTACCAGGGCTTGCTTGCTCAGACAGAGCTTACATTTTTAACCCTGTTGCACTCAGAACAGCCAAAACTCCATAGAGTTTTGGCTGTTCTGAGTGCAATAGGGTTAAGGGTATACATGCATGTGAAAGCAATAAGCATTTAGTCAGCTCACAAGGCTTTGTTGATCTGAAATTTAACTACCTTGCTGTGCAACTAATTATTGATTATCTACAGCATATTGTTTATGTGTTGCAATGCGATACTCTTAACACTTTGAGGCATTTCATTCCACAAGATGTTCATTTTTGTGCTTGTATGTTTTTTGTTTAGATGCTGAAATTTAACCTGCTATGTGGTCACCTCTTTTATATAGTCACCTTTTATAAGTACATCTAGCTATTACAGTGCAAGTGAATCAGTATTTAGGACACCTGCCATTAGCAGTTGCTTCCTGTGATTCTCTTTGATGACACCTAAAGGTGACTGATACACATCAAAGGGAGGTAACTCTGACATGAAAATAAATGTCATTCTTCTTCAAGGGGCAGGGGGGGGGGGGGGGGGGGGGGGGCAACTGTTAAAGGAAAGAATTTGCTGTCAGAGCAAATTCTTTCTTTTAACAGGTTTCCCCTTTGGGAAGAAATATACTTTCATAGCAAATACCATCCTGGTAAACTTGTCTCCCTTGTATAATTGGCTGCCAAAACATGGATGGATGGATGGATGAGTTGCAACTTTTCAGTCATATCAGAATGATGGTAGGTTGATAATGAAAGGCTGTGTGTAATGGAACCCTGTCAACAGCTTAAAAGCTTTCCGCCTCCAGCCGGAACCAAAGCTGGATTGCTAGCGTAGCAGCGACTCATTGTATTTAGGTTTTTCAGGACCCATGGAATGACGATGCAAACATGGAATAAATCAGATTGCACAGATGCACAGGCTGATCTGAGTCTTCACCGTTTGCTTATGATTATAAGGCAATATGGATTATTTGGTATCATATGAGAATGGATCTTATGCGATGTGCAAGCTGTAAATACGTGCACACAAATCAGTCTGCACAGCCACACAGTCTAATCATTCTTCACTTTTCATTTTCTAGATTCCTCACAGC
Source organism: Ctena decussata (assembly GCA_963989385.1). NCBI lineage: Eukaryota > Metazoa > Mollusca > Bivalvia > Lucinida > Lucinidae > Ctena > Ctena decussata. The sequence goes on from OZ022503.1 coordinate 61,357,592, forward strand.
TTGTTCTTTTTATGAAAAGGGAATATTCTGAAATAAACTGCACAGATGTGCAGTCTGATGCCAGTCATGTCTTTTATGTATCTTAACTCATTGCATTCTGGGTATTTTTTTTGTCTGCTGAAATTGTTGTCTGCATCAAAAATCAAGAATATTTTGACAATATTGGTCTAACCAACTCTTGTAGAAATCATGTCTAGGCAGCAAAGAGTTTGGATCTCAGATCAGGCCCCACGTTTGCCCAGATACCCCTAAAGGGGTATCCCGAATGGAATGGGTTAAATGTTTTTAATTGGGCTGCAACACAGCAAAATTAACAAAGTGGCATATGTGCTATGCGAAGACTCAGACCAACCTGGGCATTGGCCCAGTCTTATCAGTCTTAGCAGTGGGCTTAGCTAAGGGTCTTAGCTACTGTCATGCAGCCAGCAAAGACTAAACAGACTGGGCTGAAGCCCATGGTGATCTGAGTTTTTGAGTGGCTTACTTGCTCCTTTGTTGTTTTTTGTCATGTTGCGGCTCAAATGTGAATAGCTCAAAACAAATTAATTGCATCCTTACAATATTTTTTAACATGTTATTCTTTTATAAAAAAAATAAAAATAAATCTATCAAGACTTTGCTTGTATTATATTATAATAGCCATAATCCTGTCCTTCCATGAGCACCCACTATGTTTGACTTTTCGACCATTGCAGTTAACTTTTCACATGGCTGTTCATTTATCCTTTCAAACCTGAAACCTGATGGTGAAACCCAGAAAGACTACTCCCTTGGCATTTATTAGGAAATCATAACCCTGAAATGATCTGCACATCAGGCTCTTTACAAGTTCCATAAAATTCTAAGAAAATTAGTTATACCAAAGAAAAGCAAATGCAGTTTTGAAATTAACAAGGGCAGATAAGGCAGAAAGTATGGTGATGAAAGTTCCTGTTCATGTATGAGATATAGCAGCTTTACCTATCCAACATTCGTGAAACTTCATTACAATCAGTGACAGACTGATGCCATATTTATTCGGCTATAAAACAAGTTTCCCCTTTCTAGAAGGAACCCAAATATCTAAACCAATCTTTTGAAATTCTGCTATAAGATGGGTTTTCCTGTCCAAAGCAATCCCACAAATCTAGATCCATCTTACAAGATGGATCTAGATTTTTGGGATTGTTTTGGAAGGGGAAAATCCTCCATCTTCTAAACTAAGGAATATGAGCCGCGACACGAGAAAACAATAAAGTGGTTATGCGCCCAGGGCACTCAGATCAGCTTGGGCATCCACCCAGCCTGATCAGAATCTTTGCTAAGCGCGTAAAGGGTAGCTTAGGGACTTAGGGCTTAGGGACTAAGCTACCTCCATGCGGACAGCGAAGACTCTAATCAGACTGGGCAGATGCCCAGGAGAGATGTCTTAATACAAGCTGAAATACTGTCTCAAACCAATCAGCTACAGAAAAGCGTTAGTTACAATTTTGTGCTTTTATTTAAATTCAAAATCTTACATGTCATTCAAACTTAAATGCAAAATTAGTTCAATATCACATGGTGTTAAAGCTTATAAATTCTTAACCAAAAATATACCCAACAAGATACCATATTCACCCTAAATATTTGGACAATGCAACACTGATTATGGGCCCTAAAAATTGTACAATCTGATTTTACCGGCAAGCAATACGTAGACTTTCAGGGGAAGCTACTCTTCTACTTTCATTTTTACTTCCATGTGTTGGTCAACTCCTAAAGGAAAGAATTAGCTCCCCCAGAAGCAAATTCTTTCAAGAGTAAACCATACTTCGGGGTTTTTTTTCACCAAGAAAGCAACCAAGACTATCACAAAAGTTGTTCCCCTTTGTAAAAAATGGCAGTGTACCCATACAATTTAAGGAATGGCAAACAGTAAAGACCCAGATCAGACTATTCCTATGAAAGCATGCTGATCTGGGTTTCTTCTGTTTCCTCGACTGTAACTGTCCCAAGACTTAGAATCATTATTTTACATGAAAATCTGCCTTGTCATATACAACCAGAAAGAGCTCCATTGAGCCTGAAATTGCAGCCTGATCAGATCTTCACTTCCACTGTCTGCTGCATACTTTCTATAGTCTGACCTTCAGATTGTGTCTGAAATAAACAGTGGCAAATTAGCCACCAGAAATTCTCTTCTGCTACATACTTTTTTGTAGAGATTTTGTAGAGATTTTCTGGTCTTAAATACGATACAGGCTACCTTCTGGCAATATTTCCAAGACAGTCTACCCCAAAACATTGCAAGGTCAATCTCTACCTGGTCCTGTATTTCAGCTGCCCTTGTTATGCCAGCAAAGTCCCTCCCTGTTCACTCTTTAACCGTATTGCACTCTGAATAGCCAATGGCTGTTCTGAGTGCAGTAAAGTTAATACTGTCTTACTATCTCTTCTGTCTGCTTCTTTTTCTTTTTCCCCTCCATTGTGCTTAAAAGGACTGCCTTTGCCAAACCAGAGGACCTTGAGATGTGCCAGAAGGATCATTATATCTATTTCTTGACCAAGGTCAGGAGCTTATTGTGCTTTCAAGGTCAGGAGCTAAATGTGCTTTCCAATTACTACAAACATCCTTAATTAAGTTACATGGTCTTAGTTTGAGATGTTGAGTAACCTTCAGCAGCAAAAATACCAAGCTGAAATCTAGAAAGTTCAAAACAGTTTCTAACTTGTTTACAATTATGCCCCCCCACCCCCCCCCCCCCCCCCCCCCCCCAAAGGTGAGGGGGGACATATTGTTTTCAGTGCTGATCCCGGGCGTCGGCGTCCCTGTGACAGATTTCTTGTATGCGCAATATCTCTTGAACCAATTAATGGAATTTCGCCAAACTTGCATGGATACATCATTGGGGCAAGTTTAAGAGCTGATTAGATTTTGGTGACCTTGACCTCATTTTCAAGGTCACTGGAGGACTTAGATGACAATTTCTTGTACCCCCTATATCTCTTTAACCAATGGATGGAATTTCACCAAACTGGCATGGATACATCATTGGTACAAGTTTAAGAGGTGTTTAGGTTTTAGTGACCTTGACCTCATTTTCAAGGTCACTGGAGGACTTAGATGACAATTTTTTCTTATCCAGCGATATCGATATCACTTGAACCAATGGATGCAATTTCACCAAACTTGCATGGATACATTATTGGGACAAGTTTAATAGCTGATTAGGTTTTGGTGATCTTGACCTCATTTTCAAGGTCACTGGAGGTCTTACATGACAATATCTTGTCCCCACTATATCTCCTGAACCAATGAATGGAATTTGTCCAAACTTGCATGGATACATTATTGGGACAAATTTAAGAGCTGATCAGATGTTGGTGACCTTGTCCTCTTTTTCAAGGTCACTGGAGGACTTAGATGACAATTTCTAGTACCCATTAAATCTCCTGAACCAATTGTGGAATTTCACCAAACTTGCATGGATAGCTTGCATGGATAGCTTGTTGGTACAAGTTTAAGAGCTGGTTAGATTTTGGTGAGCTTGACCTTATTTTCAAGGTCACTGGAGGACTTAGATGACATTTACTTGTACCAGAAGTATCTCTTGAACCAATGGATGGAATTTCACCAAACTTGCATGGATACATCATTCGGACAACTTTAAGAGGTGATTTGATTTTGGGGACCTTGACCTCATTTTCAAGGTCATAGTCATCTATGTAGGATATCTTTAGAACCAGTGAATGGATTTTCTCCTAACTTGCCTAGATATTTTACTTGTTCAGGCTTTTTATTCATTAGAGGGGATGGGAAATGGGCTGGTGGGGGGACATCAGTTTTTCTCTGAAAAACATTTCTATTTTTAAAACTTGTTGTCTGAATATAGATTTCATATACGAGGGATGATCAAAAAGTTCCCGGAAAAGTTCTGTATTCTCTTTACTGTTTTAATTTCTTCAAAGAAATTTCACAATATCCGACTTTAATGTATTTGTGATTTATATCATACAAAACAATTGACTTATGTCTAACCAGTTTATTGCACGCGTCGTTACGACTGGTAACGTAACCCGGCCCAGCTAACGTTACGTTGCATATTTATCGTTTCTAATAACAGTTTCTGAACGTTGTTTCTAATAACAGTTTCTGAACGTTGTTTGATTCAGAAGGCAGTGAAGAAAGCGAAGGAGGACTGGGTAGCTAGTCAGTGCGAGATCGAAACTTGCCTGAACAAAAACAACAGCAAGAAAGCATACCAGCTGGTGAAGGATCTAACTTTAGAGAAACAGGGTAGATCCACAACTATCCAGGACAAGTCTGGGAAAGGCCTTACAGAAGAACAAGAGATTCTCAGCAGATGGACAGAATACTGATCAAAATTATACAACCATGAGACTGATGGTGACAATACGGTCCTGGACTGCAGTCAGCCCCCAGAAGAAGATTAACAACTGATCCTTCGTGAGGAAGTTGAGATTGCAGTAGCAGCACTGAAGAAGGGAAAATCTGACGGAGTTGATAATATACCAGCAGAACTTGTTCAAGCTGGAGGGGAGACCATGATTGATGTTTTAACAGATATCTGTAACAGGATCTGGAGAACAGGAGAATGGCCTACCCCATGGACTCAGTCGCTGATTATTACTCTCCCTAAAAAGGGCAACCTACAGCTCTGCCAGAACTACAGAACCATCAGCCTCATCAGTCATTCAAGCAAAGTCATGCTGAAAGTTATCTTGAACAGGCTTAAGCCACAAGCCGAAGAGATAATTGCTGAGGAACAGGCTGGGTTCCGAGCAGGAAGGAGCACCACAGAACAGATCTTCAACCTTAGAATCCTGTGTGAAAAGTATCTCCAACATCAGCAGAATCTGTACCATGTCTTCATTGATTTCAAAAAAGCCTTTGACAGGGTATGGCATGCAGCCTTATGGGCCACCAGGATGAGGAAGTACAATATCAATGCAAACCTAGTTTGCACCATTGAGCAGCTATATGACAAGGCTACAAGTGCAGTCCTGATAAATGGCAGCACAGGAGAATGGTTCAGAACAACAGTTGGAGTAAGACAAGGATGTCTTCTGTCACCCACCCTCTTCAACATTTTTCTCGAACGGATCATGTCTGATGCTCTGGAAGAACATGATGGAAAGGTTAGCATAGGCGGCAGAAATATTACCAACCTGCGGTTTGCCGATGACATAGACGTTCTTGCTGAGGAAGAGCAGGAACTAGAAGCTCTAGTTGAAAGTCTCGACCAGATCTGCACAAGGTATAAGATGGAGATCAGTGCTGAGAAGACCAAACTGATGACAAACAGCGCAGATGGCATCCAGAGGGAGATCAAGGTAAAGGGGGAGAAGCTGGGTACTGTAAGCAGCTTCAAATACCTTGGAGCAGTTGTCTCAGATGATGGCTCAAAACAGGAGGTTCTCTCAAGGATAGCACAAGCCACTTCAGCTCTTGCCAAGCTGAAACCAATTTGGAGAGATAACAACATATCTCTTGGATCAAAGGTGACACTTATGCGCTCCCTTGTCTTTCCATATTTCTGTATGCCTGTGAATCATGGACCTTGACAGCAGAGTTAGAGAAAAGAACGCAGGCCTTTGAGATGAGATGCTATCGAAGGTTACTGAACATTTCGTACAAGGACCATATAACCAATGAGGAGGTTCGCAGGAAGATCCAAGCAGCCATTGGAGAATATGATGAACTCCTGACGCTGGTCAAGAAATGGAAACTAAGGTGGTTTGGCCATGTCTCAAGGTCTTCTGGTTTAGCAAAGACAATTCTTCAGGGCACAGTGAAAGGAAAAAGAAGAAGAGGTAGACAGAAGAAGAGGTGGGAAGACAATATCAAGGACTGGAATGGATTTTGCAAGCTCAACTAGGGCAGCTGAAGACAGGACAAGGTGGAAAGGGATTGTTTTGAAGTCAGCTGTGGTGCCCCAACGACCTAGTAAGGTTATGGGATAGAATAGATAGAACGTTGTTTATCTATGAAATGTATGTAGTAATGTTAATTCATTCACCTAAACTTAGAAATATGTATCTTATCTTTATGTTCGTAATTTTTTTTGTAACTTGTTTAGATCTTTATAACGAAATGATGTCTAATTCCAACGTGCCCTTTAAAAATCAAAATGTGTGGGGTAATTCAAGGGCAGATAATTTGCATTACGTTATAAAATGAAACTGTTATGATCAAGTTTCATGAACCTTAGATAATGGCATTTCGTTAGATATAAAATGTACCCTTTCAGTCGAACTATTCTAGCAATGCGACAACGCAATCTGATATCTGCAGCAGCATTGGCTGTCTATCAAATGTCTTAAATCAAGCAGCAGCAAGGCTACATCAGCAAGCTTCGTCAAGATTCAGCCATAGTCGTAAGCTAAGTCCTTTGTATAAGTAGCGTCTTGTACAACACTCTTCTAAATGCTGCACATAGTAATAAATTAATATGATCTTAATTATGACAAAGATGGCCGATACATTGTTGCTGCTGGGTGAGATGGGCATTTGCTGGAAGTTCATTTTGCTGCCGATTTCAGGTTGTGTTGCCGTGCTGCTGAAATGGTTCAGCTGAAAGGCATAAATCGTATATCTAACGAATTGACATTATCTCTAGTTTATGAAACCTTATCATAACACTTCCGTATTATAAGGAAAAGGTAAGTTATCTGCCCTTGAATTACCCCACCCCCACATATTTACTGATTAAAGGTCATGTTTGACTTAGCAATCATTTCGTAGAAAGAATCAAAACAACTTACAAAATTTGTAATGAACATCCAGATAAGATATATATTTTTTAATCTATGTAAAGTAATTCATGTTTACATTAATAATTTGTGAGTTAGTAACGTTCGAATTTTGCTATTAGAAAAGACAAAATGAAACGTAACGTTAGCTGGGCCGGGTCCCGTTACTGGTCGTTACGTTGGTGGCGCGTGCAATAAACTGGTTAGATATAAGTCACTTGTTTTGTATGATATGAATCACAATTACATTAAGGTTGCCTGGTATAAAATTTTATTGAAGAAAGTAAAATAATAAAGGGCGTACAGCACTTTTCCGGGAACTTTTTGATCATCCCTCGTACACTTCAGTTCTGTGTCTTCAGATGTTGCAAATGGCAAACGGACTGCAAATCTGTGGCATAACAAATTTTATTTCTAATAAAAAACAAAACAAACATATGCACCAAATAATCCAAATGAGCTGTGCTACTAGACAAGAAGCTTTACCACATATGTGAACATGGAAACCTGACATTAGCCTATGTATCTTTTCAGGCCGATCAGGCTTGACTTCCCTGCACAGATCCATTACCCTTATTATTGCGTAAAAAGCTGTGCTCTGTGTTATTAACGGACAGGTTTTAACATGCAAAAATCCATTTTTTGAATTAACATGCTGTTCACATGCAGCCATGCAATGCTACGAAAACCCACAAAATCTGATGTCAGCATCAGTGGCATCATAAATTCCTGATTTCATAAATTGATGTAACCAGTTGCCCTGAAAATGGTGTTTACAAAATGTTCAAAGATAACATGATATCTCAAGGCATAATGGCCACAGGAAAACTGTTTTTGTTCTTTTTAGTATTTTCTCCCAATGCTTTTGAGTATTCTGGCATGACAGAAAATTTTGTGCAGTAAAGACTTATCAGACTGTATGGATGCACAGGCTAATTTACATCTTTGCTGTTCACACAATACCATATTTATTCGGCTATAAGATGGGGTTTTCTCTCTCCAAAAGTACCCCAAATATGTAAATTTGTCCTGTAATTCAGCTATTATACAGGTTTTTCTCTTCTGAAACAATCCCAAACATCTAGATACATCTTCTAAGATGAATCTACATTTCTGGGATTTTTTTAGGTTTTCCCTTTATATCTATTTTTCTCTTCCAAAACAATTTCAAATATCTAGATTCATCTTGTAAGATGAATCTAAAATTCTGGGACTGTTTTGGAAGGGAAAACCCTATATAATAGCTTTTCTCTTCCAAAACAATTCCAGATATCTAGATCCATCTTGTAAGATGAATCTAGAATTCTGGGAAGGTTTTGGACGGGAAAACCCTATATATTAGCTTTTCTCTTCCAAAACAATTCAAATATCTAGATCCATCTTGTAAGATGAATCTTGAATTCTGGGAATGTTTTAGAAGGGAAAACTCTCTTTCTCTTCCAAAAAAATCCCAAATATCTAGATCCATCTTGTAAGATGAATCTAGAATTCTGGGATGGTTTTGGACGGGAAAACCCTATACAATGGCTTTTCTCTTCCAAAACAATCCCAAATATCTAGATCCATCTTCTAAGATGAATCTAGAATTCTGGGATGGTTTTGGACAGGAAAACCCTATACAATAGCTTTTCTCTTCCAAAACACAATCTCAAGTATCTAGATCCATCTCGTAAGATGAATCTAGAATTCTGGGATTGTTTTGGAAGGGAAAACTCTCTGCCTTATAACCAAAGAAATACTGTAATACAGCACCTATTGTCATTGTGGCTTCAATGACAAAGTGCACAAATGAGATGAAAATTGCAGAAAATGAGTTTACATTTTTTTGTAATTTTTCACACACAAAAACTTACAAAACAAGAGCTGTCGCCTGACAGCATAGCTCGCCTGAATTGGTGCTTGCCCATCACTCAGCCGCTATGGTGGTGTGGACTGCTATGCATAAAACTTCATGCAAGCATGTCCATAATGAAAACACATTTATAAACAAAAGCTATCTCAGAAATAAGTCTTAAAATAGAATTAGAATAAAAAAAATGAAATGAAATTTCAAAGTACATGAGCTTGAGGTAAAAAAAAACTGACCGGTGGGGGTGGGTGGGGGCTATGTGGACTGCTATGCATAAAAATTCATGCAAGCATGTCCATAATGAAAACACAAAAGCTATCTCAGAAATAAGTCTTAAAATAAAAAAAATGAAATTTCAAAGTCCATGAGCTTGAGGTAAAAAACTGACGGGTAAGGGGGGGGGGGGGGGGGGGGGGGGGCTAATATGTATCAAAACCCTGAACCGTTATCTAACATCAGCCTAAGTATTACTATTAACTGAGTCCATCATCGTGGCACTGTGAAATTATGTCTTCATAAATATAAAACTTTAACCAAAATCTTTAAAACAAAATTCTAAGTCGATGACCTTGACTTCAAGGTCACCCAGTGGGGTAAGTATAAGGTGTTTTGTAAAAACTCAAAAAAGAGTCTAACATCAGTTCAAGTATAAACTAAATCTCTGCAAAGCATTATGAATCAGTATGCAATTACAAAACTTTAAAAAAGACAAAAATTTCCTAAGTCCCTGACCTTGACATCAAGATCACTGAGCGGGGTTGGGGTAGTACTCTGTAGATCTAACTACAGTGCAAATATAAAAAGAATTCATCTCTGGGTTCAGGAGATATGTGTCTTTAAAAAACTTTAACCAAAAAAAGACAATATTCTAAGTTCATGACCTTGACATCAAGGTCACAGAGGGGGGTGGGGGTAGTACCTTCGAAAACTTTAGACCAATATCTAACTTTAACGCAAGTATCAAAGGAATCCATCCATGGGTTCAGGAGATATTGGGCTTTATAAAACTTTAACCAAAACATCCAGTCCAAAAAAAACACCAATTTTCTAAGTCCATGACCTTGACATCAAGGTCACAGAGCGGGGTGGGGGTGGTACCCTGTTCAACCTTAGACCAATATCTAGCTACAGTGCAAGTATCAAAAGAATCCATCCATGGGTTAAGGAGATATAGGTCTTTAAAAAACTTTAACCAAAACATCCAATTTGAACGCCGACGCGGACGCCGTGGTGACAACAATAGCTCTTCCTGAACTTTCGTTCAGGTGAGCTAAAAAAGTATGAGCCCATGACACGAGAAAACAAACAAAGTGGTTGTGCGCCCAGCACAGACTCTGATCAGCCTGGGAACCCACCCAGTCTGATCAGAGTCTTTGCTGTCTGCATGGAGGTATCTTAGACCCTTAGCTTTCTTTAAAGCACTTAGGGAACAGTAGGATCAGACTAGGCAGAATCTCAGGCTGATCTAAGTCTGAGCTGGGCGCACAACCACTTTGTTGGTTTTCTCGTGCCGTGGCTCATATTATATATATTATGGTATCCATGATCCACACTGAGACATCACAAAAATTCAACAGAACTACAAAATTTGAACATCAAGAGTGTCCAAATATGATAGTATGTTAAAATGTCAGATACTTAATTCCAAATTTCTCTACAAGTAAGTCTGGCACTTCATGAGAACTTCCTGACAGAGGCAGCTCTGAGGAGGGGCCAAAACATCTCTTCATAGATCATCATCATACCCTGTTTATTCAGCTATAAAACAGTGTCTTTACCCCAAATATTATATCAGTCTTATGAAATTCAGCCATGAAGTTGGTTTTCCCTTCTATAACACTCCCCAAAATCTATATCAATCTTATAAGTTAATATGGATCTAGCTTTTTTGGACTGTTTTGGAAAGGATCCCGCCCCTGTCTTATAATCTAAGAAATATGGTAATCATCAAAAAAGAAACATCTTATCAAAAGGTGTGCACCAAGAAAATGCTTACATAGGGTAGAGCTCTAGTTAAGAGGGACTATCTGATGACAATTAGGGATAATTTTTGTTAATTCTGCATAAAAACATATGTTGTGACCCCTCATCTGAACTGTCTCACTGAGACGGTTCAGATGAGGGGTCACAACATATGGTTTCGATAAGAAATAAGAAAAATTACCCCTCAATTATCATCAAATACCCCTCTTATCTAGAGCTCTGATAGGGGCACCTCGAAGATTTCTAGTAGAGTAGCAAACACTGCAGGAACTATGCTTGTAAAGGCACCCTTTCAGGAGAAACAATTCTGCCATTTCATTTTTGCCCCCTTCTGAATAGGGGTCAGGGTTTCCTTGGCCAGGAAGCAGACAGGAAAAATGGCAGAAAACACAGACATGACCCATTTAACTTAAGCCCTTTATACAGCCAATTTATATGATAAAATTAACCAGCACTTCATTTTCAAATATGTAGCATGCACACAATTCAAAGTTAAAATCATAACAAAGTAATAAACAAACATAAAATAAGTACATAATAAAAATACATGTACTAAATTTCTATTTTAAATGTATTTTGTAGCACTTCATTGCACCAATAATGCCCTTATCTTACATATGTATGGTGATTCAACATCAATCTGCATACTGCCACACTTAGGATACATGTACTTGTATATGTCCCTAGAAGAGGAGCTAGGAATCAAACTATTTTGAAAATCCCCTCACATGGGTTTCTTATCCAGCAGGGAATGGAAAAATAAAACTTACTTCATTACCTCCCTTTTCAAAATGTTGTCTTCCTTTACCTATGAGAGTTTCTTTGTTTTGTGAAATCCCTCAAGAAGTATGAACATGCTGCCATGTTTTTCACCATTTTGTTGAAGGAAGACGGCTTATTTAACTTCTTGTTTGCTTCCTTGATGATGAAACCATTCCAACCATAATTCCAAAATGGGGTCAGCTCTTAAAGGAAATAATTCCTATACATCTGGATATGACTAGCCCAAACTAAAACTAACAAGAGCTGTCGCCTGACAGCATAGCTCACCTGAATAGGTGCTTGCCCATCACACAGTTGATTCGGAGGTGTGGACTTCTATGCATAAAACTTCAGGCAAGCATGTCCATAATGACAACACATTTATAAACAAAAGCTATCTAAGAAATAAGTCTTAAAATAAAATCAAGATAAAAAAATCCACATGAAATTTCTAAGTCCAGGAGCTTAGGTCAAAGAACTAAGAAGTAGGGCTGGGGTGGGGAATGGAGGTGGGGGGGGGGGGGGGAGGGGGGGGGCTAGGATGTAACAAAACCATGAACCACTATCTAACATCAGTCCAAGTATTAGTATCAAATGAGTCCATCGTGGCACTGTGAAATTACGTCTTCATAAATATACAACTTTCAGACAAAATTCTAAGTCAGTGACCTTGACTTCAAGGTCATCCAGTGGGGTAAGTATACAGTGTTTTGTAAAAACTCAAAAAAGTGACTAACATCAGTTCAAGTGTAAACTAAAGCTCTGCCAAGCATTATGAATCAGTATGCAATTAGAAAACTTTAATAAAGAACAAATATCCAAAGTCCCTGACCTTGATATCAAGGTCACTGAGCGGGGTTGGGGCAGTACTCGGAAAAACTTTGGACTAATATCTAACTAAAGTGCAAATATAAAAAGAATTCATCACTGGGTTCAGGAGATATGTGTCTTTAAAAGACTTTAACCAAAGCATCCAATCCATAAAAAGACAATTTTCTAAGTCTATGACCTTGGCATCAAGGTCACTGAGGGGGGTGGGGGTAGTACCTTGGAAAACTTTGGACCAATATCTAACTACAGTGCAAGTATCAAAGGAATCCATCCATGGGTTAAGGAGATATTGCTCTTTATAAAACTTTAACCAAAACATCCAGTCCAAAAATACTCCCAATTTTCTAAGTCCATGACCTTGTCATCAAGGTCATGGAGTGGGGTGGGGGTGGTACCCTGTTAAACTTTGGACCAATATCTACCTACAGTGCAAGTATCAAAAGAATCCATCTATGGGTTAAGGAGGTATAGGTCTTTAAAAAACTTTAACCAAAACATCCAATCCGCGGACGCCGACGCCGGGGTGACAACAATAGCTCTTCCTGAACTTTCATTCAGGCGAGCTAAAAACTGGTTGACATTTCTGTTGCGACTCCAGCAATTATTTAAACGAGCACCACGTCATCTTTTCATTTCCACATTAATCATGTTAACAGCATAAATTATGGATAAGAACCAGTCTGGTTTGCTCTTAAACAGGTTTATGCATCCATAATACATAATTCAGTCATTTGCCAGACAAGTTTATGCTGTACTGTAAAAATTTGTATTGGTACAGATAGATCTCAACAAAAAATGCAGATTTATATAATAAGATCAGACTGCTCCCAGTCTACACTGTTTGCCATTCCATTAGCATCTTTTCGACACATTACTGCATCCCAAAACCAAATGGTTCCAATATGAGGAAAGTTATTGTTATTATTAAAGGTGTCTCAATGTTTAGAATTTTAATCATAATTGCACAGGCTTTCCTAACAGGAAACTTAGTGTAAAATTTCTCTTTCTGGAGATGATAAATATAACTAACTTTCTGGTGCTGCAACTCACACTAATGTCATCAGGAGTCTAGAGCATGAAAATGTGTCTACATGTATTTATAACTATCATTATAAGATAATATTATGACTGCATGTCCTCTTAGCTGTGAAACAGAATAACAGAATAATTTAAATGCAATAAAACTTGTATTATGCAAAACAGGTGCTAAACAACTCACTGTGGACAAACTACAAAATGTTTAACCCGCAAAATCATACCGTATTACATGCACAGAGCCCATCACAGAGCCCTGTAAACTAGTTCAGTAGAACAGATAAAAGAAGTCTTTTAGTGATAGTTTCAGGATAAATTTCTCCACATATCTCCACAAAAACCTTCTGCTAAAATAGTAATATAGCCTTAAAATTTTGTCCCCTGGAATGTCAGCCCCTGCCATGAGCTGACAACCCTACAGGACCCCAAAATCTGTTTTAATGAAAAATTGAAATAAGTAGGGAAACTCATCCCTAAATCACCCCTCTTACTCCTTGTTATCTGGAGTACTGAAACACATCTATAGACATGTATTTCCCCCTAGGGTCAAGTCACGTAAATTCGGATAGCAGGTAAATTCAGACAGTGATATTGTTTCCTTTATATATCAATGTTTGGAAATAAAACAAAAATAACTGGGCAAACAGTGAAAATCCTGATGAGACGGCTCATAATCACCTGGATTTTCACAGTTTGCAAAGGTATGTCTGAATTTACCTGCTGTCCGAATTTACCCGACTTGACCCTATTTCCCAATAAATCTATGTTATGGCACATTGAGAGCCAGGACTATCTATTTCCGCCAGTTTTTCAAAAGGAGACAACTTTTCTGACTTCCATCATGCCTGCCTGGACAACAAAACCCTTCCAAAATGACTCTCACTGAGAAGGGAACCAACAAGACTTGTCTGAGTAGGGTAGAGTTGGGTAAATTTGGACATACCATTGCTAACAGTAAAAATCCAGATGAGACGGTCCATGACGAGCCGTCTCATCTCGACTTTCACTGTTTGCCAAGTTAATTTTGTTTTAATTCCAAACAACTGACATATAAAGGAAACAATATTACTGTCCGAATTTACCCGCTAGCCGAATTTACCTGAATTTACCCTACAGGATAGCTGGTCTAACCATGCCTTGCCAGGGCTCCAGATAAGGTATGGTTTTGAGGATAATTCTGAGATAATTTTTCTTATTTCTCAACAAAAATGTATGTTGTGACCCCCTCATTAGAACCATCTCGGCCAAACAATTCTATTATAAGGGGTCACAATGTATGTTTTCATGGAGAGATACAGAAAGTTATCCTTGTTACCACTTCTTATTTGGAGCACTGCAGGCTTGCTTATAACAGAAAAAATTTAACCAGAGGGACACTGACACCCTAGTGAGTGCGATAGGTCTTCCTGTACTTTCACACAGGCAAACTGAAATAAAACTGGCAGAGTTGCTTCCCCTGATAGTGTACCCATTCACTTTAACAAAACTGCCTTAGTCAAGAATGCCTTCAGTTGTGTGTTATTTGTTTTTTTTTCGTTTAATATCAACGGTAATTAGCTATGGTAATGTCAGGGCAGTCAGTTAAGCTAACCAGACTATTCCTGGGCAGGCTTAGACCTCCTAAGCCGTTAACCAGTACTAAGTGCACATACTTTCGCCAGTAACTGACAACTGCCCTTCTTGAATCAGCGGAAGGAGAAATGAAAGTAAGTTGTTTGACTGGGTATCGAACCCGGGACCTCTGGTTCTTGAGTCAGAGGCCCTACCGACTGCGCTACGTGGCCCGGCTAGAATGCCTTCACTTTTACTGCTGAATATCATTAGAATCTCAGCAAGTCAAATCCAAAGATACCCCCGACATGTGGTAATTTAAAATGAATGGGTACATAACTGCAACATATATTGTGGGATATTTTTTTAAGTGTCTCACTAGGACTCTAATAATCTTCAGCAAACAGAAGTGAAGTCCTAAGCAAAGCAGTTCTGTTAAAGTGAATGGGCAAATTTTCAGGGGAAGCAACTCTGTCATTTTCCTTATTTTCACCTTAAGGTATTTAGATACACAATAACTCTGTATTGACTTGTTAAAACACATAACAGAGTTATTGTTCATGGTGAATCAATCAACTATGGAATATATACACACTTAGAATGTCTCCACAACATATTTTACAGAAAAAGAAAAAGACTACTCTTATCACTGAAAGTTTTAACCACACTTTTGTGTAGTCAAAAGCTCATGACCAGATAAAATACATCCCTGATATCACTGAGGGTCCCAGCGAGGCCAAATATTTATTTATCATTTCTCATTTCTGCACGAAGCCTTTGTTCTGAAACATGAAACCAGTGATCTCCCCAGACCATTAAGGTATGTCACTTGCAACATGCTTTCTTCTTCAAATTACCCTTGCAACATGCCTTAATTTCCAATGAAAATTTATAAAAATGTTATTATTTTCATTTCTTAGCTAGTCAAGTTGTTTTAAATGCATTACAAGGATCATTAATAAATTATTTATAATGTAAATTTAGGCTAAATTTTACAAAGCATTGTTATATGAAGGATTTTAAAAATTGATCAACAATTCAAAACCTGATTTTTGTGTTAAAAACAACATGTCTTCTGAAATTTCTGGGGAGAACACTGGGAAACCTCAGCAGAATCACTTTGCTGAGGTGGTTCTAATGAGACACAACATATGAGCCGCGACACGAGAAAACCAACAAAGTGGTTGTGCACCCAGCGAAGACTCAGATCAGCCTGGGAATCCGCTCACTCTGACCAGACGCTTTGCTTAGCGCTTAAAAGGTAGCTAAGGGTCTAAGCTACCTCCATGTGGACAGCAAAGACTCTGATCAGACTGGGCAATGCCCAGGCAAATCTGAGTCTGCGCTGGACGCACAACCACTTTGTTGGTTTTCTCGTGTAGCGGCTCATATGTTTTTGTGGAGAAACAAGACAAAAAGGCTAAATTTTCATTCAGCATTTCTTGGCTTAGCCTGGGCTTTTGGCCTTCAAAGATTTCCACGGCTTCATATAAGGTAGGACTTTGATTATAGTTCTGAGTAATTTCTGTTCATTTTCCATATAAATATGTTATAGCCTTTCACCAGAGACACTTTGCTAAGGCAGTTCTGATGGTAGGCCATAACATATGTTTTTTAAGGTGACTGGATACACCCCCATGTTTTACTATCTTTACAAAGGAAACAACTTTTGTGACTTCCTGTTTGCTTTCTTGGGAGACAAAACCTTCATAAAAAGAAGTCCACTCTTAAACGAAAGAATTTGCTCTTAGAAGAGCAAATTCTTTCATTTAAGAGTTGATTCTTGCTGAGAAAGGAAGGCTAAATGAAAATGGCATGTTGCTTCCCCTGAAAGTGTGCCCATTCAACTTAAGAAAAAATATTTTCACAGAATGTTTGCCAAACCCCACTTAAGCTGAAGCTAGGAAATGTACAAAGTTTCAGAATCACTTGTCTTTCTTTTCTGCATTATTTCCATTTGTTTTCAAGGAAGGGAGCCCAAAAACCCTTTCATGTAACTCCATTTTGCCGTACCAAACAGGAGCAGAATTGTTAGTAATCATACAGTGAATGTCAAGAGGGTCGTCGGTCTGCCATGTTTCTGTCGTGAGTGTGTCTCCCCAGAAGCTTGCTTGATAATAATACATAGACAGCCTTTTAGTGTGGAACTCATGAAATGTGGACTTGATATGTTCATAAAAGGCCCGTCTTGATGCAACACTGGTATTGTCCAGAAAATATCGCAGATATGATGCACAACGCGTCCTTTCGTTGTGGTCTGTGTCACTCAGAGGTATTAAAACTGATGTCGGAAAAGAGCTGCTTGGTTTGATAGCAGGTGTCACTTCCAATTTAGGGGCCGGGTTAATTAAGCCAGCAGAAAATCTATCTTTCCACCAGTCAGGTAGCTCATGTATACTGGAGGTTGGCTTGTGAACCAAACAATGCACATTCTCCAACGTTATTGAAGGTGTCATTTTCCCGCCACTGGAAAGTTCACTAAATGTTGTGAATGATGTTTTCCCAATAGAAGCAAGTTTTATCCTGATATCAAGGGGAGCTTTGGGTGTTGTCATTTCATAGAAACTGCTGTTGATTTCCATTACACAAGCTTTGATATAATGTCGAAAATTTTGACGTCGCAGACTCATGTAGTCAAGAAAAGATGGCTCAAGACCCACTGCCGCGGTTTCAACATGACTGATGATGTCAAACACTGTTGCCATGTTGGGCTGACCTGAAAAAAAAAAAAAACACAATCTAAAAAACCTTCAAATGAAAGCATTTGGAATGTTACTAAATGTGACCATCTAAAGCCCTCTTAATAATATAGTCTTGGTGACCAGGCCCATAGTTGTTCTACTTTACATTATCTAGACCTTCTAGAAAATAAAAATAGTCATCAGAGGAGATGGCAAATCCCCCGACCGAAGACCCTCATGGGCCTTGGTAAAAAGGGTGCACTTCAAAACACGTATAAGTAATATATTGTCATTATTTACATTATCTGTTTAACGGATGCATGATTATCTAACACTCAGACTAAAACAGTATGCTTGACTGCTAAAAAGAGGTAATGTCTCAAACAGCCACCATGTACACAAATGTATAGCGTATGATACACTCAACTTTCAAAATGTGTGAATAACTTCTAAAGTACAAGCCCTACAAACCTAATTTTGAGCTCTCTAGTAAGTGAATTTGGACAAAGAATCCAAATCTGGATTTTTTTTTTTTTTTGGAGGGGGGGGGGGGGGAATGTGGAGGGGTCAGAGAGTCAGAGAGAGTTAGGAACACTGATAAGATATCACACAGCATTATCATCAAAATTCTAAAAGGTATAAGGTTATTAAAATTGTGGAGCAGGCCAGGGTTATACAGAGACTCAAACAGCAGCTCAAACTACCAAAGGGAAATAACTCACAAAGTATGAATGCAAGAGTTGTTATTCATGTATGAGACAAATCGTCAGGACCTGTTCTGCATATCTGTGGAGTATCATAAATAATATTCAAAAGACATTCAAGCTATGGAGCGGACACCTAAAATCATCAAAGGGAAATAACTCAAAAAGTAAGAAAGAAAGAGTTGTCATTCTTGTTCGCGACACATCGTCATGACTTGTTCTACATATCTGTGAAGTATCATGAAAATATTTCAAAAGGTAATCAAGTTATAGAGCGGACACCAAATCACACCTAAACCATCAAGGGGAAATAACTCAAAAAGTAAGAAAGCAAGAGTTGTCTTTCTTGTTCGCGACACATCGTCATGACCTGTTCTACATATCTGTGACGTTTCATGAAAATATTCCAAAAGGTATTCAAGTTATAGAACGGACACCAAATCACACCTAAAATGATCAAGGGGAAATAAGTCAAAAAGTTAGAAAGCAAGAGTTGTCATTCTTGTTCGCAACACATCGTCATGACCTGTTCTACATATCTGTGAAGTATCATGAAAATATTCCGAAGGGTATTCAAGTTACAGAGCGGACACGAATCTGCCAAAAATTCACACCTAATATGATCAAGGGGAAATAACTCAAAAAGCAAGAAAGCAATAGTTGTCATTCTTGTTCGCGACACATCGTCATGACCTATTCTACATATCTGTGAAGTATCATGAAATATTCCAAAGGGTATTCAAGTAACAGAGCGGACACGAATCTGCCAAAAAATCACCAAAGGGGAGATAACTAAAAAAGTACAATAGCAAGAGTTACCATTCTTGTACGCGACACATCTTCATGACCTGTTCTACATAACTGTGAAGTATCATGAAAATATTCCAAAGGGTATTCACGATATACAGCAGACAAGAAAATGTTTACGGACGGACAGACGCCAGGCTCATCGCTATATTTCCCGAACCTTTCGGTCGGGGGATAAAAAGCAAACAGCAAAGGCCCTAAGCAGCCTGCTCAAAGGAGCAGGCTGACTGGACCTTTACTGTTGTATTTTCCAACAGGCACACTTCCCATACTCAGGCTAAAATATACATATGTAAAGCCTCAACTGCAATCAAGTTGTGACTATCTTTAGCTTTATGGAATTTTCTGTATTTCATTAACACTGTGGGTACACCTTTGTGGTTTCTGACAATTTTACAAAGGTGGAGAACTTTATCACTTTTTGAATGCCTCCTTGAATGACAAAACCTTTTAAAATGGGGTCTGCTCATAAAGGAAAAATTTGCACTCCTAGACGCAAATTCTTTCCTTTAAGAGTTTACACCCAATGTGAAAGATAGCAAAATATAAATAGCAAACCAGTGCATATGCATCCATACACCTTAATATTTATGTGAGTTTTTTTTTTGCTAATATCTGCAATTCTATTTCCTGGAGAAATGAAAACTTGATCTTAGTATATTTATGTCTTATAAAGTGACAACCACTAGGCATGCACACAATTCATCATTCCGAAAACAAGGCCTACTTTAAACAGGTATGCATTCCTCCATTAACTGTTAGGTAAAACCCTGGACTTATCACAGTTACAGGTAATACTGAACATGTGTGATTTTGTTTGTGGGACAATGTCCTGTGAACATGTGCTAAGTTGTCATTTCATTGGCCAGTTATACACTATCATGTGACTGTTGAGTGACATTCTGGGTGTACCCCAGAACTATTACTGCCAAAACCATCATATCACCCTTGATGCAACATCGACGTTGGAGCTGGATGTCATCAAATATGAAAGGTGTGCATTTTGTATGGTGAAGGTTTCAGAATGGCACTGAATTTTTACCACATTATGAGTTATGACATATTTTTGCTACTTTACGTCTCTATAAGCCACTTAAAAAGTGACTTTGCACTACTTTACACCACTCTATGCTACTTTAGTGTTTTTTACCTATACTGCCTTAATACCACAAAGTAACATATGAGTTGCCAGTGCTCCAGATAAGAAGGGGCATTAGAGATAATTTAGGGATAATTTTCCTTATTTCTACATAAAAACACGTTGTGAGCCTTCATTAGAAACGTCTTGGCGCCGAGACGGTTCTAATGAGGGGTCACACAATATGTTTTTGTTGAGAAATAAGGAACATTATCTCCTAATTATCCTCAAACAACACACTTTATCTGGAGCTCTGAGTTGCTGAAAAAATGTTGGTAAAATGCCAATAAGATGTTTTTGTTCTGGCTGTAACATTACTAACTCAGCTCCATCTGACATGTCATCCAGTGAACCACCGTATTAATTTGGCTATAAGATAGGGTACCCCTCAAGAATGACTCCGAATATCTATATCAGTATTGTGAAATTCTGCAATAAAATGAGTTTTCTCTTCCAAAACAATCACAACAAGAGCTGCCGTCTTACAGCATAGCTCACCTGAACTGGTGCTGGCCCATCTCACAGGCATTTGTCGCTATGGCTTGCACTACACGCATAAGACTTCACACACTCTTATGAGATGGATCTTGATTTCTGGGATTGTTTTAGAGGGTAAAAAGCCTGTCTTACAACCAAATAAATACTACAAGATAGTAAAATTACAACTATCTTTATACATGGTGTATACCTGAATGGTCAATATCATCAAACCTCAGCCCTGGCAGGACACACTGTACAGCTGTTTGATCTTTGCTCACATGCAACGTCAGATTCAGTGATGGGTAGGCCCTACAATAAACAAACATCCAATGCCTAGTTACTCAAAGCATTGTTAGCTTAATGGAGCTGTTAGTCAAGGATTTGTTAAGTCTTATAGTACACATAAAATCAAATTACCTAATATGAGCCGCGACACGAGAAAACCAACAATGTGGTTGTGCGTCCAACGCAGACTCAGATCAGCCTGGGTGTCCGCCCAGTCTGATCAGAATCCTTGCTTTGAGCTTAAAGGGTAGCTAAGGGACTAAGCTAACTTCATGCGGACAGCGAAGACTCTGATCAGACTGGGCGCACAACCACATTGTTGCTTTTGTCGTGTCGCGGCTCATTTGCAGAAACATTGTAAAATATATGTCTTTTGCACCAACATATAGTAACATCTGTGAACTAAAGCAGTTGGAAAGTAAAATTTCGGAAATTTATTTTACAAGCTCACTATTTCTGCTTTTTCAATAGCACCCAACACTCACCTGATAGCCAATGGCAAGTATACATGAAGGGTACTTTCACAGGCAAATTTATATAGCTGCCCATCATGTACACATGACTGTCACTGTGTGTTGTATAAACAAGTATATACATGAATATATTTTTATTAAAAAATCTTAATATGTCCCATCTAATACAGTTAATTAATTAACTGCTTTCACCAATAAACACAGGGTCCCAATATGTATAATCAATTAGTATGCATATCTTTAATTCTTATGATTATTTCTGCAATTCAGAACAAGAGTGCATATTGTTCTTATTACACCTCAAAATACGAAGCACCTGTATACAGGTAGTTTAGTCACCAAATCATATTGACATGTAGAAACACCTTAGAGACTTTCTGCTAGAATTAGAGACATAACGCTATATAGATCACGGACAAAACAGACCCAGTTAGGACAAAAAGGACCACGTTCAGGACAAAAAGGACCACATTTAAGGACAAAATGAACCATGTTTTTAGATCTACAAGACCATCTTATACATGAATACATTAATTAAAATTACATTAAAGATCTTCCCTTTATCTTGGGAAAGCATGTTTCATTTACATGTAAGTTGCAACACTTACTACATGTAAGTTGCAACACTTACAAAGCAATTTGCATGTTAGTAAGACAAAATCTTACAACTTTATCAACATTCCAAATCCAGAATAAATAAATCTGTATTTTCGTACTACCTTTTACTGCCTGAATATGTTATTTTCATCTTCCAAATGATAAAAAAAAAACAAGAGGGCCATGATGGCCCTGGATCGCTCACCTGAGTATCCTGTGAACCTAACCTCAGAGACATCCATATGACCGATAGACAGAGTTTCACAAAATTTTAATGGAAAATGAACCCTTTATTGTGTACCTAAGGTTTTTTTAAGATTTAACCTAATGACCTAGATTTTGACCCCACATGACCCAGTTTCAAACCTGGTCTAGATTTCTTTGATATGAACATTCAGACAAAGTTATCAAAACTGTGCCCTCTAGAGTGTACACAATGCTTTTCTGAGGTTTAACCTAGTGACCTACTTTTTGACCCAACATGACCAAGTTGCACCCTTGGTCCAGATTTGTTGAAGACAAACATTCTGACAAAGCCCTATGAAGATTAGAACAAAACTGTGTCCTTTAAAGTGTTCACACTGTTTTTCTAAGAACTGACCTAGTGACCTAGTTTTTGACCTGACATGGCCCAGTTTCAAATCTGGTATAGATTTCATGAAAATAAACATTCTGACAAGGTTTCACGTAGATTGGATCATAACTGTGCCCTCTAGAGTGTACACAAGGTTTTTCTAAGATTTGACCTAGTGACCTAGTTTCTGACCCCACAAGACTCAGATTCAAATTTGGCCTAGATTTTATATAAATAAACATTCTGACAAAGTTTCATGAAGATTGGATCATAACTGTGCCCTCTAGAGTGTGCACAAGGTTTTTCTAAGATTTGACCCAGTGACCTAGTTTTTTATTCCCATATGACCCAGTTTCGAAGATGGTCTAGATTTCATTTAGATAAACATTCTGACAAAGTTTCATGATGATTGGATCATAACTGTGCCCTCTGTGTCATTCTAAGATTTATTTCTATTTTTAGCTCTGGCGGCCATTTTGTTCAGCGGAGTGGAACCATTTTAGCAATTTTTGTTCAGGGCCATGAATAAAACATTTCTGTGAATTTTTTTTGAAATCGAGCCATTGGCTTCAGAGACGATGATGTTTAAAGCTTTTTTCTATTTTTAGCTCTGGTGGCCATATTGTTCCGCGGAGCAGAACGGTTTGAGCAATTTTGGTAGAGAGTCTCCTAAGGAACATTTCTGTGACATTATTTCAAAATCGACCCAGCAGTTTTGGAGGAGAAGTTGTTTAAAGGTTTTTCTATTTTTAGCTCTGGGGGCCATATTGTTCAGCAGAGCGGAACCGTTTGAGCAGTTTTGGTAGAGGGTCTCCTAAGGAACATTTCTGTGACATTATTTCGAAATCGGCCCAGCAGTTTTGGAGGAGAAGTCGTTTAAAGGTTTTTTCTATTTTTAGCTCTGGCGGCCATATTGTTCAGCGGGGCGGAACCGTTTGAGCAATTTTGGTAGAGGGTCTTCTAAGAAACATTTCTATGAAATTATTTCAAAATCGGCCCAGCAGTTTTGGAGGAGAAGTCGTTTAAAGGTTTTTCTATTTTTAGCTCTGGCGGCCATACTGTTCAGCGGAGCGGAACCGTTTGAGCAATTTTGGTAGAGGGTCTTCTAAGAAACATTTCTGTGAAATTATTTCAAAATCGGCCCAGCAGTTTTGGAGGAGAAGTCGTTTAAAGGTTTTTCTATTTTTAGCTCTGGCGGCCATATTGTTCAGCGGAGCGGAACCGTTTGAGCAATTTTGGTAGAGGGTCTTCTAAGAAACATATCTGTGAAATTATTTCAAACTCGGCCCAGCAGTTTTGGAGGAGAAGTTGTTTAAAGGTTTTTCTATTTTTACCTCTGGCGGCCATTTTGTTCAGCGGAGCAGAACCGTTTGAGCAATTTTGGTAGAGGGTCTCCTAAGGAACATTTCTGTGAAATTATTTCAAAATCGGCCCAGCAGTTTTGGAGGAGAAGTCGTTTAAAGGTTTTTCTATTTTTAGCTCTGGCGGCCATATTGTTCACTGGAGCGGAACCATTTGAGCAATTTTGGTAGGGAGTCCCCCAAGGAACATTTCTGTGAAATTATTTTGAAATCCGTCCAGCAGTTTTGGAGAAGAAGTCGTTTAAAGCAAAAGTTGACGCCGGACAACGGACGACGGACAAAGACCGATCACAATACCTCACCTTGAGCACTTCGTGCTCAGGTGAGCTAAAAACATGGTCCATTTTGTCCTGAAACATGGTCCATTTTTTCTGGTCCGTTTTGAAAGCGTGGTGGCTCAGTGGTTAGTGCACTTGTTTCTGAAGCCATCTAGGTCGTGGGTTCGTCCCCCACCCAGGGCGAAGTCTCCCTATGTCCGAACATGTTTTTCTGGCATCATTTGCAGGGATGATGCTAACAAGTGTGCTGTCCTTCGGATCCGGACGTTAACTGGAGGCCCCCTGTGCAGGGAAAGTCATCTCCTGTGCAGGTTAAAGATCCCTAATATAGCTACATGGCTATATGTAGGCTTTCATCCTGCAACACCGGAGTGTACAAAAGTAAACCTGCTCATAATACTCTGAAAAGAGGGAGTAGCAGTATATATAGAAAGAAAGTCCATGGTCAGTTTTGTTCAAGTTCCTTCTGCTAGAAGTGATAATCACTACCTAAGCATCCTTCAAGTTTCAACTGGCACGGTACATGCCGATCGTAGGAGGCTTAGGTAGTGATTATCATTTCTAGCTTTCTGCATGCCAGTCTGACCACAATTTTGATTGCTTCAGATTTAGCCTGAAACTAACCAATAGCTGAATTCTATTGCATGCAGCTGAAAGCATACCTCATAGCTCTGTCTCTTATGCTGCTTGAGATTATGCACAGATGCATGACATCATAAACAAGAAAAATCTTTAAAAAAGAAAGTTGGCACAGATTAAAGACAGGAGTGACACTATATAAGGAGGATTAACTTCCACAGTGTCATTCTGTCTCTTGATCACATAGTGTCAACACCTCCAGTCAGCCAATGAAATTATTATAACTGGTAATTCTGGTCCACTGATTGGTTGAATAAATTTTCACACCTTTACCTGTACAGGTAAGGTATGCTATTGCTGGGAACCAGACCCCCCGGCAGAGAAGTCCTGTTTTGTAATATGTCTCTAGGTGAAGACAATAACTTTCATGAATATGACTCAAGTGAGCTCTGGCGGTAGGCACCGGCACAACCGTAATTTTGACACTGGGTAGCGACATTGATCTATCTCAAAATTGAGCTGTACAATTTGGAATTCCAAAACGGACCGTGGTCAATCTTGAGGTTGACCTGATTTCCAAACAGTTACCAATATGATGCACTGTTTGTTTGTGTGTATTAAACAGCAAGTAGAAATCGAAAGTAGATCTACAACGAGAAAAAGAAAGTTTTGAATATCTGTGTCTGTTTTCGATAAAATTTCTTATGTAAACTTACAAACTAGAGAAACATTTTGAATTACTATCTGACAGAGTGCCTGTACAGGGCTCAGCCTAGAAGGCATTGTGGGAGAAATAGTCTCCCTAAGCTGGCTGACTTCTCACTATTTTGAGATAAGGGAGAAGCGAAAATGTATATGTCATAGGACAAATTTTCAACATAAGTCCCACATCCCTATATGGCCATATCCCTGACTTGGTGCTTTATGTACAGGCTAGTCTTGGTACTTTTGATTAGGGTAGCTACATTGTCCTTTGGTAGTTAGGTAGTTAGGTTAGTAATAGTTATAATCCTTTGGTAGGTATCTGTAGTCTTTAGGCAGGTAACTGTAGGTAATTGCTCCACATCGTCGCTAATCTATTCACTTGTGTCATGACTTTTGTATTGTATGCACACTGTATTACACAGTGTGTCTAATTGTATACATTGCATCTGTACATAAATATCTTTATCATCTAAATATATTATTTGTATAATATATTCCAGGTATGTTAGCTTTATTCATATTTCATATTAGTATACTATGCACAATAAATATAGCAATTTTTTGTATGTGTCAGATTCACCATATTCAGGATTTTATAGTCACTTTATTGCATCAAGATACAAAGGCCGATCATTTGAGATGAACCGGCAGGTAAAAGATTCAAGATTGCTCAGTTGTAGCTTTTGAACTATTGTGACGTCAGTTTTTATGACCATTGTATCTGTTGAGCATTTAGGATCATGTACAAAAGCCAAAACCATAATGAGGCGGCTGGTTTGCTGTTGAAATAAAGGAAACCGCTCTAAAACATTTGAATATGCTACGAGTATGAGGTTTACAAAGTTCGAAAATTTGACGTTTTCCCTTGTTTTTACGTTATCGTCTTAAAAAGTTGTTTTTAATCGGTATTTCTTGAATCCCTTTTGAGTGTATGTTTGTTTGGTCGCTACCAGTATAATAATGTAAACAATTCAGAAAAAACTTCTTCCTGGTTACTGGGCATAAGTCAAAAGTCTCAGATTAACGTCATCATTTTCTCACAGTTACGTTATACTCCAATGAAGAAACTTCACAGTTAAATTAATCATGGCGTGACCTTTAATTTTAGCCTATTGCTTTTTCTCTGGTTTTGATTCTGCATTGAACTGAAGCACCCATGAATCATTGCACATTGGACCGAATTAACACGTTTTAACATCAATGGCGCATGCTTAGATCCGTCAGTTGTTTAGCTTAACCATATTTGTTACACAATCAATAGCTTTGACAAGAAAACTGAGCTTGAAAATGTTGAGAAAGACCGTACAAAAAATCACATACTTGCAATTTTTGATGTTGTTTTTCAATGGGTGCGAATTTCGGCTAATGACCCCTTCCGCGCTTATCGCTTTTCCCCAATATCGTTTTTAAAAATGGCTTCTGTAATCCCATGGTATCTTAAGCCTCAAATACGGTTCCTTTCAATGCAATTTAATTTCGCTCAATGTTGCACTTCAGTAATGAGAAAAATTGCAAAATATAAAAATTTGCTAAATATATTGTGCATAGTATATTTCAGTCATAGTGTTTACTGTGATAGAATTGATTATTGTTGTGTGTAATTCATAAAGACATCGTGACTTCCAATGACGCTGCAAGGTAGAATATGTCCATCCATCCTACATCATTTCTTAATATATGAACCATTGTTTTAGAATCTATTCACTTGTGTCATGACTTTTGTATTGTATGCACACTGTATTACACAGTGTGTCTAATTGTATACATTGCATCTGTACATAAATATCTTTATCATCTAAATATATTATTTGTATAATATATTCCAGGCTCTATCATTTATATGAACCCTGTGTGACTATGGGACGATAGACCCCGATCAGTCTGCACTACGACATATAGAACATATAGGGAAATCCAAAATTTGGGCCAAAACTTCTCCCCAAAGTCCTGAAAATGTTGCAAAACCTCTCCCTGTCTGAAAGCTCTAGGCTAACCCCTGCTTGTATTCACACAGTGCAGTACGACAGGAAAAACGAAGATTAATTATTCATTGACCTCTGATATTATTGGCTAAATTTTGACTTACACATTATTTGACCGATGAAGTCTTGTGAAATGTGAAACAATACTAAATTATCGTCGCGTATTGAGTTCTCGACATACCTTTATTCTCGATAGTTTTTTTCCATGCGAGTGTTGTGCAAGATTTTGACGTCACGCTCCTGGATGTAAACACGGAAGTGTCAACTGCATCATTTTCCAACATTGTCTGATTTGTTTTGAGAGAAATGCTACCTATAAAGGTTTTTTATATACATTTTAATCCTTCTGTGTTGTTTTAGTAGTTTTTCACTATTGCCATTTTTTACTCATAATAAAATGCATATTTTTCATTCTTTCTTTTACCTGTTGCCACCGACGCTCTTCTGTGGTGACAGATGCTTGTCTGGTCTAAAGATAGCAAACGACATAAGGGGGCCATAAAGGGGCCAGTGTTCCCATTCACGTAGAATTGTGCGTGCATCGCGTGGAAATCATTCTAATCATGCATAAATTTTGGGGCAAGAACGTGCATTCACGCGCATATGTTTCTCTCAAAAATATAACAAGAGGGCCATGGTGGCCCTGAATCGCTCACCTGAGCATTAATCAGTTCACTGGCTCTGGTGAAGATTTATAAGAGTTTTTACCATACATGGGAATGGCGGCCACCTTGGTCATGTGACCAAGATCATTTGAAGAACTTTCAATCCTTTGACCCATGTGCAGGCTCCATATGAAATTTGATCTGCCCAGTGGTTTCAGAGATGTTTGAAAATGTTTATGGATGGATGAAAGAGGCAGCTAACACCAATACTGTAAGGCTCTATCAGGTGAGCTGAAAATGGCAGAGTCGCTTCTCCGAAAAGTTCCTGTTCATGTTGAGTTCCTTTGATGGATTTCAACTAGACTTAACTAGGCAAACACAGATGATAGAATGGTAGCATCATTATCTCACTGTGGTGAAACTAATGTATTCCAAGGAGTTTGTGGCTGGCATCATTGCAATGTTAGTTCTGATTCTTGCAACATAACTTAATTTAAATTTGACCTAGTGACCTAGCTTTTGACCCGACATGACCCAGTTTCAAACCGGATATTGTAAGAATAAACATTCTGACAAAGTTTCATTGAGATTGGATCAAAACTGTGCCCTCTGGAGCGTATACAAGGTCGTTCTTATATTTGACCTAGTGACCTAGTTTTTGATCCGACACAAACCAGTTTCAAACTTACCTAGATTTCATAAAGGTGAATATTCTGACAGAGTTTCATGAAGATTGGATCAAAACTGTGCCCTCTAGGGTGTACACAAAGTTTTTTTTAGATTTGACCTAGTGACCTAATTTCTGATCTGACGTGACTCAGTTTCATAAGGGGCATATATATTTGGACAATAAACATTTTGACATAGTTTCATGAAGATTGGATCAAAACTGTTCCTTCTAGTGCGTACACGAGGTTTTTCTAAGATTTGACCTAGTGACCTAGTTTTTGACCTGACATGACCTACTTTCAAACTTGGCCTAGAGTTTATGGAGATAAACATTCTGACAAAGTTTCATAAAGATTGGATCAAAACTGTGTCCTCTAGAGCATACAAACGGTTTTTCTATGATTTGACCAAGTGACCTAGTTTTTGACCCTACATGACCCAGTTTCAAATTTGTCCTTCATATTATGAGGATAAACATTCTGATAAAGTTTCATGAACTTTGGATCGAAACTGTGCCTTCTACAGCGTACACAAGGTTTTTCTAAGATTTGACCTAGTGACCTAGTTTTTGACCCGACATGACCCAATTTCGAACTTGGCCTACAGTTTATGGAGATAAACATTCTGACAATGTTTTATAGAGATTGGATCAAAACAGTGTCCTCTAGAGCGTACACAATGTTTTTCTATGATTTGACCTAGTGACCTAGTTTTTGACCCAACATGACCCAGTTTCGTACTTGTCTTAGATATTATAAAGAGAAACATTCTGACAAAGTTTCATGAACTTTGGATGAAAACTGTGCCTTCTAGAGTGTACACAAGGTTTTTCTAAGATTTGACCTAGTGACCTAGTTTTTGACCCTACATGACCCAGTTTCAAACTTGGCCTAGAGTTTATGGAGATATATATTCTGACAATGTTTCATATAGATTGGATCAAAACTGTGTCCTGTAGAGCATACACAAGGTTTTTCTATGATTTGACCTAGTGACCTAGTTTTTGACCCGACGTGACCCAGTTTCAAACTTGTCCTAGATATTATGAGAATAAACATTCTGACTAAGTTTCATGAACTTTGGATGAAAACTGTGCCTTCTAGAGCGTACATAAGGTTTTTCTAAGATTTGACCTAGTGACCTAGTTTTTGACCCGACATGATCCAGTTTGGAACTTGGCCTAGAGTTTATGGAGATAAACATTCTGACAATGTTTTATAAAGATTGGATCAAAACTGTGTCCTCTAGAGCGTACACAATGTTTTTCTATGATTTGACCTAGTGACCTAGTTTTTGACCCAACATGACCCAGTTTCGTACTTGTCCTAGATATTATAAAGATAAACATTCTGACAAAGTTTCATGAACTTTGGATGAAAACTGTGCCTTCTAGAGTGTACACAAGGTTTTTCTAAGATTTGACCTAGTGACCTAGTTTTTGACCCTACATGACCCAGTTTCAAACTTGGCCTAGAGTTTATGGAGATATATATTCTGACAATGTTTCATATAGATTGGATCAAAACTGTGTCCTGTAGAGCATACACAAGGTTTTTCTATGATTTGACCTAGTGACCTAGTTTTTGACCCGACATGACCCAGTTTCAAACTTGTCCTAGATATTATGAGGATAAACATTCTGACTAAGTTTCATGAACTTTGGATGAAAACTGTGCCTTCTAGAGCGTACACAAGGTTTTTCTAAGATTTGACCTAGTGACCTAGTTTTTGACCCAACGTGACCCAGTTTCGAACTTGTCCTAGATATTATAAAGATAAACATTCTGACAAAGTTTCATGAACTTTGGATGAAAACTGTGCCCTCTAGAGCGTACACAAGGTTTTTCTAAGATTTGACCTGGTGACCTAGTTTTTGACCCGACGTGACCCAGTTTCGAACTTGTCCTAGATATTATTAAGATAAACATTCTGACAAAGTTTCATGAACTTTGGATGAAAACTGTGCCTTCTAGAGTGTACACAAGGTTTTTCTAAGATTTGACCTAGTGACCTAGTTTTTGACCCGACATGACCCAGTTTCGAACTTGGCCTAGATTTTATGGAGATAAACATTCTGACAAAGTTTCAGAAAGATTGGATCAAAACTGTGCCCGCTAGAGTGTACACAAGCAAAAGTTGACGGACGTCCGTCCGTCTGGACGTACGACGGACATCAGGGTATCCCAAAAGCTCACCCTGAGCACTTCGTGCTCAGGCGAGCTAAAAAATCATCATTTTTCTTCATTCTATTGCGCATCTGCCAGGCCAGATGATTTTTGTAGCCGAGAAGAGAGTCAGAAGTCGCTGTTTTGATCTGAAATGCGGGCCGTAGTAAGATACCATGCTTTCATTCAAGTCCATCACATCCGTTCTACGGCCAATCAAATTCATTATTGGAAAACACTACCACTAATCGGCTGCATGAATATTAATGACATGCGCGGTCATGTTGCGCACTAGAACTGTCATAATGGCCGACAGAATTTGTCCGTATTTTTGCATTTATTTTCGCTGTTTCTGTTTGGAAACGGCACTTTCTATTTTTCATTTGGAAAGGAATCCATCAAATGATTAATATTGGATAAAATGAGGACCGGAAAAAGGCATGACAGCCGTTTTCTTCGTTTTTTCAGGCTTCAATTGGAAACACATCGGCACTTTAGTGTTTGTAAAAGAAGCCGACCAAGGGTTCCGGGTCATTTCGGCCCATGTCCATTTCGGCCCATAACTTTTTCGAGATAAAAAGTCATACCCGCAGTGCTGGAAACGGCCAGTGGCCCGGTGGCCAAATGCTCCTAATTTTTGTTTCGGGCCACCAGAAATTTCCAAAATATGACCTTTAGTGGCCCAAATTTATCTTTCTGGCAATACTTAATGAATGGAAACTTTTGCTAGTGGATAATTTGGGCCACTGAAAGTTAGGCCTGCTAAGCTTTTGGGCCACCACATGAAACTTGCGAGTTTCCAGCACTGACCCGTATATTTTACTTCATACCCGCAAATTTTATAGATAGGGGGTATAAAAACCCTCAGTTTAAAATTTGAGTGGGAACACTGGGGGGCGGACACACGCGAAAATAAAATCTACGGAAGCTTAAAAGTGTCATATATATTATGATTTTTATGAATGTTAGTTTCCATTTTATTTTTCAAACTTATATAGGGTACAATTTCTGTTGGCAATTAAATAAACTTTGGTGAGAATGTAGCAAAATTTAAATGATGATAATTTGCTGTCCTTGTGGATATTTTCCCAGGTAAGGCTTCTTTTGATAATAAATTAAATGTTTAAACTGTACAGAAATCTGTTCAGTGTGAATTTCGAAAGAAAACTCTGAATGATGCCAAAGATGTACCTACTTATTTAGTATAGCTCTAAAATAAACATGCTTTAATGCGTTTTGAATTTTTAACTATTTGTCATCAAAGCGCAATATGTGACAAAAAAGCCACCATACAGATTTGTTTCATTCACTCAGACACATGTCCGTATGACATCCTTTATATACACTATCGAGAACGTGGGTATGCGCACTTCATTGGTTGGTTTGCACTAGCCTACTCCGAGATATGATTAGAACACATATATGGCAAAATGGCTGGTTGTTGATTACACATGTTACGGGTAAATAATAAAAGTATGCAATAATACCAAATGCACATCAGTGCTGTTCCGGTTAGTCGAAAAGCCAGGGAAAGAGTCTTAACCTATCGAGAACTGAGTAATCCAGGATATACGCGGCTGTGCCACGAAAAAAAAATCATTGCATATTTTCAGCTAGGGGGCCTAATGAGTGGGCCAGAATTTGAATTCCTTGTAACTTTTTGACCCTTTGATATTTTTCCTTGCAGTTTTTAACATAATTCAAGATAAAATTTTACCAGACATTTCCTCTATTGAACATTTGACTTCCGGTAGCGCGAAGAACACTAACTTCCGCTCTAAGCTCTCTGAAAATTTTGCTTAGATTTAATCTGTAGGACACAGATCATCTATCTCTAGCATATTTTTGCTGTTGGTTTGTGTGGCACTCCCTGTTTGATGACCTATTATCAGCATCATTCGTGTGTATCCTGTTTTTGAGCTAAACACACACCCCACCCACTTCGCTGCACACAAGATTTCAAACGACCTTGACCGCAGCAATGTTTACATCCGGTTAAAACTTGCAATGTCTCAGAATTATCATCTGTCATTTATAGTTTTTGCCACTCTGTTTATCTGTGTGAGGCTTGTCACAGCCAAACTCCCTGAGTCTGTACCTTCTGGTAATGAGATTGAAAACATCAGGTATGCAGATTTTCCGTCATTTTCGTCTGGTCAGTGCACACAGTTTGTTGCATCAATGTTCTGTTCAAATGGCCATAAGAAGGGGCCTGTATGTAGGGAAAAGCTAGTATTGATCTATCTGTGTAGCCTCCTTCTTGCCGAGTCCTACGCTCCAGAGCCGAACCCTGGGCCTAGGCCGTGTAAATATCCCTGTGGATATTGTAATAAAGCAGTTAAGTGGACAACACCAGGAATATGCTGTGACACCTGTAATATTTGGTTTCACCAGGAATGCTTGGGCATGAAGGACTGTATCTACTTTGCCCTTAGGAACGTAGCTTGGGAATGCACAAACTGCGGTATGCCAAATTTTTCATCCAGTCTTTTCGATACTTCCCTCTTTGAGACTTCCAACTCATTTGAGCCACTTATCCATGACACCTCAGCTGATCGTGAGCTTAGCTTTAGCTGTCCGCAGGCTACTTCATCACCCAAAAGTTCTTCGGTTCGTCACCATGGTACTGCTGAACACGTCTCTGTTTCTGATGGAAGTGTGCGGGATACCCTGTTATCAGGATCAGACTGCTTCATCCATCCAAGCTTCATAAGTAGCAAGGAACAAGTTCTTGTTCAACGTAGCCACAAGCAGAGAGATGATATCCCACTAAAGGTTTTGGTTATCAACTGCCACTCCATTGTAGACAAGAAACCACAATTGGAGAATATGATAGAGTCTACTCAAGCAGATATCATTCTAGGAACAGAATCCTGGTTGAGGAGTGACCATCTGTCTACAGCTATCTTCCCTAAAGGGTTTAAAGTCTATCGCAAAGACAGGAGTAATCAGACTGGCGGTGGAGTATTCATACTAGTTTCCGACAGACTTACAAGTAGTGAACCCGAAGAACTCAAAGTTGAAGGGAACTGTGAGCTGATTTGGGCACAGATTCAAATTCCTGGGGCTAACCAGCTATTCATCGGATCATTCTATCGTCCTCCAGATGAAAGTGATCCTAGCTACTTGACTCAGCTGCATACATACCTGTCAAGGATACCTATTGGGGCACACACATGGATGGGAGGAGATTTCAACCTTGGGGACATAGACTGGGAGACGGAGAGTGTGAAACCTTACGCCAATAAGTCTGGATTATGCCACCAGTTACTGAATATTTCTAAGGACCACTTTCTTGATCAAATGGTATTGGAGCCAACAAGGATCACCGAGGATACACAGAACATCCTGGACCTGTTTTTCTCTAATAACCAGTCCTTGGTTAACAGAGTTGAAGTCATTCGTGGCATATCTGACCATGAGGTAGTCTACGTCGAGTCTAGTCTACGACCGGCCAAGGCAGTGATCCCACCCAGAAAGGTGTCTTGCTTTAATAAAGCCGATTTTGACTCTTTAAAGGCGGAACTTCGACACATCAAGGAAGAATTCATTTCTACCGAGCCGATATATACCACTCAAGAGTTGTGGAATAAATTTCGCTCTACTGTGTCCGACCTGATGAAGAAGTACATACCTACCAAAACGCTTAGTGGAAAGAAACTAAAAAAGCCATGGATCAACAGAAAGGTGAAATCCCTCATACGTCGCCGTGACAAGCTGTTTCAGAGAATGAAGAAGACCAAGCATGACAGTGACGTCCGGAAATATAAAGATTGTAAAAAGGCCGTACAGAAATCCGAACGACAAGCCTACTGGACCTATATCAATGGAATCATTGAAGCAGAAGACCCGGATGGCATCCAACCACCAAAACAGAAAAGATTCTGGAACTACATAAAGTCTCTTCGTAAAGATTCGACAGGTGTAGCACCATTAAAGGATAATGGCCGTCTTTTTAATACTCCCAAAGACAAGGCAGATATTCTGAACAGACAGTACCAGTCCGTCTTTACTCACGAAGAACCCAACATCCCAGTTCCAGACCCAGATGGTGACCCATACCCAGATATGGATAGCATCACGGTTACAGAAGAAGGCGTGAGGAAACTGCTTCAAAGAAGTAATCCACGCAAAGCCACTGGCCCTGATATGATTCCAGCAAGATTGCTAAAGGAATGCTCAGAAGAGTTGGCACCATTACTAACCATCGTCTTCAATAAGTCTTTACAGACAGGAACTGTCCCAGACGACTGGAAAACCGCCAATGTTTCTGCAGTGTTCAAGAAAGGACAGCGTTATGACCCCGCGAATTATCGCCCAGTTTCTCTGACCTGCCTTTGCTGCAAGATTCTGGAACATGTCATAGTCAGCAGTGTAATGAAACATGTGGACTACCATAGAATCCTCTCAGACTGCCAACACGGCTTCCGTGCTAGAAGAAGTTGTGAGACCCAACTAGTAACTCTTTGCCACGACTTGACCTCCTCGCTGGACAAGGGAGTCCAAACAGATATGGTAGTTCTCGACTTCTCCAAAGCATTCGATCGCGTGCCTCATCAACGCCTTCTAAGGAAGCTCACACATTATGGCATTAGAGGGAGCACTCACAGTTGGATTGCGTCTTTCCTGTCTGACCGTTCACAGCGTGTGGTTGTCGAAGGAAGTTCGTCTGATGGTGTGCCTGTCATCAGTGGGGTCCCCCAAGGGTCAGTCTTGGGACCTCTGCTCTTCCGCCTCTTTATAAATGACCTCCCGGATAAGATTGCCTCAAAGACAAGACTCTTTGCCGATGACTGCATTGTGTATAGGCAAATCAAAGACCAGTCAGATTGTGTAGCACTACAAGAAGACCTTAACTTGTTGGCTGAGTGGGAGACCAAGTGGGGTATGGCGTTCCATCCTCAGAAGTGCAGCATCCTGAGTATAACAAGATCACGCAGCCCTACTAGATACCCCTATCGACTGAAAGGCCACATCCTGGAGCTCCAAGACAGTACAAAGTATCTGGGTGTTGACTTGCAGTCCTCATTGTCCTGGAAAAATCACATCGACAGGATCACGAAGAAAGCCAACAGTATGCTGGGGTTCTTGCGTCGCAATCTGAAATCTTGCAATGAGGATACCAAAACCAACGCTTATTTTACCATGGTCAGATCTAACCTGGAATATTGCTCGTCAATATGGAATCCCTATCACAAGGATCAAGTTAATAAAGTAGAGATGGTACAGAGAAGAGCTGCTAGGTTTACCACCAACCGCTATAGGAATACTAGCAGTGTATCATCCATGCTCCACCACCTGCAGTGGGAGTCACTACAGTCAAGGAGGTGTAAAATACAGCTAACCCTCTTCTATAAAGTGGTCCAAGGCCAAGTTGACATCCCAGCCGCAGAGTACTTGACACCATCGACAGCAAGAACCAGATCAGCACATACAAGAAAGTACAGGCAGTTCTCATCTTCTACAGACAGCTTTAAATACAGTTTTTTCCCCCGGACAGTACCTTTGTGGAACTCTCTTCCAGCTGCTATAGCTGAGGCCCCTTCTTTGGTATCCTTCAAAGAGGGGCTGTCCACCCTTTCATTCTAAGCAATATGTAGGGGCCCAGATGCTGAGTAACTTACCATGGTGGGAGCTGTGCTGTCGGGGACGTAAGGGCCCTGGTACCTCCAAGGAAGGCAGATTGGTCTTTACCTGGTAAGCCAAAGGCATCTGGGAATTCTTTCTTCCTTCTATCTTTTTATTTGTAGTCTTAAATTATGTTTACATTAAAAACCTTTTTTTGTACTTATTTATATCACCTCTGTTATTGTATATCTCATAGTCTTTATTCTCTTCTACCTGCCTATATTCTCTTTGTTTTCATCTTTACTAGCGTTACCACCCGAAGTCAACCCGTTGAGTAATAGTCAAATGTGACGGTTCAACGTACAGATGTAGATGTAGATGTAGATTTCCGAAAATATGTTCCCATTGACTTCATGTTACATTCGGTTTAAATAAAGCTTTCCACTCCTAGTTAATACAATTTGTGTGCAAGTTTGAACATGACTCGTAGTTGTAAAAGACAATAATATGAATTGGCAAAGGATTTTTAAAATGTTATACGACCTGTGAAGCCGCTGAAACGCATTTTTATAGGCTGACATTTTCAGCTTTCACTTAGCCCGGATCTTCCACTTCTGTAATAAATTCTACTCTAACACCGGAATGGGGTCCATAGAAATACCGGAACGCACGGGTCCTACTAAAGACAGAAAAGGACTTTGAACTTTCGGGCACCGAAAAGGACTAATGAAATGCCATTTTATCCTATAAAACGTTTGAAAACATGTATAGGGGGTAAAATATGTTAAGTTATAAACACAATTTTCTAGAATATTAAGTGAAAAATGCCCCTTTCGCTGCCCCAAATTCGGCATTTGCGATGTCCTTTTCGGTACATGGCAAGAAGTCGAGTCCTTTTCGGCGGTCCATAGAAATACCGAAACGCACCAAAACACCGGAACGCACCTGCAATTACCAGAACGCACTATAAAATAAAGTGTTTTCCGCACAGATAATGAATATTTGGGGTTAATATGAAGTTCTCATGTGGCTTATTTAATGAAAAGCATTATTTGAGCCATATTTTGACACTTAGTATCAGGATACCCTTTAATATCTATGTTATGCTGTAACACAATTTATGACCAAGTTGAAAACTAGGATACTGTAACAAATCGAAAACCAAACTAGTTTGTTTCCAATTAAAAACTTATTCATTATCGACCTTAGACTGAAAAACAATATAAAAATTCAAAAGTAAAGGAAAGCTCCATAGATATAGTGCGTTCCGGTAATTGCAGGTGCGTTCCGGTGTTTTGGTGCGTTCCGGTATTTCTATGGACCCCTTTTCGGTGCTATAACATTTTTGTGAATTTTTAGAATGAAGATACTACAATTCATAAAATTGTTATTCAAGCGCTGATTAATATCATGATGATATTAAAATTTCTAAAACATACGTTTTATATGGCATTTAATGGCAAATAAAAGTCCTTTTCGGTGACCGAAAGTTCTTTTCGGTGGCGTAAGTCCTTTTCTGTCTTTAGTAGGTTCCGCACCAAAACACCGGAACGCACCGAACGCAATTTTTTTTACAAGATACAAGATACAAGATACAAGAAACTTTATTTAACGTCGGTTTTTAGCTTTACAACATATACAATATTAGCCATTAAGGCTATTTTACCGACAAACCAAGAGAAAAACTATACACAATAAAAGTAACAATGCATCACTGTAAGAACAAGGGTTATCACAGATATACACATCAATTCTAATATGTTTTTAAGTTGAACCTATAAAATTATCATAGCATATAGAAATCAAATCACATGCACTGACTGAGATAATAAAACAGTAAAACATGCTGAAATAAAACAAGGGAAAACTGAAATACATGTAAGATGAACCTACAAAAGTCGTAAGAACATATATATATATATAATTAAGTAAATACAGCACAGTACATGCATCATGCTCAATCGCCGAATGCATACACATTAGAATATATATCACACCGAAAAATTAAAAAAGCAGCATCTAGCTAAAATAAGATACATTAAGACAGGCCGCATGCATCATTCTCAATTGCCGCATGCATGCTGCCCCATAAGAGTCGCTCATATAAGATTTCCATATAAAAATATCATAGTAAAAATTTACAAAAGACAAAGGTAAAATATATATATATACAGTTGGAACGCAAACCCTCGAAAAGCGGTGATTGTATTTACAACGGTGGATCCTTCCACATAAAAAATAGGCCCAAAAAATGGCGAACATGGTTCTTGACGAAATTTCCCATTATTCTCAAATGTATTTAGAGGTATTGGCTATATAAAATTAATTAAACACATAAAAATGTTTTGCTAACTAGTATTAAGCAGGCTATCTCAACAAAATTCAGGGCCAAAATTGCTCGAAATGCAAAAATATTCATCGTCATATGACAATACTCTATCTTGATTCTTCCGAAAACTTGTATCAACATAAAACATAATTTACAGAAAGCTGAGACTTTCTCCAATGCACACACCCATGCCATCGAAAACTTTATTATTTCTTCTTTTTGCATGTGAAATTTCAAGCAATATCGTTTTGGAACATTTTTAAATTGCAAAATAAAAGATGGCATCTGCAGTTTTACGCTCAGGAAACGGTCTTGCACATGATATGAGCACCAGCAATACTTGCCGGACAGCCACAATTTAGACAGAAAATTGAGGTCGACAGCTTGTCAAACATTAGCTCAGATTGCTAAATACTTGAAGAGGAGAAAAAATACGGAGTTTAGTTAGCTAAAAAAGACTACAAACTGGTAGAACGTACCTTACCTGACTGCTGACCTGATTGGCATTGTACAAATCTGACGTTCTGCAACTCAAATTTGTGAAAATAATATCCTTTTCTAATATTATTTATCTTTCAAACAGTCATCTGTTTTCTGTCAAATAAGTAATTAGGTCACTGTTGTGACGTAATAAAATAAATGACGTATATTGCCTCGCGCTAGATTGCCCAGTCCGCATGCCATGTAAACAGATTATAAGTCGGACATGAAATGCACCAGTACGAAGTAAAGAGTTTCTTTTTTGTCGTTTTGTTTGTCTAGTTTTCGAAAAATTTACGATCTGATTTCATAATTTGCTTAACAATTACAGAGAACATATGAGCCGCGACACGAGAAAATAAGCAAAGTGGTTGTGCGCCCAGCGCAGACCCAGATCAGCCTCGGCATCCGCTTAGTCTGCACAGAGCCTTCCCTAAGCGTTTTAAGGGTAGCTAAGGGTCTAAGCTACCTGCAGACAGCAAAGACTCTGGTCAGACTGGGCGGATGCCCAGGATTATCTCTACATCGTTGGTTTTCTCGCGTCGCGGCTCAAGTTACTTAGAAAGAAACAAGCCAGGTGGGGATGGAAGGAGGCGGTTGGTGACGAGGGTGGGGGTGGGTGGGGGCCAGGGAAGTGGGGAATTCATCTTGACTGATGCCTGGAGTAATGTACAGGTCCCAAACATGACTTGAGCAGTCGTTGCTGTGACAGCGTATTATCTCTCTCTCTCTCTCTCTTTCTCTCTCTCTCTCTCTCTGTCTCTCTCTCTCTCTCTCTCTCTCTCTCTCTCTGCCCGATTTGGCTTCATTGTTGTTACACATACTGAGATTTATTACAATCATTTGAATCTTACCAACAGCTGAGCCGCAACAGGGAAAGAGGAATCTTGTCGGATATGATAACAGCAAAGTCTGCTTAGTCTAACAAGACTGCTTCAAAATACAAAACTATATATATAAGCGAATAGCAAAACCCTGATTGGCTTGCAAGCAAACTCTTTCCGTTCTGAATTAAGTTACGAAGAGCATTTCGTGCGTTCGATGATGAGCATGAAAATGTGTCGGGGTGTGCGGATGTGGGAGGTGTGGGGAAAATTTGGAGGCTTGCTACGTGCCATCCGACGTTTGGCACGTGGCACAAAAACAGCCATTTATTCCGTGGAAGCAAAGTACTGTTACATGAACTTAAACTGTATACGAATCGTTCCACTTTGGCAAATTCCACATCCCGAATAAGCGTAAAGACCATTGACAGTATACTTAAACAATCTGCTTGAAAGTTGAAAATAGCGGGCGTGT
Source organism: Ctena decussata (assembly GCA_963989385.1). NCBI lineage: Eukaryota > Metazoa > Mollusca > Bivalvia > Lucinida > Lucinidae > Ctena > Ctena decussata. The sequence continues at coordinate 61,398,097 of OZ022503.1, forward strand.
GACGAAACTGTTGAAATACGCATGAACTCTGTATACTTATTCAAGCAACCCATCATTGCCTTCATTTAGCAAAATGTGCATGAACAAAAAAGCTACCAGCCAAGATCCATAATAGAATGCACACATGCAAGCTGTTCATCTTAACTTTTATAACATTTGTGGTGCAAGCTATCTTAGTCTTTGATTGTTGCAGGTCACCCGTGTACTTACTGACCCTCAGAAAATACTACAGTAAGGGAAAAAGTGAAAACCTTCCCGCACGTCACCACATTTGGTAGCTTAGAGTGTTCAGATGAGAATCTGAAGGCCGTTAGCTCAATTCATATCATTGCCTAATGAATGTATTTCGACTTTTGTCCTATTCGATTCGGAAATCGACCGCCCAATTATTTAATTTCAGGACGCAGAGTATGAAGAATAATGATTGAGCCCAGAGTTGAGTATAAAGTGTATTGGATTGCCCTTTACATGTGCCTTCGGGACGATTCGTAAATGCAAAAATATCAAATCTTCTGGTGACCTGCAAGATACCCGGGCCTGCTAGTCAACCGGACAATTACAATGTTACAATTTTAGTCGGCATACAAATGATAATGAACATGTTAAGCATTGGAAGGAACTGAAAAGAAATTGAGAGTGTACATGTAAATGTGTGGGCCTAGGGCAACCGGGTACACTTTCAGGGGAAGCATCTCGGCAATAATATTTTTTATTTATCCTACCTTTCCAATGGGAGTAAACTCTTTAAGGAAAGCATTTGCTCCTTTGAGAGCAAAGAATTTTTGAAGAGTCTCCCAGTTCAGGAAAACTAACAGGAAATTAATAAAGTTGTGTATTGATAATAAGTCTACGATAATTTGTGCCAGTTATCCATGAAAACGTGTTGCGGCTGTATATAGAACCGACTCGCCAAGACTACTCTAATGTGAGGCACCATCAGTCATTTTAATAGAGAAATAGGAAAACACGATCTGACTTATTAGTAAATGTTCTTGTTGTTTGTTTATATGTGACTGCATAACGGAAAGGGTTCGTAATCGGAGAAATAAATGTTCTATTCTATTCTATTATTTTATGTAGATCTACCCGTGTACCTGCAGATTCGTAAATGTTGCCCCCCCCCCTCCCCCCCCCCCCCCCCCCCCCAAAAAAAAACAACAAAAAAACACACACACTCAGATGCCTGACGAGTTTCTCAAACTTATACAGGCAATGCAAAAACATCGCATGCATACTGTGCACTGCTAACCCTTCTCAAAGGCGTAACTGCCTGTACGCTAATAGCCAGGTGCGTATTGTAATTTGTAGACAAAATTTCAACAGGTATCGCCATATTTGATGATGCTGGTAGCCTATTTGTAAATTGAACAAAATTTCAATAGTAGCGGCAAAATAAAGTATCTTTGGGGCCCACCTCTTATTCTTGCTCTCAAAGGATAAACATAATTATGCGTAAAGTGTAATAACCCCTACACTCCTGCTTCTAAATAACCGTCCCACGAATGAGGGGGGGGGGGGCGCTCCTCATCCCTCCCAGGTTACTCACATACAACCGTTTATTTGACTTTTGAAATCAAGCGCGTGATCTGCTACGTAAAGCTGACGTAAAGGGCATTGTTTCGTCAATAATTACACAGGCGGAAAAGGATGACCTGGAATTACTTTAACTGAAAAATTCAATAATGGAAGTCAGAAAAGTGCTCTTAAAATTTCAACGGGTGGGGCGATTTGATTAATCTGTATGGTGGCGTTAAAGTACTGTGGGGTTCGTCGATAGCCATTTTGATGGCGACAATTTCGAACAAAAATTCGTTGCTATGTGTTTGATTATATCCCTACTCCTTGGAGCTGCGTTCTAACTGATATAAAATATATATGTCCAAAATAAAAGCACATACAAGGACAGTCTATAAAACACAATTGAGTCCGATTTCACAGTAATGAATGATTTATTTCGCTGTTTTCTACCGGTTTCACTGTTATAGTACAGATCATCAGGAACAAATATGGCGGCTTTGTTCCTGATGATCTGTACTATAACAGTGAAACCGGTAGAAAACAACGAAATAAATCATTCATTACTGTGAAATCGGACTCAATTGTGTTTTATAAAATACATATATATATATATATATATATATATATATATATATATATATATATATATATATATATATATATATATATATATATATATATATATATATATTCGGCCAGGGAAGACATTTATCTTCATCAGCTCCACCTGCAGTGTACCTTAGTCCGAAAGTCGAAAAATATTCCCCAAGACAAACATGCTTTGTAGAGCATGTGTGTCTAGGGAAACGAAAGTGATAAAAGGTAGACTGCTTTGGCCCAGCTGATTATACAAACAAATCTGCATGCATATAATGAAATTAAAAATGCTTCATTTCATTACAAATAGAATGAAACAAAACAGCAACAGCAGCAGCACTAAAAGCGGTGACAGCAAGTCACAACAGAGTAAACAAACTAAAAGCAACAAAAGCACATACGAGTAAGAAAACAATATAAGAAAAAGCAACTGAAAACAAAACTAAATTAAGCTAAGCAAATTAATAAAATAATTAAAGGTTAAATCTGCAAAAGGAGCACTTACATGAGGGTCCTCCCCACGTCCGAACCAGTCTTCCAAACTCCTTGAAGTCAGTGGTGATCCTCATCTCATTTGGGAGACTATTTCAGACGTGGGCTGCCTCAAAACGAAATGACCTCTTACCGTAAGTGGTCGAGTTCACTCTTGGCAGATCCACCAGGTTTTGATATCTGTAAGAATAATTAGAATTTTTAAAATTAACCAGGTCACATATATAGCTTGGAGAAAGACCGTTTAGTATTTTAAAAACTTCCACAGCTATATTTCTAATTCTTCCCAATTGCAAGGTTGACATGTTGGCTCTTTTAAGTAAGCCCTCATAAGAGCCTGTATAGTCACTGTACACCAGTCTGAGTGCTCTATACTGTAGTTTCTCCAGTTTGTTGGAGCTAGCTTTTGAGCAGAAATGCCAGACTAGTGGACGGTAACTAAAGTTAGATCTTATGAAAGACTTGTAAATTAAAAGTTTAGTTTCTAAACTTATGTATTTACTTAATCTTAAAAGTACATTGATTTGTTTGGCGGCCTTTTTGCACATAGCTGAAATATGCAAGTCAAAATTTAGTAAATAATCAAAAGTAACTCCTAGTAGCTTTACTAGCCTTTTTGTCTGTTGCTTGGTCCACCGGGGCTCAACTGGTGACCTTCTTTTGCTTCAGATTTCCAGTGGGGTTGTTTGGCAGGACAGGGATCACCACCTGTCAGACGGCCCGTTGTATCTGTTGAGTCCTCGTCTTTACTTCTTCATGGTGTTGAAATTTGATTTATGTGTTTACCGTGATGATTCATTGACGAGTTAGAGGGTTATCATGCGAACCGAACAACCAACTAAATGTTTTGTACCACTTCAGAAACTGAGGGTGAGGTTGGGCCTGTAAAATCGATTTAAGCCCCCCAGTAATTCATTACTGACCGTTCCAAGGCGGTAGTTCTGTTGTGGTTCTCTGTTGCCTGTTTTTGGTGTCAGAGTTTCTGTGATGTTTTACCTTATGTATGTTCTTATTATTTTTGGTTCGGTTTGGGTTGCTGAGTGGCCACCTTTTGGGAAGAAGCTGCTCACTCGGTTGGCCATATGTTCTCTGTATCTTGATTATTTGTAATCTTAGTTGTTTCCAACTATGGTTTGAGGGCTGGATTTGGATTTTGATTGTTTCAGTTCCTGGTCTTTGCATACTTTTTACTTTTACTGACTCCTCACATTTCACTTCAGTACCACTTATTTTAAAACTCCTACAGCCATCATAGGCCTTTCTCCCAAGAACTATGGCTTGAAACTTTTCAGGATTTGCTTGCATGTTGTTGAAGCTAAACCACTGAATGATGCTTTCACTTTCAGCTTCAACCACATTTCTGTTTTGAGAAAGATCTCTATGGCTGTAGGACAGCGTATTATCATCCGCATAGTTATATAAAGTGGACAGTTTAACAAAATAGAAAATATCATTAATAAAGATATTGAAAAGTAAGGGTCCCAAAATTGACCCTTGTGGAACACCTTTAATAATTTTAAGCCATGAGCTATGATTTTGACCTAACTTTACCATCTGCATTCGATCTGAAAGGTAACTTTGCAGAAATGAACATGCTGCCCCAGAAAGGCCGTAGGCTGACAGCTTGTCGATGATGAAGTCATGCGGAAGACAGTCGAAGGCCTTGGACAAATCCATCAATACAGCGCCAACATATCGATGGTTGTCCAGTTCCCTCTTCCAATCCTCCGCAAGCCTCAGCAAAGTAGTCTGACAGCCAAAGCCCTTTGTGAATGCTGCCAGAAATGTATGGAAATATTTTCAAAATGATCACTAAGCTGATCAAACATAATACGTTCAAATATTTTTGAATGTGTTGGTAACACACTTACAGGTCTATAATTCTTTTTTATAAATGGATCATCCTTTTTGTAAATTGGACTCACTTGGGCTTGTTTGAGTCTGTCAGGAAAGTTTTATAATTGACAGACATGTTGTAAATACTACATATAGGACCAGAAAGGCTATCAGCTCCAGCTTTGACAATTTTAGGGGGTATCTGGTCGACTCCTGTTGCCTTTTTGGAGCTAAGGGATTTTATAACATTCAAAACGTTACTTTTTTCAACAGGTTTAAAATCAAACTTTATATAGCCCTCATCAGGGCCATTTCTTTTAATGGCGTCAATGCTAGGGTGTGTGCCTGCATTTGCAGGAGACTGGTTATTTATTCCAATTTCTTTAGCAATGTTTATGTAAAAGTCATTCAAGACATTACATACATCTTTTTGGTTGGAAACTAAATTATTATTTTCCAGTAAAATTATATCAACATTATTTTTATTACCTTTGGAACTTAAAAAGGTTTGATTGTGGGCCAGAAATCCTTAGATTTGGGGCCACCACTGCAACGTTCGAAAAAGTATAATTTGATAGACTGCTTTCTCAATTTAGTTACGTAATTTCTCTGTTTTCTATAATTCTCCCAGTTTTGTTTCCCTTTGGTATTTATTAAAAAGCATTTTCTTTTTGTAGATTGCCCTTCTTAATTCGCTATTCATAAAGGGAGGGGCTTCTTTTTTGGGATACTTTTGTTTACGTGGAGCATGCTTGTCCACAATCTCCAGTAAGAGTGTCTCATATGCCCAGTAGCAGTCATCTACGTCATCGAAGATGCCTGTCACATGGAAAGGAAAAAAGTATGCAAAGACCAGGAACTGAAACAATCAAAATCCAAATCCAGCCCTCAAACCATAGTTGGAAACAACTAAGATTACAAATAATCAAGATACAGAGAACATATGGTCAACCGAGTGAGCAGCTTGTTCCCAAAAGGTGGCCACTCAGCAACCCAAACCGAACCAAAAATAATAAGAACATACATAAGGTAAAACATCACAGAAACTCTGACACCAAAAACAGGCAACAGAGAACCACAACAGAACTACCGCCTTGGAACGGTCAGTAATGAATTACTGGGGGGCTTAAATCGATTTTACAGGCCCAACCTCACCCTCAGTTACTGAAGTGGTACAAAACATTTAGTTGGTTGTTCGGTTCGCATGATAACCCTCTAACTCGTCAATGAATCATCACGGTAAACACATAAATCAAATTTCAACACCATGAAGAAGCAAAGACGAGGACTCAACAGATACAACGGGCCGTCTGACAGGTGGAGATCCCTGTCCTGCCAAACAACCCCACTGGAAATCTGAAGCAAAAGAAGGTCACCAGTTGAGCCCCGGTGGACCAAGCAACAGACAAAAAGGCTCCGGTCCCAACCAACTAAAATATATAGCTTTAGGTCGGGGCCATCATAGAGTCTGACGACCGATCCCCCGGTGTGCAATTAAAGAGTGCAGCAAAGTTATCAACCGTGATTGGGTTAATAACTAAGCATGCAGACTGTCGCATAACATTTAAATTATAGCCAATACGTTTGTGACGTATTATTATTTTTCGGAATTGATCAGAAAAATCAGTCCTACCCTTAATCTTTTTGAATTTGTATACTAAGTCACCATAAAATTCTGGTTCCGATAGGCCTTGGTGTAAAAGAAATTTTAATCCGACATCAAATTTTGAAACCAATTCATGGTGTCTGCGATAGAATTTAGAAAAAGCCTTTCTAAGCTTATGATACCGACAGCCCTGTTGAAGAAGTTTAGCAGTTAAACATTTATTACGAGCATTAAAGTCATCTACATGACTACACACTCTAGCAAATCTGATAAGTTGAGAAATATACACTCCATAAGAGGGACGACGTGGAACGTCACCATCCAAAAATGGAAAATTAACTATATCAAAGTCAAAGTCATCACGTTTATCATAAATTTTAGAAGATACAAAACCGTTAGAAATAGATAGATGTAAATCCAAAAAGGGGGCCTCGGTATCTGAAGTATTAGCTTTATTCAATTTAAGTTCAGGTGGATAAATTTGGTTAACCATGCTTTCAAAATAAGGATTATCAATGTTCAGAAGATCGTCTAAATATCTAGAGGTTGAGTTAAATGCCTCAATGATATCAGCTTGATTATCAACAGAAAGAGAAGTCATGAAATCTCTTTCATAACAAAATAAAAACAAATCGGCCACAAGAGGAGCACAATTTGTACACATCGGAATACCAACAATTTGTCTGTATAACTTATTACCAAATCTGATGTAAATATTATCTAAGAGATATGATAAGGCGTCACATACATTCTGACATGACCAAAGACTATATCCTCTATATATTTTACGGTCAGTAGAAGTGAAAAACGCTTTCTTATCGTTACAGGCAATATAAAGGGTATCTTCATTTTTGGAGAACTTTTTGAAGGCCCTCTCAATCAAATCAACAAGTTTTCCCTTTATTAAATTATGGGGTAATGTGGTATAAAGAGTAGAAAAATCATAAGTGGACAAACTAGTCGCACGGAACCCTCTTGACTTCAGTTTACTAAGTACCTCACCAGAATTTTTTATAGACCAAAACATATTTTTCCCTGACCTCTCATACACTGTCTCATAGTACCAAATGACACGAGATTTCACAGCAGTGAGGCAAGAAGTTAATAATTTAGATAATTCTGTAGTAGTACAAGAGCTAGAGTTGGCAATGAATCTAGCTTTATACGTTTTTTTGTGAAGCTTAGGTAACCAATACATCGTAGGAAGTTTGTCTTGGCGTTCCTTAACGTTTACAGCAAACTTTAAAGGCAAATTATTTGAGTGGCTATTAACGACAGTCTTCTCATCTGTAAAAGTCTCTTCGTAAGCCGTGGTGCCGTTAAGTTCCTGCTTCAAAGTGTTAATATAGTGCATCCGACAAACAACAACAATGTTGTTTGCGGCCTTGTCAGCAGGAACCAAAACATACTTCCTATGAAAATCCTGGATACCCAAGGAGCCACAGGAGCCACAGGAGCCCGCTGGAGATCCTGGGCGAAATCGCTCTCACAGAAATTTTTGTAGCTTCGAAAAGTCAGCTTCTGTCTTGTGTTAGAAATACTATTTTCCTTAAAGGTAGTGGCTATCATGTTATGACAGTCACTGAGACCACAATTAAAATTTATAGTATGACAAAGTAGGTTTGAACTGTTTGTCAATATAACATCTATGAGACTGGGTTGTTTTTGTGTTGTTTAAGGACTAAAATTTTTACTGTTTTTCAGTTTTAAGTGGATAATGAAGTCGAAGTCAAAATTTAAATAAAGTAGATGACCAGGAACCAATACAATTAAGTTCTGCATCTTGCCCCAAACACCAAATGGGAAAGTAAAACAGCAAAACAAGACAGGAGAAAAGCCAAGTCCAGCCCGGGAGTCCAGCTCTTTCCCAGCATATGGGCGCAAGGCTATGCAAATAGTTCAGTCGGTCGGTAGCGAAGTTTATCTCTAGAATGGCTACATACCTCTGCCGCGCAGTTTCGAATCCGATGGCTGGATGCATTAGCGCTGGCAAGTATGAATGGCTGGCAGTTCCATTCGGGGTTGTGATGCTTTCCATAAGTATTTCCCAGTTCCTATGTATACATCTGAGAACTATTTCTGACTTTCTTACACCACAGGACAGTCCTCTGATTAAATGATCAGATGTGATCGAATCAGAGTATGAATGGGAAAAATATTAAAATAGAAAAAAAAGAAGCTTTGTTTTAATTCATTTTGGCCAGTTAAGAAATAGTTTTAATGGAAGTATGAACCCAGTGGGTCATGTGCGAAGTAATCTATATTTAATTTTAACATTATTTTGAGCATCATTTTCGATTTCAGAAACTGAGGGTGAGGTTGGGCCTGTAAAATCGATTTAAGCCCCCCAGTAATTCATTACTGACCGTTCCAAGGCGGTAGTTCTGTTGTGGTTCTTTGTTGCCTGTTTTTGGTGTCAGAGTTTCTGTGATGTTTTACCTTATGTATGTTCTTATTATTTTTGGTTCGGTTTGGGTTGCTGAGTGGCCACCTTTTGGGAACAAGCTGCTCACTCGGTTGGCCATATGTTCTCTGTATCTTGATTATTTGTAATCTTAGTTGTTTCCAACTATGGTTTGAGGGCTGGATTTGGATTTTGATTGTTTCAGTTCCTGGTCTTTGCATACTTCTTACTTTTAGAAAGCGCAACATTTGTAAAATATACGACGAAAAGCTGTCACTATCCAACAGGTAAGCCGCTTACGTTAAACGGCTTTCAACATTGCGTGACCGCCGTAAAACGTTACAACGGCTAAAAGCGTCGTTTGTTTGCATGTGACGTTGCGTACGAACGACGTCGTGTGACCGACTGTTGTTCATGGACCATAAGTATGAACATTGTTTCTCCTTCATATGTTCATCTAAGGAAAATCATAGGGAATATAATTATAGCTGCATAAACTCATCTTTATTAAATATAAAAACAAATAATTATTGATCATAACATATCGATAATTTGCGCAACAATGTGAGAATCGTCTCGTCTGTGCATGGCCATTCGGGGGCTCACCTGATGGTTTTCTTTTGCTCCACTATTTCAGAGCGGTTGTTTGACACCCAAGGGATCTCCAGGTGTCGCAATACATTGCTTCTGTCGAGTCATCATTCTTTGATTCATCATAGGTCTTATCCTTTTTTTTTTATCTAATTTTTATTTTTTTTATTTTTTGTTTCCTTTGATAATTCATTGATGGATTAGGAAGCCTTCATGCGGACCAAACACCAGACTTATTGTTTCGAACCACTGCAGAAGCAGAGGGCGAGGGTTGGGTCCATGCAGTAAAACCAATTAAGCCCCCCCCCCCCCACACACACACACCCAACCACCACCACCACCACCTCTCCGCCCCCAAACTCCAAGTAATTTATTACTGACCGTTCAAAGCGGCGATGCTTCTGTTGTAGTTCCTGTCCTCTTACTTGTTCTATGTCCGCTTGTCTGTGGTTTTAGCAGTGTGGTCACCTGTGTGTATAGCTGCCCACTTTGCTTTCAGTTTTAATTTGTTCTGTAATTTAGAAAAGGGAAAATATATTTTTTCACGTTTTTCGTATAATTTGTTCTTGTTGTCCTTAATGATGCTTCCGTTCGTCTGTTGTGTGAGTGGTGGTTTTTGGTTGGGTTGAACCATTGCAGAAGCTAAGGAAGTAATATTAGTTAAGCCCACCAGTAATCTGTTTCTGACCGTTCCAAGGCGACACTTCTGTTGTGGTTCCTAAATGTTACGTGTTTTTATCTCCACTTGTCTGTGGTCTTCTAGCAACATGGTCACATGTATAGCTGCCCACGTTGCTTTCTGTTTTATTTTGTAGTGTAATTTAAAATGGAAAATGGGTAGAAATAGATGTTACTGTTGTTTTCAATTGGAGGAGCTGAATGACCACCTGTATAGGAAAGAGGTGTTCATTCTGTTAACCATACGTGCCTTCCATTTTTTTGTCAGTTTATATATATACTTCTTTCCCTTTTGGATATGAGGGCGAAATATGGGATCGGATTGTATTAGTTCCTGTTCATTGCCTATCTCTGTGCTTTGCATTGTAAAATTCCGGAATTGTACCGATTCCTACTTTGCGCAGAATATGTATAAAAGTGACACAACCTTGGAAGATTTTCAGTGTCATTTAAAATAACTAGAGCAAAAAGGTCTTATTTAACTTCGGGCGAGCTGTCATAATTTGGCTTGAGTTGTCTTCGGGCAAAAGTTAACGATATGGGGGCGAGTTGTCTTGGTCGAGATTTTTGTGTGGCGAGTGCGAGTTGTGCTGATTTCGGTGAGTCGGGCCTCCGACTTAATTAGTGCTCTTGAACCTCGAGGCCGGAGTCACTTACGCATATTTGTATCAGGGTGTGTGGCTGGGAAGTCGGGGACACCCCCACCCCCCGTTCATAAAACCGTAAAGTCCAGTGGTTGATCCAGGAATTTTGGAAAGGGGGTTCGAATTAGCTGAGGGGGTTCGATTTGGGGAGTTTGGCCGATTTTTCCTGAAATTCACAATGAAAATGAAATAATTTTGGCTAAAGAGGGGGTTCGTTTGAACCCTCCGACCCCCCCCCCCCCCTTGGATCCGCCACTTCAAACTATATGAATAGGTATTTTGTGTTTGGTTGACCGTTTGAAATAAATTATAACCTATTCATATAATTTGATAACAAGCTGATAAGCCTTTAGGTATAGGTTGCTGAGAGGTAATAAAATCTTTGAAACTAGCTTTACATAAGCACAGACTACTAACTTTTTCTTTTCACTGAAACTGTTAATTAGGGGCTTTAAGGAGAAAATCTGAGACAACTGGTCCTGCTGTCGGAATTCAGAAATTAGTAGGCTATTAATGTAATGGGTAGATTGTATAGTGTGGCTAATTATACATATTTTGATGCTGAAAAAGACACCTGTCATGACTAAATATGTTTTATCTTCTGAAAATAAAGTCTATTATTATCATTTATTATTGTAATATAATCTCAGAGCAGAAAGTATACCTGTTCCATTATTCCAGCTTATAGGAAGTTACTACTCCTCCACACACCCTCTTCACTCCCAGTCTTGAGATTACCTTTGAGATTAGTGCCCCAACGTTTTTATTTTCACATAGGGAATAAACAGATTGAATGATTCCTCTATCTTAAATCTGTTTAAAAAGGTTGGCGACTGACAACGGATGTGTTTGAACAGGCTGTCATTCATATTTAAACCACTGTGATTTAAACTATTCCTCTATGAAGAATTCCTCTATCTTAAATCTGTTTTAAAAGGTTGGCGTCTGACAACGGATGTGTTTGATCAGGCTCTCATTCTTTTTGTCTTTGTTGATGTATTATCCTCCTCTAAGTAGGAGCACCGCTCCACTCAGGAACGTGAATGAAGTTAAGATTAAAAGTTTATAAGTTAAAAAACACAACTTATAAAAGTCTAACTGGCCGACACCTAAAAACTTCTATGGAAAGTCTATGTACACTTCGGATGACAGCAGACAACCATTACCCCCTGGGATTTTCTAACTCTAACTTGCGTATATAGATTTTATAAAAAAAAACAAACAGTTTCTTGAAAGTTGTTCTATATTATCTTGTACATCTTTCAATTCTAGGACTGTCTTTACAACAGACTCATCACAAACCAATGTCTTAAGAACAAATAACCAGTCCGTACAATACTGCTCCCACAGATTCATACCCAGATGTGAGATTATGTCTCTCAATGAAGTAATAGTTGGTCCTCCTGTAAATAGGAGCACCTCTGTTCACACTACGCAGTAAAGTGTTTTAAGGTCAAGAATACGTAAATGGCACATACATAGAATTTTTTTAAATTTTGCACATGGGTGCATTTTTATGTGTTACATCGAAATGTGCAATAAAAAAGATAGGTCACCGAGTTCGTTTAGGCGCTAGATCAGACTGAAAAACATGACATTTTGAGGCCGTTTCCATTGACGGCAATGGGAATGCGATGAAAAATCTCAGATTTTAAAATTTAAACGTACACAGCTTGTTTACCACTACATAGATTTTTTTCAAAAACTGATATTTTATGTCACGGGATCTGCCGATTAAAATGAGGTAAGAAAAGTCCTTGACTACCGAGTTCGTTTTTCAAGTAGCGCTTGATAAGCAAGCATAGGTATGTGTAAATTTACGCCATTCCGCGACGTCATTTATGAGCGACGTTGCAGTCGTTTACTGGCGACGTTATAAGACATGCTAAGACCGTTATGAGAATACGGAAAGATGAGGACTAATAATAGGGTTCTCATGATGAATGCCTTAAGCTTCGTTCACACGGGCAAAGTTTCTGTGACAAAGTAGGGTTTGGAAAAGAAAAATTTGCTCGTGTGAATGAAAAAATATGCCACATTTTCATTGCCAAATTTATATGGTAAAGTTTTTATGACAAACAAAATTTGTCCGATTGAACAGAAAATTTGCCATAGAATATGTAACAAAGAAACTAGCTATGGAGATAAGCACAGAAAACTTTGCTCATAATCTAATCGGTTTGATTTTGAACAAAGTATATTTAACAAAGAAAATGTGGCATGGTTGGCCGTTCACACGTGCAAATTTTATTTGTCCAGGTAACCTGTCGAATAATGTTCGATCGAGTGAACACAGCAGCAAGTATTTCCATGCCAAAGTTTATTTGACAAAGATTCCATGCCACATTTTTCTTTATATATGACGTAGATACTGTCCAAAAGTCAATTTTATCTGACTACCATGAGCCGATTATTTCTTTGTTAAAGATTCTGCGACAAAGAAACTTTGGTGGCGTGAACGAGGCTTAAGTGAAAGAATTTATTTTTCAGACTCTCATGAACAAAAATTAGTAGAAATTGCAAGCACACTTCTAACAGTAATATGGTTACTGCAGCCGACACGAGTGAGCCGCACATAAAAAACTGCGTTACCTTAAATCACAAAATGCGCCGTGCCATGATAAAATGGGGCATATACGGCCTGCGGAAGCTCAGATCAGTGGCACCCGCCAAGCCTGACCAGAGCCTTTGTTGTCCTCTGGTACAATGATTCCGTGAGGAACAGGGAAGAGATTTATTAGTGTGTGTGTATGCGCAGGCTGATCTGTGTGCACGTATCATATTACTGACGACTCGTGTTCTGTCGGTGTGGCTCATGGTAGTCAAATAAAATTGACTTTTGGACAGTATTTCCGTCATATCGAGATGATGGTAAGTTACAAGGTCAGCTTCCAAATCCACCGTCGGCGGGATAGTAAAAGGTAAAGACTTCTTGTAGCGTAGTGGCGGTGTGAGTAAGAGGCCCGCTATATCTTTGGCAACGTCATACAACAAGTGGAAGAAATACACATGTATTGTATCATTCTTATTTTGAAATCAGAATAAGATGTTCGATGTTCAGAAAGGATATGTGTATTAAAATCGAAAAAATCGGCATTATAATAAATATTACATTCCGATCCCATAAAGCTCTAAAATCAGCTGGCATACATTTACTTGGTCTATTAACTATTTCGGATGCGCAATCCCACCGGCGCCGCGGACGTTCGGTTATAACGCAGACAGTTGCGGGTTTCGAATCCGGATTCGGCCAGCTAGCGACTGGAAAAGTCTTTTTGTCAAGCCAGCAGTAAATAGGTAGCTTTTTTTCAAATCAGGGAAGGATAATGCAGCGAAAGCAGAAATATGGGCTCCACCTTTCATTTGTGTGTCTGAAAAGTCCTGTGAGCCCCGAAAGCAGGGGGGGGGGGGGGGGTGGAACATGTATTCCAGCCAGCCTTAAATTGTTACACACATGAAACTCTGTCTGTCTGTCAGTCTCTCTCTCTCTCTCTCTCTCTCTCTCTCTCTCTCTCTCTCATTAATTTTGTTTGAATACAGTTACGTTGACAATAACCTCAAATATACAGGGAAAAAAGAATATTGCAGTCTCGGCAAAGGGCTTGAATAAACAATGATAACAACTCCGTTTTCCCCATGTTTGGCGTTATTATTGAATATCCGATGGGGGCGCCATGTTGAAAATTACACTGACCAGGAAGTATTTCGTGACGTAACGTCCTTCGCGACGCACGTAATTAATTGCGCCAGTCATTTACGTATTCTTGACCTTAAACTATTCGTCTTCTGTTGCTTGCTTTGGTGTGGGTTATTACCCTTAAACGGCACCCGTTAATCTTTTGCACCGATTTCATCACTGGCGTATTAGCTGATAACAGCGATGTTAATCAAAACCGCCTCGCAGTCCAGATCGTCTCGAAAATTTTGGTGGGAAAAAGAATCAAAAGGAAGGAAAAGAAGCACTTAATTTACCCATGTTAGTTGTAGTCCATGTCAAAGATTTTACACTGATTTAAGGCGTTTAAGTCCGTTAAATTGATCGATCCGGTTCCGTTACGGCATGAATAACAGGTGAAGGGTGGGCCGGAGTAGACCTTAGTTCTGTACCAAACCCTCAGTTTTTTTCGTCTTTTTCATCGGATATCTATGTTGAAACAAACATGTTTTTGACATATAAACGTCCGATGAAAAAAACATGATGTTTTGGTACAGAACTAGAGTAGACCTGTACTACTTGACCCTTAGCCGGGATCAACTATGCTCCTCCCCTTAGGGACATTAGTGTGAAGTGAAGAGGAATTAGTAGCCGCGTGTAGATTTGATAATTGTTGGCCTAAATATCAGAGAGATTATCAAAATGACTAAGCCTAAACCAGCTAAAACCCTAAATAAAGGAGGTGATAAGAAGATCAGTGGAAACTCTAAGAATAAGACAACTGAGAAATTGAATAAAAGCTCTGATGAACCCCCTCCTTCCAGTCAGAAAAATACGAAAGACTCATGTGAGCATAATTACAGCATTACAGACCCAAATGTATGCTCTGGTTGTGGAGATACTGTTGGAGAAAATGATGATGGCATTCAATGTGAAGTTTGTGAGTACTGGTATTGTGTGGCCTGTTCAGGCATGACCATCACTTTCTACAAAGAACTAGTTAATTCTGAAATTGCAGACAATTTTATTTGGTACTGTAATGGATGTAAAAAAGCAATTCCTGGTGTACGTAAGGTGTTGCAAGTGGTAAGCACCATCAAAGAGTCTCAAGATGATATGAATGAGAGGATAGCAAATATAGAAACTAAGCTACATGATGTACACAATCAATCAGACTTGAGTATTGACTATAAAATTGATCAGGCACTATATGACTTTAGGGAAAGAGAGAAGAGAAAAAGTAATGTTATCATATATAATCTGGCAGAATCTAAAGCTGATGATGGTGAAACTAGGAAAACTCAGGAAACAGAAAGCATCAAAAAGGTTTGTGATTCTGCTGAGGTACAGTTTGAGATAGAGCATTTTATAAGACTTGGTGAAAAGAAAACTGGGCCTAATGCTAGACCCAGACCATTAAAAGTGGTACTTCAAAATGAATCTGATAAGCAGAAATTAGTTAGAAATGGTACAAAGTTGAAAGTTAGTAATGAGCTAGGGTCCATTTCAATCACTCCTGATTATACAATGAGACAGCGTCAAATAAACAGTCAGTTAAAAGCTGAAGTAGCAAAAAGGAGACTTACAGACCCATCATTCAATTATCGTAGATTGAAAGAAGAGTTATCTGGACGGACTTCTGCTATTACGCCAGTAGGGCAACAAGAACAAGTCGATTTGCAAGACCTCACTCCGTCCCAAACCCACACAAATGAATCTAGTCCAAGAAATATATCTCATTTAGCTGAGTCTAGTCAGAGAAATAGCAGGGAAGAATCTACCTTTAGATACCGTGATAGGCCTGGCACACAAATTCCTAGAATGTTCTTCAATCACAGTCAGAAAACTAGAGGAGCAACAGGTTCAGGCCCTCCATTTGGTAGAGGTTCCCCTTTGGGCAGAGGTGCGGCGGGCAGCATGGGCTCCCGACGCTAGAATATCCCAAAATTCCCAAATCCAGTTCCAGTTTTGTTTGTTCCAGTTTTGTTAGTAAAAATTTCGTTGGTGTTAACTGTTCCAGTTTATCTTTAGATTCTACCTCAAATATTGAGGGTAAAACGTCAAGACATGTGAATGTCAATAAACTTGTAAATAGTTCAAATTCAGGTTTTGATTGTTCAGACATTGTTAATGATGTGTTAAACTCAGGATCAGACTCTATTTCTAACAACGATGTGTTAGACTCAGGATCAGACTCTATATATAACAATGCTAGTCATTCTATCGGTAACACTTGTATTAGAGATAAATCAGACAGCAGTGTTAATAATTCTAGTCATATTGTCAGCAATGCAAGTATCAGAGAGGCGTCAACTACAAGTATATACACTATTCCTGTTGATTCTAGTCATGTTACCATTATCAGAGATATTTCAGACTCTAATACGATTACAGACTCTAATTCTTATGTTACAGACCCTAGTTTTAATGTTTCAAATACAAGTACACACTTTAATACGAGTATAGAATTCAATTCTAATGTTACCTGTGACAGTTACATTAGTATCAGAGATGTTTCATATATGAGAGCAGACTCAAATTTGTGTACAGACTCTAATGGTGTCTATAAAATGAGTGATAGTAACACAAGTTCCGGAGATGTTTCAGTTACGAGTATAGGCTCTAGTAGGAGAACAGACTCTAATCCTGAAGATATAAATGCAGATTCTAGTATATATATGAGAGCAGACTCAAATTTGTGTACAGACTCAAATGGTGTCTCTAAAATGAGTGATAGTAACACAAGTTCCGGAGATGTTTCAGTTATGAGTATAGGCTCTAATAGGAGAACAGACTCTAATCCTGAAGATATAAATGCAGATTCTAGTATATATATGAGAGCAGACTCAAATTTGTGTACAGACTCTAATGGTGTCTATAAAACGAGTGATAGTAACACAAGTTCCGGAGATGTTTCAGTTATGAGTATAGGCTCTAATAGGAGAACAGACTCTAATCCTGAAGATATAAATGCAGATTCTAGTATATATATGAGAGCAGACTCAAATTTGTGTACAGACTCTAATGGTGTCTATAAAACGAGTGATAGTAACACAAGTTCCGGAGATGTTTCAGTAATGAGTATAGGCTCTAATAGGAGAACAGACTCTAATCCTGAAGATATAAATGCAGATTCTAATATGAGAACAGACTCAAATTTCAGTAGGAGAGCAGTCTCTAATCCTGAAGATATAAATACATTTTCTAGTATGAGAACAGACTCAAATTTCAGTGTTATGAGTGGCAATAGCATAAGTTTCAGAGATGTTTCAAATATGAGTACAGGCTCAAATAGGAGAACAGACCCAAATTCCGATGATATAAATACAGACTCTAATATGAGATCAGACTCAAATTTCAATGTTAGTAACACAAGTTTCAGAGATGTTTTATATACATATACAGGCACAATTAGGAGAACAGACTCTAATCCTGAAGATACAAAAGCAGCTTCTAATATGAGAACAGTCTCAAAGTTTAATGTTACGAGTGATAGTAATACAAGGTTAAGAGATGTTTCAAATATGTGTACAGGCTCTAATAAAACAGACCCTTGTGTTTTAAATGTGAGCATAGACTCTAACACAATTTTTAGAGATGTTTCTAATATGAGTGCAGGCTCAAATGGGAGAACAGACTCTAATTCCGATGTTTTGGATGAGAGCATAGACTCTAACACAAGTACAGGTTCTAATAGGAGAACAAACTCTAATTCAGATGTTTTAAATGTGTGCTCAGACTCTAATACAAGTTTCAGAGATGTTTCTAATATGAGAACAGACTATATTTCAGATGTTTTAATTGAGAGCACAGACTCTAACACAAGTACAGGCTCAAACAGGAGAACAGACTCTAATTCTGATGTTTTAAATGAGAGCAGAACAGACTCTAATTCTGGTGTTTTAAATGAGAGCACAGACTCTAACACAAGTACAGGCTCTAACACAAGTACAGGCTCTAATAAGAGAACAGACTCTAAAAATTCCAAAGTTTTAAATGAGAGCACAGACTCTAACACTAGTGCAGGCTCTAATAGGAGAACAGACTCTAATTCTGATGTTTTAAATGTGAGCACAGACTCTAACACAAGTTTCAGAGATGCTTCTTATATGAGTGCAGGCTCTAATAGAACAGACTCTAATTCCAAAGTTTCTAATACGAGTGCAGGCTCTAATGGGAGAACAGACTCAAATTCTGAAGTTTTAAATATGAGCACAGACTCTAGTCCTAACAGTTCTACCGATTTCTCGGAAATAGATAGTGACTATCATGGGGAAAGCTTAAATTCAGTGTCATCTGACAATATTTCTATTTCTTCCAGTGTTAATTCCTTAGACGACTCTCAGAGTACAATTAATTTTAGTCTCAAGGAGAAAGGTGGCTTGAAGTGTTTTTATACTAATTGTGATAGTATTGCAAATAAATGGTCTGAGCTAAAAGCTCTCATATACATACATCAGCCTGATATCATAGGTTTAACAGAAGCTTTCTCAAAGCGGAATGAGTCTATAAATATGTCCGAGTACGAGATTGATGGTTTTCAACAATTTTGTAATCATAGATTTGTTGGTAAAGGAAATCGAGGAACTATACTGTTCGTTCGTAGTGACTTGGAAGCAAATTTGTACTGTAGAATGAATGATCGCTCTTGTAAAGAGGCCTGTTGGTGTGAGGTGAAAGTTAACAGTAGTGAAAAACTTTTGATAGGCATTGTCT
Source organism: Ctena decussata (assembly GCA_963989385.1). Lineage (NCBI taxonomy): Eukaryota > Metazoa > Mollusca > Bivalvia > Lucinida > Lucinidae > Ctena > Ctena decussata. Next base: position 61,416,834 of record OZ022503.1, read on the forward strand.
ATAGATCTCCTAACTCATCAGACGAGAATAATCAGAAATTGAACGATATGATAAGTGCTTTAAACATTGAACCCCATTCAAGGAAGGTAATTATGGGGGACTTCAATTATCGAGATATAAACTGGGATCACTGGATATCCAATACACCTGAAACCCATCACAGTCATGAGTTTATTGAATCTGTAAGGGACAGTTTTCTGCACCAGTTTGTTGACTTTCACACAAGATATAGAGATAAACAAAACCCAAGTTTGCTAGATTTAGTGTTTGCTAATGATGAACTTTTGGTAGAAAATATCGATCAGATTTCTCCAGTGGGTAAAAGTGACCATTTGATAATTACTTTTAATATTGTTTGTGTTGTTAACCAGTCTAACAGTTCAACCATGAAATATTTATATGACAGAGGTGACTATTTATCAATGAATACTGAGCTTTCCTCGGTAGACTGGCATAATGAATTTGAAGCAAAATGCATAGAAGAGAAGTGGAACATTTTAAAAAGTAAATTGCATACTACTATGGATAAACATATTCCAAGAAATAAATGTACAAATACAAACTCTAGTAAAGGAAAACCGGTCTGGATGACACGTCAAGCTTTGAAAGCTGTGATTTTGAACAGAAATTGTCGGAAGAGGGAAACCCAAAAGCTTTTTATAAGTATGCCAACAGTAGACGGAAAGTAAAAGTGGGGGTCTCAGATTTAAAGCGTGAAGATGGAACTTTCGCTGAAAACGATGATGATAAAGCAACTGAACTGAATAATTTCTTTAAAGATGTGTTTGTTATTGAAGACAAAAATAACATACCTACAACTAACGACCGTAGTGGTGGCAACAAAATCTCAGATGTCTACTTTGACACAGATGTAGTTTTGAAATTATTAGAAAAATTGAATGTAAATAAATCTTCTGGTCCAGATCTCCTACATCCTAGAGTTTTAAAGGAACTGAAGACAGCTATAGCATTGCCATTAACACTTATTTATAATCATTCATTTGATAGTGGAGTCTTAGTGAATGACTGGAAAACTGCACATGTTAAACCACTGTTCAAAAAAGGATCTAGAGATTCTCCAGGAAACTACAGGCCAATAAGCTTAACTTGCATTCCCTGTAAAATGATGGAAAGGATAGTTAGAGATTGTCTAGTGAATTATATGAACTCACACAAACTGTTTTCTGACTCTCAATATGGTTTTAGGTCATTGCGTTCATGTGCCTTACAGTTGCTAGAAGTAATGGAGAAATGGACAGAGTGGATTGATGAAGGAAAAAATTTTGATTGCATATATTTTGACTTTAAAAAAGCTTTCGATACGGTGGCTCATGAACGATTACTCGTGAAGCTGAAATCATATGGGATAGACGGTAAACTTCTCACCTGGATTAATGCCTTTCTGTTTGATAGAAAACAGTGTGTCATTGTAAACGACAGTAAATCTACCTGGAGTGAAGTATCTAGTGGTATACCCCAGGGCAGTGTCTTGGGGCCCACTCTTTTTCTTATCTATATTAATGACATTGAAGAGGAAATTGAAAGCATCATACGCTTATTTGCAGACGATACCAAATTGTTTAATATCGCTAACTCTGATAGTGACAAATTGAGAATCCAGAATGATACGGATAAACTTGAGGAATGGAGTGAGAAATGGTTATTAAAATTTAATGTGGATAAATGCTGCACTATGCACTATGGACATAACAACACTGAACATACTTATTATTTGAACAAGGATGGATTACCAACAGAAATCAGATCATCTGTAGAAGAACGAGATCTCGGCGTTGTATTTGATACAAATTTGAAGTTTCGACAACATATAAGTAACTCTATTAACAAAGCAAACAGAATAACAGGATTAATTAGAAGAACTTTTCTCCATGTAACTCCAAAATCCTTCAGAAAGTTATATAAAACCTTGATACGACCACATCTTGAAAATGGAAACATAGTTTGGAGCCCAAGATTTAGAAAGGATATAGAAGCGGTTGAAAGGGCACAGAAAAGAGCCACAAAATTAGTACATAATGTTAGAGAGTTGTCTTATACTGATAGATTGAAAATTCTAAAAATTCCAACACTGTCATATAGGAGGTTTAGAGGAGATATGATCGAGGTTTACAAGTTGTTGAACAATATGGAGGACATAGATTATACTATATTTTTCCAGAAATGTGATCATTATGAACAAAATATTAGAGGTCATCAATTTAAACTGAGGAAAAAGTTGTGTAAAAAAGAAATACGTAAACGCTTTTTCTCATCAAGGGTTATCTCAGATTGGAACGCACTGCCAGAATCCATAGTATCAGCACCGACTTTAAACAGCTTTAAGAACCGATTAGACAACTTCATGGGAGATAGACAATACACAGCCATTCCGGACAATAATACCTGGGTGTCAAACCAAGAGGGGGTTACACAAGTCAACTAGACTTTCGACCCTACGAGGATAAAGGATAAAGGAATAAAGGTGTTCAGGACTAGGGTAGGGGAAGGCAGCTTCGCAAGTGTACTATGCCCACTGTTCCTTATGTATCCGAGGACTATCGTTGAGTGCTTTAAAATCGCGGAATCCCCAAAGTTGCAGACTTTTTTGTTTACCTCGTGAGAAGGTGATCCTATGTGATGTGACCGAGGTAAAATAATCACTATCATTTTATTTTCACTCCTGCATGGCAAGAGGAAATATGCCTTTCTTTCTTTCTTCCATTTACGCCTTAACCCCCGAAGGGGACACAGACGGTGTACTTTTGTACACTCCGGTGTTGCAGGATGAAAGCCTACATATAACCATGTAGCTACAGTAGGGATCTTTAACCTGCACAGGGGATGACTCTCCCTGCACAGGGGGCCTCCAGTTAACGTCCCGATCCGAAGGACGGCACACTTGTTAGCATCATCCCTGCAAATGATGCTAGAAAAACGCGTTCGGACATAGGAAGATTTCGCCTCGGGCGGGATTCGAACCCACGACCTCTGGCTTCAGACTTATAATTTAATCTACACACCAAAACTATATTTTCATAGAAATTTTAAGTAATTTCACTATTACTTTTCTTTGCTCCACTTCAGCTCTGATTTTTACAAAGAAAACTACCACCTTGCTGGGTCCCTATAAAACTAGAAACGGAACCAAAACGGAACAAAACAAAACGCAACGGAATGAAACAAAACGAAATAGAAATAAAACGAAATGGAGCAAAATCTGAAAAATACCATGAAAGTATCACAATAGAACAGCACCACATATTACTGCAAAAGGAAGACTAAAAAAAGCACCGTGTTTATCCCTATACATTGCACTATGAAGTTACCAAGTTACTGGGTATTTGTTAGATCAAATACATTAACTTTTAAACAGATACTTGGCTGAATTGTTTAATTTGATAAACTGACATACGATTTTGGGGTCTCATTTGGTCTTAGGGTGTTTTGGTCTGGGCATTTTCTTTATTATCTTTATAGTTTTTGATTGTTATTTAAAGATAATTAATATTATTTTTCCTTTTTTTTTGTTGTGGAGCGTCATATGAGCTTTTCGACATTTTTCGGGCTACCAGCTCCATTATCCATACATATGACCCAGGTTCCTGAAATAGTGTTCTTGCCTCGGTCCCTAACAATTATTTTTATGCTGCGCAGAAAAAAATGCCTTTGCATTTCCCGAACTATAATGATTTCAGAAAATGTTCCCTGGTTCCCGGAAACTTAAGTTATCCTTCCCTTGGTTTCACTGTTGTCATGTTCGGGAGCCCACTGCAAAATACCCGTACCCAAATTCCATGTCCTCTTACAAAACACCAAATGAACCTTTAATGTGCAGGCAAGAGGCAGAGTGTGACGTTTTGAAATTTATTCTTTTCTTCAACCCGCATTTGTTTTACTTAAACCAATATTTATTGAGGTTTAAAAGTGGTTCCACCCCTCATCTCCTCTCCACCACTTTACCGCGTCCTGTATCCGTCCTGCCTTTATTTGCCAACAGACTAACATCCAATCTAGTCTGGTGAATAGTCTAGTGTATCCCATAACCTTGTAAGGTTGCTTTGGCACCACTGACAGAGTCTTTGGCCTTCAGTTGCCCTTGCTGTGCTGACAAAGTCACAACAGGAGATCTATGTTCTTTATTAAAGCTGGAAATTGTACTTAAAAGGTGATAGTCGGGGGCAACTGTTGTTGCAATGGTATATAGGGATTTTAAATATAAATGTATGTTGTGCTGTTAGATTTCAGATTTATTTTGCTTCATTTGATTTCTATTCCGTTTCGTTGCGTTCAGTTGCGTTTTGTTTCGTTTGGTTTCGTTTTGTTTCGTTTCGTTCCGTTTTGGTTTCGTTTCTAGTTTTATAGGTACCCCCGCCTTGCTTACCGCTAGCCTGTCGGCTGCTTTGTTTAGATTTCATGAATGGAGCGACGGAAGTCAGAAAAATTAGGCCAATCAAAAATGAAAATTGATTTCATTGCATACTGCAGCTTAGGACTTATTTTGGTGGATTTCATTGTTAGAAGGATGAAACAACGCATCTAACCCCCAGACACTGGCCCATCAGCAAAGATTAGTAATTTTTATTAAAAAATTAAGATGTGCATTTTCACCTGTAGTAAAGTACATGTGAGTTCGTAGGCCGACTGTCAAGTTTTATTGTACACATTGAGTTCCTTCAACTGAAGGATAGATTTAGCCAGGTGTACATCAAAAAGCCCATTGTTCAATAATTTAATTGTTGCCAAACTTTGAAATTGAGAAATTAATTATATTTTTACTTAAGTGTTTTCACAGTTAGAATTTCCAAATACTCTGAATTGTTTTGCTTGGCCTAAAAAAGATGAGGTCGGGACCTTGGGATTTTTTCATTTGCCGCCATATTGTTTTTACCACGTGTGCTATGTTGGTGTTTTGAAAAACTTATAACGTCTGTTGAATGTTTTGAGGATGGAAATGAAAGCTGGATGAACTTTTGTTGCAAGACAAGAAAACAAATTCTATGTTCTGTCTTCATATAGATATTAATTACCAAAACTTCTTATGGTCGCGATTTTTGGGTACTCAAGGATACAGCCCTAATAATTTCCTGCAGTGCCACCTCTTGGCTGCAGCTAGTCCCATTGGCATGTGTTATTTTCATACCTATCAGAAGATCAAAGGATTTTCCTACCTTTCTAAACTTGGTCCAGGCGTTGTAATCATTGTAATCTAGGCCCAATGGCCACAATGACTACAGTAACTGCTCATGAGTATTTGGTGGTGCGTGGATATTGAGGTTTATGGTGGTTTTGTAAATCGTCCTGATCTCTCCAGAAACTCTTCAAAAATGTCTGTGATGATGATTGTAATATACATTACAGGGCGACTATGCCAATATTGGCCATGCACTTAATTGGTAGATGTAGATGTAGATTGAATTTGGAAAAAACAGCGTGAGATTCATCCAAATGGGAAAATTTGACTGGCTGATATTTAAACAAGATCTCGTTTTTAAATTCAGTTAAAACCATAATGAAGTAAAGCTATGAACTTCAACACAAGTTTATTCAAGGATTTCAAATTATTAGGCACCACTTGCAGCACACCATCACATTCTTCCATGAACATGTCTGTTGAATCCAGTGGTAGTATTGGATCACCTAGATTTACTTTGTCACCAGCCGACGTAGTCAAACTCACATTACCAAGAGGAAGATCCGGATACTGGTTATCAATTTTCAGAGTCTGCGGTCAAAGAGAGAGAGCTTTAGGGCCCTGCTAGAGTACTCCGAGCCTGACAGTGTACTGGCAAGTGAGACATGGCTGAACCCTGGCATAGCTGAGAGAGAAGCATTACCCGAAAGTTACCGGTTTGTTGCGGTTTGAAGAGACCAACCAAACAGCAGCCATGGAGGTGTAGCCATTATTGCAAAGTATGACCTAGAGGCCTCAGAAATTGACCTGCATACCAACACGGAAAATGTGGCAGCTTCCTTCAACTGCAAGGATAAGAAGCCCATAATTGTTGGTAGCTTATACAGACCCACTGATAACAACCTGGACTACTCCCAAGAACTGTGTACAGCCTTAAATGATGTGCACTCAAGATTTAGGGACCATATCCTCTTGATTGGTGGAGATGCAAATCTACCAGACTTAGACTGGCATTCAGACACCATCTCTGGGCGCAACTATCCAGTTTCAATCAACCAACTTTTCTTGGACACTTTCAGCGACATCGGATGTGAGCAGATAGTGGTCTTGCCCACAAGGATAGACAACACCCTGGACGTCTTTGGCACCAACAGGCCATTACTTGTAGAAAGGTGTGTTTCCCAGCCTGGCTTAAGTGACCATGAGGTTGTGCTTGAGGACTCCAATGTTTTACCTGCGTGCAAGAAGCCAGTGAAGAGGAAAGTCTACCTTTGGAAGAAGGCAAACAAGCAATCCATGGAAGAGGACTTGGCCAAGTTCACAGAGAAATTCACCGAGGACTTCTCCACTTCCACACTGGTGAATGTGCTTTGGAATGGCTTTAGAAAGAAGTGTATTGAGAGTATTGACACATTTTCTCCTTCAAAATTGACGTTGACTCGATTCAGCCAAGCATGGTGCAACGGTGACATCCATCGTCTCTCGAGAAGGAAGAAAAGGCCCTTCAAGAAAGCATGTACTACCAAGACACAGGCTGACTGGCATCATTACAGGAAGATGCAGAAAGAAACCCAGCAAGCATGTCAAAGTGCCCATGATGTCTACATTAGCAGTATGGTAAGTGAACCGGGCTCCAACAACCAAGAGCTCCTCACCTACATCAAGGATATGAAGTGCGACAGCTCTGGTGTAGCCAGACAGAAGAAAGATGGCATCAGTTATTCAGAACCCACAGACCAGGTTGAGATCCTGAACAAGCAGTTTGTCAGTGCCTTCACCAAAGATGACAATACTTCAGTGCCTACCATGGGAACAAGCACAGATAATACTGTGCCACCCCTAAATATTCAGGTAAATGGAGTGAAAAAACTGCTTAATGGCCAGAACCCACATAAAGCTAGTGGCCCAGACCAGATCTCACCAAGATTCCTGAAGGAGATGGCCTCTTCCATTGCACCAGCCCTGACACTCATATACATGTATATCAAGATTCCTGATGACTGGAAAAGAGCCTTTGTGACACCTCTGTTCAAGAAGGGAGACAAGAGCAAGGCTGCTAACTATCGGCCAGTTTCACTGACATCCTGTTGTTGCAAAGTCATGGAACATATAGTTCATAGTCATCTCATGAAATTTCTGGAAAGTAACAAGATTCTGAGTGATTACCAGCACAGCTTCAGGAAGAAGAGATCCTGTGAGACACAGCTCATCACCACCATACATGACCTCACAGTTGGACTAGACAGACGGCGACAAGTTGATGCTATTTTGTTGGACTTCAGCAAGGCTTTCCATAGGTTCCACATCATAGCCTTGCAGTCAAGCTCCATCACTATGGCATCAGAGACAAGAACCTATCCTGGATCCAAAGTTTCCTTGCAGATAGGAACCAGCAAGTTGTCCTTGATGGGAAGACATTTTCTCCTGCTGCTGTCACATCTGGAGTTCGACAGGGTACAGTACTTGGACCTCTCCTGTTCCTGGCATACATCAGTGACCTGCCCTCAAGAGTTTCCTCTTCAGTACGACTTTTCGCAAATGATTGTCTACTGTACAGAGTTATACGAGACCAGAAAGATGCAGAGTCACTACAGCGAGATCTTAATCATCTACAGGAATGGGAAAGAGATTGGCAGATGGTATTTAACCCAGACAAGTGTGAACACATCCAGATCACCAACAAGCGAAATATCATACCAACTTTTTATAGCATTCATGGACAGACCTTGAAAGAAACGTCAAAAGCAAAGTACCTTGGAGTCACCATAGACAGTAAAATGTCCTGGAACAGCCATATTGATGCAGTGACGAAAAGGGCCAACCAGACTAATGCTTTCCTTCCCAGAAATCTTTCAAGCTGCCCAAAGATGTTAAGGCCTAATGCTACAAGTCCATATTTCGTCCACAGCTCGAGTATGCTTTGACGGTATGGGACCCAGTGACAAAAGCCAACATAGCCAAATTGGAGTCTGTACAGAGGCATGCCACCAGGTTTTGCTGCAATGACTACCGCCAAACCAGCAGTGTCACTTCAATGTTGCAAGAACTTGGTTGGGAGGACCTTCAATCAAGGCGAGACCAGAGCAAAGTCACAATGATGTACAGGATTGTCAATAACCTCGTTGAAATCCCTTCAGGCCAGTACCTGACAGCCACAAGAGTAGCAGCTAGAGGACACCATCAACGATTCCTGCCAATATTTTGTTCCATCAATGCCTACAAGGGATCCTTCTTTCCATCAACAGTTCGTCTCTGGAATGGTCTGCCTGCCAATGTCATATCAGCACTGACTTTGGATGACTTCAAGCTCCTTGTCAGTGCAGGTATCCTAAGACCATGATTGTGAACAACATGTTGTATCTGACTTTAACTGCAGTGCTGGAAACTTGCAAAATTAATGTGGTGGCTCAAAAGTTAAACAGGTCTAACTTTCAGTGGCCCAAATCATCCACTAGCTAAAGTTCCCATTCATTTAGTATTGCTAGAAAGATAAATTTGGGCCACCAAAGGACATATTTTGGAGATTTCTGGTGGCCCGAGACAAATATTAGGAGCATTTGGACACAGGGCCACTGGCTGTTTCCAGCACTGTAACTGTACATAGGAACCTCCCAGCACGAATGTTTTAAGGTTGTTCACAGTGCAACCATGCCAGTATTGGCCATGCACTTAATTGGTAGATGCAGAATATCTGATTGCCATAAATGTGAATGTTAACATCTGTAACTTCGCTAGTTTTAGTCCGATTTTCATGAAATTTTCACCCAAATGTAGAAATGAGAAATTGGGAAATAATCTCTTACTTTTGGGAAATTTTAACTCTAAATTGGGAAAAAGTAGGGGCAGATATTCAGCCCCAGATTTGGCCTGAGGAAAATCCCTGAGATTTATTATTGGCGGGATTCAGGTAAAAACACTGTTCTCCCACAATTTCGCATCACTGTTAAAAACACTGATGAATTGGCAAAATCTTGACCATCACCTCTTATTTGGTAATTGTTCATGGAATCACAGTAGACACGATATTTTCTATCGACAAGGCCTGTTAGACCAAAATATTTTAATTTGTTACTGATAATTTGATTGGATGTAATGGAAGTTGCTGGCATCCAGTGAAATGGCGCAGTGGGAAATTAGATTTCCGTTTTGGAGACTGCCTAAACACAAAGAAGCATAACAGTAGGGCTGACTATCATCCCAAATTCTGACTATCACGATACTATCACTATCAGAGAAAACCCTATCACAATACTATTACTATCGAGGGTCTTACATCACGATACTATCACTGTCTGAATATTGCAATTTCTTAAGAATTCAGATGATTTAAGAAAGTCCCTCACCTCTAAATTATATACCAGTGCTGTCCACTGTGAGTGTAAGCTTTGCCACCATCTTAACTAAAGTTTTGATGCAAACCAGACACCTTTCAGGTTCCTAAATGACATTTTGTTTGGAAGACAAGTGTCAAAATCCAGTCCACAAGGTGAAAATCTACATGAACAAAAACTATCAAAACTGTCGATAGTTGAAAGCACTATCGGCGATAGTTATCGATAATTGGAAACACTATCACGACGACTCGGTATATACTGAAATGCTGTTTCAAAGAGCAGTTAAACCCAAACCAACCAACCAGCCAACCATAACAGGGATTCCAGACAACATAACTTCTAACTTCAGAAAAATCCTTCCTAGTTTCTACCTCCTTCCGCTGATTCAAGATGGGCAGTTGTCAGTTACTGGCGAAAGTATGTGCACATAGTACTGGTTAGCCGCTTAGGAGGTCTAAGCCTGCCCAGGAATAGTGTGGTAAGGTTAACTGACCGTCCCGACATGACCATAGCTGTTTACTGTGGACGTAAAGCAAAAAATCAATCAGTCAATCCTAGTTTCTACTTTGCAAGCCAATGGTACTTGTTTGTTTGCTCCTTATGTACAACCTATTCGTAAATCGAATTTTCCACTGTGCCATTTCATTGGATGCGAGCAACTTTCATTGCATCCAATCAAATGATCTGTAACTAAACATCTTCTGCATAACAGGCACCCTTGTTACCGGTAAAAAATATCGTTTTTGCTGTGAACAATTACAGTAGCACTTCAATGGCTTGAACACTGATGGCTTGTTTACCTTGCCTGGCTAGAACTTGTTCTTGGGTCCCCACGAGTCAGTTTATATAGAATCCTGGCTGGAACTACCTTTGGTTGGAACTAATTTTCTTGTTCCCAAGGCTGTTCAAGCCATTGAAGTTATACTATATAAAGAAAGAGTAGAAGGTCAGTATTGAACCATTTCTTCAGTATATTTGAAAAATTATGCAAAGTTATGGTACAACTGTGTTTTACAATTGATCTTCTGATCGGTCAAAAAATGATTTGCCAAGGGGAAAAACTGGCTGCAGCCAAATGGTAGAAATCTGATTTGCAAATAAACCATCGGCCAAGGGTATGAAAGAACAAAGTGAAAGTTGTACCCATGGTTTGCGAAGATGTCATAATTTTTCTTCTAGAAGACAAAACCAGGAGCCATTTATACATAACTACAGTGGACACTCTTTACAACAACGACATTTGTTCCCAAATATTTTGACGTTTAACTGAATTTGCTGTTGTAATGAACACATATATTAAACAAAGGCCATTCCATGCAAACCAAAATGGCCATTGTAAAGAGGGTTGACTGTACACAAATGTTGACATTTTTATGCCCCCAACTTGAGGGGGCATATTGGTTTGGGCCTGACTGTCCGTCCATCCGTCCGTACGTACATAACATTTTAGGGGTGGTCTGTTATTCAAGAACCGTAACTCCTAGTCCCTTGATATTTTATGGATGGGTAGACCATTAAAAATTAGCAGACCCGTATTTTTTTTCTTGTCCGTCGGCTTTGTACTTAAAGAGTTATGCCCCTTTTTTGAAAAATTAAATGAAAGTTTGTTCCCAAAATCCTGGGAGAACCGTTGGAGCTAGGACACTCATATTTGGCATACAGCTAGGGGCTAAGGTGTAGATCACCTGATTAACTTTTGGGCTGATTTCGTAAATATTTGACTGAATTATGCCCCTTTGTTAACTTTGGCATTTTTCCAACTTTTGAACAGTTTGACCTAGAGACCTGATTTTTGGTATACAGGTAGTATTTGATGTGTCGATCATTCTGATGATGGTTACGTTATGTTATATTCATTATTGACAAAGTTATGCCCCTTTTCTTATTTGTACAAAACATTTTAGGGGTGATCTATTATTCAAGAACAGTAATTCCTAGGCCCTTGATATTTTATTTGTGGGTAGACCATTAAAAATCAGCAGACCTGTATTTTTTTCTTGTCCGTGGCCTTGTACTTACAGAGTTATGCCCCTTTTTTCGAAAATTTAAATGAAAGTTTGTTCCCAAAATCCTGGGAGAAACGTTGGAGCTAGGATACTTATATTTGGCATACAGCTAGGGGCTAAGGTGTAGATCACCTGAATAACTTTTGGACTGATTTTGTAAATATTTGACTGAATTATGCCCCTTTGTTAATTTTGGCATTTTTCCAACTTTCGAACAGTTTGACCTAGATACATGAATTTTGGTATACAGGTAGTATTTGATGTGTTGATCATTCTGATGATGGTTATGTTATGTTGTTTTCATTATTGACAGAGTTATGCCCCTTTTCTTATTTGTACATAACATTTTAGGAGTGGTCTATTATTCAAGAACCGTAATTCCTAGGCCCTTGATATTTTATGTGTGGGTAGACCATTAAAAATTAGCAGACCCGTATTTTTTTCTTGTCGGTCGGCCTTGTACTTACAGAGTTATGCCCCTTTTTCGAAAAATTACATGAAAGTATGTTCCCGAAATCCTGGGAGAACCGTTGGAGCTAGGATACTCATACAGTCAAACCTGTCTTAAGGGGTCACCCCATGGGACCCACAAAAATTGGCTGCTTAAGACAGGTGACCCCATAATACAGGTTTATTTGCACTGTATTTTGGTCTAAGGGACCCCCCAAAAGTGGCTGCTTAAGACAGGTGACCCCTTAATACAGTGACCCCTTAAGACAGGTTTGACTGTATTTGGCATACAGCTAGGGGCTAAGGTGTAGATCACCTGATTAACATTTGGGCTGATTTTGTAAATATTTGACTGAATTGTGGCCCTTTGTTAACTTTGGCATTTTTCCAACTTTTGAACCGTTTGACCTACAGACCTGATTTTAGGTATACATGTAGTATTTGATGTGTCGATCATTCTGATGATGGTTATGTTATGTTGTATTCATTATTGACAGAGTTATGCACCTTTTCTTATTTGTACAAAACATTTTAGGAGTGGTCTATTATTCAAGAACCGTAACTCCTAGGCCCTTGATGTTTTATGGGTGGGTAGACCATTAAAAATCAGCAGACCCATATTTTTTTAGGGGTGGTCTGTTATTCAAGAACCGTAACTCCTAGGCCCTTGATATTTTATGGATGGGTAGACCATTAAAAATTAGCAGACCTGTATTTTTTTTCTTGTCCGTCGGCCTTGTACTTACAGAGTTATGCCCCTTTTTCGAAAAATTAAATGGAAGTTTGTTCCCAAAATCATGGGAGAACTGTTGGAGCTAGGATACTCATATTTGGCATGCAGCTAGGGGCTAAGGTGTAGATCACCTGATTAACTTTTGGGCTGATTTCATAAATATTTGATTGACTTATGCCCTTTTGTTAACTTTGGCATTTTTGCAACTTTTGAACCTTTGGAACTAGAGACGTCATCTATGGTGTACTTAAAGTATTTGATATGTTGATCATTCTGATGAAGTTAAGGTTATGTATACATTTTAACTGACCTTGTTAGGGTCAGGCATATAGTTGGGGGCATAGTGGTCTACAAACACATTTTCTAGTTTTTTTTTAATTGTCATTTTGAAGTTACCAAGTACACTTACAGGGTGTAATATAAAATGAGCCGCGACACGAGAAAACCATCAAAGTGGTTGTGCCATCTGCCCGGTCTGATCAGAGTCTTCGCTGTCCGCATGGAGGTAGCTTACACCCTAAGCTACTCTTTAAGTGCTTAACAAGAGTCTGAACAGACAAGGCAGATGTCCACACAACCACATTGTTGGTTTTCTGGTGTCGCGGCTCAAATAATTGGCAACCAGTGCAGACCCTGATCCTGCTGCTCTAAGGAACCATTTAGACTGGCTCCAGACTGCAGTCAGTAAAACTGAAAAATCTTCAGGGATCACTGGAGTCTGGTAGGGTTTGTTAGACTGGCTCCTGACTCCAGTAATGACTCTATGCCATTAAAAAATCCATCAGATTTTGTTCTATCTCTAATAAGAGCTTTCACTAAATTCAGCTATCAGAAAATTCATTCCTGTAGTTTTACACATTTTGCATTATTTTATGGCAACACAATTTGTTAGACTGAAGCCAGTCTACAGTATGTCATATTTTGTAATCATGGGTGGACAGATCAGATAATAACAAACAATTTGATATGGCTGGTCTGATATGGCTTTCTATAAAAAAAGAAATTGCTTTTTCTTTTGTCTGGGTCAGGTCATTAGTGAACCGGAAAACACTTCATACCCTAACTACCCTAAACATAGAGACAACCGATTTCTGTAACTGTCCTGAAATTGAAACAAATTCAATTTACTTTTCTTTGTCATCAACATTACTGTTAGTTGGCTGAATAGCATACAATGTATGTCTTGAGAAGACTGCTAAAGAGCAGTTTTATCAGGGTCTGTTTTGTTTGTCCAGACACCTCTGTTTTGAGTAATTAGGGTCACTATGAAACAGTAACAGGGAAAGTAGAAAGTAGATACAGTATTTTTACTGATAAGTGTGTTTCATATAAGTACTGAAAAATCAACAGACAACAAAATTCAAAACACTGTTTTGTCCAAACTATATGATATACCATTATGGGCGGCCTCATCTGGATCTTCCCTGTATGCAAATTTAACTACCATATCAATCCTATTAAATGCCCTAGCGCTAACATTGCCCCCCCCCCCACCCCACCACCCCCACCACCATACAAAGTATTATAGCAAGGGGTATATAGTTTTGGTGTGTTTTCCAGCTGTTCATCTGAAAGAATTGACAGTCCATATGATAACCAATACTTACGGTACCTTTAGTTATAAAACTGTTGCTCTAGTAGAGGTTTTAATTGGTTTTTGATCTAGGAAGCCATGCTCAGGGGTCAGCCTAGACCTTTCAGACAGGGAGAAGTTTTGTGACATTTTCAGGACTTTAGGGAGAAGTTTTGGCCCAAATTTTGGATTTCCCTACACGTTCTGTACGTTTTCACTTCTCCCTCAGCTCAAAATAGGGAGAAGTCAGCCAGCTTAGATAGACTATAATGTCTATTCCTCCCGAATCTTCCTCTAGACTGAGCACAGGACCTGGGTTTAATCGACTCTGCCAATTTTCGCTTCCTGCAGAGACTGTCTGTCATATTTGGCTTCCACCGAGACTGTCCGCAAACTCTTGCTTCCTGCAGGGACTACTGTCCTCGAAAAGTGGCTTCCTGCTGAGACTGTCCGCGTGACTGCTTGCAGAATCACGGGGAAAGTCTCTGCTGCTTGCAGAATCACGGGGAAAGTCTCTGCAGGAAGCCATTTATCATGTACAGAAGTCTCGGCAGGAAGCAAGAGATCACAGACTGTCTCGGCGGAAGCCAAATATGATGTCCAGTCTCTGCAGGAAGAGAAAATTAGCGGAATCAATTCTACCCTGTGCTGAGCCCTGAATGCTTATTTACAAATCCAGTCTGCTTATTTTAATAATGATTAAGTGCAATCTTATTACAGGTCAGATAGTGTTTAAACACTTTTGCTTTAGTGGTTGATTTGTTACCATATAGACCATAAATTCTGCTCCTTTACTTACAATGCAGTGCATCTAGGGCCTTAAATAGGAATTCATGGCTGGTGATAAGGGGATTTTCAGGATAGGTGTAGAATAATTTTAAATCTGTAATCTGTTGTTGTTTTTTCATAAAAACAACCAATTAAAGTAAAACACAAAGTTTTGTCCAGAAACGATGTAAGAAAACAAGAGATCATCCTCTCTGTCACTGTAAGGACAGAAATTTTCTTATAACTATCCTAAAAACTGATCTTAGGCCTCTGCATACTTATGCAGGCTCCCTTACATCCTTCCAGTGCTCCAGATAAGAAGGGGTAACAGGAATAATTTCGGGATAATTTTCCTTATTTTTCCTTTAAAACATACATTGTGACCCCTCATTAGAACCATCTCACCGAGACGGTTCTAATGAGGGGTCACAATGTATGTTTTCATTGAGAAATAAGAAAAATTATCATCAAATTATCCCTGTTACCCCTTCTTATCTGTAGCACTGTCCTTCATCTGTATATAGTATTTAGGAATGCCAAAAAGTTCAAGTATTTCAACACTTGTCAATATTATGTTGGATCAATATTATGATAAGCAATTGGCAGTTAAAACAAACACAAATACGGATCTGCATATAGTGCAAAGAAGTGAAGTGGCAATGTTTATGTTTTGCGGTATGCTTGATTTGGTTAATTTAATGGCAGAGTTCAGCTGGTTTGGTTCAAGAGTGTTATTAGCAGTTCTAGGTTTGAAACTGTGAGATGACAGTATTCTGATGTATCAATACTTAAAGTGTCAGAAAAAATGAAAATAATTAAATTTGCAAACGGTGTAGATCCAGTGGAGGTGGCTCATAATGAGCCACCTCCTTTGGATCTACTAGTCTTTGAATTCTCAATATGATCTAGCCTGGACAAAATGTTTTTTTGAACTTTGCAGAAGTAAATTTGTCTCCTTTTCGGCTCTAAGGGTCTAAATTTCCAGTACATGTAAGCATATATCTCGAGGAATTACAGGAGCATCTCTGTACGCATAATATACAGCTACAGTTGCTTGGCTTGCTAATAGTTGATAAAAGATTGGAGATATTAGGGAGTGTTCTCTCTGGACTAAGATAGAAAGGGGAAGTAAGTACACACATTTATAAAGGGAGGAAAACTTTGGCAAATATAATTTGGTAATCATGCAAGTAAACCTTTTGTAAAAATGGTAGCAGTTAAGGTATGTGGGCACACCCCTATGTTTTACCGCCATTTTCATAAAGAAAAACAACTTTTGACTTCCTACATGTAGCTTTCCAGAACAACAGGCTCTTCCAGAATGAGTCTACTCTTAAAGGAAAGACTTTGCTCATAGAGGAGCAGTTAAATTCTTTCTTAAAAGAGTTGACCCCCATTGAGAAGGGATGCAGAAATGAATATGTCAGATGCTCCTTTTGAAAGTGTGCATCTGCGTAATTTCAGAAAAAGTTAAAGCTATATCATATTGAGAATTAAATACAAGAGGGCAAACAGTGTAGACTTTGACAAGGTGGCTCATCTGGAACTATGCTGTTTGCAAATTCAGCTATTTTCATTTTTCTTGCTATAAGGGTTAGTTTGTATATTTTTGCAGACTGGTAACATCATAAGATGCCACTGTTCGAGAACACCAATGAAAACTGTATCTCAAGTTCCCAGAGCTCGGAGGAGTTTGAAGTTTACCCTCCACCAAAGAGATTCTGTTCAGGTCTGACTGATGGTGACTTTGACGTTGAAACTAATTGCAATCAGAATCATTTAGGGGATATGACTCCAGGTTGGGAGTCATGGGATTGTAATGAAGTTGCAGAAAATCTGGTTAAGGTTGACCTGGCAGATGTTGCGGAGACATTTAAAGGTATGTTTTCAGTGTTGCGCTTAGAAGGGGGCATGAGCCATTGGCCTTTTAGAAGTCATCAGTTCCCTTTTAAAAGAAAAAAACAAACATTGGGCTCAGGTGACAATCAGAAATCAGTCAGTTTGCTGATATTTCATGAGCTAGAGTCCTTGTAAAATATACAATGGCCCTATGGTGAATAACTTGAAAAATATACGCCATGATGTATACATGCTATATATAGTTAAGGAGATGAACTTTATAAGTACTTGTGCTTTCGTTCTAATCCTTTTACTTGCTTATGACAAAATTTAATGTTTGTGTGTTTATATGAAATTTTGAAAATAAAATATGTTTAAACCAATAACAAAAGGGCCAGTAGTGTCCCCCTAGTGTTCTGGTTTGGATATCTTTATTCTGAAAGCTACTAGAAATATGCTATAATTAAAATTGTGAATTGGCTAGCCCTCATCTGCTAAACTGAATTCTCCTACTATAAATTGATATTGCTTAATGCCCAGAAAAAAAACTATTGTACATAAGTGGTACAAAATGACACCATATTCAAGGGCTTTAAACCTGATCTTAATCTGATATTAGTTTATACAGGTTGATAGCAGGATATGATGTAAATTTAAATGGTGTTGCATCACAAGTACCATATTTATTTGCCTGTAAGACAGGGTTTTCTCTCTATAAAGTACCCAAAATATGTTATACTGTTATTAGATAGGGTTTTCTCTTACAAAACAATTGCAAAAACTACGTCTTATAAGATTTTTGGGATTGTTTTGGAAGGGAAAAGATTTGTCTTATAACAAAAGAAAAACAGCAAGAAAATATTAAAACCTGTTAAAACCTGGCCTTGGTGTATGTGCCAGTCTGATCATTGCCGTTATGCTATATGAGATGCAGTGAAGCTTCTAATTCTGACTCAGTCAGAATTAGAAGCTTCACTGCATGTCATATAGGCAATGATTTAGTTGTATAAAGTGAAGCCTGGAATTTAAATTGAAACCAAATACATGTAGTGAAAGTTACTCATTCAAATTTCAGAGCAAGATATCACAGGTCGTGTTTTGCCATTGATGACAAGAGAAGACCTTGAAAAACTGGGCATTCAGTAAGTAGACAGATTTTAGAATTCTCCATACAGCACTACAGCTTGAATTAAAAACAATATAGCTCAAGAGAAGCCTTTAGAAATAGCAAAAAAAGCACAGAGTTTTGACTCCCTGACATCTGTCCCCATCCACCTCCACATTTGGTGTTTGCTTCAATGTTAATGCTTCCATATATTTTAATATCGAATTTCTCATGAAAAAATTATATCAGATGCATAATCATGATTGACATTGAAATACATTTATCAGCCAAATTTATGATTTATCAAAGTCACTGGAACAGGAAAATTCAAGAAAGTATATAAATGCAAAGGAATCGCAGACCACTATTCCTGCAAAATGAGGTAGGAGGGATATGCCCAGCAGTCACAGTTAAGATAAAATTATGTCATGAGTAAGTTAAAAACCTTTCTTTAATCTACCTTGGTCAGGTTTTGACTGAAAAACTCATGTGCATGGATTTCCTATTGTTGCATGAAAGTTATCAACTCCACTATTCACAAACTTTAAAATATGCTAGTAGGAATGCCTACACGGGGAGTCAGTCAATTTATGATGACAGAATATTCATGAATATTCAAGTAGAGTATGCACTGATATATCCTCTCTGCCTCTGTATAATAGATGCTTTTGCTGTAGATTATTTAAACAAGCCTTATTTTCTTGCATACTTGAAATTCTTTGTGATAAGTTCATAAAATGATATGGCAGGAAATGCACTGATGGGGCTACATTTGTTTTTCTCAACAACAATCCTAGTTTTAACATATTTATTTGGCTATAAGATGGGATTTCCCTACTGTAGAATGACCCAAATATCTAAATCTGTTTTATGAAATTCTGCTATAAGATGAGAGCAGTCCCAAAAATCTAGATCAGTCTTACAAGATGGATCTAGATTTTGGTGATTGTTTTGGAAGGGAAAAGCCTCCATCAGAGAACGGAAGAAATATGGTGAATATTGTTTCAGGTCAGTGGGTAAACAGTTAAAAGTTCTTCGGTTTATACAAGATCTTACACAGTCGGATGAGCTGCGACGTGTTGAAGGTTCTCGAAAGGTAAAAATAACTGTATTTATTTGGTTATAAAACATGGTTTTCCCTCTATAGAATGACACCAAATATCTGAGTCAGTCTTATGTAATTCTTCTATAAGATGGGTTTTCCCCTTCCAAAACAATCTCAAAAATCTAGATCTGTCTTATTAGACAGATCTAGATTTTTGGGATTTTTTTGGAACCTCCTTTAAAATTCTTCATTGCTTACTAATATATATATATTTTTTGCACAAGTTTTGATAATGTTTCTTGCAAAAGACACTTTTAATATTTCTAAGATAATAGTGTGCTATTTAGTATATTGCCTATTTCTTAATGTTTCTTTAGCATGTATTACACATAATTATATATGTCATATTTGTGAGTCAGTAAATAGCTATACATAGCTAATATAACATTTTCACTGTTATAACATAAATAAAATTTGTATTTGTATTTGTATTTGAAGCAAAATACCTCTGTTTTATAACCTAAGAAATATGGTAATGTATTTGTATACTGTTTCACTTATTTGATTGGTTGAAAGAGGCAATTATAATGATGGACAACAACTGTCCCTATGTTTGGTTACAGAGAAATAAGAACACTTATCACGTAATTAACATTGATAAACAGGCTTATTTCAGGCTGTGTCAGCATAAAAGTATTGAATTCAGAACTGTACATGTATTTCTGTCAGAAATTGCCTATTACATTGTCTTGCGTGCAGTAAGCAGAAGCTGAAAGGGAGCTGCATAAATTATTTTTCTGACAGTATTTGTATAGGGCAGGTGTGACATATCGTTCTCCTAAACTTTTATTTCGAAGGGAGGCAACTGTAGGGGCTTGCCTATAAGAAGAGCCACCACTCAAAAAAGGAAAGAATTTGCTCCTGGGGGAGCTTTTTCTTTGAGAGTTGACACTCAGTGAGAAGGGAGGCAAAGGTTGGTTCCACTGAAAGTGTATCAGTTAGCCTTAGGATTGCATGTAAACCTGCTTGCCTGATTTCAGATCTTTAATGACCCAATCCATGGCCACATAGAGTTACATCCCCTGTGTGTAAAGATCATTGACACACCCCAGTTCCAGAGGTTACGGTTCTTGAAACAGTTGGGAAGTTGTTATTTTGTTTATCCCGGTGCTACTCATAACAGATTTGAACACTCTTTGGGGTAAGATTTTATATGTTACCGTGGCGACCATAAATAGTGATACAGAATTGAGTAAAGTAACAGTATTGTTTCAATTTTATATCAGAAAGTCTGGTTAGCATCTGCACTGTATGCCATACCTTCATACCTTGAGCCACAACACAAGAAAACCAATATAGTGACATGTGCACCCAGTGAAGACTCGGATTAGCCTGGGCATCCGTCCAGTCTGATCTGAGTCTCCCCATCCCCATGGAGCTAGCTTAGACCCTTAGCTACCCTTAAAGCAAAAACAAAGTGTGTGATCAGACTGGGCGGAGGTCCAGGCTGATCTGAGTCTTCACTGGGCGCACATGCCACTTTGTTTGTTTTGTCGTTGTATGGCTCATTTGTATTTTACGCTGCATTAGATAGTACAACCAGCAAGAAAACGCAAGCCATAAACACATACCACAATATGTGAGTTCTCATGAAGGTTTTAGTGAAATTTGATAAAATTAAGTGAGGTTCTTTTAATACCAAAATCTCTTTTGAATAAACTGAAGTGAACATGTCCAAAACCTTTAACCTTTAAAGCACTAGAAAAGCTGAGGACAAAATTGATGTTCAAAAAAATTTAGTCCAAACTATATCATATTGAAAATTCAAAGACCAGAGGACAAACATAGTGTGCCACCTCATCTAGATCTACACTGTTTGCAACTTCAGTTATTTTTTGTTTATTGACACTTTTGGTGGTCTGTGTTATTGTAAAAGAAACAAATATAAACTTGCATAGTTCATTATTTTTTCTCATCAAAGATCTAAAATAAGATGTAGAGAAGGAGTAAAACAAGTAAGATCTGAACATCTTAAGGATATCTGCTATAAAAAGGCAGAAGTAAGTAAGATTTGTTTTCTCACATATACCGATAGTTAGACTTTGTATTTATACTTGTTTTAACTTTAGACTCTGTAATACAGTATGTTTAGGAGTTTTAGTATTTGAGGTAACTATGAAGATTCTATTTCAGTGTGTGTCATTTAGCTGGTCAGTTGGCCAGAGCCTTACAACGAAGACAGCCAGAACTAGAAATAACAAACAAAGATATACTATGTGTGGAGATAGCTGGGCTTTGCCATGATTTAGGTAAGACATTCCTTATTTGACAGGAGCCCTGTCAGCTCAGTGGATTAAGCGTTAGGGTGCTGATCTAGCGGTCCCGGGATCAATTTCTAGAGGCGAAAATCTTTCCAAAAGTAAACCGGGTTCCATTACATACAACCTTTTGTCATCACTCTCCCATTGTTCTGATATGACTGAAATACTGTTAGAAAGGATGTTAAGTTGCAAGTCATCCATCCATCCTAATTTGCCATAAATACCATATAACGAGTTTAGAGCTTCCATATTTTGCAAAAAATTATTGTGTCAAAAATTCCGTCATTAGGCGCAGTTAAATTTTTTGACTGGTCTTTTCTGTCTGCTGGTAGATAAACCACAAAGTTTTTTCTCATTTTATGTCTTGCCTGAAATACCTATATCTCAGCAGAAAGCAAGATATGAGCCGCGACACGACAAAACCAACAATGTGGTTATGCGCCCCACGCAGACTCAGATCAGTCTGGGCATCTGCCCAGTCTGATCAGAGTCTTCGCTGCCCGCATTGAGCTAGCTTAGATCCTTAGCTACCCTTTAAGCGCATAGTGAAGAGTCTGATCAGACTGGGCGGATGCCCAGGCTGATCTGAGTCTGCGCTGGGTGCACAACCACTTTGTTGGTTTTGTTGTGTCGCGGCTCATATAGGTATTGCTTTGATGGCTTTGTAAACTAGGTTGTGAGGAGAAGTGAGAAAAAAAGCCAAAAAATATTATCCAGGTCTCATTCAGAAAAAAAAATCATGTCTTAGATTCTTTCTCTTTTCAGGTCATGGCCCATTTTCACATCTATTTGATGGCAAGTTCATTCCTTGTGTGTGTCCTGATAGAAAGTGGAAGGTAAATATTAGGCTATTATCGTTGCCCAGGGCCCCAGTTTTTCAAAACTGATGATGTCTTTAGTTAAATGACATGTTAAAATTTCAAATATATCATATTCAAAACACTGCCACCTTTTATTTTTGAGGAAAATGTGTGAGAAACTTCTGCAGTGCAAAAGTTCTCACATTTTTGCTCAGCAAAAAAAAGGGAGCTTACTTCATCTTATGTATTCTGAAAGACTTAACGAACCATTGACTAACAATTTTGTTAAGCTAATGATGCCTTGAGCCACTGGGCCCTGAGCCCTAGATGAGAGTGGGGGCTTGATGGGGCTTCTTAAATTTGATTTCCTTCTGTTCTTGCCGGGTCGCGTAGGGCAATCGGTAGGGCACCTGACTCATTAGTCAGAGGTCCTGGGTTCAAATTCCGGTCTGGCCACATACTTTCGTTTCTCCTTCCACTGATTCAAGAAAGGCAGTTGTCAGTTACTGGCGAAAGTATGTGCATTAAGTACTGGTTAACCGCTTAGGAGGTCTAAGCCTGCCCAGCAATAGTGTGGTTAGGTTAACTGACCGTCCCGACATGACCGTAGCTGTTTACCGTGGACGTTAAGCATCAAATCAATTAATCAAAAAAATCCTTCTGTTCTCCTTAAGGTAAATGGTACACTTCTGGGGAAAAAACTCAACCATTTTCATTTCTGCTTTCTTTTTCAATAGGGGTTAACTCTTCAAGGAAAGAATTTGCTCCAAATAGCCAATTCTTCCGTTTAGGGTAGTCCCCAATTTTGAAGTGCTTTGTGGTCCAGAAAAGCAATCAGTAAGTCACAAAAGTTGCTCCCTTTTGTAAAAGTGATGGGAAAATCTGGAGGTGTATCCATACACCTGAAAAATGAGCCACGACACGAGAAAACCAACAAAGTGGTTGTGTGCCCAGCGCAGAGTCAGATCAGCCTGGGCATCCGCCCAGTCTGATCAGACTCTTCACTGTCTGCATGACTCAGATCAGCCTGGGCATCCGCCCAGTCTGATCAGACTCTTCGCTAAGCGCTTACAGGGTAGCTAAGGGTCTAAGCTACCTCCATGCGGACAGCGAAGACTCTGATCAGACTGGGTGGATGCCCAGGCTGATCTGAGTCTGCGCTGGGCGCACAACCACTTTGTTGGTTTTCTGGTGTCGCGGCTCAAATGTATCTGGTGGCACCTCATTAGAACCACATTCTCAAGGGGAGCTGCTTAGTGCTGATGTAGGGCCTGAAATATTACCCCAGGATGATTATTAAAACCTTCAGGTATTTTTAGCTCCAGATTGTGGGGAGAAAATTAGAACTGTTTCATTTACTCTTTTTGTTTCGTCACAAAAACTTCTGGCTTCTGTATAAAATTAACGATGTTGTTTTTAGTAAGACCTTAAATTTTGAAACCAGGGCTGCAGAAATCCGATTTTTTATCGGTCCGGAATAATTTTGAGTTTGAAAAACCGATTCAGTTGGCATAAGGCACCTTTTTTTGTGGTCCGAAAAAATACGATTTGCGATGTATGATGACATGATTACCTGGATTTTAGCCATGTGTCATTTGTTTGTTTATTATTAATCCAATAATCACGCACTGCTGTCAAAAGTTATCACAGATAAACAAAGTGTCGATTGTCTTGCCAAGGTGTGAACTTGAAATCTTCGATAATTAGCATGTGTCACAATTTTGGCCAGCGGCGAAGGTTTTTCACACATACACGTGCCGATGCACGGAAAAAGGCTGTGCAACGTAAGGTTACTGACTATTGTATACTTTCAAAGATAGCATAAGGAAAGAATTTGACTAGCAAAAAGAAAATTTAAACCGGCCTTGATTATGTGCAGTCTGGTCAGGTTGTTTTTTTTATCTGACGTCATTTCTCGCACAGAAACTTTTTTTCGTCCGAAGGTACCTTTTTGCAAGTATGTTTTCATATTTCAAGGGTATTAACTCGAATACAGTAAAATACGTCAATCGTAATACTTCGGGCAATTCCGTAACTGAAGATCGGTGAGGATGTCCGATTGTGTACTTTCACTTTCGGTCTGACTGTCTCTGCGCTTCAAAAGCGCATTTTTCACGATAAGTAAGAACATGTGGACTAAATGGCTACTTCAGCGATGATATCCGCGTTATAACGGCGCTCCAGTATAGTCATTAGTTTTCGTGACTTTTTTTTGGATTGTGGAATACACAGTGTAGTCATTAGTTTTCGTGTCTATTTTGGATTCATATGACATCATCGGCCGTCCGGACCGGTTTTGATTTCAAAATTTCTGTAGCCCTGTTTGAAACATATGATATGCAGAAACACTGCATTTTTATTTGGCCAAAAAATGTTAGAAGCTTTTGCAGATGTACACATCATGAGTGCAAAAACTTCTAACATTTTTTCAGCAAAAAATAATACACTTGATTGTATGGGTACTGGAAGACTTAGTTCCTTGACTAACGATTTTGTTAAGCTGATTACGCTTTGAACAACTAGACCCTGATCTGCATCTACAATTTTTGCACACTTTTTTCTATTATGATGCATCTTAGGGTCACTGTTAGTCTGAATTTTACTCTTTCTACAGCATGAAGATGGATCCGTCTTGATGCTAGACTACCTTCTAGAAGACAACAATCTTCTATCGGTATTTGCAGACTATGGTTTAAATCAGCAAGATATCACTTTCATCAAGGAACAGGTGGCTGGACCAAATCAAGTCTTTGCCAAACATCATAATGGTGATAAGGAGGTAAAACAGGTTGTTGATATTTTTGTTTTGGGGCCAAATCACAAAGCACCATATTCAAGTGGTTAGAGCGCTTAGCTTTGGCCCAGAAGGTTGCTGGTTTGAATCTCAATAGGTCAACAACTCGTCTCTACCCAGCTGTAAATTGGTACCTGTTTCAAATCAGAAAAGGTTAAAGGCTCTAGCTTTCATGTGCTGTGCCCAAGGTAAGGTTGGGCTGTGATAAATCACTGCTCCTGAGGGAGTATTTGGTGATAATTATGGATAATTTTAGTTAATTCTGCATAAAAACATATGTTGTAACCCGTCATCTGAACCGTCTCAACGAGACGGTTCAGATGAGGGGTCACAACATATGGTTTCGATGAGAAATAAAAAAAATTATCCTTAATTATTATCAAATACGCCCTCTTATCTAGAGCTCTGAAACCATTACCCTTTGTTGAGGATTGTATAGTTTTATAGTAACTCAGTTTATATAATATTAATACCTTTAAGAAGATTGATGGCAGAAGGTGATCAACCTTATTGGACAACATGGGTGCAGGGACTAGTCTAGTGCATGTTGAACTAAGTTTTATCCTAACCTTGCTAATCTGACTAGCAATACAAATCTATTATTCATAAAACGAAAGCATTTACAAAATAGTGACAGCTACATCTGTATGCAACATGAGGCTATTTCTTTCATTTGGTACTATATGAGCCTCCTGAAAGACTGCTGCGCCAATAATTACTATTGTGCCAATTCACAACATATGTAACTTGCGCTAATTTTCCTATTTCGTAGAAATATTAAAAAATAATGCTTAATTGGATGAAGTAGTTGAAAAGTTTGAAAACCATGGTAATCTAAGATACAGTAACTGCTCTAAATATAGGAGCCCTTTAACCAAAACTCTATTCTAACACTGGTCACCTATATAGCCAATGGTAAAATCATGATTTATTGAGTGAGTAGCATGACTCTATTTTAGCACCGTTCGGACGTCATATTGGTTTTTTGGTGATGTCAGTTTTCATTTCCATGATGTTAGACACTGTAACTTTCTTTCTCACATCAAAACCTAACCAAATACATGTAAACACCTCTATTACAGTCAAAGTTGGTGGTGGGATTTCTTCATGTAAAAGGGGAAGACTGGAAAAATCTGAAGGATACAGTGCTCCAGATAAGAAGGGGTAACACAGATAATTTAGGGATAATTATCCATATTTCTCCACAAAAACATATTTTGTGACCCATTATTAGAGACGGTTCTGATGAGGGGTCACAACATATGTTTTTGCTGAGAAATAAGAAAAATTATCTTTGAATTATCCCTAATACCCCCTCTTATCTGGAGCTCTGGGATACACTTGCTTTCTTGTTGATTCTGGTGTGTTAGAATTGAAATCGATTCTTGTTAACAAGTGATTTGTTGCCCAATATATCACGGGTTGGAGGTCAGTCGTGAAGTGAATATATCACTCGCGCTTCACGCTTGTGATCTATCCACTTCACGACTGACCTCCAATCTGTGATATATTAGATATATTGGGCAACGAAGCACTGTTAGCAGGACTATTTCTTAAATAATCCTAAATTTGAATAAGTTGATATTACAATCCAGAAATAACATAAAAAAAACTGAGGGAATGGCAAATAGTACAGACCCAGATCAAACTGTTAGGAGCAGTCTTATTCGGGTCTGCACAGTTTGGTC
Organism: Ctena decussata; assembly: GCA_963989385.1. Classification (NCBI taxonomy): domain Eukaryota; kingdom Metazoa; phylum Mollusca; class Bivalvia; order Lucinida; family Lucinidae; genus Ctena; species Ctena decussata. Next base: position 61,443,421 of record OZ022503.1, read on the forward strand.
AGGCAATTCTGTCCCAGGTATATGGTGTCATTATGATGCATTCTATTCTTCAGATGTGGCCTTATCATGGCAGATGTGAAAAGAAAAGTTTTCTGTATGAGGTAAGACTTGTTTTTAGTGCCCACTGAGGGGAAGAAAAAACCCTAGAGAAATTATACTCGTTTATTTTGACCCTAAATATTTGTTTGGAAACAGTCGAGCAGTCAGATCTTTGATAAGCTGTCTTAACCCTAAGCGTGCTGACCATTTTCGAAACCTCACCCATTAGAGAAGATACTCATAACTTGTAAGCCATTTTTCCTTAAACTTGGACCAATTTTGTTTATAATTCCACATTATGTACGCAAGATTTATGCTGCCATTTGAATGGAAATGCTGTAGGTTGTATATGGAGGTTACATGATCTGACGGAATATTTATGGCTCCTAAATGCCTTTTGGAAAGAAAGTGGTTGACTGCTTGACTGGATACCTATGTCATTGCTACACATTTATTGATAGAAGTAATATCAGTGTATAGGGTCTTGTTTCCAGAAAAATTGGGATTGGTATCATTGGGTTGGCTATTAAATCTCAGAATAATGGGATTACCCAGATATTCAAGAATTTGTAACTGAAAAATCTCCAGCAACCAATGAGGCTCATGAAAACTTCCAGTTGTTAGTGAATTTCTTTCTGTCTTGATTTCTTATGATCAGGATAAGCTTTCTAGTTGGCCCACCCCATTTTGGCAACTAGAGCTGCCTGCAGCTCACTAACAGTTAAGCACACATACCCATTCCTTTTTGACTACAGGTGGTTGCTAACAAAAGAAATGGTATTGATGTGGATAAATGGGACTATTTTGCCAGAGATTGTCATATGCTGGGCATCAGAAATAATTTTGATCACACAAGATTCATACAGTTTGTTCGAGTCCTGGAAGTTGAGGGTCAGTTACAGATATGCTCAAGAGATAAGGTAATAATCTTTTATTAAATGAGCCGCAAGAAGACAAAACCAACAAAGTGGCATGTGCACCCAGCGAACACCCAGATTAGCCAGAGTGCGTCTGCCCTGTCTGATCAGAGTTGTCGCAATGCACTGAAAGGATAGTAAAGGGTCTAAACTAGGTCAGTGCTGACAGCTAAGATCCTTATCAGACTGGGCGGATGCTCAGGTGGATCTGAGTCCTTGCTGGGCGTACATGCCTGATCAGAGTCTTTGCTGGGCACACATGACACTTTCTTGGTTTTGTCATGTTGCAGCTTAAATGTTTGGCTATACCTACATGGTTTGACACCACTTTTACAAGGGAAGCAAATTGAGCAGAATATTATTTGTTGCATTGGTAGTTTAGTCCTTGTTCAAGAGGGGCTTTCTGTCAAAGGATAGAATTTGTTCTCATAGCAAAGTAAAGAGTGTGCTCTCCAAGTCTGGCTATTCTCAAAGTGAAGAACTGGCTCTCTTAGATATCTCTAAATATCAAAACTTGTGAGAAGTTGAGATAACACTCCTGGTACATTTAGCTGTGAGTTTTCAGGTCAGAATGTACCCAGACCTCCAGATTTGAGTAATTTTGATGGTTACTTCAGAACTGGAGATTGGGGATTATTTTCAGAGACAGTTCTAGTGAGGGGTCACAACCTATGTTTTTATGGAGAAATAAGTAAATTGTCTCAATAATAATCAGATAATGTCCTGAGCCCAGTTGTTTAAAACTAATGAAATCATTAGTCAACAAGACATCAAATTTGTAAATGTATGCAAAAACACTAACATTTTGCACCTTTTTAGGTGCAAAAGCTCCTCACATTTTTTCAGCAAAAAATATTAGTACACTTGATTTTATGTATACTAGTACACTTAACGAATCCTTGACAAAGGGCTTCAGTAAGCTAATAATGCTTTGAACAACCAGGCCCTGATCTCCAGCTTTTCAGTATGTTAAGATACCAAAAGTTTCTATAAATTAATCTGTATAACATGTTTTGTGAAGAAATAGGAAAATTACATTAAAATCAGCACAACAATCTGCCCTTGTCTTTTATTTATCTAGGAAGTTGGAAACTTGTATGATATGTTTCACACCCGGAACACCTTACATCGAAGAGCTTATCAACACAAGACAACAAATATCATTGATACCATGGTAACAGAGGCCATGGTCAAGTCGGATGACTATATCAAATTTGTGGGTAAAAATGGGTAAGCTTTCATCTTTTTCCATTCAAAAGTCTACCATTTTCAGTGTCAATTTTCATCTTGCATGTACAAAAGTACAGGAAGAGCTGTAGACGCTATGTGTGCATCTGGGTTCATGTTAGCATCCCACTTTGCATTGAAGAAGTTGCGGTTTAAGATTTTTATATGATTGCAAGAGCTATCCTGTGGGTAGGTCTTGTTTCTCTAACAGTTAACTCATTATTACCTGGAGACTCATAAAATGGACAATGACAAACAGAGTAGACCCAGATCATATGCCACAAATGTGGCATCTGATCAGGATCTACACTGTATGCCTTAAATGTTATATATATTTTTAAAAATGAATTAGTAAAAATAGAATAAACGTGACATCTGCATGATCTGAATTTCATTGCCTGTGCTTAAAGTCAAACTCCACAAATATTCACACACTTCAGTCAGCTCGGAAATTAAATCCATTGTCCTGCTAGAGAGAAGCCCGATAGCTCAGTGGGTTAAGTGCTGGCTAAGTATGCTAGCAGTCTGAGTTCAAATCCTGCTGGAGGGAAACTTGGTTTCATGGAACACCGCCTTTAATTATCACCATTCCATTGGCTCAATATGACTGAAACAGAACTGCTGAAAGGGCCTTAAAATCACAAGGCATCCATCCATCCATGTTCGGCCAAAGCATGGTGTGTAAGCTGTTGACAAAGTTTCATGGAACACCGCCTTTAATTATCACCATTCCATTGGCTCAATATGACTGAAACAGAACTGCTGAAAGGGCCTTAAAATCACAAGGCATCCATCCATCCATGTTCTGCCAGAGCATGGTGTGTAAGCTGTTGACAAAGTTTCATGGAACACCGCCTTTAATTATCACCATTCCATTGGCTCAATATGACTGAAACAGAACTGCTGAAAGGGCCTTAAAATCACAAGGCATCCATCCATCCATGTTCTGCCAGAGCATGGTGTGTAAGCTGTTGACAAAGTTTCTTGGAACACCGCCTTTAATTATCACCATTCCATTGGCTCAATATGACTGAAACAGAACTGCTGAAAGGGCCTTAAAATCACAAGGCATCCATCCATCCATGTTCTGCCAGAGCATGATGTGTAAGCTGTTGACAAAGTTTCATGGAACACCGCCTTTAATTATCACCATTCCATTGACTCAATATGACTGAAACAGAACTGCTGAAAGGGCCTTAAAATCACAAGGCATCCATCCATCCATGTTCTGCCAGAGCATGGTGTGTAAGCTGTTGACAAAGTTTCATGGAACACCGCCTTTAATTATCACCATTCCATTGGCTCAATATGACTGAAACAGAACTGCTGAAAGGGCTTTAAAATCACAAGGCATCCATCCATCCATGTTCTGCCAGAGCATGGTGTGTAAGCTGTTGACAAAGTTTCATGGAACACCGCCTTTAATTATCACCATTCCATTGGCTCAATATGACTGAAACAGAACTGCTGAAAGGGCCTTAAAATCACAAGGCATCCATCCATCCATGTTCTGCCAGAGCATGGTGTGTAAGCTGTTGACAAAGTTTCTTGGAACACCGCCTTTAATTATCACCATTCCATTGGCTCAATATGACTGAAACAGAACTGCTGAAAGGGCCTTAAAATCACAAGGCATCCATCCATCCATGTTCTGCCAGAGCATGGTGTGTAAGCTGTTGACAAACAGTACAGATCATTTTCAGACTGCTCCTCAGGAGCAGACATCCTGGGTCTACAAGCTTTGCCAAGGCACTCAGGACTATCAATATAATTTAGTGTAAATATGGTAATATACCACAGCCATACATCTTCAACTTTTGTTTCAACTGTGACTAACAGAAAGTGAGACGTGGCAGTACTTATGTGGTGGTATCAGCATTGGTGGTGTTCTACTTACTGTAAAACAATATCTGCGATATCAAAATTTCGCGGTTTAATGCAAGTTATATATTGGCGCAGATTAATTTTAGCGATCAAGATATACCTTGGCTCCAGATAATAGAGAAAAGTTGATGTTATTTAGTGACAATTTTTCTTACTTTTGTATTGAATATTATTCGTGGCATCTATTAGAATTGCCTCCTTAGGTGATACCATTGGGATGCAACAATGTATATTTTAATGAAGCGGTATAGAAAATATGTCAAATGCTCATCAGGTACTTCTTGCTGTCTGAATCCTGTTAAACTGTTTGTAAATGTATTTAAAATTAAATATTGTCAGGTTTATATTTTGTCGCTCTTTGTCTTAACTGTCAGTATCACCAAAATTAAGTTATTTCCAAATTTATGTGTTTTACAGTACATCAAATTCTTCAGCATGCAGATGGAAGACACTGTTCTTCTGGGTGCTCAATGCAACTTCTTGTTTTCTTTCAGAGAATTAAAAACAATGTCAGAAGCCATTGATGACATGGTAGCTCTTTCTCAGCTGACAGACAACATTTTCTTTCAAATTCTCTATTCGTCAGAACCAGAATTAGAAGGGCCAAGAAATATCTTGAAAAACATTATGCGAAGAAAGCTGTACAAGTGTGTGGGGCAGACACAGCTGAAAGCTAGTCAAGTATTAGAAAAGGTATGCCATTCCCTACGTAGTTTACCTGTATGAGAGTACAGGAACAGTTATTGTTGGCACCCCGACATCACAGCCCACAATTGATTTTTAGGTTAAAGTTACTCGTATCGTGAGCAAACATGTTGCCAGGCAGGCTACCCTGTTCAGTGTCAGGTCCTGTTGGTTGCCTGTTTTTCCATAAAAACAAGATGATACAACAAACAGTAAATATTATAAATACTGGGGCACAATTTAAACAATTTGATTTACATAAAAGTTTGACAATCTAATTTTACTTTCAGGTTCTGTACCGAAACTTGCAGGCAGATTAACAAACAGTGTACACCTTTATCAGACAGAGCTCTAGATAAGAGGGGTATTTGATGATAATTGAGGGATAATTTTCTTTATTTCTCATTGAAACCATATGTTGTGACCCCTCATCTGAACCGTCTCGTCGAGACGGTTCAGATGAGGGGTCAAAGCATATGTTTTTATCCAGAATTAAGAAAAATTATCCCTAATTATAACTAAATACTCCCTCTTACCTAGGGCTCTGATCAGACTGCTTCTTTTGATCTACACTGTCAGCTAAGCTAAGATATTTCTGCCCCAGTATATAACCTGGGTGCTTTTTTGGTGCTTTAAGCATTTAATCTAAAGGGGGAAAGGCTGTAATGTTGTTGTTTAGATTCTCGTAATGACGTAAGCTCTCATTGTACGTTTATATATGTGTCTTGCTGAGGATTTTCTAAGTGCGCTGTTAGTTATGTCATATGAATGGAATAAACAGAAATCCAAAATGTAGAAATGATATTTTACTGAAATTGTACCAGTGCATCAACCATATTGCATTTGTAATACATTTTTGTTTAGAAAGAGTTACCACAGATCAAAGAAGAAATCCAACAGACCATAGATCCTGATGAGTTTGAGTGCTCTCCCTTGGAGCCTGATGACATCATAGTTCATGTAAGTCATACGTATGGACATAACTGGATTTGGATTTCATGCTCCTGCCTCAGTGTTGGGTCTTTGCATATGTGCGTATGTAGGCACTTCAGATGTTTACGTCACTGACATCATCAACAGGTTTTCTGACAAGGTACTACTCGAAGGACTTGTAGGGGGACTGAAAAGGGGAAGGTGGAGAGGGGGAGGTGGGAGCAGAAGATGGGGAAGGGGAGGGTGCATCTGGCTTATTATAGACACAGTGCTACTTGATAAATGAGTATTTGCTGGGAAGATATTGTATGCCTCTGCAGACTGGAATTGATAGTGAAATAGTCATATGTCCATTACCATAGCATTCTAGGAGGTGAAGCATGCCATTTTGACATCCCCTTCAAATGTACCAAGAAACATTCAGTCTGAAGCCCCTGGTTGCTACAGTAATGGCACTATGCCTGTGGTGTCACCCATGTTTGCAAGGGCCTAGGAGCACCTGTAGCTCAGTTGGCTAAGCACTGGCCTGCCGGCTGCTATTCCTGTTTGAAGCACAATTTTTTTTAACTATAAACGGGGTTCCACTGCACACAGCCTTTTATTATCACCCTCCCATTGTCATGATACGACTGAAATGCTGTTGAAAAGGATGTAAAATTTCAAGTCATCCATCCATCCATTGCAAGGGCCTGACAGGTGACTTTTGTGACTACATATTTGCTTCCATGGATGACGAAGTCCATCCAAATTGGTTTACTCTAAAAGAAAGAATTGGCTCGTTTTCTTTCAACAGTTGACCCACATTTAGGAACAAGGCAAAATGAAAGTGGTAGTTGCTTCTCCTGAAAGTGTACCTATTGTGAGCCAAGATTCCAGAGCCCAATCAGACTGATTGGGGTCTTCTCTTGATAAAAACTATGTGTCATAATAGCACTGTGTGTCATAATAGGTAGTATGTGACCAAAGTATTAAGTGTATGGTTACACCTCTGTTTTTTCTGCCATTTTTAGCTCACCTGTACAAAGTACAGAGAGCTATTGTTGTCACTTCGACGTCGGCGTAGGTGTTGACGTCACTCTTTAAAGTTTTAATTCAAAGTTTTTTGTATGTGATGGGCAAGGCACTGCTGGTGAGCTATCCTGTACGCAGACAGATCTTGTAATGGAGAGGACTTCCTGTTTGCTTTCCTTGGCAACAAATCCCTTTATCGTATGACGTCGCATCTGAGAGTGTAATAAAGCCAGGCATTAAAAACGATAATCCACTAGTGGATTAAATATGCAAATTACGTCGTAACGTTATACGTTGACGTCCATTAAAACGTCGTGTTTTCTAATGGTGAAATCGTGACGTTTTAGTTCAAATTTTGCTAATAAAATGCGATTTTAGTGTCATATGATAAATAGAATCTTGCATTCGGGCTCCTGTATTATTGAATTTATTAAACTCGTTGGGGAAAACCGATAAGATGCTCGGCAAAGCCTCGCATCTTATCTTTTTCCCCAACTCGTTTAATAAATTCAATAATACATGAGCACTCATGTTAGATCCTCTATTTCCTAAAGGAGTGTACTCTTAAAGGAAATAATTTTTACCTAGAGGAGCAAATTCTTTCCATTAAGAGTTACTCCCCATTGAGAAGGGAAGCAAAACGAAAATGACAAAATTATTATCCTTGAAAATGTACCCATTTACCTTAAATATACATGCACAGCTTGCTTGAACACATGTAGCCACTTGACTCAGCACCACCAAAATCTTTTTATTCCCAGCTCAGGGTTGTTCAAGTTTGCCAACATGGAAAGAAAAAAGTTGTCAGATAACTTTGGTTTAATCTCACAGCCTTCTGATTCATTTTTGTCGAGACCGCTTGCGGTAAGCGAGACATAGTTGTTACAACGTGAGTTCGGTGTATGTCTGTGCGTGCGTTAGTGCGTGCGTGCATCCGTCCGGATTTGTCCGGGCCATAACTTCTACATTTATAGATGGATTTCAAAATAATTTGGCACAATTGTTCTCCTTGATGAGTAGAAGTGCCATTTGAAACATTTGTTCAGGTAGGTCCAAGGTCAAGGTCACACTTGAAGGTCAAATGATAAAATGGCCATAAATTGAGCTTGTCCGAGCCATAACTTCTACATTTACAGATGGATTTCAAATTAATTTGGCACAATTGTTCTCCTTGATGAGTAGAAGTGCCATTTGAAACATTTGTTCAGGTCGGTCCAAAGTCAAGGTCATACTTGAAGGTCAAATGATAAAATGGCCATAATTTGAGCTTGTCCGAGCCATTACTTCCTTATTTATGCATGGATTTCAAAATGATTTGGCATAATTGTTCTCCTTGATTTGTACAAGTGCCACTTGAAACATTTGTTCAGGTAGGTCGGAGGTCAAGGTCTTAATTGAAGGTCCAAGGACATAAACAGCCATAATTTGAGCTTTTCCGAGCCATTACTTCTATACTTATGCATGGATTTCAAAATAACTTCTACATTTACAGATGGATTTCAAAATAATTTGGCACATTTGTTCTCCTTGATGAGTAGAAGTGCCATTTGAAACATTTGTTCAGGTAGGTCCAAGGTCAAGGTCATACTTGAAGGTCAAATGATAGAATGGCCATAAATTGAGCTTGTCCGAGCCATAACTTCTACATTTTCAGATGGATTTCAAAATAATTCGGCACACTTGTTCTCCCTGATGAGTAGAAGTGCCATTTGAAACACTTGTTCAGGTCGGTCCAAGGTCAAGGTCATACTTGAAGGTCAAATGATAAAATGGCCATAATTTGAGCTAGTCCGAGCCATTACTTCCTTATTTATGCATGGATTTCAAAATGATTTGGCATAATTGTTTTCCTTGATTTGTACAAGTGCCACTTGAAACATTTGTTCAGGTAGGTCCGAGGTCAAGGTCTTAATTGAAGGTCAAAGGACATAAATAGCCATAATTTGAGCTTGTACGAGCCATTACTTCTATACTTATCCATGGATTTCAAAATAATTTGGCATAACTGTTCTCTTTGATAAGCAGAAGTGCCATTCCAAACATTTGTTCTGGTTGGTCCAAGGTCAAGATCACACTTGAAGGTCACACTTGAAGGTCAAATGACAAAATTGTCATAAATTGAGCTTGTCAGAGCCATTACTTCTACATTTACTCATGGATTTCTATATAATTTGGCACCATTGTTTTTTTTTGATAATTGGAAGTGTCAAGTGACATACATGTTTGGGTAGTTCCAAGGTCAAGGTCACACTTGAAGATCAGATAATGTAATTGTCATTAATTGAGCTTGTCTGTGTCATCACTTCTACTTATCTTCCCTTGTGAAAATTTATAAAAAGATTAAATATGCTAAGTATGATCTTGTTTGGCTTCATTGTAGAGTGAAGCAGTAACTTAGTCTTGACATACTTATAGGTTACTTACTCAACCAGCGGGCTCGACAAGTTGTCCCTGGACAACCTTGTAGTTAGAGTGTACTGCTTAGCTATTAGGCAGATTCATCAAAGGTTAGGACTGAGTTCACTTAGACATATTCAGAAAGGGAAAGTCCTGTTACAGAAATCAGTGGTTTAATTGTTAAGGTGACTGGGTACACTTTCAGGGGAAGCAAGTAAGTTGTTTTCATTGTTTCTTTTCAATTCAGTTGGAGTCAGCTCTGTAAGGAAAGAATTTGCTCCTCTAGGAGCAATATCTTTTCTTTGATAGTAGACCCCCTTTTGTAAGAGCCTTGCCCTCTAGCAAAAGTTGCTCCCCTTTGTGAAAATGATAGAAAAATATTGAGGTATACCCATTCATCTTGCCTGTCTGAATACAAAAATATTGCTGTATTTTCTTTCCAGCTTGTTTTACTGGACTATGGTATGAAAGAGAAAAATCCCATAGATAGTGTAAGATTCTACATGAAAGACAGTCCCAATGAACCAATTAAAGTCCGCAAGGATCAGGTAACTGAACACTAGATAAAGGGTTTATGTGAGGATAGTTCTACACAGGGTATAATCGATTCTGCCAATTTTCGCTTCCTGCAGAGACTGTCTGTCATATTTGGCTTCCGCCGAGACTGTCCACGAACTCTTGCTTCCTGCAGAGACTACTGTCCTCGAGAAATGGCTTCCTGCCGAGACTGTCCACGTGATTCTGCTTCCTGCCGAGAGCCTCGGCAGGAAGCAGAATCACTCGGACAGTCTCGGCAGGAAGCCATTTATCATGTACAGAAGTCTCGGCAGCAAGCAAGAGTTCGCGGACAGTCTCAGCGGAAGCCAAATATGATGTACAGTCTCTGCAGGAAGCGAAAATTAGCGGAATCGATTATACCCTGTGTTCTAGTATAGTTTTTATCTCGCCTAGCAATAACAAGACATAAGTATTACTTTTTTCTGTGATTGTGGGGTATGCAGGTTAAAGTTTCTTTAGGTTTTCCTGGTTTGACTCTGTTTTGACAATGCACAAACAGATGAGACAAAGCTTTCCCCAGCATCCTTGTTTGAATTTCATAATGATTACAGAATATTACATCAATTGGCCACAGCATGTGTTTTCTAGAATTAGAGAAATTGTCCTGGAATGTCTGGGATTTTGGTTGAAGAATGATATCACCTTTGTATAATGTATGGTGGGCATGTTTCATGGTGAAAAATTATAATAGAATTCAGTTAAGCTAATATATAAAGCACTATTGTTAGCTTGTGGTGCTTAAATATTATCATTCTATAGAGATAGTAAATCATTTATACCACATATATTCCAAGAGAACTAAACTCAAGTTTGAATAATGAGACTGTTCCATTTTTATTGGCTCGCCTGAACGAAGTTCAGGAAGAGCTATTGCACTACCCCCGGCGGCGGCGTTAGCAAAATGTTAAAGTTTTTATGTTAAAGTTTTTAAGATCTCATAGTTTCTAAACCCTTTGATCGATTTGAATTATGTTTGGTATGATAATAGATAATGGTTCAAAATTTTATTCAACACCATCCCCAACCCCCAGATATGACCTAAAGATCAAGGTCACAGACTTAAAAATTTCATGTTAAAGTTTTACGTTAAAGTTTTTAAGATGTCATATTTTCTAAACCCTAAGATCAGTTTGAATTATATTAGGTACGATGATAGATATTGGTCTAAAATTTTATTCTACAGCATCCCGACCCCTGCACATGACCTATAGGTCAAGGTCATGGACTTAGACATTGCATGTTAAAGTTTTACGTTAAAGTTTTTAAGATCTCAGAATTTCTAAACACTTTAATCGATTTGAATTATATTTGGTATGATGATAGGTTTTGGTCGGAAATTTTGTTCAATCACATCCCCACCCCTGCATATGATCTATAGGTCAAGGTCACGGACTTTGCGATTTTATGTTAAAGTTTTATGTTAAAGTTTTCTGGAGATGTCATAGTTTTTAAACCATTTGATCTTTTTGAATTATATTTGGTTTGATGATAGATATTTGTTGGATATTTTATCAAGCACATCCCCACTCCTGGACATGACCTACAGGTCAAGGTCAGGGACTTGGCAATTTTATGTTATAGTTTTTTATTTAAGATCTCATAGTTTCTAAACCCTTTTATCGATTTGATTTATATTTGTTTTGATAATAGATATTGGTTAGCAATTTTATTCAACTGAGAGAAATTTTATGTTAAAGTTTTACATCAAAGTCTTTGAAGTCTTACAGCTTTTAAACCCTTGGATAGATTTGAATTATATTTAGTATGATGATAGATATAAGTCAGAAAATTTATTCAGCACAATCCCCATCTGTAAGAAACAAATACTAGCAATTAAAGATGGACAAGTCCAGGTTCAGGCGAGCTATCCTGTCTGGCTACAGGTCTTGTTTTAAATCTAGTTTTATTTCTTCAAGCTTAGCTGTAGATAAGTGTAGTAATTGATGACAGCTCTGAATGAAGTAATTTGAGCCGCGACATGACAAAACCAACAATGTGGTTGTGCGCCCAGCGCAGACTCAGATCAGCCTGGGCATCCGCCCAGTCTGATCAGAGTCTTCGCTGTCCGCATGGAGGTAGCTTAGACCCTTAGCTACCCTTTGGGCACTTAACGAAGAGTCTGGTCAATTTGTGCTGCTGCCCAGGCTGATCTGAGTCTGCACTGTCCGCACAACCACATTGTTGGTTTTGTCGTGTCGCGGCTCATTTTGTATTCTAAAAAAACACTCAAGGAGAAAATATGAGCGGTGACACAGCAAAACCAACAAAGTAGCATTTGGGCCACACCAAGGCTCACATCCGCCTGGGCATCTGCCCAGTGTATCTTCACTGTTCCCATAGAGCTAGCTTAGTCCCTTAGCTACCCTTTAAGCATAGGAAAGTCTCTGATCAGACTGAGTGACTGCCCAGACTGATCAGAGTCAGGGGGTACGTGCCACTTTGTTGGTTTTGTCCTTTTGCAGCTTATGTTCTGACCTTTTATAAGAAATGCCTTACTGAGGTGGTTCCACTAAGGGGCTGTCATGTATATGTATGGTTATTGGAAACAACCGCATGAGGAGCACTTTTGCCACTTTCAGTTTTTGCCTCCTTTCTCAGTGGGGTCAACTCTTTAAAGAATTTTCTCCTCAAAGAGTTCTGTCCTTTAAGAGTAATTTCATTTTGGAAGGGCTTGCTAATCCATTCCTTTGTTAATTTGGTAGAAAATCATGCAGATACAGTAAAACCTGTCTTAGTGGCCACCTCTATTAAGCAAGCAACCTGTATTAAGCAAGCATGTTTTCAGTTCCCAAAACAGGACAATGCATTGAAATATACCTGTATTAAGCAAGCATCTGTCTTTAGCAAGCAGATTTTGATTATCCCTTAAGTGCTTGCTTAATACAGGTTGGACTGTATAACCGTACAACTTATAAAATTCAAAAGAACAATTAATTGTGTTTTTTCCCAGGTGTCTCAGATGTTGCCGGAAACTTTCTCAGAACAACAGTTGAGAATCTACTGTAAAATTGATGACACTAGATCTCTGGAAATGCTGAAAAGGGCTTTTAGTGACTGGTGCAAGAAGAGAGACTTTCCTCCACCCAAGGTAAGAAACTGAGAAGTTGTGTGAGAAAATGTGTCTTTCTATATACAGAGCGAAGACTCAGATCAGTGGGCAGTTGCAAATTTAATTTAATTTTTTTTTTTTAAAGTGGTAAAACAGCATGGCAGACTTTTTTTAAGAATTAAGAATTTAAGCTGAAAATTTGAAAAGTTGTGTTCATGTAGGCCACCATTTTGAAAGATGCAAAATGATGATTTAAATTTGAAAGTTAAGGAAGCAGGTACACTTTTAGGGGATTCAACTTTGATATTTTCATTTCGCCTGCCCTCTCAATGGATGTTGATCATAAATAGAAGGAAGAATGGAGCAAATCATTTCTTTTAAGAATAGACCCACTTTTTAGCTCACCTGAACGAAAGTTCAGGAAGAGCTATTGTTGTCACGTCGGCGTCCACGTCAGCGTCCGCGTCCGGATTGGATGTTTTGGTTAAAGTTTTTTAAAGACCTATATCTCCTTAACCCATGGATGGATTCTTTTGATACTTGCACTGTAGTTAGATATTGGTCCAAAGTTTAACAGGGTACAAACCCCACCCCACTCGGTGACCTTGATGTCAAGGTCATGGACTTAGAAAATTGGGATTTTTTTTGGACTGGATGTTTTGGTTAAAGTTTTATAAAGACCTATATCTCCTTAACCCATGGATGGATTCTTTTGATACTTGCACTGTAGTTAGATATTGGTCCAAAGTTTAACAGGGTACAACCCCCACCCCACTCAGTGACCTTGATGTCAAGGTCATGGACTTAGAAAATTGGGATTTTTTTTGGACTGGATGTTTTGGTTAAAGTTTTATAAAGCCCAATATCTCCTTAATCCATAGATGGATTCCTTTGATACTTGCACTGAAGTTAGATATTGGTCTAAAGTTTTTGAAGGTACTATCCCCCCCCCCCCCCCCCCCCCCCCCCCCCCCCTCAGTGACCTTGATATCAAGGTCATGGACTTAGAAAATTGTCTTTTTATTGATTGGATGTTTTGGTTAAAGTTTTTTAAAGACACATATCTCCTGAACATATAGATGAATTCTTTTAATATTTGCACTGTAGTTAGAGCTACAAAGTACTACCCCAACTCCGCTCAGTGACCTTGATGTCAAGGTCAGGGACTTAGGAAATTTTGGTCTTTATTAAAGTTTTGTAATTGCATACTGATTCATAATGCTTTGCAGAGATTTTTGATGTTAGACCCTTTTTTTTATTTTTTACAAAACACCTTATACTTACCCCACTGGATGACCTTGAAGTCAAGGTCATCGACTTAGAATTTTGTCTTAAAGATTTTGGTTAAAGTTTTATATTTATGAAGACAATTTCACATGGCCACGATGGTGGACTCAGTTGATACTAATAAACTAATACTTGGACTGACGTAAGATAATGGTTCATGGTACATCCTAGCCCCCCACCCCCTCCTAGTTTTTTTTATCTCAAGCTCATGGACTTTGAAATTTTATTTCATTTTTCTTATTTTAATTTTATTTTAAGACTTATTTCTGAGATAGCTTTTGTTTATTAGATAGCTTTTGTTTATAAATGTGTATTTATTTTGGACATGCTTGCCTGAAGTTTTATGCATAGCAGTCCACACCACCATAGCGGCTATGTGATGGGCAAGCACCAATTCAGGCGAGCTATGCTGTCAGGTGACAGCTCTTGTTGGAAGGACTTCTCTGTCCAGCATAGCAAACAGGAAGTCTCAGAAGTTGTCCCTGTTTGTAAAAATGACAGAAAAGCATAGAGGTATACCCATATACCACAAAAAATGCAAGTGATTATTAGAAAGTTTTCTGTACTTTAATGCCCTAAATATTGGGAAAGACATACATGTACCTGTGCAGATAGTGTAGACCCTGATCAGATTGCTCTTTAAGGAGCAGTTGTATCAGGGTCTACACTATATAGGATTCCATCCAAACTGACATTTTTCCAGATAGTTACCTCGTAGGATAATTATGGGGAAGAGATTTTTTTTGGGGGGGGGGGGGGGGGGGGGGGGTAAGGAACTCTGCTATTTTTAGCTCACCTGAGCCGAAGGCTCAGATGTGAGCTTATAGGATGGGAGTCGAGCCGTCGTCCGTCCGTGCGTGCGTGGGTGCGTGCGTGCGTCAACACTTTCAAACATAAATATCTCAGAGACCAGTGGGTTGATCGCAATCAAATTTTATCTGAAGCATCATTTGGGTGGGGGAAAGGCTGCATTAGGTTTTTGGTGCCGATCAGCTCAGAACTCTGGTTTCCATGGCAACAGATAGCCCCCATAGGGTTATAATGGGGAAAACGGCGTCATCACGTTTTCTCAACTGTTTTTGATTAGAACCTTATCATACTTGCAGGTAATGATGACATACACAAGAGCTTGGATGAGTTCGAAATTTGGCCGGATTCGAGCACAGACTACGGAGTTAGCTGCCCTTGAGCGTTTGAAAAAAATCCCATAGGGTTATAATGGGGAAAATGGCGTCATCACGTTTCTCAACTGTTTTTGCTTAGATCCTTATACTTGCAGGTAATGATGACATACATAAGAGCTTGGATGAATTCGAAATTTGGCCGGATTCGAGCACAGACTACGGAGTTAGCTGCCCTTGAGCATTTGAAAAAAATCCCATAGTGTTGTAATGGAGAAAACAACGTCATCACATATTTTTAGAAAAACTTTGTCCTCGCTCTATTGCCTACATTTCTCCATGGATTTTAAAATAACTTCACACAAATGTAGGGCGTGACAATATCTCGAGCAAGTTCGACTTTCAGGATGCTGCGCCCAAGGTCAAGGTCACTGTGGCTATTTTTAGAAAAACTTTGTCAGCGCTCTAGCACCTACATTTCTCAATGGATTTTAAAATAACTTCACACAAATGTAGGGCATGACAATATCTCGAGCAAGTTCGAATTTCAGGGTGCGGCGCCCAAGGTCAAGGTCACTGTGGCTATTTTTAGAAACTCTTTGTCATGGCTCTAGCACCTACATTTCTCCATGGATTTTAAAATAACTTCACACAAATGTAGGGCATGACAATATCTCGAGCAAGTTTGACTTTCAGGGTGCTGCACCCAAGGTCAAGGTCACTGTGGCTATTTTAAGAAAAACTTTGTCATCACTCTAGCGCCTACATTTTTCAACCAATTTTAAATCAAATTAACACAAATGTAGGGCATGACAATATCTCCAACAAGTTCGAATTTCAGGGTGCTGCACCCAAGGTCAAGGTCACTGTGGCTATTTTTAGAAAATCTTTGTCATCGCTCTAGCACCTACATTTCTCCATGGATTTTAAAATAACTTCACAAAAATGTAGGGCATGACAATATCTCGAGCAAGTTTGACTTTCAGGGTGCTGCACCCAAGGTCAAGGTCACTGTGGCTATTTTTAGAAAAACTTGGTCATTGCTGTAGCGCCTACATTTCTCAACGGATTTTAAAATAAATTCACACAAATGTAGGGCATGACAATATCTCGAGCAAGTTCGACTTTCAGGGTGCTGCACCCAAGGTCAAGGTCACTGTGGCTAAACTTTGTCAGCGCTCTAGCACCTACATTTCTCAGCAGATTTTAAAATAACTTCACACAAATGTAGGGCATGACAATATCTCGAGCAAGTTTGACTTTCAGGGTGCTTCACCCAAGGTCAAGGTCACTGTGGCTATTTTTAGAAAAACTTGGTCAGCGCTCAAGCGCCTACATTTCTCAACGGATTTTAAAATAAATTCACACAAATGTAGGGCATGACAATATCTCGAGCAAGTTTGACTTTCAGGGTGCTGCGCCCAAGGTCAAGGTCACTGTGGCTGTTTTTAGAAAAACTTTGTCAGCGCTCAGCACCTTCATTTCTCCATGGATTTTTGCAATCAAGGTTTTTGATTAGATCCTTATCATACTTGCAGGTAATGATGACATACATAAGAGCTTGGATAAGTTCGAAATTTGGCCGGATTCGAGCACAGACTACAGAGTTAGCTGCCCTTTAGCGTTTGTAAAAAATCCCATAGTCTTATAATGGAGAAAACAACGTCATCACATTTTCATTTTTCATCGGATCCTCTTCATACTTGCAGGTAATGAGGATATGCATAAAAGCTTGGATTAGTTAGCCGATTTATTTTGGCTAGATCCCACCAAAGACTATATAGTACCTGCCCTGAGCATCCAAAAAATCAATGCCGCCACTTTTCTTGGTTTCTACTGATCCGATCCTTTTCAAACTTGCAGGTAATGAGGAAATGCATAATATCTTAAACAAGTTCAAATTTTGGCCAGATCAGGCCAACCACTACGAAGTTAGCTGCCCTTGACAGCTCTGTCTATTGTGCTCTTGATCGGATACTTTTTAGCTCGCCTGAACGAAAGTTCAGGAAGAGCTATTGTTGTCACCACGGCGTCGGCGTCAGCGTCAGCGTCAGCGTCCGCGTCCGCGTCGGCGTTCGAATTGGATGTTTTGGTTAAAGTTTTTTAAAGACCTATATATCCTTAACCCATGGATGGATTCTTTTGATACTTGCACTGTAGTTAGATATTGGTCTAAGGTTTAACAGGGTACCACCCCCACCCCACTCTGTGACCTTGATGTCAAGGTCATGGACTTTGAAAATTGGTAGTTTTTTTGGACTGGATGTTTTGGTTAAAGTTTTATAAAGCCCAATATCTCCTGAACCCATGGATGGATTCCTTTGATACTTGCACTAAAGTTAGATATTGGTCTAAAGTTTTCGAAGGTACTACCCCCACCCCCCTCTGTGACCTTGATGTCAAGGTCATGGACTTAGAATATTGTCTTTTTATTGATTGGATGTTTTGGTTAAAGTTTTTTAAAGACACATATCTCCTGAACCCAAAGATGAATTCTTTTTATATTTGCACTGTAGTTAGATCTACAGAGTACTACCCCAACCCCGCTCAGTGATCTTGATGTCAAGGTCAGGGACTTAGGAAATTTTTGTCTTTTTTAAAGTTTTGTAATTGCATACTGATTCATAATGCTTTGCAGAGATTTAGTTTATACTTGAACTGATGTTAGACTCTTTTTTGAGTTTTTACAAAACACCTTATACTTACCCCACTGGGTGACCTTGAAGTCAAGGTCATCGACTTAGAATTTTGTCTTAAAGATTTTGATTAAAGTTTTATATTTATGAAGACATAATTTCACAGTGCCACGATGATGGACTCAGTTGATACTAATACTTGGGCTGATGTTAGATAATGGTTCAGGGTTTTGATACATACTAGCCCCCCCCCCCCCCTGCCCGTCAGGTTTTTTACCTCAAGCTCATGGACTTTGAAATGTCGTTTCATTTTTTATATTTTAATTTTATTTTAAGACTTATTTCTGAGATAGCTTTTGTTTATAAATGTGTTGTCATTATGGACATGCTTGCATGAAGATTTATGCATAGCAGTCCACACCACCATAGCGGCTGTGTGATGGGCAAGCACCAATTCAGGCGAGCTATGCTGTCAGGCGACAGCTCTTGTTAAACTTGCATATATTAAATGAGGGCATACATAATGTTTTGGATGAGTTTAATTTTCAGCCTGATTGGACCACTGACTGTGAAGTTAGCTGCCCTTGAGCATCTTAAATATCCCTATAGGTTTACAATGTCTCTCAGGTGAGCAATTGTTGCCCTTTGGGCTACTTGTTAATTTTGCCTCTCTTCTGAATGGGGATTTACCCTTAAAAGAAAGACTTTGTTCCCTTTGAAACAACAGCTCCAGAGTAGACCTCATTTTGAAAAGGCTAGGTCATCTAGGAAAGTGAACAAAAAGTCACAGCAGTTGTTCCCCTTCGCAAAAATTGCCGAAAAACATTGAGGTATACTCATTCCACTTAAAGCAATTGCTAAGGTTAATTATGCATTTTTCTTTAAATCAGGGAGGCAGAGTGAGTGCTTTGGAACTGACACCTTTATCTAAGAAAGATGAGGGAAAAACAACAACTCCAATTGCGGGACAGAGCACTTCCAGAAATACTACACCTGACTCGGCTGGAAAATTCAAGTCAAGACTCTCATTTTGAAACATAGCTATCTTAGTGTGAAACATAGCTATCTTAGTGTCTATGTGATCAAGTCTCCAATTAAATAATGATCTAGTCTCCAATTAAATATACTAAATGGTATAATTCCAGAAGAAATGATATCCAGATTTGAAAATGTATTTTTGTCATGTCTTCCAATAGCATAGTGCGAGACATTAGTATTACTTATCCGGCATCAGTGACAGCAAAGTAATTTGTTTTTGAAATTTTCTGGTTTTGCACTCTTTTGTGAAAACAAGCAGACAGACGAGACACTGCTGTCCGTGGAATTCATTTTTTCCATGTGTTTGTTCAAATAAACATGTTCTGTAAGATTTTAATGACTCTATCACCATATTAAGAAATACTTTATTTTTGATCCTCAAACCATAAGCTTTTGTGAAACTGTAGGATAATGGATGTATGACTTAAAATGGATTTGATGCCTCTGCCAGGCATTGAAGGGGGCTTGTAGGATAGAGGTATGGCGTTACGTCCGTATGTCTGTTAATGAGCAGACAGGCCAGGGTCTACACTATCTGCTAACGCCTTTGGCTGAGACCTATCTGTCATAATGTTTAAACTTTTTAATTATAATTTAGAAATTAGATACTCAAAAGTCTTATTGGATATAAAATAGATTCGTTCTCACCATTCAGTTGATAAAAACCAGTCAGTTTTTAGCTCGCCTGAACGAAAGTTCAGGAAGAGCTATTGTTGTCACCACGGCGTCGGCGTCCGCGTCCGCGTCCGCGTCAGCGTCCGCGTCAGCGTCGGCGTCCGGATTGGATGTTTTGGTTAAAGTTTTTTAAAGACCTATATCTCCCTAACCCATGGATGGATTCTTTTGATACTTGCACTGTAGTTAGATATTGGTCCAAAGTTTAACATGGTACCACCCCCACCCCACTCCTTGACCTTGATGGCAAGGTCATGGACTTAGAAAATTGGGAGTTTTTTGGGACTGGATGTTTTGGTTAAAGTTTTCTAAAGCCCAGTATCTCCTTAACCCATGGATGGATTCCTTTGATACTTGCACTGTAGTTAGATATTGGTCTAAAGTTTTCCAAGGTACTACCCCCACCCCCCTCAGTGACCTTGATGTCAAGGTCATGGACTTAGAAAATTGTCTTTTTATTGATTGGATGTTTTGGTTAAAGTTTTTTAATGACACATATCTCCTGAAACCATAGATGAATTCTTTTTATATTTGCACTGTAGTTAGATATTAGTCCAAAGTTTTACAGAGTACTACCCCAGCCCTGCTCGGTGACCTTGATGTCAAGGTCAGGGACTTAGGAAATTTGGTCTTTATTAAAGTTTTTTAATTGCGTACTGATTCATAATGCTTGGCAGAGATTTAGTTTACACTTGAACTGATGTTAGACACTTTTTTGAGTTTTTACAAAACACTATATACTTACCCGACTGGATGACCTTGATGTCAAGGTCATGGACTTTGAGTTTTGTCTTAAAGATTTTGATTAGTTTTATATTAATGAAGACATAATTTCACAGTGCCACAATGGACTCAGTTGATACTAATACTTGGACTGATGTTAGATAACGGTTAAAGGCTTTGATACACCCTAGCCCTGCCCTCCTCCCCCCTACCCCTTAGTTCTTTGACCTCAAGCTCATGGACTTTGAAATTTCATGTGGATTTTTTTATTTTTATTTTAAGACATTTCTGAGATAGCTTTTGTTTATAAATGTGTTGTCATTATGGACATGCTTGCCTGAAGTTTTATACATAGCAGTCCACACCACCATAGCGACTGTGTGATGGGCAAGCACCTATTCAGGCGAGCTATGCTGTCAGGCGACAGCTCTTGTTAAAACAGTATTTTATACAGTCTGTGCCAGTATGATCATCAGCTTGAATAAATTAATATTCATAAGAACAGACTGGCATTGACCATATGGTTGGTATTGGTCTTATCTAATTTGGAGGGATTGGAAGGGCTAGGTACCCCTTAAATATGTTTTAATCGAATTTGCACTACCTCATAGCCACTAGTGTTCAAGATTCTAGGGGAATTAACAATCTTAAGGTGAATTGAGCACACAATGATTTTTTTGCCATTTTTATGTCCCCAACTTCGAAGAAGTGGAGTGGGTGTATTGGTTTGGGCCTGTCTGTTTTTCCATCCATCCAAAGGCGTAGCTACCATTACGCAAATACGCAGGTGGTATTGAAATTTTGTCAAATTGACAAAATTTCAACACACACCTGCGTATTTTCATGCTGAAATGTTGATAATTGGGGATAATTTAAATACTAACTGCCAACAGACCTCTATTATTGCCCTGAAAGAGTATAAAACATGATTATGCGCACTGTTTAAGTGGCCCTAGCTACGCCCCTGCCATCCATCTATACTTACATAACATTTTAAGGGTGCTCTGTTACTCAAGAATCATAACTGCTTGGGTCTTAATATTTCATAGATAGATAGACCATAGAAAATAGCTGACTCTTATTTTATTTCTTTTTTGTTTGCATTGTACTTTAATACAGGGTTATGCCCCTTTTCTAAAGAAATTAAATGAAAATTTGTTTCCAAATCCTAGAAAAACCATTGGAGCTACAGGGATCTCCCCAGATCATTAAGGCATGTCGCTTGCAGCATGCATTCCTCTTCAAATTACCTCTGCAACATGCCTTAATTTCCAATGAAAATTTATTAAAGTGCTTTTATTTTCATTGCTTAGCCATTAAAGTTGTTTGACATGCATTAAGGATCATCAATAAATTATTTATCATGTAAATTTAGGCTAATTTTGACAAAACATTGCTGTATTAAGGATTTTAAAAATTGATCATCAAGTCAAAATCTGATGTTTGTACTAAAAGCGACATGCCTTCTGAAATTTCTGGTGAGAACACTGGAGCTAGGATGCTCATATTTGACATATAGCTAAAGGCTGAGGTGTAGATTACATATTTAACTTACAAGCTGATTTCGTAAAATATGGCCGGGCCGCGTAGCGCAATCGGTAGGGCACCTGACTCATAAGTCAGAGGTCCTGGGTTCGAAACCCGGTCTGGCCACATACTTTCGTTTCTCCTTCCGCTGATTCAAGAAGGGCAGTTGTCAGTTACTGGCGAAAGTATGTGCACTTAGTACTGGTTAACTGCTTAGGAGGTCTAAGCCTGCCCAGGAATAGTGTGGTTAGGTTAACTGACCGTCCCGGCATGACCATAGTTGTTTACCGTGGACGTTAAGCAACAAGTCAATCAATCAATCAATCGTAAAATATGACAGAATAATGCCCCCTTGTTGACTTAGGCAGTTTTTAGAGCTGAAGTTCGATAAAATATTTGATAAGTCAGTCATTCTGATGATTATGTTTTGTTGCATTCATTATTGACAGAGTTATGCCCCTTTCAGAGAACAGACCTTTATTTTAAGTTGAATGGATAACAAAACTATTGAATGTTGAAGGCTGAAATTTCATTATTGCATTGTTTATGATAAATTAGCTGACCTTTATCTTTTCCGTATGCCTTGTAAAAAGGAAAAGGTTTCCCATAGTGACTGCAGGGGCAGAGGAGTTTGAGCCTTGTACTTGAATTTGAAAATTTAGTAATATAAATGAAAGTTTTCGAAAATCATGTGAAAACCATTACAGCTAGAATGCTTATACCTGACATACAAATATTTTATACTGCAACTTCAACTTTACATTGTCAGAGTATAAAGAGAGGTTTTACGAATACAAGCCATATCTCACACAAACAGTGTGCAATACTTACTATGGAATAGTAGTTATTATCGTTACATCTCCAAAGCTGAAGAAATGTCTTCAAAGTCATATCCATCAAACTCTTCTTCATTTTCAGTCTACCAACACTGGATGTGTCGTCTCAATACAGATTTGAATATCTTCACTTTCCTTTTAACCTGTTGCTGATAGTGCACACTTTGAATGGTTAGCAAACAATATCGAGGTTTTTCCTGTAGAGATTGATGGGGGATGGTTTACATGAAAGTACCTGCTCCTTTGTCCCTGCCTTAACTGGTTTACATGTTTCTCTAGCTTCCTTCAAGGACAGTCTCATACTCTCCCCATGACTGTCATAGGTTGACCTTAAATGGCTTGTTAATACTCGAGTTCAGCCGTTGAACTTTCGATGTGCATCCTCCAGGAATCATTGTCATAACTGTATTTCCTTTACGAAATGCCTTTTTCTGGCTGTCTTTCAAGTGACCACAAAAGCTGTTTGGAACTAAAAGTGACCTTTCCTAGTGTAATCTAAATGAATGGCCCTAGGTCATTGGCTGCCACTATTGCAATACAATTAGTCTGAACATTTTGACTATTTGCTAAAACAATATTTTTATGGCAAGATTGTGTATTGCGCTTGTGCCTTACAGGAATAGTGTCAAATAATTGTTGAGACATAAGATTTACTAGACTACCTGTATCTTATAAGGCTGAAACAGTACATAACAAAAACTTTACTGGTAAATGCATAAAGTTACTGTCATTACTTACAGCCTCCATAGGATCATTACTTGAGGCCTCCTTGGAACAGGCATTCTCAACACATGCACTTTCAGGTCTATTTCTGACACTATTCTTGGTAAGTAACCTGGCCCTGAGGTTATAAAACTTTTTTCGTGCTCAATTCAGCTGCACATGAAATTTTCTCCGCTGATAAATATGAAAATGCCAACTAATGTTGGCATTTTCATATTCATAAGCAGAGAAAATTTCATACTCAACTAAACTGAGCCAGAAAACAACTGTACTTATCAGTAATTTGCTATTTATTAGCAGGTAAAATTTCATGCTCAGCTGAGTTGACATGAAAAAAGTTTTATAACCTCGGGGCCAGGTCTTGATATGCTGAGGGTCACTGGGTCTAGAGTTCAAATTCCAATTTCATCTGGATTGCACAAGTTCTAATCCAGAGCATGAAAAGCATGTCCTGTCCCTTCACAAGTTTGGCACACAGAAATCAGTCTTTATTTACAGTTACATCCTTCAACTGTTTAGTGAGGTCTTGAACCTGCTGTTGAAGGCGGAAAAGTTTATCTTACTGAGTTGTAACAGCAACTAAGGAGTAGCCACACACTCAGGTGCAACACCTAGTCCTGTAATCTTTTAGTATATGGGAAACTACTGTACCCCCGGCATACGAAGTATGTTGAGGGATATATAGTTTTCGTCTGTAGATCTGTGCATCCGTTCTTCTGTCCATAAGTCAATATTTGCGTTGAATCTTTGTGTTAAGTTTTTATACGCCCATTTGAAAAAAAGGGACATATTAAGTTATGACCCTGGCATCTGTCTGTCTGTCTGTCATCTATTACTGTTTTGGCATTTCCAGAAATGTGAAGGCAGTTACGGCGCAAATATTGTTCCTGGGCATCGCTGACTTTTTCCATGTCAGTAACACGCCTCTCAAGACTTGCAACTTTTGTTTTAAGCTTGTTATTTTCTGCTCTGAGGCAGTCTCTGTTTTTAAAGTGTCATTTATACTTCTTACAGCCTCATTGATCACACCTGGAATTCATCTTTTGTAATAACCTTCACCTCAGGAAGCATCGCAGGTTTTAGCTCAAATGCTATTCCAATATTGTCCCCAGGGTGCATAGGCATAGGCAAAGATACATACTGGGTAGCCTCGCCCCTAGTCCCCTCGTCCACTCTGGTGGTAAGAATGTCTGACTCTCTTTAGTTGAGCTGCGACACGAGAAAACCAACAATGTGGTTGTGCGCCCAGTGCAGACTCAGATCAGCCTGGGCATCCACTCAGTCTAATTAGAGTCTTAGCTGTACGCTTTAAGGGTAGCTTAGGGTCTTAGCTAGCTTCATGCGGACAGCGAAGACTCTGATCAGACGGGGGGATGCCCTGGCTGATCTGAGTCTGCGCTGGGCGCACAACCACATTGTTTTTTTTTTTGTGTGTCGCTGCTCAGTTATCCTGGACTCAAGGTGTAGCTTTAGACTTTGTAGTTGAATGAGAAAACTGTCGCAAGAATGGTGAAATTGGCAAGAAAATTGGCTGGTTTTTGTACTCTTTCTAGCCTCAGAAGCTTAGTTCTGCTTGTCCATTAGGAGTTTCAAAAGATGACTTTGTTGCATCAAAATCTTGAGAATTTTTGTTGTCACTCATTACTGGTCTGGGAAGTCTATTAGCACAGGTCACTAAGTCTTATGCGAGAATATGTTAGAAACATGTAATAAACTAAGCCGTTACACCATCGTATGTTTCATTCACTGGGGATTATAGAGCGTGACGACAGTTTGAAAAGAAGTTTGTGTGCTGCAGATTCAAATTTTAAAATTCACTCACAAATTCACATCTCATTGTTATCTAAGTTCCAGAGATCCTTCCATAATTGCCGAATATCATACTATCCAGATTAAAACTATCAAAGTCTTAGGAATCATATTTTAAACTTAAAAATTTATCACCCGATGTGAAAGTGAGGGTTTACGCTAAAAGTAAAAGACCCAAGGATAATGCAGACTTCTGGTTAAGAAGTCTGCATTATCCTTGGGTCTTTTACTTTGAAGAGACGGCTGAAATACTGGCATGGACTGACATTGTATCAAAATTCAGTGTAACACCCTGAGTGCAGTAATACTCTGTTCTTAAAATTAATGGGTGGAAGGTGTCTTTTAAAATAGATACATCAAAACCCTGATTTTGGCTGTTGGCAATGGCTGCCACTGTTGCAATACAATCAGTCTGAACATTTTGATTATTTTCTAAGACAATATTTTCATGACAAGTGTTGTGCTTGTTCCTCACAGGAATAGTGTCAAATAATAGTTGAGACACAAGATTTATTGAGCTGCCTGTAACTAACAAGGCTGAAACAGTACATGATTAAAAATTTACGGGTGAAAACATAAAGTTACTGTCTTACTTACAGCCTCTGCATAACAGTTGTTCTCAAGACATGCACTTTCAGATATATTCCTGTCACTATTACTGCTAACCCACCTTCTCCTAGTCCTGACACTTAGCCTTAGTATGCTTCGCTTGCCTCCCAAGGGACCATGCTTTGTGTCCTTGCGTGTGACTTTTTCCTGAATGCTATTCCATCTGTAGCTGGCACAAAGCCCTATGTCCAGTCTGGAAACAGATTTGACATGTGCTCTGAGGGTCACCGGGTCCAGAGTTCAAATTCCTTTTGCATCTGGATTTCACCTGTCCTAGTCCAGAGCATGAACAACATGTCCTATCTCTCTGCAAATTTGGCACATCCCCAAGCAGAATTTTTTTTATGCCCCCAACTTCGAAGAAGTTGAGGGGGCATATTGGTTTGGGCCTGACCGACCGTCCGTCCGTCGGTCCGTACGTAACGCTTCATTTTCTCAAGAACCGTTACTGCTGGGGCCTTGATATTTCATAGGTGGGTAGACTATCAAAAACTAGAGGACGCGTATTTTTTTTTACTTGTCAATCAGCCTTGTACTTGCAGAGTTATGCCCCTTTTTCAAAAAAAATAAGCAAAAGTTTGTTCCCAAAATCCTGGGAATACCGTTTGAGCTAGGATGCTCATATTTGGCATACAGCTAGGGGCTAAGGTGTAGATCACCTGATTAACTTTTGGGCGAATTCCATCAAAAAATTACTGAAGTATGCCCCTTTGTTGAATTTGGCATTTTTCCAACTTTTGAACCGTTTGACCTAGAACCCTAATTTTTGGTATACTACTAGTATTTGATGTGCTGATCATTCTGATGTCGGTTGCATTATGATGCATCCACTTTTAATTGAGTTATTTCCCTTTTCTCATCTGTATAAAGCATAATAATGGGTGGTCTGTTTCTCAAGAACAGTATGTGCTGGGGCCTTGATATTTAAAAGGTGGATAGAGCATGAAAAATAAGCAGACCTGTATTTTTTTTCTTGTCAGTCGTCCTTGTACTTACAGAGTTATGTCCCTTTTACAAAAGATTAAATGAAAGTTTGTTCCCAAAATCCTGGGAGAACCATTGGAGCTAGTATGCTCATACTTGGCTTACAGCTAGGGGCTAAGGTGTAGATCACCTGATTAACTTTTGGGCTGATTTCGTAAAAATTTGACCGAATTATGCCCCTTTGTTAACTTTGGCATTTTTCCAACTTTTGAACCGTTTGACCTAGAGACCTGATTTTTGGCATGCAGATAGTATTTGATGTGTCAATCATTTTGATGATAATTACGTTATATTATATTCATTATTGACAGTTTTGCCCCATTACTTATTTGTATAAAACATTGTAGGGATGGTCTATTTCTCAAGAACCATAGCTCCTGGAGCCTTGATAATTCATAGATGAATAGACCATAGAAAATATCCGACCCCTTTTCTTTTCGTTTCTGTCAGCCTTGTATTTACAGAGTTATGTACCCTTTTTTTTTAAAGATTAAATGAAAGTTTGTTCCCAGAATCCTGGGAAAACCATTGGAGCTAGGATGCTCATATTTGGCATACAGCTAGGGGCTAAGGTGTAGATCACCTGATTAACTTTTGGGCTGATTTCATAAATATTTGACTGAATTATGCCCCTTTGTTATCTTCGACATTTTTCCAACTTTTGAATCGTTTGAGATAGAGACCTCATCTATGGTGTATTGAAAGTATTTGATGTGTTGATCAGTCTGATGAGGGCATGGTTATGTTGCATTTTATTATTGACAGAGTTTTGCCCCTTTTCTTGTTTGTTCAAAACATTGTAGGGGTGGTATTTTACTCAAGAACCATAGCTGCTGCTGGAGGCTTGATAATTCATAGATGAATAGACTATAAAAAAATTAGCTGACCTATATATTTTTTACTTACCTTGTTAGGGTCAGGCATATAGTTGGGGGCATAGTGTTTTACAAACACATTTTCTAGTTACAGTTACATCCTTCAACTGTTTAGTGAGGTCTTGAACCTGCTGTTGAGGGCAGGAAAGCTGGTCAGATTGAGTTGTAACAGCAGCTAGTGGAGCAGCCTCAGGCTCAGGGATAGCACCTAGTCCTGTGGTCATCCTGTTGTCATGCCCCTCCCCTGTTTTTGCTGACAGCAGAACTGCCTGGACGTCTGCTTGGTTGCCCTTCCAAACAAAGAATGCTGGCTGAGAAGGCAAGCTGTCTATAAATTTAAGTACAATCTCATTTAGGATTCTTGTTTATTTTTCTTTGTTTGGTTATGGTGCAGAAGGTCATGGTTTCAAATCAGTGCTCAGCAAGCCAGCAACTGGAAAGCTCTCAGTCAACCCAGCAGTAAATGGGTACCTCTTTTGAATCAGAGAAGGATAAGACAGCAAAAGGAGAGGGATGGGCTCCGGCTTCCATATGCTGTGCCCAAGATACAGTGGGCCTCTGACCCCCACTGTCCCCATAGCTATTAGGCTATGGGAAACCATTTCCTTTTTTTAGCTTTAAATGGATTTCTCACACAGTGTTTGAATGTTTGGTGTTCTGGCAGATATATAAAGCAAAATAATGAAAATAAATAATGCTCACTTTTGAAACTCAAGTGCCCATGGGTAATCACGGAAACATAAAGTCTTGGATAGTTAAATTGGCAAAAACAGAAATTTTGAAGGATAATTTAATTAGGTCAAATTTTGACCCAAATTAACTGCAGAAGAGTCCCAATCCTTTGCCTACCAGTATTTTTTGTTGTTGTTTTTTTGTCATTTTTACATGTTCATTTGTAAATGATTTGTTTGTTAGTGTTGGCATATCTGTATCTGTGCAAGTTACTAAACATCTTATACATTTGAAAATGGATAGATCCAGTCTTCAGCTGTACCATCTACTCTTTTAAGAACAACCTTTTATATGACAATGCCAGTTCATTGAGCAAATTGGCATGGACCTTACATAGTATTGTTCTTAATACAGACTGGCCTCACTTTTAGAGAGACATGTTGATTGGATGTGGTTCCATTTAAATGCATAGGGTGTTAAAAGGCTGTCATAATGAAGGTGTTGAAAGGCTGACATAATGAGGGTATTAAAAGGCTGACATAATGAGGGTATTAAAAGGCTGACATAATGAGGGTATTAAAAGGCTGACATAATGAGGGTATTAAAAGGCTGACATAATGAGGGTGTTAAAAGGCTGACATAATGAGGGTTTTAAAAGGCTGACATAACGAGGGTGTTAAAAGGCTGACATAATGAGGGTGTTAAAGGCTGTCATAATGAGGGTATTAAAAGGCTGACATAATGAGGGTTTTAAAAGGCTGACATAATGAGGGTATTAAAAGGCTGACATAATGAGGGTGTTAAAAGGCTGACATAATGAGGGTGTTAAAAGCCTGACAGAATGAGGGTGTTAAAGGCTGACATAATGAGGGTGTTAAAAGCCTGACAGAATGAGGGTGTTAAAGGCTGACATAATGAGGGTGTTAAAGGCTGACATAATGAGGGTATTAAAAGGCTGACATAATGAGGGTATTAAAAGGCTGACATAATGAGGGTGTTAAAAGCCTGACAGAATGAGGGTGTTAAAGGCTGACATAATGAGGGTGTTAAAAGGCTGACATAATGAGGGTATTAAAAGGCTGACATAATGAGGGTGTTAAAAGGCTGACATAATGAGGGTGTTAAAAGCCTGACAGAATGAGGGTGTTAAAGGCTGTCATAATGAGGATTCAGTTGCATAATAAGCAATCTCACAAGAAAATGTGTCATAAGACACCTGTACAGTCTGATCAGTGTTTTTATTTACATGAGTAATGTACTATGTATTAGGATTCTACATTGTGAAAAGCAAACAAAGATTAGTTTTAGCATATGCAGAATCTGATCTGAGTCTTCGCTTAACACATGGCCAATGACACATTTTCTTGTGTCAACTGTTATTAACACAATATTAAGGTAAGTCGGTACACTTTCAGAGTAAGCAGCTCTGCTGTTTTCATTTTGTCTCCCTTCTCAATTGGGATCAACTCTGAAAAGAAAGAATTTGCTCCTAGGAGCAAATTCTCTCCTTTAAGAGTAGACCCCTTTTTGGAAGGGCTTCATCGTCCAGTGAAGTATGCAGGAAGTCACAAAAGTTGCTTCCCTTAGGGAAAATGGTGGAAGAACTCGGAGGTGTATCCAGTCACCATAAATCATTTGTGAATGAGTTACTATTGTTTTTGACTGAATTTTACTTGCTTTAGCATTAGCAGTAATAGGCATAACAACTTGGCATACCCATCCATGGTATGCATAGCATAATCTTGTATCTGTAGGTGATGTCATGATGGTGATATTTTGATGATGACAGAGTTAGATAGGCATAACAGCTGTTTGACTTTACAATGACATCACTATGATGTCAGCAAATGCTGTGAGGGTATGCTTTGTATACTAGCCTGGTGCTACTATTACTAAGGTGATAGCAAATGATATTTGCAAATTCAAAAAGAAAAAAAAAATACCAGCAAATAAGTTACTGTCAAATGATTTAGTTCAATGTTGAAAGTATTGTTAGTGAGTCAAGTGAGTGATGAATCGCACATAAAATGAAATCCATAGACCATAATATGCATAATAAGAATAGTTAGAATAATGAAGTATGGATAGAAATATTATTTCCCAGGCAATGCTCAGCAGCAAGAGGGACAGATTTTTCTATCCACACCTCACAGCCTGACAGCATACCATTTGATTAACAAAGTTTGATTATAAGTGTATAATTTGTTATAAAATGCAGAGGTTTAGCATTTGAGGGGTTTCTAGGTAGTTTTGAAAGAGCCGACACTTTCAGCAGTTGATGTTCAGTTCTTTATGTTAACATTTGGTGTTGCATAAATAATGTTAAGTGATATTGTCATTGTAAAACTAACCCTCAGTTGATGACAGATATGTGACCTATATGAACAGTGCATTGACTAAATGTGATATATGCATGATTTTGCAGGTTCTGGATGAGATTATAAGTATCTTTTATGGATGTGAGGTGCAGATAGAAACATCCGTCACAAGAGTGACTGTGTGGCATCACAAGGCAGGCCAAATGATGCAGAACAGTGATCCAGAGGGATGGATTTTTCTATCCACACCACAGAGCTATGATAGATACTTTTTCTTGCATACTCTTTGAGTTAAAAGGTTTGATTTTTAGCGCAGAACTTGTTAAAATGCAAAATTTAAGCATTTACGAGGTGTGTATTAAATTCTGAAAGAAGCTGATGCTTTCAGAGATTTACATTTGATTCTTTATGTTAACATATGGCATGGCATAAACTGAACATCATTTTGCTGTCTTCATGACATCATTATAAAACGGACATCGCTTGACAATGTCGGTACATGACCTGCTATATGATATTGACTATTTATGATATTCCCATGATTTTTTGCCAGACCTGGGGGAGATCACATGGATGAGATAAGATTGTCTGTATGGATGGTACTCGTAGATTATAAGTATCTTTCATGGGTATGAGGTGTGGATAAAAGAACCTGTCACGAGGGTCACTGTTCGACATCACGAGGCTTGCCGAGTGATGCCGAACAGTGATCCCGAGTGACGGATTTTTCTATCTGCACCACACACCCATGATAGATAATTTTTCTTGCACACTACGTTTTGTGTTATCTTTAGAACTTGTTAAAATGCGTAATTTTAGTGCCTCAGAGGTTTCTATTTGATTTTAAAGGAAGGCGCCGCTTTCAACGACCGCCATTCGGTTCTTTACGTCAACGTCTGGCATGCAGAAGCTGACGTCATTTTGCCGTCTTCGCAACATAATCATCTTAAACGTCAACGTCACTTGACGATGCAGATACGTGACCTCCATTACGACCAATGCATTGAATGCTTGTGATTTTTATCCGGTCCTGGGTGAGATAACATGGGAGAGATAAGATTTGTAGGTACAGGGGAAGCACGCGGATAGTCTTATCTGGTGTGCAAGAAATCTTTATCTGGGCCCAGTTGTTCAAAGCGTTAGGCCGGGCCGGGTAGCGCAATTGGTAGGGCACCTGACTCGTAAGTCAGAGGTCCTGGGTTCGAATCCCGGTCTGGCCACATACTTTCGTTCCTCCTTCCGCTGATTCAAGAAGGGTAGTTGTCAGTTACTGGCGAAAGTATGTGCACTTAGTACTGGTTAACCGCTTAGGAGGTCTAAGCCTGCCCAGTAATAGTGTGGTTAGGTTAGCTGACCGTCCCGACATGACCATAGTTGTTTACCGTGGACGTTAAGCATCAAATCAACCAACCAAATCAAAGCATTAGCTTAAGGAAGTCGTTAGTCAAGGATTTGTTAAGTCTTACAGTACACATAAAATCAAAAGTACTCATATTTTTTGCTGAAAAAATGAGAGGACTGCAAAAACTGCAAAAGCCCCTCACTTTTTTGGGGAAAAAAAATGGCAGTGTTTTTGTGTACAATATGTTCGAAAAAAATTCTCGTTAACTAATGTTGTTGAACAACTGGGTCCTGGTGTACTAGAAAATATGATCCATGACTATGGGAATGTGTTTATCCATAATATTCATACAGTGTGTCGGAGCAAACCATGAAGCACATTAACCCACTGCTACAATATTCCAGTATGGATTATTTCTTTTAAAGTTTTTTTTTGCAGTTTTACACTGCGTACTTAAGTTTTATTTCAGTTTTTCAAAGCGGACATATGAAATATGAGTTATTTTGATAATTTTTTGTTTGAATTTTTATCCAAGCTAAGCATTGTACTGAATAGTTCATTAAGATGGGCATTTTGTATATGTTCTGGTATGCTTCACTTTTATTTAAGGTGCATGGGTACACCACCATAATTTTTCAAAGGAAGACAACTTTTGTGACTTCCTGTTTGCCTCTCTGGATAATATAGACCTTTCAAATGGGGTCAGATCTTAAAGGAAAGAATTTGCTCCTATGGGAGCAAATTCTTTCCTTTTAGAGTTGACCCCCATTGAGAAGGGAGGCAAATTGAAAATAGCAAAATTGCTTCCCTTGAAATTCATCTTAAATTCATCTTAAAGAAGACAACTCTGACCTGAAAGTATTAGCCTCCCTTTGCATAGGGGGCAAGTATTAAACAGTGCTCCAAATAAGAAGGGATAACAGTGATAATTTAGGAATAATTTTCCATATACTGCCATTTGAGTTGTGACCCCCTCATTAGAACTGTCTCACGGACACAGTTCTGATGAGGGGTCCCAACATAGGTTTTTGTTGAGAAATAGATTATCTCTGAATTATTCTCATAAACGGACTTTATCTGGAGCTCTGATTAAAAGAAAGAATTGGCCTTTTATCAGGAGCAGCATCTTTTCTAAAAGGTTAGCCCTATTTTAAAAAGGATTCAAACATGATCAGTTTACAGTTTCAGTGGCTAATCTTTGAAAAGAGGGCAGAGTCTTTCAACTCATTGGTCCCTCTGCAAGGTGTACATGTTCACCTTAAAGTGTATCATGTGTAAGAATGGACTTCCAGGGGAGATAATTCTTAACAGAAAGAATATGAGCTAGGAATAACAAATGGCTTGTGCACCACATGAAGACTCAGATCAGCCTGGGCATCTGCCTAGTCTGATTAAAGTCTTCACTGTGCACTGTAAGGGTAGCTAAGGGTCTAAGCTACCTCCATGCAGACATCCAAGACTGATCAGACTAGGTGGATTCCCAGGCTGATCTGAGTCTTCACTGGGTGCACAATCCACTTTGTTTGTTTTTTTATATCTCAGCTCATTTGTCAGATGTCACTTGGAGCTTCTCTCAAAAGAAAGAATAAGCTGCCCTGGTGAGCAAATTCTTTTGTTTAAGAGTAGCCTTCAGCTAGGAAGGGCTTGGTTGAGCAGGAAAGCAAACAGGAAGTCACAAAAGTTGTTTCCCTTTGTAGAAATAGCAGCCAAATCACATGAGTGTATCCATTCACTGCATGTTTGTTCTAATCTGTGTGTGTAATATTCATGTTTTTCTCTTTTTATCTGAGTCCTGTCACTTACGTAATAATGTTTCGTTTCAATTTATTTTGTATCATTTAACCCATTGCATTCGGGAGGGGTATCTGGGCAAACTGTTTGGATCCAGATCAAACCACAAACGTGGGGCCTGATCTGAGATCCAAACTGTTTGCTGCCGAGACATCATTTCTACAAGAGTTAGTTAGACCAATATTGTCAAAATATTCTCGATTTTTGATGCAGACGACAATTTCAGTAGACGGAAAAAAATACCCAGAAGGCAATGGGTTAACTATTGGCATTAATACCATATTTATTCGGCTATAGGACAGGTTTTTTTTCCTCTCTAGGATGAACCCAAATATCTAAATCAGTCATACAAAAATTCTTCTATAAAATGGGGTTTTCCCTTTCAATTTCCAAAACAATAAAAAAAATCTAGATCTGTCTTATAAGACAGATCTAGATTTTTTTATTTTTTTGGAAAAGAAAAAAACCTCTGTCTTATAACTGAAGAAAAATGGTAATATATTATGCAGGGAGGTTTTTCAATAATGAAATGATCCATTTATGCTAGCAGCTCATTATCCAGAGCCTGGCTGATCAGTGTGTTGAACATTTATTTTTCTTCATGTACTTTTTTGCAGGCAACTGCCAAAAATAAGACAATACTGATGTATATAGCATGTTCCATGCTGCCAAAATACTATTTAACATGTAATCTGTTTTGAATATGTAATCCCCCACCCAGCCCCACCCTGAGTGCTGTTTTACTATTTTATATTTCTGTTCCTGGTTTTGTTATATGTTAATGCTTTGTTAGCTCTTGATGGTTAGTTTTCTTTAAGCATGTTTTATCATTACTTATTTTGATGCTAATGTACGAGGGATGATAAAAAAAATATGCAGCCATTTGCTGTTGATATTTTATTAATAGTAAACCCATTAAAGTTGCAGTAAATACATAACCATCTTTTGTTTATCCAGTGATGTATTAGATTTACCGTTCAAACTAAAAGAAATAGTCTGTATGTGTTGTCATAGTAACCTCCTAACAGTACTGCAGAGCACGGTTATAATTTACCTTATTATACTGAATTGTTGTTTTATCCTTTGCCATGTCTAATATGAATGTAGGACAGTTCGGCCACGGACGTTTCGGCCTAGGACAGTTCGGCCACGGACGTTTCATCCACGGACATTTCGGCCAACGGACGTTTCGGCCAAAGTTAAAGAAAAGGGAATTGAAACTATGCTACCTTTAACAATCAAAACAATTCAAGTTTTCTTTTTTTTGGCACACATGACACAAAAATGTGTGGCTGAGCTAAAATAACTCCAACAATATCCCTTAAGGCCAAAATAT
This sequence comes from Ctena decussata, assembly GCA_963989385.1. NCBI lineage: Eukaryota > Metazoa > Mollusca > Bivalvia > Lucinida > Lucinidae > Ctena > Ctena decussata. The sequence goes on from OZ022503.1 coordinate 61,478,422, forward strand.
GAGTGCACAGCAGATGATATTGCTGCAGGCATATGTTTACACATCAAGATACTACAGGCATCACATAACTGAAAAAGGCCAACATGGCCCGTGGGTGGGGATGGCAAAAGTTCCGGACTATGCTCAAAATAACCTTGTAAGTGTTTATGAGTCATAAACCTAAAAACAGCACTAAACTCAAACGTCATATAGGGCCCTAGCTAAAGTAACTGAAACAATTGTTCACAGTATTTTTGCCTTGGTATGCTCACAATGACCTTAAAGATGTTGAAGGTCCATAAAATATCAAGACAACAATAACAAATCATTCGAGTTCATTAAACTAGCTTAAGATACTCATGTTACCACTTAATTTAATAATGAAAGGTAATTTTTGGATAAAGGCCGAAACATCCGCCCTTGACAATTTCTGTGGCCGAAATGTCCATGGCCGAACTGTCCTAGGCCGAAATGTCCTAGGCCGAAACGTCCTTGGCCGAAATGTCCGAGCACCGTCTAATATATGCAGTAGAGTGCTTGACATTTTGTGTGCTATTTTGTTATGGTTTCCGCTTTTCACTTTCAAGAAATTGTTGAGATCAACAATATTTAGGTTTGCATAATCAACGTAAAATATGGTATGTGGGTCATACAAGGGTGATAAAATGATGTCAAACATTATACCCAGTATTTTGAGCAAGCTTCAGTTTTTAGGCGGGCTGTTAGCCCGTCTATAGCTACGGTTGTCAAAATGGTTTTGCGGAGGTCTTAACATATCTCTGTTTTTGTAAGCCTACGCTAAGTCTACATTTTGAAACAGAGAAAATAGTTCTGACATTTTTGTATAGTTTCGAAAATTCAGCCCATTGAACAAGGCAGACTGATTCGTCATAATCAATGTTGATTTCTTCAAATTGAAAATGCTTCAGTTTGCGACTTAAATTGATGTTTATTCCAGCGATCAACGCGTATAAATGCATTACGTAAATTATTTGCCGATGGGTGAATACAAGTTGGCTTCTTTAAAAAGAATCCAAAGCAAAGATCTGCTGTGCTATGCATTGCATAGTTGAAGCCGACTGATTGTACTGACGTGTCATTAAGGATGAGATTACTAGGTCGTGGCCACTAGGCAGTGTTTTTTATGGCTTTTATCTTGACTGACTAATCTAACTGAACAAGAAAAAGACAGCAGTCATCATTTTATATCTTACAGATGACTGCAGTTAAAAGTGATTATTTTGCAGATGGATGCAATGGATATTCATTCTTTTGCAGAGTGACTGCAGTCAGCATTTAACCAGTTTAGACAGACTTCAGTCGCTCTTTTATCGTTAGGAGTCAGTGAAGAGTCTTTCGTGGTCCGCCAGGAGTATTCCGTTACGCTATATACAGTAAAAAGCTTGCCTAATGACATTTCCTGGTTAATTTGAAACAAGTGTAGAAAACCGCGAACATGCAGTCAAGACAACTTAAATTTACGCACCAAATGGCAACAAAGCACTTCATAAGTATTGCTGTACTGCTGTTTTCCTATAAAGCGGCTAATGCCAGACCAAGGCACAGTGGCCCAGCCTAAATGACCCATTCGCAAACACACACAAGAGTCAGACTCCAATATAACTCAGTCTGCCAAATGTCAGCATTTTGTGGATAATTAATTATGCTGTATTTCTTCCTAATGTTCACCTTGCGGTATGTGGAGCCCATGAATTAAAAAATGGGTAAATTCACATGCCTGCACCCTTGCTACTATAAAGAATATCAAATTTCATTTTCAACAGTACAGCTTTTAAATGGAGACTCTGACAATGTCGTCAAAATCAATTGCTGGTGAAATTTGCAATGGAGCACCGTCTATAGTCAAGAAGAAATTTGCCTCCAATATGATTCAAACCTTGACCGTGTTGCGGTTCAGAAGATAAGGCAACGTTCATTGAACAAGTAGCAGGGATGAAGGAAAATGCCAGCACCATTTCTTCCATCCATTCAATTCTAAACTGAAACCAATTACAATAGCACCCCTACTGTATAAAAACAACAGTTTTAGGACTTTTTTTCTTTGCTTAACAAAATTTGTGATTTCTGGTATTCAATAAAATAATCTACATATTTGACAAAACCCTACTGTTTTCAAAACGGATTTTATCTAAAGTTCATTCCGAAGAGCTAGCTTATCATTATGGAATGGTGTGCCTCGGTCATCATCCATCATATGTCTGTGCGTTAACATTTTCGAAACGTCTCCTCTAAACCATTTGAATAAGATGCCCGCCTTTCAGTACTTTGATTGTATACAGTTGTAAGAAAATGAGGACAAAATTGAATAAATGTTTTGAATGATCAAATTTAATGTTATTTGATCCTCATGTTAGTTTTATCTGATGCTGGCACTGATTAGAGGTTTGCAGACCTGCATTTAGACTTGCACTGCAGATATAATGTACTATAACAGGATATTGAAAGCAAAAGTTAGGCTTGGATTTATAAAGCCAATAAATACGAGGAGCATATGCTATGAAAATCATCAAAAGAGTCAAGTTGCATGCAGAGGTGTCTAAAATGGATCAAAATTATGAATAAATCTGCAAAGCGGGTGTTAGTTTGTGAAAATGGAGACTTAAAAGAACCACTGCAATGTTAACACGGGACAAACCTCATTTAAGATTAAAATTTGTTCAAAATTACATATAGCTAAAAGATTGTTCTTTTCTGCAAATGAGAAAAATTACTATAACTGCATTACTTTTACCCCTACAGCAAAAGTCCATGTATTTTTTTATCAACCCTCATATGTATGAATTAAGTTTTGTAATCTTTAAGTTTATAGTTAGAAAATATAATTTCTTTGTTCCATCTGCCAAAGAGCTGGACAAGGAAGTTAGGTTTTGCAGAACAGGGTTCTATACTTGGTGGGTTGCTTTTAAAAATTGCTTTGGTACAATTGTTACACTAGTCATGCGACTCCTGACGTTGCATTGCCGCTCCTCTACAATTCCTTTCTTCCTAGTCCTGTCTTCAGCTGCCCTAGTTGTGCTGGCAAAGTTCATTCCTGTCCACTCTTTAATATTTTCTTTCTACCTCTTCTTTTTCATTTCAGTGTGCCCTGTAGAATTGTCTTCGCTAAGTCAGAAGACCTTGAGATGTGATCAGATCACCTTAGTTTTCATTCCTTGACCATGTTTAGGAGTTCATCATGTTCTCCAATTGCTGCTTGGATCTTTCTGTCATTAGTTACATGGACTTTGTACGAGATGTTCAATAACCTTCAGTTCAGATCTGCATTCTTTTCTCTAGCTCTGCTTTCAAAAGAAATATGGATATGACAAGGGCGTGCAGTTTCACCTTAGATCCAAGAGATATTAAGGTCATAGTGGCTGGTTTACACTTTCTTTAGCTCATCCCAACCATCCTCAGTGACCTTGATTTATGTTTTACAATTCATTGATTGCATATATTAAGCCCACCTGTGCGCATAGTGCTCAAGGTGTCATATATCATGGTTGCGTGTCCATCTGTCCATCAACAGCTTACCTTGTGAAGACAATAGAGGTCATAATAGCTGGTTAGCACTTACATCCATGATGACCTTGATTTATGTTTTGCAGTTCATTGATTACATATTTGAGCCATGACCAACAAAACCAACAAAGTGGCATGTTCGCCCATGAAGACTCAGATTAGCCTGCACTGGGCATCTGCCCAGTATCTTCACTGTCTGCATGGAGCTTGCTTAGATTCTTAGCTACCCTTAAAGTGCACAACTAAGACTCTGATCAGACTGGGCTGCTGCCCACGCTGGTTGGAGTCTTCACTGGGCACACATGCTTCTTTGTTGACTTTGTCATGTTGCGGCTCATTTAAAGCTCACCTGTCAGAGGACTTAGTGTTCATTGTCAGCTATTGTCATCTATCAAAACCAACAATGTGGCATGTGCACCCAGCGAAGACTCAGATCAGCCTGAGTGTATGCCCAGTCTGATCATAGTCTTCACTGTCTGCATGGAGTTCACTTAGATTCTAAGCTACCATTAAAGAGGCTACAGTTCTTCACCAATCATGACCAAACTTTATTACATATTTGAGCCCCAACACGCCAAAACCAACAAAGTGGCATGTGCCTAGTGAACACTCAGATCAGCCTGGGCATCCTGTCTGCATGGAGCTCACTTAGATTCTGGGCTTCCCTTAAATAGGCTACTGTTCTTACCAATCATGACCAAACTTGATTACATATTTCAGCTGCGACACGATAAAACCAACCAAGAGGCATGTGCGCCCAGTGAAGACCCAGATCGGCCTGATTAGATACCCTTAAAGTGGCTACAGTTCTTGACCAATCATGACCAAACTTGTACAGCATGTTTATGGCCACAAGATTTCAGTCAGGCTTGATGATAGGCTAAATCCAACTAGCAACTCTGGAGTTATTGCCCTTGCGTAGTCAAAAATGCTATATATCATCTTGTGAACCTGATATTCAGGCCACAGTTTTTATGCAATTGTGACCAAATTAAAGCAGTATGTTTATGGCTACAAGATCTTAGTCAAGGTTAGTATCTGGCAATGTCGCACGATTACATTTTCATTAGAGGAGGGATTTACCCACCAGGCAGGTTGTTCAAAGCATTGTTAAGCTAAACAAAGTTATTAATCAAGGATTCATTTTAAGTCTACTAGTGTGTTAACATTTTTGCCACAAAAATGTGAGGAGCTTTTGCAGTGCTGAAAAAAAGCAGGAGGAGCTTTAAATCTCAACATATTTTTTTTTCAGGAAAAAAAAATATGGTAGTGTTTTAAGTCTGTAAATTCTAACATCTTATTGTTTGTTTTGAACAACTGGGCCCAGGAAAGGAAACACTGTTCTGTTAAAACTGTCTACACTGGAGCAGTATGCTTTAACCGTTTTTAGACTGGAAATCTGTTTTGCGGATTTATGCAAACAGTGCAGAACCAGTTCAGATGCCGCAAAGCGCGGCATCTGATCAGGATCTACACTGTTTGTTTACAGAAATTTCTAAGCAAAATGCAATGAAAGTGATAATGTTCACCAGAAAACCTGAAAACTAGAAATGGACTTCTCCGAATGATAAGTATGGACAAGTCCACTGGCCAAAAAAGGTTGAATGCATGTGTTACCTTAGTTTTTAACATACATTATATGATATTCTTAGGGAAGGCTTTATCAAACATATCCTTGCAGAAATCCACAGTTTATTGAATTAGCAAAATACATGTATCTTAAAATTATAATTCTTTATGTTTTAAATGGATGGTCATGTGGTTTCTTCTGTCATTTTCAAATGTCATCTGGAATGAGGAAGTCCTGGAAATATTTTCTTGTTTTACCTAATACTTTCATTGTTTCTGTATGCATTCTAAAATAAAGCTCAGAAAGCTATTGTGCATGATCACCAGGGCCCAGTTGTTCAAAACTAACGACGTCGCTAGTTAAAATTACATTAAAATTTCAAACGTTAATATCTCAAATATGCCAATATTTTTTGTTGTAAAAATGTGAGAAGCTTTTGCATTGCAAAAGCTTCTCACATATTTTCAACAAAAAATATCAGTGTATTTGGATATAAAATTGTAAAATTCTTAACAAGTTGACCTCTTCATGAGCTCATTAGGCTAACAATGCTTTGAACAACTGGGCCCAGTACTTTAAGACATATTCTTGTATATTATAGTTTTTGTATCTAATCCTCCCCCAATATCCAAAATTGAAAATAGGCCTTGATGTTCTTGATCTCTTGTGTTGCTTCTAAAATTGGGTAGGATTAAACATAAAAATGGCAAAACTTTCAGGAAAAACAAAATTGCATCTTAAAGACTACTCACACACATGCATTCTCTGCATTATATTCTATTAGCATGTGTGTGAGCTGAAAAATTATTTGATCATCCACCATGTGCTTTATTATTTGATATGTAATGGGATAATGGTATTTTTGTTTTTAGTTTTCTTTTGAGTCGGTAGAGAATTTTTCAAAACAGATTTTTATACACACAATAAGCTGATGAGGTTTTAAGTGAGATGTGATTATCTAAGATAATCGTTTCTATGGTAATCCAAATAGATTTAAAGTGTAGCCCCTGATTTGACAAAATTGAAATTCTGTCATGCTGGAATCACATCTCTTTGAAAAGGTGGGCGAAAACATTTTAACCATGAAAGTGCCAAATTTTACGTCTGCAAAATCGCAAAATTTTTGTCCAAGCTGTGTCAGATGACTAGAGGACAGACAGTGTAGATCCACATGAGGCGGCTCATTATGAGCCGCCTCATCTGGATCTACACTATTTGCAAATTGAACCAAATTCATGTTTTGGGCATTAAAGGTTAATTTAGAGTGCTCTCTCTTGGAGGTGTCTCCATATATTTTAAGGTGAATGGAAACAGTTTCAGGGGAAGCAACTCTACCATTATTGTTTTTCTGCCCTTCTTAATTTTGCTTGGGGGTTGGGGTTCCTCTTAAAGGAAAAATTTGCTTGTCTAGGACCATCTTCTTTCCTTTATGAGTACATCCCATCCTGGTACGGCTTCTCTGTCTGGGAATGCAAAAGGAAGTCACAAAAGTTGTTTCCCTTTGTAAAATTTACAGAGCGGAGGTTTACCTATTCACCATAATGGTAATGAAGCATGATTAATGGGGAACATATTTAAAAGTATACATACCGATAAATAAAAGGTCTTGAAAAATGTTACTGCGTATTTTAGTGTTGAAATTTTTATGAAAAATGGACAATGTATTAAAAATTGATGGACATAGAAGCAGTCATGTTGAATGATGTACTACTGTTACTGACAGAAGGTAAAAAAAAGTGTATTACATAACACTACATGTAGAGTTAGATACAAATTTGAGTTTGATTTTTTCATAAGAAAAATATACTTTCATATGTTGATAGTTCAAAATTCTGAGGTTGGCATGAAAATCAGACTGAGTCTGAATGTAGTATGATATGACCTGCAAAAAATGCTTCCTCAACAATTAAAGTGCTAGAAATGAAATTAGGTGACTTTGCAAACAATATAGATCATAAATGAGCCACCTCATCCGGATCTACACTGTTTGCACCCTGGTCTTTAAATTGTCAATATGATATACCGTACCTTGAACGAAACTTTTTATTTAAAATAAGCAGACATTATTAATTTCATCTGCTTTTGTAGTGCTTTTAGGGTTGAAGCATGATGTTGATTCAGTGTTGTTTCAATATTGTGTGCCATCTGAAATTATACAGCAATAAATAATCTGCGACATGATAAAACCAACAAAGTGGCATGTGCACCCAACAAACACTCAGATCAGCCTTGGCAGCCTCCCAGTCTTTGGAGTCTTTGCTATGCACTCAAAGGAGAGCTAAGGGTCTAACCAAGCACTATGCGGACAGCAAAGCCTCTGATCAAACTGGGCTGAGACTGGGCGGATGTCCAAGCTGATCTGAGTCATTGCTGGGCGCACATGCCACTTTGTTGGTATTGTCGTTTCGTGGCTCAAATAAAGTAATGAAGAAAAGGCTGAATTGTTGTTTTCACTTTCTCCATAATTTAATTGGTTTAGCCTTTAAAGTCTTAAAGAAGCAGACAAAAAGTTAAATCTGCAAAGTTTCAAAAAAAATTCCTCCAAGCTACTGTTTATCAAATAGAGAATTCAAATACTAGAGCGCAAGCAGAGTGGATCCAGGTGTGATGGCTGATCATTATGAGCTGCCTTGTCTAGATTTACGCTGTTTTCAAATTCAACTATTTTCACTTAAAGCTTCGTTCACACAGGCAAAGCTTTGAAAAAATGGATTTGGTTAAGAAAAATATAATCTCATGAATGAAAATATATGCTACATTTCTTTGCCAAATGCTTTTAGTAAACTTCGACAAATAAATTTTGTTTGTGTGAAGGGAAGGTTGATTGTCATGATCATGAAATATGTAACAAATAAAAGCACTATTGGGATGAACACAGAAAACTTTGCTCAAAATCAAAGCAGTATGATTTTGAACAAAATTTATTTAACAAAGAAAATGTGGCATTGATGGCCGTTCACATGGGTAAAGTTTATTTGTCCGGGTAACTGTGACTGTAATCTTGCACTGCAGCAAATATTTCTTTGCCAGTGTTTATATGGAAAATATTCTTTGTCACATTTAACGATGGCAAATACTTTGCTCCATGTGAATGCAAAATGTTTGGTAAACTTTCTTTGACAAAGAAACTTTGCTTGCTTGAATGAAGCTTAAGAAGGTGGTTATGCCCACATACTGTATTTCTTTAGTTATAAGACAGGCTCTCCCTCCCGAAACAATCCCCAAAATCTAGATCCATCTTACAACAATATCCCAAATATCTAGATCCATCTTATAAGATGGATCTAGATATTTGGGATTGTTATAGAAGGAAAACCACCTTGTAGCAGAATTTCAGAAAACTGATTTCAATATATTAGGTCATTTTAGAGATGAAAAAACATTATTCTATAGCCGAATAAATATAGTAGTCTGCAGATATAACTTTCATAGAGGGACTACCCTGTTTTATCCATTTGTTGACTTAACTCTTTAAGCACCAAAAAGCAGACGACAAAATTTACGTATGCAAAAATTAAAAAAATGCCTTGTCCAAGTCATTTCATATTGAGAATTCAAAGACTAGAGGGCAAACAGTGTAGATTTAGATGAGGCGGCTCATTATGAGCCGCCTCATTAGGATCTACACTGTTGGCAAATTTTGCGAATTTCATCACTGAGGCTTAAAGAGTTAAACAGACTGAGCAGCCCTTCTCATAATATATGGCTGACAGTCTGGTCAGCAATACGTGTCATCAAGCATTTTCTACTTGAATTGACAAAAATAATTTGAGAACAGCACAAATAAAAAGGTCCCTGATAGCATAGGCATACAGCTAAGACAGACCAGTCTGGTCAGAATCTGTTATAATTATGCTGTATACAACTGACATTCCAAGTACAGTCAAACCTGTCTGAAGGGGTCACTCAGTTGAAACACAAAAACTGGCTGCTTAAGACAGGTGACCCCTTAATACAAGTTCATTTGCACTGTATTATGTTTCAAGGGACCCTGAAAAGGAGGCTGCTAAAGACAGGTGGCCCCTTAATGGAGGTGACCACATGAGCAGGTTTGACTGTATTGGGACTGGTAGGTCGGAGGAAACAGTCCGAACCTGACTTGGAGCCGCAGCAGGCAAACATCTATGCATAAATACTGGTTGGGCAGCACTGACCGACGACACAATTAGAGACTGAATGACATTGGACGGACACACGGCGCCAAGTGTGTGCAACTATGGTTACGTACCGTTGAGCCACTTGGGTAACGTTGATAAGAGAATTGAACTGAACTGAAGGAAACAGTGCAGACTCAGAGTCTGATGAGGGTCTACACTGTTTGCCATTTAGATGAATTACTGCATTGTAAAACCAGACTTACATTTTCAGGGCAATTACATGAATTATCTTCCGTGTCAGAACGTTTATGTCGGATTCACAAGAAATAGGAAATCAAGATGACAAAAATGCATACATATTCAGTACTGCAGATAAGAAGGGGTAACTGGGATAATTTAGGAATAATTTTCCTTATTTTTCCATGAAAGCATATATTGTGACCCCTCGTTAGAACCGTCTCGATGAGACGGTTCTAATGAGGGGTCACAATATATGTGTTTGTCGAAAGAAAAGAAAAATTATCATTGAATTATTATCAATACCCACTCTTATCTGGAGCTCTGCAGATTGCCACAGGCTGATCTAAGCTTTTTGTATTGGCATATGCCATAAAGTACCTGTTCAGGTGAAACAGCACGTTAACTACATAATATCATGTTCAGATAATACAATGCATCAAGTCATTGTCACTTAAGGCCCCAGGCAAAATTCATTCCGAGATTTTATAATTATGCATGACAAGACTATGAAAATTTTAACATAAACAAAAGAAAACAGAGATAATAATCGTAAACAAAAACAATTGGAGATATTATCTGTTTGAAGGAAGTTGGTATCTTCAACACAAAAAGAGTAAGTTTCACTTACATTAGTATTATTTGATAGAGTTGCAGTTACAAGCCCTGCACAGTTTATTTAATAAAAACTTTTCATTATTAAGTTTATTTGTTAAGAGTTTGTAATCATTTAAGCAGTATGCATTCAATTGTGAATTGTAAAGTCACAATTATATTCCAGAAATGATGCATGTTTAGTGGTTAATGGAAAGTTCTTTTATTACTGAAATACTTGCTGAGTAGTAAGAGTATTATAGATATGGTGAGGAAAAAAAAAACTGGAAAGGAATTTTTTTTCCATGTCAGGGAAAAGTCAGGGAAGTTTATGGTTGGTCAGGGAAATTTGGAAGGAACCTGAAAAGTCAAGAATTGGTCTTAGGAAATAGCATATTCTGTTCAAGGAGAAGGGTTTATTCAAGGAGAAAGGTTTAACTTTCTGGAGAGATAGCCCAGGCACATCTCCCTCCTCATTGGGATCTGCTCTTTAAGGAAAGAATTTGCTCCATGGGGGAGCACATTCTTTCCTATAAGAGTAACCAGGGAGCCAATTCTTTTCTTTAAGAGTAACCCCCATTTCCATGTGACACAGCACTGTTGAAGTAATGAATAAAATTAACTTTTGGCTCTGTAAAAAGGGTATTTTAGGGAAACCTCTGGGAAAGAGTAAGACATTGGCAAAAAGGCACATAAATCTTGTCCAATCTCTTTAACCATTAGACATACATCTTTATGTGGTCAAGCCACATAAATATAATTGTGTGTAATATAAAAAAGGAACTTCATTCCCTTCTTTTGGCGTTAGATAAATGATCTTAAAAAAAGACACATAAACATTTATCCATTGCCTTAGGTATGTGAACAGTAGACATGAAAAACCAGTAGCCTCATAAATTTTTAAGCCCCTTAAGATTTAGAAAGTTGAAGTCCCGCAAACTCAATCTGTTAGCTATTCCGTCCATCTGTCCATCTCATCCGTACATCCATCCGTCCATTGTTAACTGTTTCCTATTGGATAACTAGGATTTTTACCTTGAATTTTACCTTGCCTTCCACAGTATACATCAGATCGAGATGAAACTTGTTATATAGTAAGACTATGAGGTGGACAAGCCCATGTCATTTCTAGGTTACCCTCAGTGATTTTTAGCAGAGTTATGCCCTTTTAATTTTTAGCTCATCTGAGCACCAAGTGCTCAAGCTGAGCTATTGTGATCGATATTTGTCCTTCGTCCTTCCGTCAACAATTTCTTCAAAACAACATCTCCTCGTAGACCAGTAAGCCAATTTCAAAATAATTTCACACAAATGTTTCTGTTATAGCCCTGAACCAAAATTGCTAAAATGGTTCCGCTCCGCTGAACAAAATGGCTGCCAGAGCTAAAAATAGAAAAACCTTTAAACGACATCTCCTCTGAAACCAATGGCTTGATTTAAAAAAGAAATTCACAGAAATGTTTGACTTATGGCCCTGAACCAAAATTGCTAAAACGGTTCAGCTCCTCTGAACAAAATGGCCGCTAGAGCTAAAAATAGAAAAACCTTTAAAAGACATCTCCTCTGAAGCCAATGGCTCGATTTCAAAATAATTTCACAAAAATGTTTGACTAATGGCCCTGAACCAAAATTGCTAAAACGGTTCCACTCCGCTGAATGGCCCCCAGAGCTAAAAATAGAAATAAATCTTAGAATGACACAGAGGGCACAGTTTTGATCCAGTCATCATGAAACTTGATCAGAATGTTTATCTTAATGAAATCTAGACCAAGTTAGAAACTGGGTCATGTGGGGTCAAAAATTAGGTCACTAGGTCAAATCTTAGAAAAAACCTTGTGTACACTCTAGAGGGCACAGTTATGATCAAATCTTCGTGAAACTTTGTCAGAATGTATATCCTTATACAATTTAGGGCAAGATTGAAACTGAATCATGTGGGATCAAAAACTAGGTCACTAGGTCAAATTTTAGAAAAACCTTGTGTACACTCTAGAGGGCACAGTTATTATCTAATCTTCATGAAACTTTGTTAGAATGCTTATCTTTATGAAATCTACACCGAATTTGAAACTGGGCCATGTCAGGTCAATAACTAGGTCACTAGGTCAGATCTTAGAAAAACCATGTGAATGCTCTCGAGGGCACAGTTTTGTTTCAATCTTCATGAAACTTTGTCAAAATTGTTATCTCAAACAAATCTAGACCAAGGGTGCAACTGGGTCATGTTGGATTAAAAACTAGGTCACTAGGTCAAACCTTAGAAAAACATTGTGGATTCTCTAGAGGACACAGTTTTGGTCCAATCTTCATGAAACTTTGTTTGTGTGAAGAAGTGAAGAAATGTCAGAATGATTGTCTTAATGAAATCTAGGCCAAGTTTGAAACTGGGTCTTGTCAGATCAAAAACTAGGTCACTAGGTCAAATCATAGAAAAACATTGTGTACACAATTGTGGCTTTATTTTGCATTGAATCTTCATGAAAGTTTGTCAGAATGTTAATCTTCATGAAATGTAGGCTAAGTTTGAAACTGAATAATGTCTGATCAAAAACTAGATTGCCAGGTCAGATCTTAGAAAAAAACATTGTGTACACTCTAGAGGGCACAGTTTTTGATTCAATCTTCATGAAACTTTGTCAGAACATAGATTAGAAAGTGCAAAACTGCTTTAATTGAACCATCATTCAATAGATGATCTTCCATGTTATAACATCATAACTCAGGTGAGCGATTTAGGTCCATCATGGACCTTTTGTTTAGTATGTTCGTTTCTGGTTATCCATCCGTCCATTGTTAACTTTTTGCTTCTTCATAACTAGGATTTTGACCTTGAATTTGACCTTGCCTCCCACAGTTTACATCAGATCGAGATGAAACTTGTTATATAGTACGACTATGAGGTGGATAAGTGCATGTCATATCTAGGTTACCCTTAATGATTTTGAGTTACCACCCTTTTAACTTTTTAGTATGTTTGTTTCCGGTTATCTCCATCTACAGTTTTGAACTTCAATGAAGCTGAAACTGTGTAAAAAATAAGGATAGGATGTGGATTTATGTAAACGTTTTGGAGTTTAAGATCTGATGAATTTTTTAGGAGAGTTACAGCCCCTTTGAAAAAATCACCCAAGGCAGTTTGTAATGCAATTCTTGTGCATTCCATATCTCAGTAAGGTTGCTTTTGGAATATCATGATGAAATAGAAAATGTTCTTTTAAGCTTTTCACATTCGAAAGCCTAAAGGACCCAATTTGACATTGCCATAAAAGCGGTCAAGGTCACCCAGGGTCATCATTTATATAATCATTGTAGTACTAGAGTCACAGATGCTACATTATGTTGAAGTTTCAATGCATTATGGTTCTAGAGAAGAAGATATTTGTTAGGTTTTTAGCGCGCCTTTGCGAAGTAAAGGAGGGCTTATGCGATACCCCCGGCGTCGTAGTCCGAGGTTCGTTAGCGTCCTCATCTCCGTCAGCGTCCTCATGGGCGTTTGTGATCAGGTTAACCAATGTTAACTTTTGCGTTTAACTCGATGTTTAACTCTGTATCTTACAAACTATCGTAGCTACAGTCATCATACTTGGTACATATATACAATAATTATAACTGCAGCAGCTGCATGACACAATTGTGTGTCCTTGACCTATATGTTACGGTTGATTGACTTTGCTGTTTGGCACTGGTTTGAAGGCAATATTTTCAATTTTCATAATACCTTTGAGAAAATTAGAGTTGATACTTCGACAAAAAAACATATCCCTACAATTACAGCTGCTGCAGTAGGGCACCTGACTCGTAAGTCAGAGGTCCTGGGTTCGAATCCCGGTCTGGCCACATACTTTCGTTTCTCCTTCCGCTGATTCAAGAAGGGCAGTTGTCAGTTACTGGCGAAAGTATGTGCACTTAGTACTGGTTAACCGCTTAGGAGGTCTAAGCCTGCCCAGGAATAATGTGGTTAGGTTAACTGACCGTCCCGACATGACCTTAGTTGTTTACCGTGGACGTTAAGCATCAAATCAACCAACCAACCAACAACAGCTGCTACAAAGCATCCATGCTAACTCCTGTGCCCTCGAACTTTATTCACGGTATAGTGATTTTGCCTTATATCTCTAAATGACATACTATTTATAGATCACTACCTGCTTCTTATTTGGTCAGGACCTTCCCTGGAGCATTGGGTTGCAGCAGCAGCAAAGCATCCATGCAGACTCTTGTGTCCTTGACCTTTATTCATGGTTGAGTGATTTTGCCTTATACCTTTAACACTATTTGATAAATATGCAATATGAATATGCATTTCTCTTTGAGCTCATAACTTCAATACCTTATATGCTACAAAGTTTAGCTGTAGTATGATACTTACCCAGACCAACATCTTTGACTTTGTGGTAGAATTCCCCTTGGTGGGACCAGGGGTCAGAATGTTACAGGTCATATTAAACACTTGCAAAATGGGAATAAAATCACAAGTCTGGTTCCATTACTTGCCCTGGAGAGTAAGAAACTGGACATAATGAACACAGATGAAATAGTTTATACGGAGACCAGGCTTTGACAACTGATTCAGGCTAGGGATGAGGTTATGGGGTGGGGCCAAAGGAAACGGGAGAAGTCTGCAAAGGGTAAGGAGGTGTCATCAGACCGACTTAGTACTGGGTAAAGGTGGTGTGAAAACCCATACTAGGAACCACCCTTTGTCACCATGAGGCATTATAAGTTAGACTGAGTTTGTATCTCTCCGTCTGGTGCATGAGGACCCGACCCTCAATGTCCACAAAGTGTCCAGATGGCATACAAGTCGGTTGGTTGGTTGGTTGGTTGATTTGATGCTTAAAGTCCACGGTAAACAACTAAGGTCATGTCGGGACGGTCAGTTAACCTAACCACACGATTCCTGGGCAGGCTTAGACCTCCTAAGCGGTTAACCAGTACTAAGTGCACATACTTTCGCCAGTAACTGACAACTGCCCGCATACAAGTCGGCCCTTTATGCCAAAGGGAACAACTGACTTAGTCTAGCTTCTGATGCAAACTTCATTTGTGCACTAACTGCCACATTCACACCTGGTTAACTATGCTAACAATGTTTTGAGTCAGGATACTTTGTAACCTTGAGAGTCAGGCTCCCATTAGGCGTGCTTCGTTGTCTTCTGACAACTCTTGTAAGCATATATGGCCATCTTTGTCATGTGACCTTGACTAGGATCTTGTTAGCATATATGGCCATCTGTTTCATGTGACCGTGTGACCTTGACCTGGGTCTTTCTCTCATCCCACACAGGCTTTACAGGAAATTTAATTACCATTAAACTTTTCCTGAGAGAAAGGACTTTGAACTGTTCAACCTAGGTGACTTTTGGCCAAGGTCATTAAATAATCTTGACCTCTAAAATGCATACTACATTTTAATATCGGCCCATTGATTCTGGAGGAGAAGATTCTTTTAAGTTTTACCATATATGGGCATGGCGGCAATCTTGGTCATGTTTATGGACGGACACTCGGCGCCAGGTTTGTGCAAAAAGTTAATAGAAAGGTTCAGGGTATGCCATAATCACAAACCGCAGCCAACCCACGAGACACCCAAGAGGAAGAGAGAAAGGACAAACACACACGCGCAAAACAAACAAATGCACAAGAAGCAAAAAACACAGCTACCTCTTCCCCAAGCGAGGTGATACAAATACGGAAGCGAGGACATAAAGGGCCTCATAGTAAAAACCACAAAGCAACAACATCGGGACTGCCGCCTTAGAACGGCCAGCATCATAGACTACCGGAGGATTTAAAAAAAATACCGTCGACAATCTTTATCCAGATCCCGATGCAATTCATAATACAAAAATACATGAAAGGTTCAGTTCGCATAATGGCTCCCTATCAATGCACCATAGCGACGACATAAAAATCAAATTGATAACTATGATAAAACAAAGAAAAGCCAAACTCCACTTTGGTTACGTACTGCTGAGCCACTTGGGGAACGTCGTAACGAGAATTGAAACAAAACAGAAAAAAAAAAAAAGAATTTTGGTCATGTAACCTGGATCAAATCCCCCCCCCCCAACCCCCAACCCCCCCCCCCCCCCCCCCCCCAAAAAAAAAAAAAAAAAAAAAATTAATTGAAATTTGCTTTGAAGATTTAGAGAACTACTGCGAATTTCTATGCAGCCGAAAAGGACTTGGTATGATAAGGCCCATATTTGGCCCCCTTTCAAAAGTGCTATTTCGATAATAAACTTGTACATGTTGGAAAGTTCCAACTTAGAATGAAACAGCAAACACAAAATTAACAAGTTCTTGCATAAAATATATGTATTTTATCTTGAACATATCCGTACCCCCAGCGGATTTTGACGAAAACGGCAATTTTTGTAGCCTTTGTGGCTTTCAATACATATATATATATATCTTCAAAGCAAATTTCATGTGTCGCCGTGTAAACCCACTGAAGGTTCCTCGCGATTTTAACGACATAGCGGCTATTGAATTCCTACTGTCAGTGGTTGTCCCGCTCAGATTCGAACCCGCGACCTTTCACGTCAAAACCAAGAAATCCTATTATACTATCTCGACGCGTCACTAATTCATTCAAGTGCACTATTTAAAACGGAATCAACATCCATATGCATGCAGCAACCTGCGTCACTGTGGCCTGCGTATTTGCAGAAACGAACTACTGTCTTCATTTACCTTGATTCCCTAGGTTTTATAGATTATATATGAGACTAGGGAAGGTTCTGACCAGACTGCACGGATGACCCTGAGTTGTTTCCTGTTCGCATATGACTTACTGGAGGGTCTCTTCGTGCGACACTACTTAATAACCCTACCCTGTAATGGCCGTGACCTGTACTTTTCTTCTGTTTTATGGTGAGCTGCACTTTTCTGTTGTTTTATGATTATTTCTGTTTGTAACCGTTAGTCTTCCAAATGCTGGGACATCTTAAAATCCATGGGTATGTTAGGTGCCATTTTACTATAAATCCCCTGTTTTGTGATATCATTTATTGAAATTAGTGATATAATAAAATCGATTTTGTAATTTCACAAAATATGTGCGATTTAGTGATATCACAAAATCGAATTTGTGATATCACAATATAGAATGTGATATCACAAAATCGATTTCGTGACTTAATCATAACTATTATGTGATGTCACTTATTCGAGTTTTTGGTATCACTAAACCGAATTAGTGATATCACACAAAATCGAAGTGATATCACAAAATTAAATCCACTTTTGATATCACAAAATCTATTTAGTGATATCACAAATAATATTATATCACAATAATAACATGATAATATGTGATATCACATAATAACATGATAATATGTGATATCACATATTCGAAATAGTGATACTACAAAATCGATAAAGTGATATCACAAATCTGATTTTGTGATATCACAAATGTATAATAAAACGGCACCTTATATGGATACATATTCGAAGAAGATTTCACCATCCAGCAATGTGTCAAAGCATGCTGGCAGAATAAGGAACAAATTTGAACACTTTTCTAAAGGAGCCCCTTCCTAATGGAGTAGTGTGATCATCTCAGACATATCTGTCCGAGTACTTGGGATCTCTGTGGTACCCGTACCGACACTGGGTTAGTCTCCAGCCCATTATTACATCGGAGCTTGTATAACTGGAATATATCTGTCACTGTATTAGGTGAGTCACTTTTATCTTTATTCGTTTTTAAAGATGTAATGTTATATTTTTATGGCGCTGTCCGTTGGAGACGTTTTTCTCTGTTTCTCTCCATAATTGTTTCAGCGTTTTGAGTGTCTCATTAAGCCCATGTGCCTCGTAGTTAACCGTGTATTTTTAGTATTTTTTAACACACACTAGCTTCAGCGTTTTTTTTTTTTTTTTGCAGGATTTCCATTAAATTTAAATTTTAGACCATTTTTCAAGTAGGTTAAACGATTTCGTTGTTCTTCCACTCAGGCTTATAGAAATTTGAACTTCTTGATCAGAAAACTTTTAAATTGCTATACACTTCATTAGTAAGACCTCATCTTGAATATGCTAACCAAGTCTGGAACCCATACTTAAGAAACATATAGATTCACTGGAAATGTACAGAGACGATCTACCAGTTGATACCAGGACTTTCAAATTTTTCATATGAAGAGAGACTTGAAAATATTGAATTTACCATCACTGGCATACAGAAGGACAAGAGGAGACATGATTGAGATGTATAAGAGATTCTGTCTTGAAACTATGATCCCGAAGTTTCAAATTTTATTCAGTTGCGACAAGATTCCCGTACTCGAGGTCATAGGTACAAAATATTTCTGTGTAAGAGCAGTGGAATTGTGGAACGGGTTACCTGATAGAGTGGTGATGGCAAATACAGTAAGAACATTCGAATTTAGACTCGACAAGTTACGGAGAGACCAACCACTAAGGACCTTCTACCAGAAGAGGATATATAAGAATCTGTAAGAAATAATTTTGTGCGTTTTCATTAACAGCGTCACACGCTTAATTCGAATTAGCTGAAATGTTTATTCTGAATAAATCAGCATTCAAATTACTATACATTTAGACCTATGACGATTTCTGATAAGTCTGCCCTTAGAAGGTGGAAATTCGTGAACCCTGAGTGTTTATTTCTTAATATTTCTTTTAAACAGAGAAAGATTCAGATAATATATTGGACGTAACATAATACTTTTAACATTTGATCGTTTTTGAATCTGTCTGTAGAAACGTTTTAAATTGCTGACGTTTAGACGCTGTATGCCCATACCAGGATTGAGCGTCTATAAATAACTTAGCATTCATTCATTCATTCATTCGTTGTATTTCGCGGCTACTGAATTTTGTCGATATAAGTCTGCCAATATTTGATTTTCAATACATTTACATACGCACAGCACAACAGCGGTTCAGAGTATTAGAGATAATTGAGCCGCGACACGACAAAACCTTTGTTGGTTTTTTGTGTCACGGTTCATATTTTCTATACCGTTCCATTCAACAATACATTGTGGTATCCCATTAGAACTGCCTTGATGAGACAATTATAATGGTTTCGACTACAGTCAAACCTGCTTATGTAGTCACCTCTATTAAGGGGCCACCTGCCTTTAGCAGCCACTTCTCTCGGTTCCTTTTAGCCAAAATATAGTACAAATGAACCTGTATTAAGGGGTCACCAAAGGGAAGCTCAAAAATTGGCTGCTTAAGACAGGTGACCCCTGTATACAGGTTCATTTGTACTATATTTTGGCTCAAGGGAACCGAGAAAATTGGCTGCTATAGCCAGGTTGCCCCTTAATAGAGGTGACCATATAAGCAGGTTTGACTGTATTTTAATAGAAAAGTAAGAAAAATTCGAACTAGTTTGCATCAAAGCTTTACTATTATCTGAAGCCATAGTACATTGTGAACGTCAAAATTAATCTTCGCCAATAGGTCATTTTCATTAAACCGCGAAATTTTAAACAGTAAACCGCAGATATGAAGGGCAAATCTCACTGGCTTGATCTTTCTGCTCAGTAATCTGAGCTGGGTCTGCGCGGCCTTCTATGATTTTTCTCGCCATTTTTCCAGGAAAGATAATTTTCCACGTTTAATATTGCTTCCCAAGTCAAAAGTGCAATCACTTAAAAGGAGCCGGGCCGCGTAGCGCAATCGGAAGGGCACCTGACTCATAAGTCAGAGGTCCTGGGTTCGAAACCCGGTCTGGCCACATCTTTAGTTTCTCCTTCCCTGATTCAAGAAGGGCAGTTGTCAGTTTGTACACTTAGTACATGACCATAGCTGTTTACCGTGGACGTTAAGCAGCAAATCAATCAATAAAAAAAGTTAAAAGGAAGTCGTCTTTTAAAGGAAAGAATTTTCGTTTAGGATAACATATTCTTTCCTTCAAAGTTGATTACTTTCCCCATGAAAGTGTATTAGTCACATTAATGATCCACGACACGCATTAAATTTGGTGAACAGATTAACGCGTATTATCCTATGGACTTGTCCATCCTTATCATCTGGAGGAGTCAATTTCTTGTTTTCATCTAATGTATTTTGAATAGAAATGCCTTATAACAAACAATGTTCAAGTGACCATTATCAGATCCCTTATTCCGTGGCGTCTGAAATGGGTCTGCACTGTTTGCATATGTCCCAAAACGGGGTTTGATACCCGGTTCGGCCACATACTTTCGTTTCTCCTTCTGCTGATTCAAGAAGGGCAGCGAAAGTATGTGCACTTAGTACTGTTTAACCGCTTAGGAGGTCTAAGCCTGCCCAAGAATAATGTGGTTAGGGTAACTGACCGTCCCGACATGACCGTAGCTCTTTACCGTGGACGTAAAGCAAGACAACAACAACGAAACGTGAACAAGATACAAGAAATTTTATTTTGTGTCGGTTACAATATAACAAATAACATTAGCTCGAGAGCTATTTTCCGACAAACATAAGGGAAAAGTAAAACAAGTGTAAAACAGCTACAAATAAATGACAATTGATCAAGTTAATGTTTGTAATTGGTATTAAATAATAGTAAGTATGCACATTAAGAATAATTAATATTACAGTTTAAGATACTATGCATTATGCAGATACAATCACAAATAAGTCAGAGACTAAGTCCCAGACCTCGAAGTATATGTATTGTACATGCTTGCAGATGTATCACAGATATCATGCAGATACATCACAGACGCACTGGGTTCACCCCGGGACCCTGCAGCTCACTGGAGGAGGAGGTGACGAAAACGAAAGTGTATACGGAAGACAGGGAAAACGAAAGGCAGTGAGCAGCAGGGCTTTAAATAATGGTGTGAGAATTATAATAATGGTATAAAAAATCATTAAAGTAAAAAAAAAGTGAAAAAAAAAGCAAGACAATCACTAAAGGTGATGAATGCCCCCGCCATATGCCTCACTAGATGAGTAATGTGTTTAGACATACTTGTGAATATTTGAGTGAAGTTGTATCAAAACTGGTCCATAAATAAAGGTGCTAGAGGGATGACAAAGTGTATCCTAAAAACTTGCTGTTTAAATGTTGGATTGCAAATTAGCCAAAGATGTTGTCACACTGAACATTTGTGTTAAGTTATATCAAAATCTGTCATTAAAGGTCTAGAGGAATGACAAAGTTTCTTTCTAAAACAAGCAACTGTATGACCTTGACCTTGGACCAACAATGCTGGAACATGAAATTGTCCAAGATAGTGCCATACTTATCATTTTTGTGAAGTTATATCAAAATCTGTTAACAAATAAAGGCCCTAGAACCATGACAAAGTTTTACCTAAAATAACATCTGTGACCTTGACCTTGGACCTACAATGCTGAAACACAAACTTTTCCCAGATATTATCATACTTAATATTTATGTGAAGTTATATCAAAATCGGTCCATAAAAAGGGGGTTAGATGGATGACAAAGTATTATCCAAAAATAGCAACAGAGACCTTGTCATTTACCTAAAATTCTGGATCGTGAACTTGTCGAAGATATAGTGTCGAACACTAAACATGTGGGTGAAGTTATATTAAAATCTGTCAATAAATAAAAGCGCCAGAGCGATGACAAAGTTTTTCTAATAATAACAACTGTGACCTTGGACCTACAGTCTTGAAACGCCAACCTGTCCCAGATATTGTCATATTTAACATTTGCGTGAAATTCTGTCAAAATTGGCCCATAATCAAAAAAGCTAGACCAATGACAAATTTTTCTCTAACAATAGCAACTGTGACCTTGACTTTGGACCTACAGTGCTGAAACGCCAATTTGTCCCAGATATTGTCATACTTAACATTTATGTGAATTATATCAAAATCGGTTCATAAATTAAAGCGCTAGAGTGATGACAAAGTTTTTCTAAAAATAGCAACTGTGACCTTGACCTTGTACCTACAGCACTGAAATGCCAACCTATCCCAGATATTGTCATACTCAACATTTGTGTGATGTTATACTAAACTCGGTCCATAAATAAAAACGCTAGAGTGTTGACAAAGTTTTTCTAAAAGTAGCAACTGTGACCTTGACCTTGACCATACCAACCTGAAACGAAAGCTAGCTCGAGGTTTTGTCATATCCAGTATAGCTGTGAAGTTATATCAAAGTCGGTTTATAAATGAGGTCGCTAAGGTGAGCTTGCACATTTGGCACAGAAATATGGTCAAAATAAGTATCTCATTTAAAGGGACATAGCTCTGCAATAATGATCTGGATCAAAGTTCCGTTTCCTTTATGCACATGTTCCATGTATGTCTAGACTGTGTTTTAAGTTTTCAAATCCCTGCATCAAATACTATAGGAGGAGTTGTGGAGACAAGAACAGTACTACCAACTGTGAAATATGGTCAAAATATGTATGTTATTTAAGGGGACATAATTCTGCAATAATGATCTGGATCAAAGTTCTGTTTCCTGTATGCACATGTTCAATACATGTCTGAACTATGTTGCAAGTTTGTAGGAGGAATTGTGGAGACAAGAACAGTACTACAAAGTGTAAAACATGGACAAAATATGTATGTCATTCAAGGGGACATAATTCTGCAATAAAGACCTGGATTAAAGTTCTGTTTTATTATGCACATGTTCAATGCATGTCTGAACTGTGCTACAAGTTTCAAATCCCTGCATCAAATTTTGTAGGAGGAGTTGCGGAGGCAAGAAAAATACTACAAATTGTGACGGACGTACATACGGACAAGGGCAAAACTATATGCCCCACCCTACCGCGGGGCATAAAATACAAGCAAGCAAACAAACATCATTACAAAGCTAATCAAAAGAAAATGAGAAATCAAAATATGATAAATATAAAACAAAACACAAACACAGCCGGAAAGCCACAACAAAAAACACACAACTAAGTTTGGCACATGGAGCACTCACATTCTGGGCTTGTAGTCGTTTGAATTCTTTATTTTTTTATATTTTTTTATTTTCTCATCTCATTTGGGAGACTGATACACACCCGAGCTGACTTTTTTGCCATACCTTGTTGTTCGTGCTGTTGGTAGGTCTGCCATGTTCTCATACCTGAAATGATAATTTTAAGGGTTTTTATTTAACTAGATCTCTTATATTCTGGTGATAAGCTATTCAGGCATTTGTATGTTTCTATAGCAATACTCTTCCTCTTATTCAAATGCAAAGTAACCATGTTTACCCGACTCAGCAAGTTTTCGTAGGTGGCCTCGTAATCGTTAAAAACAATACGTAAGGCTCGAAACTGAAGTTTTTCAAGTTTTTCTGAGTTTGATTGACTGCAAAATTGCCAAACTAAATAAATCAATATAGTGATGTCACTAAATCACAGCTATTTTGTGATATCACTAATTCGAGTTTGTGATATCACAAAATCTATTTAGTGATATCACTAATTCGATTTTGTGATATCAGTAGTTCGATTTTGTGATATCATTATATCTTACCGATTTTGTGATATCACATATGCAAAAAATCGAATTAGTGATATCACAAAATAAACGTGGATAAGCGATATCACAAAATCGAGTTAGCGATATAAAAATATGCGGAGTTCGCAAACACCACAATGGTTACTCCCTTTAAAAGATAATAGTAACGATTTAGTGATATCAAAAAATCTGTATTTTGATATCACAAGATAGGTGCGATTAAGTGATAAGTGATATCAATAAATCAAATAAGTGATGTCACTAATTCAAATAAGTGATATCACAAAATTGAATGAATGATATCACAAAATCGATTTAGTGATATCACTAACTCGAATAAGTGATATCACAAAGTCATATCCACTTTTTAATATCACAAAATCGATTTAGTGATATCACTAAATCGACTTTGTGATATCACAATCTTCATTTTGTGATATCTGTAATTCATTCTTATTTAGTGATATCACTAAATCGAGTTATTGATATCACGTATCAATAAGCCTTGTGATGCCGAACAGTGACCCTCGTGAGAGATTTTTCTATCCACACCACTCACATCCATGAAAGATATAGTAAAGGGGGCAAGGAGACTGTCCACAAATATGCCACTCAAATCTTTAAATATGGCAGGATTTTAACATAACTACAGTAGGCCTACAACATTTAGGCAATACGCCTTTTGCGGCGGGGCAGAACGCCCAGGGCTATTTCCTATCTTGTTTCCAGATTTGATTGTTAGTTTTTACTTTGCCGAAAAGATATTCCAGTTAGATTTTTTAAATATTTTTGGTACTTATGAAAACGTTTCCTCAAGGTGGGCGTTTTCCCTCCACTATTGTGCACCTTACATCATGTAACGCGACGCATCCAGCTTTACAGGCCCAAGCTTTGATATTTAGTACCATGCAATTTCACTAGCGTTGTATGCTTACAAGTAGCTGTAGTTTTTGCAAAAGAACATTGATACATGACTTATCAGAGTCGCCGGAGCGTAAGTATTTTGCCCCCTTTTGGCATCATATGCTAGTCTAAAAATAGATTTTTGACAAATGCACATAATGAAGATTTCGCGATAGAGTAAACATCGCTTAGACAGTCTGTCGCAAAGTGCAAGATGAGCTGCAAGAAAATATTCAGTCATCCCGATTACAGAAAAGTGCACAAAATGTTTAAACTACAAGGAGGGCCTAGGCTAGATGCGCTTTTTCGAAGTGTCAGTTGATAAGGGTTCCTTATTTCTGGATGTTGATATAAAAGGCATGGGCGTTTGACTCCGCCGTTTTGCCACACCTTACCCTGCTCTTAATCTCACCCATGTTACCTCACCCAGGACCGGATAAAAATCACGAGCATTCACTGCATTTGTTGTATAGGCCACGTATCTATGTCGTCAAGTGACGTAGGTTCTTACAGACGATTGCCTCACGGAAACGAAAAATGGCGTCAGTGTATGCACACGGACGTTGACGTAAAAAACTGAACGGAGGTCGTTGGTAGCGTTGGCTTTGTTAAAATTGAGTAGAAACCTTTAATGGCTGAAATTACACTCTTCAACTACTTACTGTAAACCCAAAAGGTATCTATCATGGGTGTATGGTAAGGACAGTAACAGAACAGAACAGACCAGACATGATAGATAACGAAACACGAGGTGGGAACGCACTAACGTTACTGTAGAAATAGCACACTGGTCTGGCATTCAACACAGGCAACGAAGACAACGTACAGGAATCTTGCTTGTTCCGCTCATCAGGATAAGTATAGTCTCACGGACGATCCGATCCCCGGCTCTTGAAATAGGAATAAAATGTTTTACCGAATTCATTTGCATATTCAAGAAATGCTTGAAAACCATTATTGGACTAACGTACGTGGCCCTAAGGTCGTCGCCTCAGTGCATTTAAACGAATACCTCATGTATATGGTGACAGCTATTTATAGTTGCGTTATGGTACTAGCAGGACAAGCCATTCAGAAGGGATGTTCAATAAAGAAACTGGTCAATTTAATGCAGAAAACATCGAAAAACAGACTCTTAACAGAGGAAGGGTCGGCCTTAGGACCTATGAGACCTTGAGTCGTCATCAGTGCGGCCCTAGTGTCGTCATGGGGTCGTATTGTCTTTTTTTTTACGTTTTTAAAGATAAGGTTCATGTCAAGAAACAAATTAACAAATTATTTATTTATTTTGCCGTTAAATGATCATCAAACAGAAAGGATTTTATAATAATGTTGGTTTAAAAACCAGATTGGCGTGTGCAAACAGAGAGTCTGGTCTGGGTTCTGATCAGATTGTTTTCCTGTAGCAATGGTGGTATATAGGTATATGTTTTAAGCTGTCAAAAATATGGTCATTGAAGATCCCGATAAGACTGCACACGTTATCCCTTGTTCTGGGATACCTTCTTGTCGAAAGTTCTTAATCATTCGATAGATAGCATTTTTGTCGGCGGAAATGGAATATAAAATTATTGGGATGTGGCTGACCAATTGAATTATTTGAGGCCTCATGGTATCGAAGATTCTTTTATTTTGTTTTAATATTCTATTTTCATTAACAAAATACTTGAGTTGCACAAAGATAAAATGTTTTTTCGTATTTCTATATGAGGTTTATAAGTGACAGTAAACGGGTAAAAGCTGTATTTCTGGAACATTTGCTAATGGGTAATTTGCTGTTTCACACCAAATCCGGCACAACTGAAACTGTGTCTGTTTTTTATAGACAACTTGCTACCAGTTTCTGTCTTTAAATTTAAATCATTTTGGTTTCAATTGATTTTATGAAGACAAACCAACATAAAATTGTTAATTTATACGGAAATAATCACAATATATGCTTGTCAAACTGGAGTGAAAGAAGAGCATATAAGAAGTGGGGAAATGAATTTTTCGTTGTCTAGTAGTATGTGCCCTAGAGTCGTCAGGTATGACCTAAAGTCGTCATCACTGTTCTTTGATGTCTGTTTCGTTTAATTTCCTCTCTGACCACCAAAGGTAAGAACATCTTGATGGTTTAATGTTTATTGTGTTTGGGCGAATGCAAACATACATCTGAAACTTGAATCTAGCGTGACAATATTGGTTCGCCAGACTGATATCAAAACCAGCGTGCTCTGTCGACAGACTTGGAATTTCAAGTAAAAATGGGTTACCTTGTTGTCACTTCATTATATGGAAAATCGTTTAAAACCAGCTTAAAATTTAAACTTCATAACAAAATTAAGATATTTATCTTCTGAATTTCGCCCGCTTCTACACATTTCTGTGACACAGATGGAAAATAATGAAGCTAAAAGAATGATGACGACCTTAGGACCCTGACGACTTAAGGGCCACGTACGTTACGTCTATGCAACGAATCGGTGAATATACGTGTTCAAGCACAACCATTTATACTAGACGGAATTCTTTCAAAAATCTGGTCTGACTAGGAGATATAACAAACTGCCGGCTCCGTAAGAATAATAGTTTGAAATTAATCTGAGAGATATAGGAAAAAACAATCAAGTTTTATAGTTCGTTGCCTGTGTTGAATGCCAGACCAGTGTGAAATAGAGGGGATTGGAATTGGCTGGTGGTGATGGGGGTGGTGGTAAGGATGGAGGTAGGGTGTCGGGGGGACATCTGTTTTTCCCTGAAAACATTTCTCAACTCAACTCAAGTACGAGTATACTTTATTAAGCCGGTCACAATGTGACTTGAGTCTTAACTATTTTTACCGAAATAAAAACAACTTTTGAGATTTTCTGCTTGGTCTCTAGAAAACGTAGCCCCTACAAAATGGGGTCCATTCTTAAATACTTTGCTCCCATTTTTGTATGAGCGGAAAAAATTAAAACAACTCAGGTGCCTTCCCTGAAAGTGTAGAGTCAAACTCGGGTGAATTCGGACAGCAGATAAATTCGGACAGTGACATTATTTCCTATATATGTCAGTTGTTTAGAATTGAAACAAAACTAACTGGGCAATGTTATGAGCCGTCTCATCTGGATTTTTACTGTTTGCAATGGTATGTCCGAATTTACCCGTTGTCCGAAGTTACCCGACTTCACCCTACCAATTCATCTTCACATTTTTAATGTACAATCACAGTAGCAGACCGACTGTTCCTTGTCAGGACTGTTTTTATTTATTTGAGCCGCGACACGACAAAACCAACAATGTGGTTGTGCGCCCTTCGCAGACTCAGATCACCCTGGGCATCCGCCCAGTCTGGCCAGACTCTTCGCTAAGCGCTTAAACGGTAGCAAAGGCACTAAGCTACCTTCATGCGGACAGCGAAGACTATGATCAGACTGGGCGGATGCCCAGGCTGATCTGAGTTTGGGCTGGACGCACGACCACATTGTTTGTTTTCTCGTGTCGCGGCTCATTTATTTATTTTTCTATTCATTTATTTATTTTATTTTATTTTTCATTCTTATTTATTTATTTTCTTTTTTTTTGGGGGGGGGGGGGGGGGGCAGGGGGTAGTCTTGTCCTGACATTTATGTTTTAAGGTATGTTTATCTCTTTCAGGACGGATGTAGAATGAGATCAAGCAATGCCTGTGATTTTGTGATATTAGCTTGTCTTTCTCTTTGTTGGCTGGACACCCTTGCAAATGAAGGTATGATTCTTGCTCCGTCATCAACTCCCCATCCCCGACCCCCATATCATCCACCTAATCAGTTTGACGTTGTCGTGTCTGTCCGTCAAAAATGTTTACTCCCATTTTGAAGGGATACACTGGTTTGACGCTTTCCTGTCTGACCGTCCAAAAATATTTGCTTTGACTTTTAGCTCATCTGAGCATTTAGGCTCATAGGTGAGCTTATGGTATAGGCAGGCCCCGTCATCTGTCCGTCGTCCATCGTCCGTCCACATTTTTTTTTAATTTGGCATGAGGGATGCTCCATGAGAAAAGAGCTGACAAGAATTCGCCCGTTTTTGCAAGAAGGATATTAGTAATAAGTTTGGTCCGTTTGCAGTTTGTGTCACTTTCTTTTTCAAATTAACGCCGTTTTTAGATCAGTGGACTTGTCCACCCTCATCATTTGGATGAGTCCATTTCTTGGTTTAGGGGTTTCTGGTGGATGTTTTCATTGTCCCCCGCCTTTTCGAAGAAAAGCGGAGGGACATAGTTTTCGGCATTCCGTCCTTCCGTCTTTCCGTCCCCCTAAAGTACTAGTAGTAGGTACCTTGTGTGCGCAACTCCTCCTACAGTTTTATGCCGATTCTTTCGAAACTTTACAGATGTTTTTGTCATGGTCTGAAGATATGCATGTGGTTTGGATATAATCCTCACATTATTTTTGTAACTTTTTTCACAAGTTGAACGTAGTCATTGTTAGGCGTTTTTTACTATTATAGTGACTAGATAGTGGGTACCTTGTGTGCGCAACTCCTCATACAGTTCTATGTCGATCCCTTTGAAACTTCACAGGTATTTTGGTCATGGTCTGAAGATATGCATGTGGTTTGGATATAATCTTCACATTATTTTTATCACTTTTTTCGCAAATTGAACTTAGCCATTTTTCATACATTTTTGCTATCAAAGTGAATAGATAGTGGGTACCTTGTGTGTGCAACTCCTCCTACAGTTTTATACCCATTCCTTTGAAACTTCACAGGTGTTTTGATCATGGTCTGAAGATATGCATGTGGTTTGGATATAATCATCACATTATTTTTTTATTACTTTTTTCACATGTTTAACTTAGCCGCTTTTCCAGCTCTAACACTAAGTGTATATATACAGTGGAGACCTAGTTTCCAAGGCGGGGGACATAAATTCGTCGAATTTGCTTGTTTTTATTGTGTTTTGCATAGAAATTTCTGCAACCAAACTGTTTACCGTGGGCAGACGCAGCGTTCTGTTGCGTCTGAACTAGGTCTTCACTGTTCCAAGTGGGCACATGACTAAAGTCGATTGAAAACTGTAGGAGCAGTTGATTAAACAAAGTCTATATCCTATAATACGAAAATAGTACCCAAAATGACTAATTTCAAATGGCCGTAGCTGTGTCAAAATAAATTTTATCTACATCAAAAGCCACATGCACATTTTGATTATGCCCCAGCATGTGTACAAAGTTTGAAAAGATTCAAGATTGAGTCTCAAGTAAACATTAAAAGCCTGCTTCGCAGCTTCTTCCTTTTTGCAAAGGCAAAAGTTTGTTGATGCGCACATTTCTGACTTCTCAGGTTGCGCAGCTCACCTGTTCTCAGAGTAGGCGCGCATTAAGATTATAAAAACGTGAAATTATTTTTTTCTCGGAAATGCAAATTTTATTTATGTCATACATTTTAATATATACTAAGAACCATATGTCAAAATATCTGCATTCGGGGAACATTCTTTAATAAACTCTCCAAAGGCTATGGGGTAAAATAAAGAAGTAATTAAAGGTTCTACCCCTTCGTTAGTAAAATTGCTAATAATGTGCATCAGATATTGTTTAAAAAATACCGTCTGTGAAACATTTTAGCACAATCAAAAAGTCATAAAAATGTTGTGAATAGTAAAACAGCGGATACTTCGAAGCTATCACATCCCAAAACATTAGGATCCTACGAAGTGCATGTACTCATGCATTAGTTGTTCCCAAACAGGTTTAAAGTACTGACTTCTTTTTTATCAGAACAGAAAGAAAGAGGCTCTTGTGAATATTTTCATATTAACGGATTGCAATGGCAATGCATGTAAAAAATCAAGGGTAGAAATAAAAAAATTGAAAAAAGTAACAGTTTTACAATGAATTTTAATTGAGTAACGTAGCTTACATAATGAGTATAACAAGTAAAATCTAAACGTTAGTAACATCAAAAATGCATTCTATTCTTACAGAGAATACTACTATCAGTTAATATTTACAAGTGCACACACATGACCTTAAAGACGCAGTCAAGGTCACCAAAATTTAAACCTGTGTTAAGTTTGTGTCGCTGACACAGCTATGCAAACCATAACTCGGCTTAAGAGGTACATGTATCGTGGGCACAAAGAATTGTCACGTCTCCGCAGACAAAGAAAATATTAACAGCTTTAGAGCTCCTGTGACCTTCAAAAATCGGGTAAAAGTCACCAAAACAATCAGCTTTTTGGCTTGTCCCAATGATACATGTATATTCATACAACTTTGGTTGGTCCCAGGGATATATAGTAGATGCCTAGAATGCCGATAATATTAATACATCCATTAATTCAAGGGATATAGTAGGTGCCTAGAATGCCGATAAGAGCGTAAGGATAGTAGATGCCTAGAATGCCGACAATATTAATACATCCATTAATTCAAGGGATATAGTAGGTGCCTAGAATGTCGATGTAGGTGCCTAGAATGTCGATATCGATAAGAGCGTAAGGATAGTAGATGCCTAGAATGCCGACAATATTAATACATCCATTAATTCAAGGGATATAGTAGGTGCCTAGAATGTCGATGTAGGTGCCTAGAATGTCGATAAGAGCGGCCTAGAATGCCGACAATATTAATACATCCATTAATTCAAGGGATATAGTAGGTGCCTAGAATGTCGATGTAGGTGCCTAGAATGTCGATAAGAGCGGATGGATGGATGGATGGATGGATGCTTTGGTTTGGGAAAATAATGAAAAAAGAAGAAATTATCTTGATTCGGGTGTTTGGGTCCACCTTCAAGTTTTCCGCCACTGTTAGAAGAGGATGCAACCTTTGTGACATCCTATTTGTTTCCCTGGACGAGAGTTCCATTTCAGCATGGAGTGTATTCGAACAGGCAATAATTTGCTCTTAAAGGAGCAAATTCTTTTAAGAGTCGGACCTTATTAGTGGCTTTTTACATAATAGGGGACCTCCATACGAACCGAACTACTAACTAATTGTGTGCACTGCGGCGGAGGGTGAGGGTGAAGCCCATTAAAACCGGTTTAAACCCCCAAGTAGTTATTACTGACCGTCCCAAGGCGGTACTTTCGTTGCGGTTGCATTTGTTTTATGTTCGGTACTGTTTCATTTATTGTGTTCTCATTTTAACCCTTCTATAATAAAAATAGAAAATAGGTAAAAATAATTGTTAAATGTTGTTCGTATAATTTGCTTAGTCTGTTGTAACCCTTCTGTTGATCAAAATTATTTAGTTCAATAAAGATAGGTGAGTTGCCACCTATTTGGGAAAGAGCTGCTTACTCGGCTTATCACTTGTAATTTATTGTTTGTTGGGATGTCTTTGTCAATCTTTCCCTTTGATGTTGGGGATAGGGTTTGGGGTCTGATTCAGTCAGTTCCTGAAGTGTAGTTACTGTTTAAATTTCACTAAAATGAGAGAATTTGCTCCTTTGAAAGCAAATTCTTTCAAGTGTTGAGAGGCAAAAATGAAGATGCTAACTTATTTCACCTGAACGTGTACCCATTTCCTCAATTTAAGTGATCACACTTTAAATCAACAGGCTACTCTGTGATTGAATATCACTGCATAAGAGAGTCTGGTGCCAGCTTGGTTTTCATAAAGCTTGCGAGTTGGTCTTATACCTTATGCAGTTAGCATGTTAGCACATTTAAATAATCATACGATAGTTATTTTCACCTAAATTCAGAAAGTTTTCTTTTTACATACCTAAAAAAGGGTGCCCAGTGTCACAATATCAGGAATCAGACAATCGTCAATTAGCAGACGATAAAACTGTGTAAGCCGGAAGTAGCAAGTTTTAAAAAGAAAATACGTAAACATAAGAATACTAACTGCTGTATTTTTTGCATAACTTCAACAGCAGTTCTGGAACAAAGGCAGAATAAGTATAACGTAGCTTACATAACGTAGCTTACATCATACAATATAATTATGCATACTTCAATAAACGAAATAGCAAGTCGAAAGTTTTTGATAGTTTTGCACTCCACCTGTAAGCATATCGATTACGAATGTAACAATTTTCCCAATTCTTTTGTAGATTATTCACAATTGCGGTAACGTAGCTTACATCCTTATCCATTCTGTTGAACGTGTAGAGGAAAAAAATCTTCATATTATAAGCGGTCAATGCATCCATATAGTGGATATCGAATTTGACAGCCATAAATGATTATTTTAAAGATTTATCTGGAAACGGAACACTTGTTTATTGCTTGCTAACTATTCTGTATCAGGCGGGTAACGTAGCTTACATACATTTTACCGACAATGCAGATGAAAAAAAAATGCTTTTCCCAGGGAACTTTGATTTATAAAAGGTATTTCAGGTTTGCACATAAACATATTCTGCTCACTTTAGAAGCATCCATTTATTACATTTTACATAATTTATGCGGAAAAGGGGTTTTAGTTGTTTGTACCATTCAGAACGACATGTGTTTTATGCAATTTTTAGCCTCTTCAAGCATCGAGAATGGAAAAAGATGATAATGTGATGCTTAAATTTACAACTGAAAATGAAAAACACATCTAGAAGCTGGAATGGAAGTATGTTTAAGTTATGTGAAAATGTTTTTAATAGTAGTTTTGACTATAAGACATCGAATATTGGAACTTGATTGTCTATTCTGAGAACAGGTGAGCTGCGCATTCTATAAAACACTTATTTTTTGTGAAATTTAGTATAATTGTCTTTTTTCAGCGGCGTAGCTAAGGTCACTTACAAGATACGTACAATCATATTTTACACTCCCAGACGTTAAGGCTACAGGTGCAGCCCCGAAGATATTTCAATAGCAGTTGTTACTGAAATATTGTCCATTTTAAATTTTTCTCGAGAATATGCAAATACGCAGGTGCGTGTTGAAATTTTGTCAATCTGACAAAATTTCAACGTGCACCTGCATATTTGCATATAGGTAGGCACGCCATTGAGTTTCATGACTGAATTTTTTTTGGTTGTTGTTGCAGATGCAAGGTTCTGGAAAATCAAAGCTAAATCAGATTTACAAAGGCTCTTGGAAAACAGGAAAAACACCAACATTGCAAAAAATGTGATATTGATGGTCGGAGATGGTATGGGTCTTAGCACCGTCATGGCAACGCGCGTGCTGAAGGGGCAACTCAAAGGGAAGACGGGCGAGGAAACGGTGCTCGAGTTTGAGAACTTCCCACATCTTGGGTTGGCAAAGGTAATTTAGACCTTTATAGGGCTAGTGAACAGTTTTTAACACGATTTGAAATCACTGTAAAACTTCGTTCACACGAGCAAAGTTTCTTTGTCACAGAAACTTTAGAAAAGAAAGTTTGCTAAACATTATGCGTTCACATGGAGCAAATTATTTTTCAGAAAAATATGTAACAACGAATATTTGTCAAATAAACTTTGACAATGAAATATTTGCAGCAGTGTTCACACGAACAAAGATTTCTCGTCAAAGTTACCTGGACAAATAAAGTTTGCACGTGTGAACGGCCATATTTTCTTTGTTACATATACTTTGCTCAAATCAAACAGATTTGATTATGAGCAAAGTTTTCTGTGTTGAGTGTGTTCGTCTCCATTGCAAGTTTCTTTGTTACATATTCTATGTCAAATTTTCAGTTCACACGGACAAATTTTGTTTGTCAAATAAACTTTACCATATGAATGTAGCAATGAAAATGTGGCATATGTTTTCATTCACACGAGCATACTTTTCTTTACCAAACCCATCTTGTCACAGAAACTTTGCCCGTGTGAACGAAGCTTAAATAGTTGGTATTGATTTCTCTACAAGAATGTTGAAAACTGCAAGAAAACATTTCAAGGGACTAAATAAAAGTTATAAGGAATTTAAATTCTAACAATGAGCTAAAATGTGCAAGGGTTTGTATGACGTCATATGGGTAATATACGTACATTTATTATTAAAATTACATTATGCAAAGGAAGCTGTAGAAAAGAGAAAAATGAATCTGATTTACATAAACTTTAAATGTCTATAATTACAGTTTGCTTTAAAATATTTTGATGGGGTTTCAGCTCTAAATGCTTAAATGTCTATCAATAGAGTTTTCATAGAATAAATGATATCAGTAGCCCATATAAAAGGCTTATAAGAAAGATAGAGATATGACAATGTCACTATTTCAAAATTTCGGCCTTCCAGCCTTTATCAAAAAGAATCACTACTAAAATTAAATTACATGTTTCGCAGATGCAGATGTATATTCTCTGAATTTGTAACTCCTACGGGTACACTTCCATTACACTTTGAAAACATAGTATTTTGGCTGGAAAAATGGGGAAATTTTTGCAGCTCCACAGATTTTTTCTAAAAAATGCACTGTCTTTGCGTATTTTTCATTTTTATTTACACAATATTTTAAGAGGGTGACATAATTAGCTGATAGCTATTCTACCTTATGGCCCTCTGTAACAAAATAAAATGCACATATATACATCATAAAATACAAGAGAAATAATGATTCAATGGCACAAAAATTAAGACATAAAAAGCGCGTATAAAAGGTCATAGGATAAAAATCGTGCAATACGTTTTAAAGTTTAAAGCCTCGTTAACTAACGATATCGTTACTTTTTAACTACTAAGCCCAAGGGGCCGAACATTTGAAATAAAGAGTGGAAGTGAGGAACGTTGTCATTTGTTTTAGGTTTATACAACCAATAAGCAAGTTCCAGACTCGGCAGCCACGGCAACGGCGTTTATGACGGGTGTCAAAACCAAGAGCAAAGTAATAGGAATGGACGATTCAGTGACTGTTGGAATATGCACAAATGATTCAAGAGCTAAAGTTTCATCCATGTTGCACTGGTCCCAAGAGGCTGGTAAGTTGGCATAATAATAATAATAGTAATAATCTTTATTTATAGTCGCTTATTTTTATTTACAACTAACATAAGCTCTGTAGAGCTTTTATTGCGACTTGATAAGACTATATACATATATACAAGCTGAGCTGTGGATATGTGACTTGCTCAAGGTCACAACGCTAGGGCCCTGGTGGGATTCGAACTCGGGACCCTTCAATCATGAGTCGGGCACACTACCACTGCACCACTGCGCTCCTCAAATGGGGCATTATGTAAAAAGTCTAAAAATTGGGAAACGTAAAGGAGTTATCTTAATTGCCCTAAAACGGAAGAGTTTGGTTTGCAATGCAGTAATCACCTCTGGTTAACTATGTATGGCTGTTGCGAAACGAAACTGAAAGAGCTGTTACGAAACGAAAAAGTCATAGTTACCAAACGACCTGATGACCAGGTCGTTTGGTAACTATGACTCTTTTTCGTTTCGTAAGGTCATCAGGTCGTTTGGTAACTATGACTTTTTCATTTCGTCACAGCTCTTTTTCGTTTTGTAACATCCTTGAAAACAAAGTTAACCAGGTGTGGCTATGCGTCCAACAGATGAAGATGGAATGACAAACAGTGTAGATCTCCTTTATAGGATCGAGGCTCCCCGGCAGCTCAGTAGGTTAAGCGCTGGTCTGCAGCTCTAGCATTTTCCGTCTGATATATAGACATGACAGGTGTGTTTTAATAGGCAGGTGATGCTTACAACTTGCGAGCACCTGATCACGCTTCCTTTTTGGGGGTCCTTCTCTGTATATCTAAGTTTTTCGGATTTGTCGATGTTTGTATAGATTATATAAGTACGAACTTGTGATTTTGGTACTTTGACCGCTCTACTTTTACCCTCCCATTGTGCTGATATGACAGAAATACTGTTAGAAAGGTCGTAAATTGCAAGTCATCAATCTATACGTCCTCCTATGTCTGTAAATGGAAATTTGGCAATAAAGATCGATATGTTAGGCATTTTGTTTTTCTGATTTGGTCCCCCAAAATGACTCCATTGCACCTGTCTATACATTTGTTATTTATTATGTCATATAATGATATTATTAGTATATGATAATTTGTCCTCGAAAATGACTCCTTTGCACCTGTCTCTGTATTTGTTATTTATTATGTCATATAATGATAGTATATGATAATTGTATCGTAAGTCTTTTTATAGGCATAATCAGACAAATATGGCCTTGAATGTCAGTTGTGGTCAATTAAGTTGAGCTGCAACACGAGAAAACCAACAACGTGGTATCACGGTGAGCCTAGCGCAGACTCAGATCAGCCTGTGCATCCGTCCAGTCTGATCAGAGTCTTCGCTTTGCCCTTAAAGGTTAGCTAAGGGTTTAAGCTAGCTACAAGCAGACAGCGAAAACTCTGATCAGCCTGGGCGACTGCCTAGGCTGATCTGAGTCTTCACTAAGCGCACATTCCACTTTTGTGATTTTTGTCGTGTTGCGGCCCATTATAATGTTGTACTTTTAGGATTCTCTTACTGGACATGCAGTGTCGCTAAATTCCATATAAATCCTCAGAATTGAGACAGATAGGTCTGAGCAAACAGTGTGTACCGAGATCAGACTGTTCGTAATGTATCTTTCATGGGTATGAGGTGTGGATAGAAAAATCCGTCACGAGGGTCACTGTTCGGCATCACGAGGCTTGCCGAGTGATGCCGAACAGTGATCCCGAGTGACGGATTTTTCTATCCGCACCTCACACCCATGATAGATCTTTTCTTGCACACCACACTTTGTATTATTTTTATAACTTGTTAAAATGCGTAATTTTAGTGCCTCAGAGGTTTCTATTTGATTTTTAATGAAGGCGCCGCTTTCCACGGTCGCCATTCGGTTCTTTCCGTCAACGTCTGGCATGCATAAACTGACATCATTTTGCCGTCTTCGTGACGTAGTCATCTAAAACGCCAACGTCACTTGACGACGCAGATACGTGACTTCCATTACAACCAATGCATTGAATGCTCGTGGTTTTTATCCGGTCCTGGGTGGGATAACATGGGTGAGATAAGATTTGTAGGTACAGGGGAAGCACGCGGATATCCTTATCCGGTGTGCAAGAACATTTTTAGCCATTTTATCTGTTTCTTTCAATCGCATTATTACATTCTCTAACACTGGTCGCCTATATAGCCAATGGTAAAGTCCAGTGATATATTGCGTGACAAATCACTTGGCGGACTAGCCTGCCGTTATTTAGCGTCATTCGGACGTCATTTTGATTCATCTGGTGACGTCAATTTTCATTTCTATGAGGATAGACGGTGTAACGTCGTTTTCCCGCATCAAAAGCTTACAAAAGACATGCAAACGCCTCTGTTACAATCGAAGATGTTGGCGGGATCATGGCAGAAATGAAAACTGGAAAAATCTGAAGGAAACAATTGCTTTGACGTCGTTTCTTGCGTGTTAGAATCGAAATAGATTCTTGCTAACAAGTGAATTGTTGCCCCAATATATCACTGGTTGTCGGTCAGTCGTGAATATATCACTCGCGCTTCGAGCTCTTGATATATCCACATCACGACCGACCGACCAGTGATATAGTCGGCAACAAATCACTGTAAGCAAGACTCTATTTCTTAGTTTAAGTTTTAAATGTTCAGTTTTAAGGACAAATACGGCAATCATTTTACGTGTCTCAATTCCTAGAATTTTTGCGGTAAATAGAGACCATACAGGGCCTGGAACTAATACTCCCACAGCCCACAGGTGGTGATATCGTCCCTGTGACTCTCAAGGGGTGAAGATGGTTGGGTGGGGAGGGGTGGAAGTGGGGGACGAATGAGAAAAAAAATTCATTGTACCTATTGACATATGATGTAATGGTACAATGGAAAATAGATAGAGAAATACTTCCATGCTCACACAAATGTAAGAATTAAACGATATTGAGCTTTCTTGGACTACTAATACTTGTTGTGTTAGGTAAATCTGTTGGTAACATTGTTGTTTTAGGTAAATCTGCTGGTATTGTGACAAATACCCGTGTAACACATGCAACTCCGGCTGCCGCCTACGCACACTCTCCCCATAGAGACTGGGAGAGAGCATTCGACGTCCCAGAGTCCCAGGAAGATTGCTTGGATATAGCCTCACAACTTATTATGGAGAATGATATACAGGTATGATACACAATTAGACTTGATAACGAATTAATATGTCTTTTTCAATTCCCAGTTTTCATATCAAAAACTGAAGAAGCTGGAAAAATACAGTAGGAGGCTCACCTAGTAAGGCCAGTGTTTATATCCGTAGGTTTACGGGAGATATTGAACAAAAATGCTGTCAGGAGGAAGGAACTAAAAAAAATTTAGGGTCAATCAAATTCTAACCAAGTACAAGTAAAGTTGATATATCGGGTATTATACAAATACGGAGGGTCGAAGTAAAAATAAAATGAGCCGCGACGTGAGAAAACCAACAAAGTGGTTGTGCGCCCAGCGCAGACTCAGATCAGCCTGGGCATCCGCCCAGTCTGATCAGAGTCTTCGCTGTCCACATGGAGGTAGCTTAGACCCTTAGCTACCCTTTGAGCACTTAACGAAGAGTCTGATGAAACTGGGCGGCTGCCCAGGCTGATCTGAGTCTGCGCTGGGCGCACAACCACTTTTGTTGGTTTTCTCACGTCGCGGCTCAACTTATGATTCAAAATGGCAGTTTTATTTTCTGTTGGGGTTCTAAAATCACAGGGAAGACTGACGAGTAAACCTATAGATAAAAGGACACACAGGTTAAAAAAGTTGTAATTCAAGAAATGTTGGCATGGTTAGAAAACAGGTCGGGAATATTTTTATTGCGACTTTTGAATACGCATGATGTTGCTCTTTCCAGAAACGCTTCGTCAGAGGCAAACTCTGCTATATAGCTATTTTCCGACGGGCAATTTCTCTTGCACAAAAAAAAAAAAAAAAAAAAAAAATCATAGCCATGTTCCGGAAAGGGGATGTGGTGGGGACTACTAGGGAGAAAAGCTTCTTACTCTCTGACATAGACTGTTTTTTTTTTTTTTATTAGGTAATCCTGGGTGGCGGCAGAAAGCAGTTCCGGACAGTCTCTGTGAGAGATCCCGAAACAGGGCTGTATAGCCTGAACCTCTTACAAGTAAGTTCCAAGCATGCACACAACGTTGACATGACATGACCTTGAATCAGCGTTTATTCATTGTTGAATCAACATTGTGTCCCGTGAGTTATGCTCCGTTGTGTGAGAGAGACAGATAGCCTCATCACCCACAATTATAGAAATGGAATATTCGCTTATGAAGGACTTTTAGGGGAGATAACTGCCATTTTCATTTGTTCTTCCCTAGTCAATGGATGTTCAGTTTTTTCTCTTAACAGAAGATCCCATTTTTGGCAGGGCTGGTCTTCCGGGAAAGCAAACAAGACTTGTTCCTTTCTATTGTTCCCTTTTGTAAAAATAAATAGACAAATAAATAAATGGGGAAACATGACGGTGTAGTCTTTTTACGGTATATGACCCACCTTATCTGGGGGGACATGAGAACTGAGCAGGACTGAGCGAATAAGCCGGTCATTAGTTTCTCAGTTTCTGATACACAGTTTCCATTCAGCGCGATCGCCAGTTGGACGCAAAGGGAGATCAAGGTAAAAGGACAGAAGCTTGAGTTGTGACAGTTTTAATACCGTGAACCATTTGTCTCAGATGATAGCTGCAAGTCTGAAGTTCTCTCAAGGATTGGACAAGCCACTGCAGGCCTAACAAAGTTAAAGCCATTGTTGAGAATGTAGAGAAAGAGAGAAAACAACAACAACATATGAGCCGCGACACGAGAAAACCAACAAAGTGGTTGTGCGCCCAGTGCAGACTCAGATCAGCCTGGGCATCCGCCCAGTCCGATCAGTCTATTTGCTAAGCGCTTAAAGGGTAGCTAAGAGTCTAAGCTACCTCCATGCGGACAGCGAAGACTCTGATCAGACTGGGCGGCATCCGCCCAGTCCGATCAGTCTATTTGCTAAGCGCTTAAAGGGTAGCTAAGAGTCTAAGCTACCTCCATGCGGACAGCGAAGACTCTGATCAGACTGGGCGGATGCCCAGGCTGATCTGAGTCTGCGCTGGGCGCACAACCACATTGTTGGTTTTCTCGTGTAGCGGCTCATATATTTTGGAGAAGAAACTAATGCGTTCCCTAGTCGTATCCATTTTGGTGTTATTTCCATCTTCCTGCATACTTTTGAAACTTGGACCGTGGCAACAGAGAGAGAGAGAGAGAGAGAGAGAGAGAGAGAGAGAGAGAGAGAGATGATACGCTACCGAAGGTTACTACACATCTGGTACAAAGACCACGTAACTAATGAGGATGTTCGCAGCAAGATCCTAGTAGCCATTGGGGAAGATCATGGTCAAACACGGAACCTTAGGAAGTTTAGTCTTCTAGCGTAGCAAAGACGATGCTACGAGGTACGTTTAAAGGAAAAGAAGAAAAGGCAGGCAGATGATACTATTGAAGAATGGTCAAGGATGAAATTGGCGGGGTGAAATGAGTTGATGCAGAGTCAGCTGTTGTTTTCCTATGATTTTTCAAGGTTATGGAATAGAATAGATATAATAGTGTCGCAAACAAAGAAAACAGCTGTAGGGGGCTAGCTAATGTAGTTCTTGAGTTATCTGTCCTTGCAAAAAAAATCGGCGTCCTGGTCATAACTCTGTGGCCATATGGTACAAGTAGCCAAACTTTATAGATATGTGTATCCTACTGAGTTACTTTGTTGTGCACAAAGAAAGTAACTCTAGTACTTTCAGATATTGAATTATCTGCCTTTGCTAAACACCCCTATTTAGGCATAGCTCAAAAGTCATATGAAATTAAATTCATGAAACTTCACAGACGAGTAGAGCTTATTAAAATAATGAGACAGCTCCCGTTTTTTTTTTCAGTGTTTGAGCTAACTTCCCTTTTCAAGCAGCTTGGTTCAAGTTGTCGAGACGATGTCCCAGCAGGCACATGACGTTGAAATGACGTCGCACCGACGTCGATGCGACGTGATGACGTCGCATCGACGTTGGTGCGACGTCATTTTGACGTCATGTGCCTGTTGGGATGTCTCACAAGAAAAGGAGAAAACTCGCTATTTTAGTGTTGAAATATATTAACCAGGAAGTTTGCCGAACTTAGCGTCCGGACCATTACTCATGAGCCCTATAGAGTTTAGTCAAGACGATAGGTTGCGAACGACAGAAATTTTTACCCTTGCGTTATTAGTTATCTGACCTTGTCAAAATTCTTTGTCTGGACTAGTAATCCTTAATAACATGGAATTCATTCATACAGGTTTATAGATTGGTTTATCTTATCAAGACAATATGTTGCGGAAAAGAAAGAAAAACGAATCGCATGGAAATCTGTTCTTTTTTTTATATATCAGTCACTATAAGGCAATGGTCCTTTTCCAGGCCTGGAAAGACAAGCAGATTAAAAGGAATATCACTCACGCTATTGTAACAAATAGTGAGCAGTTAGCTGCCGTCGATGCCGACAAAACCGACAGCCTCATAGGTAAAAATATTGGCTTCAGAGGTAAAGGTGTCAAAGGTGGAGGGTCACTCACGCTATTGTAACATAAAGTGGGCAATAAGCTACCGTGTATGCTGACAAAACCGACAGCCTCATAGGTAAAACAAAGGTTTCAGATGTAGAAGCGTCAAAGGTGGAGGGTCACTCATGCTATTGTAACAAATAGTGGCAAATCAGCTGCCGTGCATACAACCGACAGCCTCATAGGTAGAGCATAGGCTTCAGAGGTGGAGGTGTCAACGGTGGAGGATCACTCATGCTATTGTAACAAATAATGGGCAATTAGCTGCCGTGGATACTGACAAAACCGACAGCCTCATAGGCAAAACATAGGCTTCAGAGGTGGAGGTGTCAAAGGTGGAGGGTCACTCATGTTATTGTAACAAATAGTGGGCAATTAGCTGCCGTGGATACTGGCGAAACCGACAGCCTCATAGGTAAAACATATGCTTCAGAGGTGGAGGCGTCAAAGGTGGAGGGTCACTCATGTTATTGTAACAAATAGTGGGCAGTCAATTCCCGTGGATACTGACAAAACCGACAGCCTTATAGGTAAAGCATAGGCTTCAGAGGTAGAGGTGTCAAAGATGGAGGGTCACTCATGCTATTGTAACTTCAAGAAAATAGTGGGCAAAGAGCTGCCGTGGATACTGACAAAACCGACAGCCTCATAGGTAAAACATAGGCTTCAGAGGTGGAGTCCTCAAAGGTGGAGGGTCACTCATGTCATTGTAACAAATAATGGGCAGTTAGCTGCCGTGGATACTGAAAAAAACCGACAGCCTCATAGTTAAAAGCATAGGGTTCAGAGGTGGAGGTGTCAAAGATGGAGGGTCACTCATGCTATTGTAACAAATAGTGGGCAGTTAGCTGCCGCACATGCTGACAGTATCGACAGCCTCATATGTAAAACATAGGCTGCAGAGGTAGACGCGTCAAAGGTGGAGGGTCACTCATGCTATTGTAACAAATAATGGGCAGTTAGCTGCCGTGGATACTGAAAAAAACCGACAGCCTCATAGGTAAAGCATAGGCTTCAGAGGTGGAGGTGTCAAAGGTGGAGGTCACTCATGCTATTGTAACAAATAGTGGGCAATTAGCTGCCGTTGATGCTGACAAAACCGACAGCCTCATAGGTAAATTGATTGTTTTTGGTTTAACGGCCCTTTGAGACAGTATTTCTGTCTGTATCGGGTAGTCTCCCAGAGAGAGAGAGAGAGAAAGAAGAGAAATGATAGACAAGAGATTGATTGATTGATTGATTGTTTGGGTTAAACGGCCCTTTGAGACATAATTTCAGTCTATATCGAGCCGTCTCCCAGAGAGGGAGAAAGAAAAGAGAAATGATAGACGAGAGAAAAATATCTAAACAATCCCCACCCGCACAGTAGGCCCTCAGCCTACAAATCTTCCAAATCTGTAGGACTCCCCGGCACTTGATGTTACACACAGCACCATCGCACCACCCGACCACCCGACCACCCGACCACCCCCGATAGACAAGAGAAAAACGTCCAAACAACACGCACACGCACCTACTGCAAGCACAGTAGGCCCTTGCCCTACAATGGCCCAAATTAACAGGACGCCCCGGCACTGGAAGTTATACACAGCACCTTCGCACCACCCGATCACCCCCGCCTCATAGGTAAAACGTAGGCTTCAGGGTTAGAGGTGTCAAAGGTAGAGGATCACTCATGCTATTGTTACAAAAAGTGGGCAATTAGCTGCCGTGGATGCTGACAAAACCGACAGCCTCATAGGTAAAATATAGGCTTCATAGGTGGAGGTGTCAAAGGTGGAGGGTCGTATTAAAGAGGACATAACATAGTTTTAGCTCGCCTGTACGAAAGTACAGAGAAGTATTTTTGTCACTCTGACGTCGGCGTTGGCGTCACATTTGAAAGTTTTACGTTAAAGTTTCTTAAAGTTTCAAATCTCAACAACCACTGGCCAGAACCTTTTGATATTTGGAATATAATCATATCCTAGCATATCCTTCTATTTTGTAACACCATACCCCTGGGTGAGGTCTTAGGGTGGGGCATAGGGGTGAAAATTTAGGTCACAATCACTTTCAAGTTTTACATTAAAGTTTTTAAACATTTATATCTCAGCAACCACTGGCAAGAACCCTTCCAT
This sequence comes from Ctena decussata, assembly GCA_963989385.1. Lineage (NCBI taxonomy): Eukaryota > Metazoa > Mollusca > Bivalvia > Lucinida > Lucinidae > Ctena > Ctena decussata. Next base: position 61,522,286 of record OZ022503.1, read on the forward strand.
ATTCGGTACATAATCATATCGAAGCATAACCTTTCATTATATAACACTATACCTCAGGGTCAGACCCTGGGGTGGGACAGAGGGGTCAAAAATTAGGTCACACTCACTTTAAAGTTTTGCGACAAAGTTTTTCAAACATTCATATTTCAGCAACCACTGGCAGGAGGTCTTTCATATTTGGAACATGGTTATATTATAGCATAACCTTTTATCACATAACACTATACCCCAAGGTCAGAATCTGGGTGGGGCATAGGGGTCAATAAATAGGTCACACTCTTTTTAAAGTTTTTCAATTAAATATATATTCTTTTCTCATGACTGGATTCTTTTGATATTTGCACTGTAGTTAGATATTGATTCAAAATTTTACACAGTAGCACCCCCACCCCACTCAGTGACCTTGAGGTCAAGGTCATGGACTTAGAAATTTGACGTTTTGTTAAAGTACTCGGATAGCATACTGTTCCATAGTGCTTGGGATGGATTTAATTTATACTTGAACTGATGCTAGATATTGGGTGACTCTTAAGTCAAGGTCATTAAATTTATAAATATGTTGACAATACTTGGACATGCTTGCATGAAGTTTTATGAAGTGCAATCCATACTGACAAATGCATGTGAGATGGGCAAGCACCATTTCAGGCGAGCTATGCTGTCAGGCGCAAGCTCTAGTTGAATTAAGTTAGCTGATAAGATCGTGTGAAAAGCTGGATCTTGTTGTTTATTTACATGTACTTATTTATTTTAGCTTCTCTGAGCCCAACGCCCCTGGGGTCCGTCGTCGCCACATTTCAGATAAGAATATCTCTATAACCTCTCAGCCAGTTTTTTTACTTTATTTCTTTGCAGCATTGAGTAGAGGATTAACTGCAATGTTTATTTTGTGGCAGATTAGTTCAAATACATGTACTTCGGTTGCTATAGATAGAAACTTACAGCCACAAAAAGTAATAACTTGTCTGCGCAAGAAGCTTCGTTCACACGGGCAAAGGACCTGGCCCCGAGGTTATAAAACTTTTTTCATGCTCAACTCAGCTGAGCATGAAATTTTAACTGCTTATAAATAGCAAATTACTGATTAGTACAGTTGTTTCCTTGCTCAGCTGAGCTGAGTATGAAATTTTCTCTGCTTATGAATATGAAAATGCCAACATTAGTTGGCATTTTCATATTTATCAGCAGAGAAAATTTCATGCTCAGCTGAGTTGAGCACTAAAAAAGTTTTATAACCTCAGGGCCTGGTATGATAAGGCCCATATTTGGCCCCCAGAAAACTCATTTTTCAAAAGTCTTATTTCCCTAATAAAAATGTATTCATATGAAAGTTCAAACCTTGAAGGTAACAGCAAACACAAAATTAACCAGTTCTTGCCCAAAATATTTGTGATATTTGTACTGAACATACCCATACCCCCAGCGGATTCTGACGAAAATGACGAATTTGATGGCCTTTGTGGCTGTCAAAATATATGAGCCCGGCCTCCAGCACATTTAATATTTTGTATACAGATAGAATTTTAATATATTTACATGCCATGAAAATATTAAATGGTGCTGGAGACCGGGCTCAATGTTGATTTGTAACTTTATGTTACCAAACTGGCAGCGTTTGGAACATTTTCCCAGCGTTCTCAACATAAAAACGCCCATATCTCCGCTCATATGTAAAATAAACATATGTTGTGGGTATTCATTTTCTTAGTTAGAACGCAAGGAATAATCTGGTATACATTTCATTTTGATCTGTTGGAATTTTTTGGTTAGCGTCTCTGGACTTGCAAACTTGAGTGGGTGGGGTACCTGGAGAGGCCTTGTGCAGTGCACAGGTAATTAGCAGTGCAATCTTACATGTAAGCATTTCATCAAAAGCCTGTTGTTAAGAGCTTTCAAAAGGTATTGTAAATTACTTATTTCTTTAAAGGAATATGTATTAAACTCAATTTTTTTTCGCACTTTGCCTTCATTTTATTGAAACAACATAGGCATGACCGAAATCATGTTATTCTGAGAATTAACAAACATGAAACATATTATTTCTGCTTGTTCCCATACACACAAATAATAAGCAATAGAAATCATGCATTTTTAAGAGAATTTGAATGGGGGCCAAAAACGGCCCTTATCATACCAGGTCCTTTCTTTGAAAACTGGGTTTGTTAAATTAGAATATGCTTGTATGAATGAAGATATATGGGCCAAATTTATATGGTAAAGTTTATTTGAGAAACACAATTGGTCCGTGCCGTGTGAGCAAAAAGTTTGCTATAAAATATGTAACAAAGAGACGAACATAGAACACTTTGCTCATAATCAAATCAGTTAGATTTTTAACAAAATATATTTAACAAAGAAAATCGGGCATGGTTAGCCGTTCACACGGGTAAGATTATAATCTCACAGAGTTTATTTGTCCAGGTAACTTTGACGAGAAATCTTTGTTTGTGTGAATACTGTTGCAAATAGTTTATTTGACATAGATTCTATATTACATTTTTGTGACAAATAATTTGCTCCGTGTGAACGTAAACTTTCTGTGCTATGGTTTCTGTGACAAAGAAACTTTGCTCGTGTGAACGAAGCTAAACCATGCTCGAATCAGGGAAAATGTGCTATGTATCGGCTTCTATTTTAAAAAAATACGTTCAGATAATAAATCCAGATTAAGGAATAACAATGAAAATGAAACCGCCGCGAATATTACCCAATTTACAGTAGTCGTGATCCATTCAGTGTTGCTGTATTAACGAAATACTCTGTCTATGTCAAGGTCTGGGTTCAAGGTCATAAAACTTGAGAATAATCTCAAACTCAAAATAAAGCACACTGATGTGCTCGGAGGCAGCCAATCAGTGTGCTTTATTTTGAGTTTGAGAATGTACACAAGTTCTATAACCTCTGGGCCTGATGTGGGTCTACACTGTCTACACGACCAAGGGCATAGCTACCTATACGGCAAATACGCAAGTGCGTATTGAAATTTTGTCAAAATTGACGAAATTTCAAAACCCACCTGCATATTTGCATGCTGAAAATTTATAAATTAGACAAGATTTCAATACCAATTACCAAAGTGGCTGAAATACTAGCTTTCCCTTCAAGAAGTAGAGAATAAAACATGGCTGTGCGTATTATGAAATTGCCCCTAGTTACGCCCCTGACGACATCACTGGGGCGCTCTAGCATTACAATGATTGTTTCAGGGCTGTTTTCCAATAGCCATATGTCTTACGAGCTTGAAAGAGACAAGACCCCTCGGGGGCAGCCAAGTTTAGCTGAAATGACTGAAAAGGCCATCAAGGTGCTACAAAAGAATGAGAAAGGATTCTTTCTCCTTGTAGAAGGTAAGCTATCTAAGCCAGCCAGTTAAAATGTGTTGGTACTTTCCCATGTTTTCTGCCATTTTTACAAAGAGGAACCGTTTTTGTGACTTCCTGTATGCTTCCCTGAACGACATAGCCCTTTCAAAATGGGACCAACTCTGAAAGGAGTTTCCTTTAAAGACAAATATTCTTGTTAAACAAGAATATTTGTCTTTAAAAAAATCTTTAAACGTTATTGGGTGCCAAACTCGATCTGTTATGCAACAGTCCAGTGAAACTAGTTATTCGTCAAAGAAAATACCCCGCTTCACATAAACCCACTGTGAACAAAGAGTGACTAAATATGTCTGTAAGAGCTGACCACAGTTGAAAAGGGAGGTGAAACTGAAAACGACAGAGTTGCTTCCCCTACAAATGTACATATTCACCTTAAACCCCCCCACGTTGGCAAATTTCGGATAACAGAATATGAAAATTTCTCTTATGATTGTAAAAACTCGAAAAGCAGGGGACCATCGCCTAACAGATTACTTTTCTTAAAATTGTTCGTTTGTTTCCAAAATTACTTTATCTGCTCCTGGAACCCCTTTAGAGATCCTCAACGTCAGTGAGTCCCCATAATTTTGCAGAATCAAATCTAGACATAAAACAATCTGCCAATCTTCCGGTCGTCCAAATCTTTTATGGGCTCACTGGTGCGCAGGGGCCAGAATCAAACTATTTGTATTGTCTTCAGAGACACAATGTGTGTTTTTATGTCACAATATCACAGGGTATAATCGATTCCGCTAATTTTCGCTTCCTGCAGAGACTGTACATCATATTTGGCTTCCGCCAAGACTGTCCGCGATATCTTGCTTCCTGCCGAGACTTCTGTACATGATAAATGGCTTCCTGCAGAGACTGTCCGCGTGATTCTGCTTCCTGCCGAGGCTCTCGGCAGGAAGCAGGATCACGCGGACAGTCTCGGCAGGAAGCAGGATCACGCGGACAGTAGTCTCTGCAGGAAGCAAGAGTTCGCGGACAGTCTCAGCGGAAGCCAAATATGACGGACAGTCTCTGCAGGAAGCAAAAATTGGCGGAATCGATTATACCCTGTGAATATCCCCTTAAGATAACAAGAGCAAATAAATGCCTGACAGCAGGACAAGTGAGAGACAAAACAAAAACAGTATAATGCACTTTTTTGTTTGTTTCAGGTGGGCGAATAGACCATGCTCATCATGCAAATAAAGCTAAGAAAGCGTTAGTTGATGCTCTCGCCTTTGAAGACGCGGTTAGAGTCGCAGCTGAACTAACTGACGATAACGATACACTAATCATTGTCACTGCCGACCACTCTCATGTCATGACCGTTGCCGGATATCCGGACAGAGGAAATGGAATTTTGGGTATGTTTTCGTTTGGCAACTTGGCACAGTTTCTGCTTCAAAGTAAAACAAGGATAGCTCAGATAAGATTGCATTGCAAAAATGACTAATGTAATACTAAAAGTTTCAAGTTTTGTCAGTGAAGTGGTATACTATTGCAACTGTATACATATGAGCCGCGACACGACAAAACCAACAATGTGGTTGTGCGCCCAGCGTAGACTCAGATCAGCCTGGGCATCCGCCCAGTCTGATCAGAGTCTTCGCTGTCCGCACTGAGGTAGCTTACTCCCTTAGCTACCCTTAAAGCGCTTCGCAAAGAGTCTGATCGAACGGAGCGGATGCCCAGGCTGATCTGAGTCTGCGCTGGGCGCACAACCACATTGTTGGTTTTCTCACGTCGCGGCTCATATTAGTTCTGCCTGCGTGGCGGAACTTTGCCACACTTATTTCATTTGCCATCTTTGTATAGATGTACTTCAAATCAAAACAAAATTGCAGCTGTTATATCCAATAGTAAATAGATTTTGGCGTTTCTTCGTACAGGCTTTTTCCATGTGATTTTATGATGGACATCCTTGAATGATTAAATCATTTTATGTGCTTTGCGGTGGCTCGTCATGTTTGATTGCTCTTTATTTTCAGATTTAGTACATGAAGATGGCATGCTTAGTTCTGGTTCAGATGGTCTACCATACACCACTCTGTCATATGGGAATGGGGAATCCTACACATATTTTCGTCGAGATTTATCTCTTGTCGACACAAGTAATATCATCTTTTATCATCTGTTATAAAACATAGGCGCATGCTTCTCTGTGCATAAAATGGTTAGCTTTCAAAATCTACAAGTCCGGCGAACTGCAAACGATATATGCATAAGCTGGCCTGAAACGGTATAGTTTTTATAAATGCCCGAACATAGAAAAACATAATCAAATTATTTTTATGGGCACATTGCGAGCAGACTGGCAAGTCGTCGTCTTTCATCTTGTACTTGTAGAAATCTTTGACCGTCCTTCATAGGACAACCACTGGAATCCAGCGTCGTAGATGTGTGAACTTTCTTTGGAATATGGGGCTATATTTACAGATATCTTCAACCACAGTATCACGCAAGATTTATACAATATTTTACAAATCGTTTCTGGGTTTTTCATTCAGCACAGATCTGGGTTTACTTCTCAAATTCTGGGTTTTCTTAGGCGACTCTGTTGGTACACTGTTTTCTCCGTCTAGCATTATCCCTCGACGATCCAAGAATACGTTGGCGAGCACTATGTAGTATGAAGCATAGCTTGCGACTCAAGTATTCAAATTTAAGGATACTGTCTCTATTATTCACAATGGTCAGGGTCTCATAAATCTTGCTAATATCTAGAATATTACCTGTATTTGACTGTCTGTGGATAGTTTATTAAAATCCAAGTGTAGCTCCTCGTTACATGTTGAGGCTAACTCATTAAGGACACTATCTCTGACAATGTTGAGGCTACTACAATTTAGCAAGAAATGTTCTATGGTTTCGTCTTCCTCTTTGCACAATGGGCACAATGCAGAAGAGGCATAGGACGGTCCAAATTTTACTTTCTCTCCTTGAAGAATGTATGTACCAGTAAGCAGTTTCAGTTTTACAGAGAGTCTGGTAATTTCTTTAACTGGATTTATTGGTAATTTTAGCACACAATGTAAATAGCCAGGGGAATATTCTTTTCCATTCAAGAATGTTAGAGTACTGTATGATTCGCAACTGGTAATGATTCTGTCTTTCCAATAGTTATTTATATTCTGTTCTATGGTACTTTTCCAACAGTTTTTAGAAGGAGGTTGATCTAACAGTTCAAAAGGACTTGGGAGATCATATCAACACAAGATTTTGCGTATTTGAACAAACCAACTGTGACTGTTCTCATCTTTGAGTAATAATTGTCTATATGCAAGTTGTTTTTCCGTACTATCATTATCCTGTCTACATATATTGTTAAATAGCGTTAATGCTTTGTGGTCAATTTGGCCTTCAACTGGAATAAAATCGCTGAGAATATATACAGCCGGATCTGGTGTGTTTGTAGGAAGAGAAAGTAATCTTTTCAGCAACAGCTTTTGACATGTTTCAAGTTTTTCTAGTCCTTTCTGTTTAGGAAGTAAAGTTCTAATCCATACAGTAGCACAGGTTGAACGTATATGCGAAGCAGATGTAACGAGGTTTCTGGATCAAAGCCGGTTTCGCCATGAAATCCTGATGACATTAAACTATAGGATGCTCGTCGAGCTTTTGTAATGTTCTGTGATACAGTTTCTTTTTCAGTCTTTTCTATAGTCGTGCCTCGTACTATGCCCAGATGAGTCGCCTTGTCAACCACAGGCATATCTTGTTCATCCATTTTCCATTGGTATGAGGGTAACTTAGATTTGACGTCCCACAGTATTACACTTTTTATTGGCTGTAGAATGTATCTATGAAATTTACTATACTGTAGGGAAAAGTTTATGAGTATCTGAAGTTCATATGGGCTATTACTCATGAGAAGTACATCATCAGCACAGGCTGCTGCATTAAGAACTATATTGCCAATTTTACCGCCTATACCGGAGCCTTCAAGAATGTGTAGTAAATCGTCCACATACAACTTGTAAAGGTCTGTGCTTAATAAACCTCCTTGTTTGACTCCTTGATGTATTTCAAACTGGTCTGAAATGTTACCGCACCATTTGATAGATGAGTGCGAGTCAGTATGTATACCATCTATGAGCACCCAAGATGCAGGTTCAAGATTCGAGAAGTAGGCCTTCCGCATAAGTATTTCCTTGTTGACGACATCAAATGCTGATTTGGCATCGAGGAATGATACATAAACTGGTTTATTCTGGTCACGACTGTCTCTACAAAATTCTTCAAGAAGTAATCCGCAGTTCATAGGAGACGCATTTGGTGTAAATCCACGTTGCAGACGTGATTGTTGTGAATCAAAAGTTTCTCTAAAATCTTTCCTGAGAATATACTCAATAATCTTTAGGATAACAGGTAATACCGTAATTCCTCTATAATTTTTTGAGTCTTTTTTGTCACCTTTATTTTTAAAAATTGGTGATAACAGTCCAGTTTTTAACATTTCAGGGATCTTTCCGTGTGAAAATATTGCGTTTATCAGTTTCTCGAGAAAAAGTATGAGTTCCTCACCAGCATAACACACATTCTCTATAGACAACCCAAAGATATCCTCTGCTTTCCCTTTGTTTATATGCTTCAAGGCTTCTTTTATTTCTGCTGCAGATGTCTTTTTGCTTTCACAGTGTTTATACAATTTTTGAATGTCCGCATGATCTTGCTTGCATAGGTTGTAAAAGTCAAAGTCAAATACTGAATGATCATTTGGGGTGGCAAGTTCACTAAAATGTTTAAACCATCCTTGTAAGACCCCTTCAGCTTCAAAGTATTCATCGCCAACATGTAAGTCATTGATGAAACTATTTCCTGATTGTCTTTGTTTGCGTACCAGAGTAAAAAACAATTTCTTATTGGTAGAATTGGCTTCAATAATTTTATTCTTCATTTCCATTCGTTGACGTGCAACTTCGCTACGAACGGCTCTACGGTAGAGTATTCTAGACTCCTTTTTGGCTATTAATAATGGATCATGAAATTGTGATGGTTTTCCAGCGGCTTTCCAAGCTTTATGGGCTTTACGGTTCACCGTTAACGCTCTTGAGATGTTTTCATTCCATACTTTCAGTGAAGATTTCTTCATTATAGGTTTTTACGTGGAGCTGATTTTTCAGCAGCTGTCCTTAATAAGGAATTTGTTTCTTTACATACAGTCTCTACCTGTTCGAAACTTAAGTTGTCCATGTCTGTATTGGAACAAATGTTATCTAGGCCCTTATTCACAGTATGCGCATACACCTGCTTATCAACTTTTTTCCAGGGAATCTTGGATGAAATTAAATGTTCAGGTGACTTTGAGCAAGTTTGTATGGTTACTGAAGTTTTCATCACTAGTGGGTAATGATCCGATGTGTTAGAAGCTATACTGTCCAATCTTGTTATCCCATCGACCAGCAAGTTCGAGCTATACAAAAAATAGTCTATTTCAGACACTTCCTGACCATATACATTGATAAATGTTGCACCTACATATCTTGTAGATAGGTCACACTCTTTCATAAAAGTTCGAAGCATTTCGGATCTCGAATGTGAGGTTGTCTTTGTTAAGTCCTCGTTAAAATCACCACCAATGATAAAACTATGAGTCAAACAATATTTTCTGTGTATTTCGTACAGCTGGTCGATGCAGTCACTAAAACTGTTCATTGTATCAGAAGAGGTCCTTGTTGGCATATATACTGATATGACTATCAATGGATTCGGTATTCTGAGTTCCAAGCATTGAATTCCTGTATCTCCATCTGTAAGAGGTTTCATGTATTTATCGAGTTCATTTCTCCATAAAACAGCTACACCCCCATATCCCCTGGGCATCATGGCTGGGGGAAGGGGATCATTTGAATCAACAGCTTTTCCTATACCTGACAAGTCTTAATGGCATTCAGATAATAAATTCAGTTCACATTCAAACAACCAATGTTCTTGAATCATTAAAATATCTGCATAGGTAATGAGTTCTGCAAGAGTTTTTCCACAAGTTTTTATCATATGAAAATGATTTTGATCGTTCTGTCTTTTGTTGGTCCCAGAGTCACCAGATTTCATTTGTGCATGATTCATGAATCTGATGAGTGAAAATTGCATGCTCTAAAGCTAGGTCACCATAGATTATGTATACCGATTTTCCTGAAATCCATTTCAGATTTTAATGTTATGCTTCTGTGGGTCCTTTGGCTACCAGATTTCTCCAATGCAGTTTGCAAATAACATGCCCTTTCTGTGTGATTAGTGTAGCCTGAAAAAGGACCTTACGCCATGCATGCTTAGTAAATACTAAAATCCTTGCACTTCAGCTCCAGCCAGGTTGATGTCTGTGGGTAAAGCGTAGTTAGGCGAGCTTTCATGTCCGCAGACAGGTCTTATTATAAAATTTGTTTCTCTTTACAGCTGCTGACGACTATCAACAAATAGCAACATTACCAATGGATTCTGAAACGCACAGCGGTGAGGATGTGCCAATTTATTCCAGGGGTCCTATGTCTCACCTTTTGACGGGCGTCATAGAACAAAACGTCATTGCCTACGTCATGGCTCATGCAGCATGTGTAGGAAACACAGGTGTTCAGTGCAGGCAAGGGAGACTATCCACCAGTCAGGAACAGAATCATATAAAATCATCAGGTCCCATTAAATCTATAGTACAGCAAAATACTACCAAAAGCCCTTCGAACAATATCTCTAGAGTAGCCTGTGACAAAATTTTGTTATTGATGACACTTTTGTATTTATTTTTATGTTGACCCAGAAACTGTTATATATACTAGCCAAAAGTTCTAACCGACCACTTACTTTTTATCATTTTTCCTCAATGCTATCAGCAAGCTCACAGTTCAGTTTACAGGCACGGACAGGCAAACATGTCGGTAAACCATACCACTTAAAGGTTTAGCATTATTCAGTACACTGTATCCAGGAGGCACAGATGAATACGGGTACCCCCATTTTCAAAATTAACAAGAATTTGCATTGAGTGGTGGGGTAAGTTTTAATATTTTGATCCAAGGCGACCACTGTCATGCGGAAAGAGTATTCATTTTTACATAAACATGTTTCTTCAGTCATTCGCTTAAGTAATGAAGTGGTTTTGCTCATGTAAATGGGATATTTCAAAAAATGGTTTTTCACAAATTGTGATGAAATGCTTCATTTTGTGAATTTTAAAAGTGGGGGTACTTATGTTCATCGGTGCATCCTGGGTCTATTGTTAAGAATTTTGTCAAACCGTTTGATGGTTAAGTTGACTGCCACACCTGCCTTTTTGGGGATATAAACAGAACTGTAAGATTGTTTGGGGTTTTGAAGAAAATTGATAAAATGTAAGTGGCCGGTTAGAACTTTTGGCTAGTATAGCATAATTACCCGAAATACTGGGAAACCATATTCCATATTGGAATATTGATATTGGAGTGAGAATTCAGTACAACGTCCCAACACATAGGCCATACGGAGACAAGACATCAGTTTAAAGTCTCAACCGAAAGACCAGAGAAGCAAGGGATCAAACAGGATAATGTAACCAGTATCTGTAGTCTTACTGTCAATGGGTATGCCTTCATGTTTTTTCAACTATTTATTACTATACAAAGGCCAACAACTTTTGTTACTCTCTGCACACTTTCTTGAACAATAGGAGCGGCTGTAGTGTAGTAAATAACACTTCGGACAATCAATCCAAGGGTCTCAAGATCGATTCCCTGCTTCTCCGGTCTTTCGGATAAGACTTTAAACCGAGGTCCCGTCTCCATATGACCTCGTTGTTGGTGGGACATTAAACCCGAGTTCACTCACTCCTTGAACAATGCCTTTCTAAAATAAGCCAACTCTTAGGGAAAGAATTTGCTCCAAGGGAAGCAAAGTCTTTTAAATGTGTACCCCATTAAGAAGAGGGGTAGAATGAAAATGGCATAGTAACTTCCTCTTAAAGTGTACCCAGTCACCTTAATTAGTCAATCAGGCAGTGTCAAAGTACGTGTGAGCCGCGACACGAGAAAACCAACAAAGTGGTTGTGCTCCCAGCGCTGACTCAGATCAGCCTGGGCATCCAGCCACCCTGACCCGCTCACAGGCTTCCTTAAGCGCTTAAAAGGTACCTAAGGGTCTAAGCTACCTTCATGCGGACAGAGAAAGCTCTGATCAGACTGGGCAGATGCCCAGGCTGATCTGAGTCTGCGCTGGATGCACGACCACATTGTTGGTTTTCGCGTGTCGCGGCTCATATACTGATAGTAGAGAAATAAATATCGCATTCAGATTGCCTGCTCATGAGGAGTGTGATCTGGGTCTTTACCACCTGCTCGGAATGTCTAGTGCCTTTACAGCATGAATAGTTTGACGGAGTATACAAAGTTTGTATTGTAGTTTGACAAGATCAGGAGTGGCCGCAGTGTTGTGGGCAAGACTACCAACCCAGGGGTTGCAGGTTCAATCCCCACTACACTAGTCTTTCAGATGGACTTTAAACTGAGGTCCCATCTCCATATGACCTTTGTTGGTAGAATGTTAAACCAGAGTTCACTCACTTACTGGTGAGATACTGTAATGTTACAAAAAGTATGTGTATTTTTTTTGAGTATTAGAAATACATACTTTGGAGAAATAATATACTTTGGAGAGCTATTTTTCTTTTTGTATGACCCTCATATTTGAAATATGTTCAATACTATTTCATTCCAAATGCAAGCAAGAAGATGTGAGTAGCTAAATCCTGGGCAGCCTTCCAGATGTAAACAAGACTATGCCTTGAATTCACTGTTGCTATGCCTGACAAACTTTGTATCTTGTTAACTTAAGATGGCTCTCTGCCATGAAATGACTGATTTCAGGGCAGACTGACCTGCAAAGAAGTAAGATTACATTACAAGAAGGCAAAAAATGGGAAAACCAGAGGAAAAGAAGCTTATATTTACAATTTATTTTTCTCTCCTTTTATGGACAAAGCAGTAAGATGATAATGAAATGCTGTGATTTTCATGTTAACATCTTGTGATCATACCATGATAATGAAATGAAGACTGTTTCTCACAAACAACTTTATAAAAGTTAGACCTGTACATGTGTTTACTGTTATCAGCACAGACCATCAATAGTCTGTTATTTCTTGATACCCAACAAGCAAATCCACATGGCAGGAAAACTGTCACCTATGTGAGTACCTTAAAGTTTCCAAAAACTGGGACACCTTAACGATGTACCGTCACTGTCCTAACACTCGAATATCATAAAAATTCTAAATATTGGGACACTAAAAATAATTACCATAATTGTCCTTAAATTGGACAATTTGGTTTTACAGTGCAGTAATGTGCCCAAAAAATGCAAATGGGATGGCAAATAGTGTAAACCCTGATCAGACTGCTCCTTGATTTGGGTTTGCACTATTTGCTCAGATCTAACTCCCAATATATAGAATTTTTATGGTAGTTTGGATTTTCAATGTAGAAATGTGTCTAAAGGATGCAGATGGAATGGCAAATAGTGTAGACCCTCATCAGACTGCTCCATCAGGAGCAGTCTGACTGGGTCTGCACTGTTTGCTAAGACATCTGTTCCAATATTTATAATCTTAACAGTAGCAAAATCCCTGGACAGCCTGCACTTCTGTGCAGTATGATCAGGGCCTTCTTTGTTCCCTTACATGTTGTATACCTTCAATAAGCAGACAGCAAAGAGCAATGGTTGTGGAAAAAAGTCAACCCACGCCTTCAGTGTCAAAGCAACAAGCTACACTAAGTGTCATTGTTGTTTCCATTCTCAAACCAATGTTCCCCCAGGTGGCTCAGCAGAAACATATCCAAAGTTGCATACACCTGGCACTGTGCATTTCCATTACGGTATATGAAAAGACACTTAGGCAAAAAAAAAAAAACGCTTGTTTCCGGTTACACTACCGACCCTTTATTTTCGGGGCATATTCAAACTTTTTTTATGACCTTATGGGATTTTTAAGTCTATTTTTAAACTATTTTTAAGGATCTTTATACTTTTTCCATACAAAAAAGGTTTTATAAAAAAAAAAGTTTGCCTACCTACTGACCCTAAAACTTTTGGAGACGTAACCGGCAACAGGACATTTTTTTCTTTTGGCCTTAGTGTAACTAAGAGTCTTTTCATATACTGTATTCATTCAGCTATAAAAGAGGTTTTCCCATCTCTAGAATGATCCCAAATGTCTAAATCTGTCTTAACAAAATTCTACATGTTTTTCCTTCAAAAACAATCTTGAAATCTAGACAAGACAGATCCAGATTTTTGGACTGTTCTGGAAGGGGAAAAACTCTAGTCTAATAACCAAAGAAATATGGTTTTGAGAATAGAGAAAACAGCAAAAATCAGGAAGTTTTACAGCAAAAGTTGTCTCATAATCATGCCTGGCAAATCTAGAATTCCATTCCCACTCTGAAATTAAAATTTCCAGCTGCTACAATGGATAGACAAAATTTTACACTGCTATTTGACTCACAAAAGATAAACCAGAATTTTGGTTTGGCCAATTTAAGGAGTTTTGCGAGAACTCCACCAGTTCTTTTACTTCATAGCAGATGCATAACTTATGTACAAGTTCAATGGTACTGTAGTATTTGGGATAACTATTTGCTGGATTGCGATTTTTTAATTTCTATGTGGGAATGGAAATATGTATACCAGTCTGCATAATGACAAGTATAGACAAATCGGTAAACAAATTACTCCTTAAAGCTAAAATACTTTGTATCCTGGCAGAGATTACTTAAGAGGGGGCCTTGTGCTAAAAAGCTTGTTGTTTTTCAAAAAGCCCCCTTATTTTATTAAGAAGGGGCGTTTTTACAATGCAAATGTATACGGAGACTTATCAAATATTGTTTGAATAAAAGGCCATCGGCCAAGTGTCACCCGACGTTTGAAATGTGTCACAAACTGCAGCCCCTTTATTCAGTTTCAGAGTAACTATATGGCCAAAAACAGAAAATATGTGTATTACAGAACCTGGTCAGCAAATAATAACTGAAGCACAATTACTGAGCCTCTATGAAGTTATAAAATACTTAAGTTTAGAAAGGGGCATTTATGTGTAAAACCAGAAAATATGTGTATAACAGAACCTGGTAAGCAAATAATGATTGAAGCATAAGCAGAGACATATATACTGACACAAAAAAGAAACGTCCGTTTTCTAAGGTTCTGTATCTTTTAAACCGGTAAAGTTGTAGCCATAACAAATAAAACAAAATGTGTCCCGAGCGTCTGACACACATAAAGTTGCAACCAATTTAAATTTTCTCCATAGCTAAAAGATTTATCGAACCTAATGTCAAAACACCATTTTTCATTCTCAGCAGCATTTTATTCATCAAAACCTGAAACATTTTGCGTAAAACAAGGGTTAGAAACATCAACAAACGAAAAATCAACTTTTAAAAACAAAATTCGCTTATTAAATGAACGAGAAAGCAGCCCAAAGTCTTCGATTTGTAAAATTATCTCCCTTTTAATTAAATTAATAACGATTTTAGAACTTCCGTATCTCCATAACCGTTCATCATTTTGACACCGTTTTTGTTTCAATTGACTATACTTGTGTACAATAATGACAACATGCATCAGGAAATAAAAATTAGGACTGAAATCTGAAATCCCGGTGCACTAAAATTCGGTTTTATTATCCCACCTCTTACAGAAAGGTAATCGAGTAAGTTTGTAACCAAATTTTTGCAATGCTGAATGATACTGATTTCAATGCTATTGATGGCTAGAAATGAATTCTGACGTAGTCACATGCCATTGACTTCCAAACTGATTGATACAAGAAGGTAATTTTTTTTGTGTATCTACGCACTGTCATGATCGACCTTTTGTGACGTCACTTTACGAGACAGGTTTATGCCAGTGGTTGTGATAATTTAGAATGCACCCAGCACTCATAAAACCTCAGCAGCGTGTCTGCTCAGTGATGGTAGGACGAGCTGTGATGGTTAAAATTGGAAGAACACACGAGATGCTGATTTTGTGACTTTCGAAATTTGGGTATTGGCGTTTGCGACATTGTCATTGTCGCCGATGTTCATTTAACGGATTTCCGTTCAACGCACACCATTGCTGAATAATCAACGTTATTAAAACAAAACATTTGAATGAAATGTCTGTGTGCATTTGGAATTCAGAGACACAATTGTAAAGCGGACGTTTCTTGTTTGTGTCAGTATATATACCCCAATTACTGGGCCTCTATGAGGTTATAAAATACTTGAGTTCAGAACTGGGCGTATATGTGTAAAATCAGGCTACTGAAACTTTAGGCCCTTACAGAATGCCCAAAACATAAGACTGTATACCCAATAACAAAATAACAAGGGCCATAATCCTCCTAATATGAATCTGATGAAAAAGAACAATGCATTTATGAAAATTCAGCCCATTAATATGAATAGTTCTTGAGTTATCCCTTTACCTTTAAGTGAATGTCTATTATCTATGAAAGGGGAATAACTCTGTCACTAATAAATTTAGCATATCCTAACAATAATCAGAATACTCAATTTAACAAATGCTAATAGCATACCAAATTTCAGCTCTCTCGGTCAAACGGTTCAAAAGTTGGAAAAATACCAAAAACGACAAAGGGCCATAACTTTGTAAAATATAGGACAATTGAAATTCCAAAATCACATGCACATCTTCAGATCATCATGAAACATTCTGCACAATTTCAAGTCAATCTGATAAAAGATGTGACAGGAGTTGCGGGGACAAGGTCTGAGTCAGCAAGGGCCATAACTCCATCAAAAATGGCCGAAACAAAAATAAAAAACCACATGCACATCTTCATATCATAAGAATACAATCTGTATAATTTCAAATCAATCCGATGAAAGACGTAGGAGGAGTTGCGGGGAAAAGATTTCGGACGGACGGACGGACGGAAGGAAGGACAGAAAGACGGACGGATGGACTGACACAGGGATGGACGAGGGTCATTTCTATAGTCCCCCTCCGCCTACGTCGGGTGACAAAAACAAATTTTCGGCGTAAATGGCCCCTTCCATTTATCAGCCAGGGTAATCCCTGTCCTGGTCTTGCCAAGCCAGTCCAACACTGGCTGCCAGTGTTAAACAAGATATGCAAGAGCAGTGTACTATGTTTGTTGGCTTAAAGGGGTAATCAAAAATTTTTAAAGTCTAATTGGCTTAAAGGGGTATTGAACACTGGCATAGGCAGAATACATAAATGTACTACATACTGGTTTGTTTGCCTGTGTCTCATTGCCAATGAACAAGCTGGCAATTGCATATTACGATGTGTGTCAGTGGTATGCAGTCTTGCCATAAGACTTAGATAGACCTCCCTTCTGAGAACAAATTGTGCATTTATCATGATATTCAACAGATAGTTATCATCATGTTTATGCTAGGGAATGTGAAGTGCTGATAAGGGGTCTTCAACCATATGCAGATCACTCCTTTTGCTTCCCTGGAAGAGAACATGCATCTCTTTGACACAAATTTAAGGAGTAAAGGTACACCTCAATTTTTATATTTTCGAAGGGGGGAAACCTTTTTTGTGTCTTAATGTTTGTTTCCTTGGCCTACATAGAGCTTCCAAAATGAGGTCAACTCTTACTTCTCTTTCTTTATAAAGAGATAACCTTCTCTGAGAAAGGAGGCATAAAAAATGGGGGAATTCATTCCCTTGAAAGTGTAGCCAATCACCTTAATGAAGAGCTCAAGACAAATTCTGCAGACTGATGATGTCCGAAGGCAAAACTTGCACAAAATGAATTCAGCGCTCTACATAAGAGGGAGTATTGATGAAAACTGAGACAATTTCTCTCATTTCTCAGTGGACCCAAATGCTGTGACATCTCATATGAACCGTCTCATCGAGACATTTCAGATGAGGGGTCACAACAAATGTTTTTAGGCAAAGTTAACAAGAATTATCCCTACTTCACCCCAAATACACCCACGTATCTAGAGCTCTGAAGATGTTACAAATTAAAATGTATGAATATAATCTCTTGCAAATTTTGGTCACCTTCAGCATCTTCAGTCTACATTGAAAGCGTCTTGAGCTTCCTTTTTGGTTATAATGAATTTGCAAGTAAAAGCAAGTGCTTACCCAGTGGTTTTAGTGGATAAACTCTTGCATATACTTGTGAACTGGCTGTAACTAAACAGATGTGTTTAAATTTTCCCCGTCTTCGGGCTCTAGATATGGTTGGGTTCACATGATTAATACCCAAAGCCCAGTTTTTCCAAGGGTTTTTAGCTTAACTAAGTCTTAAGTAAAAAATGTCAAATTTCTGAACAAAATATCTAATAGTTCACTTGTTTGCTTCAGCATACTTGGTCCTCATTCATGTACCAAACTTTGGCAATATCTTCCACATTCAAAATATACAGGTTCTAAACTTCTTTCGAAATCATCATTGTCTTTCAGAGCTCTAGATAAGAGGGAGTATTTGGTGATAATTAAGGATAATTTTTGTTAATTCTGCATAAAATGTATGTTGTGACCCCTCATCTGAACCGTCTCGATGAGACGGTTCAGATGAGGGGTCACAATATATGGTTTTGATGAGAAATAAGAAAATTTAACCTTAATTATCATCAAATACTCCCTCTTATCTAGAGCTCTGACATTACAAGTCTTGAACAATAACAACAATATTGCGACAATATGGGATAAAAGAATCAACGTCTTCCCCTTCCACCTCGCCCTCTACCCCTGCCCCTCATGCCGCCACGTCCACCTCTGCCGCCACGCCCACCACGACCTGAAATATATATCAAAATATTATTACAAAAGTACGAACTGAAGTAATGTTACACTGTGCATTCAACATGAAGTCTTACAACTTCAGCTAGTGTAAAGGGGCTCCTATATTCCCCTGTCAGTGCCACCACCCAGTCTGAGCTAAGTAACAAGCTTAATGTAAGATTACAAAGCAAATGTTAAAAGGATGGATGATCACACAAAAGACAAATGAGCCGTGACACGACAAAACCAACAATGTGGTTGTGCGCCCAGCGCAGACTTAGATCAGCCTGGGCATCTGCCCATTTTGATCAGACTCTTTGTTAAGTGTTCAAAGGGTAGCTAAGGGTCTAAGCTACCTCCATGCCCAGGTTGATCTGAGTCTGCGCTGGGCGCACAACCACATTGTTGGTTTTGCCATGTCGCAGCTCAAATGTATATATCCCTTGATATACTTAGTATCATTATGTTTTGAATATAAAAATACATCTATTACGCATGTGCAGCCAACCCTGCCATATTTCTATGGCCGCAACATAACAATAAACTTCCCTCTTCAAATGTCATGATTGGTGTCAATGGCTTTAAACCAGTATTTTCTTTGGCGTTCATTCAAAGTGCTCTTTAAAGCTCTGAAATGCTTTGGTCACAATTTTTTTAACATGCCCATATATACCCCTAAGGCTTTTTACAGACCCTAACCATATTCATCAAATACAAGCGACTTTCCCAATTTAGCTATTCCCCACCCCCACCTGCCTTCTCCATTTTTTGTTCCATTTCAGAATTTTTCTGCTCAACTAAAAATAGCTGGGATTAATTTATCCCAATTTTAGACGTAAAAGAGCTTTCCCAAAATGTGCTATAAAATCGCTAGCATAAAAGAATTGTACAGCGCTCCAGGTTCCAGATAAATAGAATCTATCATTGGTCTCCGATGTAGACAGGGAAATCACAACCCGAGGGCATACGGGGAGTGTCGGAAACGAGGCTTGCCGAGTTTCCGACACACCCCGTATGCCCGAGGGAAAATTCTGTGCATCGAGAAAATTATTTCGAACTGAACGGGGAACTATTATAACATGCGAACGTGTACAAGCGTAAGTACAGTACACGCAACGTGGAGACTTGATCAGACACGCTCTCGCGAGAAATTTTAATCTTTTCCACGAAAGTTTAGTGGGGATTTTGCGTGTGAAATGCGTGGGAGATGCGAGACACTCGCGAGATGCGTGACATTAAACTCGCGAGATGCGTGACGTTAAACTCGCGAGAAAACAATTCTTTTCACGCGAGACACGCAACTTTCGAGAGAAAGGATTAACTCCATGTATGCTCAGGTGAGTCATCGGCGTCAAACTTAATCACGCGTGACGCGTGTTTTCGAGTGGAAAGGATTAACGATTCCTATCAATTTCACAGGTCATTATATGTTGTACAGGTAATTCATTTATATTTTTACTTTGGGCCTAAAAAAAAGTTGTGATTCCGGTTTCCAACCGACTGGTCTTTTTTGGCGCCGACTAAAAAATTTTTAGCGGCAAAAATTACGATCGGCAATTTCAGCCATTCCAGAAATAACCGAACAAATAGACGGCATAAACCGCTCACGCTGTGACGCGTAAAGCATACCAGTTTGTCGCATAGTATACAATACTGCGCAGGCTGATCCTCATATTTACTATCAGCGTATGGAATAAGATTCCTTTCACCATTTTGTGCTCTGAGCGGCGTCCTTTGATGTCAAGGCACGAGACTGACCTATAAACGTGCTGTGTTTACGTATTTCAACAAATGCTACCGTCTTCACATTTTATTACGGCAAAGGCCCTGAATGCGTTCAGTCACCTCTAAATATGAATACATATATATTATGTTTATTAGTCCGAATACTTTGAGAATTTTTCGCGCAGCAGAATCAGTTTCTTTTTTCATATAGATAATGTGATTTTGCAACGCGGAGATCGGAATAAAAAACAAACTTCTCACCTCTTATTTTTCATTCATTTTGATGCATTTTTAAAATCCAAACACTTTGACTATTGATCCACGACGCAAAATCATATTTTCTATATTTCTTGAAAAGAGGATGCAGCTGTGACGTATTTTTTTTTAGCTGTCAAACCAACAGGTTTACAAATTTGCATATTTCAGCGAGTGGTTAAGCGGACGTCAATCACCTCTGAGACAGCCCATTTGCTAATCAAGTCATTGTTGTCGCGTGCGCTTTTAATGGAAACTTGACAGCTCTTACATCAGAAAGTTTATATTGGTTAATAAGTAAACATTTCGGCACGTGCCACTATCGGTATAGCTTTGAGTTCAAAAGCCGATCGAAACGCTTTGATCTTTGTGACTGTTTTGACATGGATTGGGCTATTATCGGTGGCGGCTGAGCGAAAATTTTTGTCTGTGTCATCATTCTAGAATTTTGCTACTAAGTAACCTATTAACAATATTCTTTCAAACATAAGCCTCTCTAATTAACTCGCTGCGTAATTGCAACAAAATTACGCTGATCATGATTGTTTATCAACACATCCTTAATTCGTAACGGTCAAACAATACTTGCGTTGAGGATGCGATCAATTAGGTTATTCACGCACGCTTACAATGTATTAATTGAACCGCTATCAGCGTCGAAAAAAAATGCATTGCGAATCGTAAAGGTATATGTATAGAAACTTGCATAAATACTGTACATGTACATTGTACCTACCTGGACAAAATTCCACGCGTGATGCGAGAAAGTTTCTCGCATACATCACTCTATGAATTTCACGCGAGATGCGAGGAATTTTCTTGCGTGGAACGTGGCGATTTTCAAACACGCGAGGAAGTTTAGTGTGAAATGCGTGAGAGTTGCGAGAGAATCTCGTGGATTTTAATCCCTTCCTCGCGATTTTAAGTGTCACGCGAGAGCGTGTCAGATCAAGTCTTCACGTTGCGTGTACTGTAGTACAACCGTATCAGCCCCATGGCTTCTGTTGTGAGCAAACAGGTAAAAACTAGGTCCTTGGCAAATCCGCATGTTTGGATTTTCGAATTGAAATTCATATTCAAGAACAAACTTTGTATTGAGACGACTACAGCGAGCGCTTGTATGACGTTAATTGTGACATAACGTCAACTTCATTTCAAACGTCAGTTGGTAACGTCTTCAAAATGGGGGCACCCTCGACAGTGTTTGCCACGGTGAAACATTGACTATTTCAGATTTTTTTCGGACTGTAAGACATAGAAACAGATAATAATTGTATTATAAAGAATGAATAAACTTTCTTGGGATTTTATTGATGTGGAAACTCATTCTTATGAAAAAAATAATGCATAAAATAGAATCTCCAAGTCGGACGCACCGATTTCAAGGAGCGCGTAGTGATGCACAGAATTCAAGCTCGTGTGAGCTGTCCCAGCCCATGGGCAAGACAGAATTTTCCAGCACCGCTAAAAATAGAACAAACTCTGTCTCGTAGGTAAGAAAAGACAGGGTTTAGTCTTAGAGGATAGTTTTGGGATGTGTTTTCTTATTACTTTACGCAAATTAATACTGTGACCCCTCATTACAACTGTCTTGGTGGACGGTTCTAATGAGGCATCACAACTTGTGTTTTTATGCAGAAATATGGAAAATGATCCTTAAATTATCCCTGCTATTCCCTTATCTGAAACACCGTGTTTACTACTTTACCTCTGTCCCCTCGATCTCTTCCACCACCACCTCCACCTCTACTGAACCTGCCTTTAGGTGCATCGTCTATTAACAATGTGTCGAGTGGTAAACTGTCGGGTAGAATGTAATATCTAATGTTGTTGCCACGGATACTCAGGGTATCTAGCTGGACTGGATCTTTGTTCTTTACTGTCATTTTGACTGCTTTGAGATGTGTGTTCATACTAACATCAACACCTGTCGAAATGTAAGCAACGTGAGTATAGCTTCATTATCACAAATTTACTCATTTTAAGACACAGAATATATCCCTGCAGGGTTGGAAAATTCAACTTGTCCACTCGCCATGACGAGTGACTCTTGATGAAGGTTGAATAAATTTTTGACTGATTCTTGTGTAAATTACTGACATCCCCATATCTTTGATCGAGTAGGACAACTGTCAGTAAAAACTGTAAAAATTTTCCAGCCCTGTCCTGATGCATTTATTCACGGATCTCAAAGACTCCAAGTGTGGGTTGCCTGACTCCATTTGCAAGAGACTTCTGTTTTCATGAGAACGTTATTGAATTTACATTGAGGAATGCATATTTTTTCAGAGTGGTGGGGTCACAACTTTATCTCAGAATTATCACCAATTAATACTTACAGCCCAAAAAATGAAAAGAGTAGAATTTATGAACAGGGTAGATCCAGATGAAGTGGCTCTTTTTAAATGAGCTGCCTAATCTGGATCTACAATGCAGCATGTGCCTACACCAAAACAACTGAGAATCATTAATGGCCCTTAAGTCGTTTTACAAAGGGCCACTGTATAATTTAAAGGCATTTCATTTCATGAATGCAAAAAATTTGTCTCATTTCTGAGTCACCTGGGCCCCATGTTTTAATTCAAAAGGGCCAGTTATGACTTCAGGTAGGTAAATGGCCTCACTGCCCCACTCAGCACAATGCTGACACTGTTTGCCCTTTTGTCTTTAGATTTGCATATTGATAAAGCTTGAACAAAACATTCATTAAATTTTGCAGCCAGACATAAATTTTGTAGTCAACTGTTTTGGCACTTAACATGTTCCAGCTGGACTGAGTTTACAGATTAGATTAAACATATTCTATTGCCTTTATATACAATGGGGTTGGGCTACAAGTTCTCACATCATTAGTAACTGTTATAGTTCTCACAACATTAGTTAACTGTTACAGCCCTCCCCCTAAACTGGGTTTAAATCCCACACTGACCTCAGTGAGCCAGATAGTCAATTAGGGATAACAAAGATAATAAGAGAATAATTATCAAGTTGTGACCCTTCCTTAGAACCGTCTCATTGACACGGTTCTAATGAGGGGTCACAACATATCAGAGCTCTAGATAAGAAGGGTATTTTGATGATAATTAGGGATAATTTTTTTTATTTCTCATTGAAACAATATGTTGTGACCCCTCATCTGAACCGTCTCGTCGGGACGTTTCTGATGAGGGGTCACAACATATGCTTTTATACAGTATTAACAAAAATTATCCCTAATTATCACTAAATACTCCCTCTTATCTAGAGCTCTGACATATGTTTTTGTTGGCAGAGAAAAATCATCCCAGAATTATCCTAAAAACCCCTCCTTATCTGGAGCTCTGCTGACCTGTGATTGTTCCATGTACTTGTGTTCCATTCTTCAGCTCTATAGTACATGTCTCATGACTCAACTTCATCAGAAACCTGAAAGTAAAAACATGTGAGCCACGGCACGAGAAAACCAACAAAGTGGTTTTGCGCCCAGCGAAGACTCAGATCAGTCTGGGCATCCACCCAGTCTGATCAGAGTCTTTGTTGTCCGCATGGAGGTAGCTTAAGACTCTTAGCTACCCTTTAAGTGCTTAGTGAAGAGTCTGTCCAGGCTGATCTGAGTCTGCGCTGGGCGAACAACCACTTTGTTGGGTTTTTTGTGTTGTGGCTCAATGTAGTCAACACATCATGCCACATTATGGAAGGCTTGTCTAATTTCAGCAAATTTAGATACACTGCTCAAAATAATTAAAGGAGCACCTAATATTTTTCCATAGATGTCAATGCATCCCCACCCTGAAATTGTTTACTTTTGAGAGACAAAGATACAGAATTGCCAGTTATTTCCCATATTCTTTAAAGAGGGTCAAGGTTACTGACTGCACAAAAACAACTGTTTCATCAAATATTGGTCCTTCTCATGGACTGATGTTAGCAAAACAGGAATTTTGGTAAAAAAAATAAAAATGCAATTATTCAGTAGAGGTGCAACGATTCACTTCCATGCATCGAAAATCCGGTTCACAAGGGCCGATTCGATTCCGATAACAACTCCACTAATTTCGATTCGATTCACAATCCCCCGCATGGGCCCTCAATTAAAACAAAAGTCCGTGTTTTAGACCCGCTCTTAATATTATAACGCTGTTTATAACGTAACGTACAATTGGTCAGTAATAATTAGGTCATCCAATCAATATGGGTGTTTCGTTTCCTTATCGGTAGGGTTATCAAAATGGCGTCTAACGGTGACTCGCAGGAACCTGTGCTCAAAGATGCACCCAAAGATAAATAGAAGTGTAAATATAACAAAATAAAGTGATAAACATGATGAATTAAGGTAGCATAAAATCAATCATGAATCGAATTAATCAAATCGAGGTGTCTGAAATCGAAATCGAATCGCAGGGTTTTTTTTAAGCGCGGGTCCGTTGGCCCGGGCCCGTTGATTTTGGCCTCGGGCCAGTTAAATCCCACTGTAGCAGGTCCGTCAGGCCAGTTGAATTTCGGGGAGTCATTTCGGGACATTCAGTTTGTTTCAAACTTGAAGCGAAAACCATCTGAAAACCAGTCTACTTTCGTTTTGCTACGGATGATTTCATTGGACGATCAGAAATGTTTAATCCAATGAAATTTCTCCTCGCATTGCAAACAGACAATATGGCCGACCGATGAAGTTTGGGGATGAATCGCAGAAGTCACATGTAAAAAAAATGGACACAAAGGACTTCTGCACTTATTTCAACCCCCGCCATCTAAAAAACAAAAACAGCTGCTTAAGTCCGATGAAGAAAAAAAGCCACCCGAGACAAATATGCACAGTCTGGCCGCCATCGGTACTTTCAACATGGGTGGCTGACTGAATTCAAGTGCCTGAAGTGGCTCGAGTTTGATGCCCTAGGAATGAAATGTTCAATTTGTAAAACCAGGGACACAGTTGGCTCTTATGTTACTGGATGCACCAATTACAAGAAAACCTCACTGCTATATCATGAGGTATCAGACTTGGCTTAATGGTTTAATTATCTTAAACATTTGGAAACTAAACAACTACAGATAAGACTGGATATTTGGTGATAAAGGATCATACATTTTAATGGTGCTTTATTTTATTGAATATAATTAGTCCTGTATATTCCGCATTGGAAAAATAGTGGGGCCAATTGAAAATTTGGATGGCCAGTAGATTTTCCGGCCAGGTGGCCCTGCAGGCCAATGCCATTT
This sequence comes from Ctena decussata, assembly GCA_963989385.1. Classification (NCBI taxonomy): domain Eukaryota; kingdom Metazoa; phylum Mollusca; class Bivalvia; order Lucinida; family Lucinidae; genus Ctena; species Ctena decussata. Next base: position 61,547,557 of record OZ022503.1, read on the forward strand.
TGGTCCCTAGGAAAACCCCTGGAATCGGTCGTTGGGTGAAGCGTTGCAGCTCTATTATTCAGCATAGGTGAAAAGCATAAAAAAATTCAACCCTCTGGTGACTGAATGATTGATTTGATGCTTAACGTCCATGGTAAACAGCTATGGTCAAATAGGGCATGGCACTGGAAAAATGGGCATGGTGCTGGGGAAAAAGGGCATGGCATGGTGCCAGCGCCATGCTAAAAGAGACTGGGGAAAACACTGGCATTGTCAAAAAGAAAAGCAAAAGAAAAAAAAACTAGTCACAGGCTAGATGAAAATGAACTAGATGGCCGCGGCCTGCATGTCGAGCCCATTCGCGCTTTGACAGTGGTGAAAATGCTTTCGCGTAAAAGTAGGTCACAGTGACCTAGTTTTGTTGGGGGTGACCTGGAGTGGTAAGATGCAAGCACTGATGGATGTCAATGTTCTGGGGCCAATGAAAACAAAGATATGGGTCTGACCTCGAAAACTAAATATGTGCTACTTTTTCGTGAAAGTAGGTCACAGCGACCTAGTTTTGTTGGAGGTGACCTGGAGTGGTAAGGTGCATGCACTGATGGAGTTTCAATGTTCTGGGGCCTATGAAAAGGGAGATAAGGGGCTGCAGACAAAAACTTAATATGTGGTACTTTTTCGTGAAAGTAGGTCACAGTGACCTAGGTTTGTTGGAAGTGACCTGGAGTGGTAAGGTGCATGCACTGATGAAGTTTCAATGTTCTGGGGCCAATAAAAAGAAAGATATGGGGCTGTCCTCGAAAACTAAATATGTGGTACTTTTTTCGTGAAAGGTCACAGTGACCTAGTTTTGTGGGAGCCAATTAGCATTTTGGTGGGGCATATTGTGATGAAGTTTCAAGGTCCTAGGGTTAACCAAACTCAAGATATGGCTGTAAACGGATGGACAGACGGACGGACACACCAACACCAAACGGGCGACTATGTCTCGCTGACCGCAAGCAGGCTCGACAATAAAACAGTAGAAAAAGTCAATGTTTCATTGTAAAACGAAAATCCGAACAGATTAGGGAGAAACTTAGATTGAAGTAGATACAGTCCACCCTGTATTAAGCGAGCACCTGCCTAAGGGATAATCAAAAGCTGCTAGCTTAAGACAGGGGTGCTTGTTTAACACAGGTACATTTCACTGTACTTGCAGTGGACGTATCACCATTTTTTGGTTGGTTGATTTGATGCTTAACGTCCACGGTAAACAACTAAGGTCATGTTGGGACGGTCAGTTAACCTAACCACACTATGCCTGGGCAGGCTTAGACCTCCTAAGCGGTTAACCAGTACTAAGTGCACATACTTTCGCTAGTAACTGACAACTGCCCTTCTTGAATCAGCGGAAGGAGAAACGAAAGTATGTGGCCAGACCGTGATTCGAACCCACGACCTCTGACTTACGAGTCAGGTGCCCTAGCGCTACCCGGCCCGGCGGACGTATCACCAGTATACAATTCTGATTCAGCAAAAGGAGAAACGGAAGTATGTGGTCAGACCGGGTATCAAACCGAGGACCTCTCGACTCCTACCGATTGCGCTACGCGGCCCGGCAAACACAACACAAAATCTGATCATGTGTCTGATACTTTTTTTATTCAGGGACTGTGGCCTCGTTATAAACAAACACGACTGGACAAACAAACAGTAAAAACGGAGACCGACATCCAAAATCCTTTCTTTCGGTGCTCGCATTTCTTCGATAATTTGTCGTGATTCGTACCGTTCCCGGGGAGCATTTGACCTGAAAATGAGAAATCATAGTTTTCTGGATATCCTTAAAGTCCGATACTTTATGCTTACCTAACTAATTTCATGATTGCAATGGATTTAAATCACGAATGAAGAATTCTCATATACGCGGTATTTACCGGAACGAATATCTCACGCTCGCAACGGCTATTTCTGCTAAATTTTACAGAAGAGTATGCAGGAACGATAACTCGAGTAAACATAACACCAGGCAATGCTGTACGCGCGGACTATTAGATGACTAACTAACAAACAAGAAATATTTTTTAAAAAATGATAATCGGCTAAGATTTAATGGAAGTGTGTATTGTAATTTATGTATGAGTCAGGTACATTTAAAATATTCCAAAGGTGCTGATCAGATTGTACGGATGCGCTTGTTGATATGCATATTTGTTGTTGGTGTTGGGGTTTCGATTTCGGAAATCATGTTGAATTTTGATTGGGGTCTGTCTGTGTTGCACATGACAATGAGGATTGGCTGGCTGACCGCCCCACATACGACCTCAAAAGTGTCGCAGATCCAACACAACATCAAAAACTAAGCCAGAAACAATTACTTAATTTCGTCTCGATTTCTGTTATTTTGTTGGTTTCATATTTTACATGAGCGATATAAAAGGCGAAATGTCTTTGGCAAAAAGCATTTTGGACCGAAATGTCTATTCATCACGACGCGGCTTATAGGCCAAGGGTCAGATGAAACTGAAAGTAAAAAGAGAAAGCGAAAGTAAGCTGCTTACATCAAAATCTCGAGTGTATTTATACTGGCCAATGAAATACTTAAAATGTAGGTCAATAGTAAGGTTATACGGCTAAAGCCGAAAAAGATCAATAAATAAATCAGTGGTATGCATGTTTAATATTATATGTGCTTTTGTGTGCTATTTCATAGCTTATGTTTAAAGCTGTTGACCTTTTAGTTTCAGTTTGCTGCTGTTGTGTCTCGTGCTTGGGGTTTTAAGGGTCTTAAGATTATGCAGCTTTTTAGTATTTATTAAGTCAGATCAGAGCATTGGTATTGGTAGGCAGTGAGACTTCTACAGGCTTTCGCGCTCTTTTTCTCGCATTTTATATTAAAATTTTGCTCAAGTGTATATATCTGCAGATCTTTACTCCTGTAAAATTCTTAATTGCTAACAAATATTTATCCCAGTTTTGATTATGTTTCTTGCAACATACATATTTTTATATATATATTTTTTTTTCTGGACCTGGAATACGGGACGCAGCTGGGAGCTGGGTCCCCTATTTCAGATCCGACAACTTGGAATATTTATAGTTGACTTGAAATTTTCGTGAACGCATCTTTGTTATGTAAGGACATCACAGCTTGTATTATTTTTATTGTAATTATTATATGTATGGGCCGGAGGCCTTTATTTGAATAAAGTTTTTTGTCACTTGTCACTTGTCATATTTCGTAGAAAAAGTGCTACTTAATATATCGCCTACCGTATCTATTTTCCTTTCTTTTTATTTCTGTAAATATTATCTAAAAGGTATGTTAATGCTTCACACATATTTTGACATGACCAAAGTTTATATCGGTTTTGGTGTTGAAAAGTAAAGAAAGCGTTTTTTTTTCGTTACAGGCAAGAAAAGCCGAACCTTCCCTTTGGAAGGTCCACTCAATTATATCTATAAGTTTTTCCTTGATCAAATTGTGTAGCAAAGTAGTATAGAGTGTAGAAAAATCATAAGTTGACAAACTGGTCGCATGGAACCCTCACAACTTCAATTTATTAATTACCTCACCAGAATTTTTGATAGACCAAAAGAAACTTTTAACCGACCTTTCATAAACTTTTTCACAGTACCTTATGACATGATTGTCGACAGCACTGAGACAAGAGGTTAATAATTTAGAAAGTTCAGTTGTAGTACAAGAACTAGAATGGGCAATAAATCGTGCTTTATACGGTTTTATGAAGCTTTGGTAACAAATACATCGTAGGAAGCCTATCTTGGCGTTTCTTATAATTTCTAAGCACCAAAATTATCATACATATATAATACACAGTTAACGTACTAAAAAATCGAAAACGTGTACATGAAATATTTTTTTTTAATTCTAGGTTTGTTTCAAGTATTTTTGTTTGATGTGCCACGCTGTGTCACTGGAGTGTTGCATAAAAGGGTTATGAAGATTTTCTTTTTACTCTTTATTTCCTCCTTAATTTCAGGATTATAAACTGTCAACATTGCCTTTCCTGTTACGCTGACGCCTAATTAACCTCCTTAGAAGAAGTTGCTTTGTTGGAAGACTCTAACAGAGCTTCATTTAACTTCTGGACTGTTAACTCAGTGTCATAAGTTGAAATACATGTATCACAAGCCAGTAATCAGTCTGGGGACTTATGGTTTTCCATCACACACATTTGTGATGGTCAGCCATAACTCTTCCAGTTTTCAGCCCAACTCACTAAAATGACAATTTAACCCACTGGCAGTGTTCAGTATGACCTGTCTACACTTAAAATTGATATTTAGTCCAGCCCTTAACTATTCTCAGTATAAACAGTCTGTATTTTGGTTCTTTCTGCAGAATTATGGTCAAAATTAGGCAAATATTGCTGTGTATTTGACTTGTTTTATTTCCAAGAAAAATACATTTTTATAAAGTGTTACGATCAAAATTGTCTACAATGCTTGTTTTTTTTTTGTAATGGATGCTAACTGTACAAGGTACTCAAGGTTTTGCACCAGTTACTCGACAGAAAAGTACCTGTGTTTTTTTTTTGCCTTTGTTATGGTCAGCCATAACACCAGAAGAAACCAACGTTGTGGCTTTCCATCACGTTTCATCCTTCGGACATGTAGTGACATCTTGTGGTAAAAATTTCAGTAGTTATGTTATGGTTAGCCATCATGTCAGTTCATTTATAAGAGACGTTCTCAGTTAAGCTGGGCCATTAGCTATTAATTTTGTCCTTCATATTGCCTTTCTTTAAATCACAAAATAACGGTCCTGTTTACTCTCTGACAAGTTGGCCTCTGTCTAAAGAAGTAGATAAAAGTACCAAGACTTGCATGCGTTTTGTTAGACATTTGCAACACTGGTTCGAATAATGATACCCTGGTTTAAAATGCGACGTTTTTAAATGTCGCAATATTGCCGTTGCATAGATAAGAAAGCCGCACGGCTAAAAAAGATAAATCACTGGTGAAAATCGAGTTTTATTATTAAATTTAGGTGATTTCTTACATATTTCCCCGCTTAAACAATACCTAAAGGGTAATTTTTGCTACGAAATGAGACTGGGTACTGATGTCGCAAATTTTATGTAACCTACGTCACAGCGGTAAATTCGTGATACATGTATTAAATAAAACGGCCCGGCATCATAAAACTTACAAGATCACACGAAGAAATATGTGTTGCTCAATATCTTATATCATTTGTGCAAATTTGCTCAATTTTGTTGATTTTACTCGACTTCAAAATACATTACCCCAGCATTTTTCTGTAAGAATGTAACTTTACGTCACGGGCTTTTCTTAAAACTGAACAAAGCAATCCGGCTCTGAAACTCATGTGCAAAATCCTGCCTAGTGACAGCTACAAGATGGTGTGCTTAGATATCATGCACTGAAACATTAAATGATATAAAAAACGTTAAAATGAGTGCACTGTAACCTACGTCACATGTAACCTACGTCACAACGTCACAAAGACCACGTTTTGAAAGCGTTGACGTCATTTGATTAAGCAGCGCTTCATAGAAAACCCCTTTCTTCCAAAAAAAGAAAGAAAACATTTTAAATTGAAACCAGCCAAAATAATCAAATGTCAGTAGATTAGTAAATGTGCAATGCTTCGCATGTCAAAGAAATCGTTTGCGACATCGTCTTTCAACGTATCTTAGTAACGTCATAAAATACGCCGTTTCTAATTGTTAGGGTATTTCTCTAAACATGGTTGGTATTCCGTAATCTAAAACTATTATCTGAAAATTTTTTAAAGATTTGAAGCAGACATAATGCGCATTATGTTCGTGATTTTTTCTTTAATTCTGGAATGGTTGTGTATATGGCCATTTTTGTCCGCGAATGGCCCAGCTTAACTGAGAACGTCTCTAAAGTGCATGGTTAACCATCACAAATATGCGTGATGGAAATCCATAAGTCCCCAGACTGGTAATGGGTTTCAGTAATGATAACTGTTTCTTCACTTTCAATGGATATGTTTCTTCATCTACATTACGCCATCTTATTCTGGGTGATTCATGAACTGATTTTTCGTGATTTATCCTCCAATAGTGCTATTAAATCAGCGATAATTCACCGGTAAGGAAAATCCGATATAGGGAACTCGGAGGTTTGAGGAACTCGGAGGTAAACAAAACAGAGGCGGTTGGACAAGGGTCAGTATTTGTCTCGTTGTATTTCTATCAGACACGAGCTCGTGCACATCTATTAAATAATAATGACCAAGAAAGCATGGGCCAAGGTGATTTTAACTTACATGTTTTTATAACATATCGAATTTAGTATCAACTTGAAATTTCATGATTTTCAAGGTTAAATAGAACTTCGACTATCTCATTTTGAATAAAGCGATATTTTCTGGCAAAACTGATACTGCTGTCGAAAAAATATGGTGTTTCTTTGAGCGACAAACACATTTTCAGCTTTCAGTAAGATAGAAAGCTTGTCATTTTACCGAGACGAAAGTTGGATGTATCGAATTTTTTGGTTCAAGAAATCTCGGAGGTATGATATTGTTAACTCGGAATATTATCATATTCATAATATGAGAAACTCGAAGTGAAAATCTGCTGAAAGTGTCTTGTTGTTAGTCTTTGCAAAAACCTTGGCATTTATTCCATAAATTAAGCTCTATTTACCCATTGTTAATACAGTATGGCACTTCAAAGTCAACGATTTAATGCAGAAAAACTGCCATTGACATTGCAAAAACACAGCAAATTTCGCCCAGTTGTTTAAAAATTCACATTAAATGCAGCCGTTTTGTGGGTAAGCCGCCCTTCGTTTATAGTGACTGATCATGTTGTAGAAACCCTATAATAGTGTAGAAATGTATAAAGTCCAGAAATAAGAAAACACAAATATTTTAACTTTTGGACATTCGTCTTCTTCAGAAACTAGACCGTATTTGAAAAACCAGTAAAGACCATGATCAGCCTGGGCATCTGCACAATCTGATCAGGGTCTTCGTTATACTCTGCACGAAATCTTATTGCTGCATACAAAGTGCACCGCAAAGACTCCCATCAGACTGGACTGATATCCAGCCCGATCTTAGTCTTTGCCGTGCGCAAAATGCCCCCATTGGTATCGTAACGCGCAGGCTAAGGGCGATGTTTGGATCCAGTTGAACATGTTTAAACACCCGCCCCCAGTAATCTTTCGCTGACCGTTCCAAGGCGGTACTTCTGTTGTGGTCCTTTGATTTTAGCTTCAGAGAAACAGGGTAGATCCACAACTATCCAGGACAGGTCTGGGAAATGCCTTACCGAGGTACAAGAGATTCTCAGCAGATGGACAGAATATTGCTCAGAACTACTAGTATACAACCATGAGACTTACGGTGACAATGCGGATTTGGACTGCAATCAGCCCCCAGAAGAAGATCAACAACGATCCTTCACGAGGAAGTTGAGATTGCAGTAGCACCACTAAAGAAGGGGAAGTCTGCCGGAGTTGATAATATACATGCAGAACTTGTTCCAGCTGGCGGGGAGACCATGATGGATGTTTTAACAGATATCTGTAACAGGATCTAGAGAACGGGAGAATGGCCTACCCCATGGACTCAGTCGCTGTTTATTACACTCCCTAAAAAGGACAACCTACAGCTCTGCCAGAACTACAGAACCATCAGCCTCATCAGTCAATCAAGCAAAGTCATGCTGAAAGTCATCTTGAACATGTTTAAACCACAAGCCGAAGAGATAATCGCCGAAGAGCAGGCTGGGTTCCGAGCCGGAAGGAGCACCACAGAACAGATCTTCAACCTTAGAATCTTATGTGAAAAGTATCTCCAACATCAGCAGAATCTGTACCATGTCTTCATTGATTTCAAAAAAGCCTTTGACGGGGTAAGGCATGCAGCCTTATGGGCCACCATGCGGAAATACAATATCAGTGCAAATCTAGTTCATACCGTTGAGCAGCTATACGACAAGGCTACAAGTGCAGTCATGATGAATGGCAGCACAGGAGGATGGTCCAGAACAACAGTTGGAGTAAGACAAGGATGTCTTCTGTCACCCACCCTCTTCAACATTTTTCTCGAACGGATCATGTCTGATGCTCTGGAAGAACATGATGAAAGGGTTAGCATAGGTTACAGAAATATTACCAATCTGCGGTTTGCCGATGACATACACGCTCTAGCTGAGGATGAGCAGGAATTTCGGAAGCCCTAGTTGAAAGTCTCGATAAAATCTGCACAAGGTATAAAATGGAGACCAGTGCTGAGAAGACCAAACTGATGATAAACAGCGCAGATGGCATCCAGAGGGAGGTCAAGGTAAAAAGGCAGAAGCTTGGTACTGTAACAAGTTTCAAATACCTTGGAGCAGTTGTCTCAGATGATGGCTCAAAACAGGAGGTTCTCTCATGGGTTGCACAAGCTACTTCAGCTCTTACCAAGCAGAAACCAATTTGGATCTCTAGATAACATATCTCTTGGATCAAAGGTGAAACTTATGCGCTCCCTTGTCATTTCCATATTTCTGTATGCCTGTGAATCGTGGACCTTGATAGCTGAGTTAGAGAAAAGAATGCAGGCCTTTGAGATGAGATGCTACCGAAGGTTACTGAACATTTCGAACAAGGACCATATAACTAATGAGGAGGTCCGCAGAAAGTTCCAAGCAGGCATTGGAGAATATGATGAACTCCTGACGCTGATCAAGAAACGGAAACTAAGGTGGTTTGGCCACGTCTCAAGGTATTCTGGTTTAGCAAAACGATTCTACAGGCACAGTGAAAGGAACATGAAGAAGAGGTAGACAGAAGAAGCGGTGGGAAGACAGGGATGTACTTCGCCAGCTCAATTAGGGCAGCTGAAAACAGGAAAGGGGTTGTTTCGAAGTCATCTATGGTGCCCCAACGACCTAGTAAGGTTATTGGATAGAAAACAAAAGAATAGAATATATGTTACGTTGTGCTATGTCCGCTTGCCTATTCTTTTTTGGCGGTTTGGTCACCTGTTTTGCTACCCAAACTCCTTTTGTTTTGTTTTGTTTTGTAAGTTAAAAATAAAATAGATAAGAATAGATGTTTATGCTGTTTTGGTTAGGGTAGCTGAATGACCACCTGTTTAGGAAAGAGCTGCTCATTCGGTTTACCGTGCGTGTCTTTCGTGAACTTGTGTCAGTTTTTCCGTGTGTGTGTGTGTGTGCTTTTTTCCCTGTTGGTTTTGAGGGCGGGATGTGGGATTGGATTGTAATAATTCCTGATCATTGCCTATCTCTTTACTTCAAATGATACTTACACTAGTCCAACGCGTCTCGGTTTATTTACCTCCGAGTTCCTCGAACCTCCGAGTTCCCTGTATCTGGTTTCCCTGGGTGGTCATTGTCAGGCAGAGTGATCATCCCCAAAAAGAATTGTTTGCAAATTCAATGGATGAAAAGTTTTGTGGAATGAAACATAACAATATGCAGTCCTCAAGATTGGGACATCTGAAAAGAAGTGTTCAGCATATTCCCTTTCCTCAACACAGTCACAATTTGGACTATGACTTAATGGTTACTATACAAGTCATTCTTAAGATTACTACAATTATTTCTTATCCTGGCATGTAATACAGACAGGAACTTTGTCAAACCCAAATGTTTATGATCTGCTACAAAATTTATTGTGGTAGTATCAAAATATAGTTGTGGAAAATTGTCAAACTAACGTCTGTTTAGAAGTAAAAAGGACTGCTTCTATTTTTAGAGGATTAAATGTTATCAGCCACTGTTTGCCCAATCAGATAAAACACATAAATCGTGATTAATAATACCTTCTACCATATATTGGTTAGTGATGAAGCCGCATAAAATTTTGAACTGTCATCTGCAAAAAAGTCTTTACAAAAGACCATACATAAAATTGATTGTTGTCCGAAAAGTTTGACATATATGCTGACAGATATCTATCAATTGAAAGGTTGTAGAATGATTTGGTATGAAGCCAGACTGGAGTCTGTATATAAGGTTATTCTCATGCAAAAAGTTATCTATATTTTTAAATACAATCCTTTCTTGAAGTTTACTAACCCCACTTAGGAGTAAAACGGGCCTGTTGTTAGACACAACAGACTTATCTCCCTTCTTATATAAAGGCAAAACATTTGGACACTTCCAGAAGTTTGGAAAACGCCTTTCCTGACTGATCTTTTAAAAAGCATCGAAAAAAAGTATTAAGCTCAGTAGGTTAAGCGCTGGTCTACTGAACTAGTGGTCTCGGATTGGAGCCCCGCTGTAGGCAGGAATCTTTTCAATCGTTAACGGAGTTCTATTGCGCACAGCCTTCGATTTTTGCCCACCCATCGTCCTGATATGACTGAAATACTGTTAAAAAGGACATGAAACCGCAAGTCATCCATCCATCTGTAAAATTTCTTTATAAAGTTTCACATTGTTGTAATTTTATCAAAAATATTTCTTTCCTCGCCCAAAGGTACATGCAACATCTATGAAAAGTTTTATTAAGTAATTGCTTTAAAAAGAGGGCTATCCTCTGTCAGCACAAACCCTATTTTTTAACTTTGAAAGGCGTAATTTTCGGGGAAAATGCGTTTTCTCCCATCTATCTATCTATCTATCTATCAACCAACCCTCTCACGAGTACCATTTGGATTTTTTGTGACCACACACGGTGCGTTAGTAAGAGAAGTAAAAAAATGAGTTAATTAGTGCAGAATAAAAAGTTTAAAAGTAAGGTGAATAAGATGATAGAGTTAATGAAGAGTTTAAAATCAGGATAAAAACAGTATATGTACTTATGGAAGGGCATGATTGATCTTACTGTGGAAGGGCATGACTGATTTCAGTTCAGTTCAGTTCAATTCTCCTATCGACGTTCCCCAAGTGGCTCAACGGTACGTAACCATAGTTGCACACACTTGGCGCCGTGTATCCGTTCAAATGACTGATCTTACTGACTCCTAATTTAAAGGAGTCGAGATCTGACACGAGATCAGCTGGTAATCTGTTCCAAAGAACAATAGCCATGGGGAAGAACGAGTATTGATAATAGCAGACAGATGTATGGATCTGTCAGTAAGAAAGAGGATGCGTGTGACGAGTATATCTGGTGGGCTGTTCGAAGTATGATGGAACCGGTATGGCAAACAGGCCATGAACTACCTTGTAGAACATCTATGTAAGACGCGCATCATAACGTCGATTCTCAAGCGACCATCATCCAAGATTACCCAGCATATCTGTTACACTACTATAAGGGGAGTAGTCATTTGAGACCCATCTTGTTGCCCTTCTTTTCAACTTTCACGATATTTTCCTTTGTATAAGGCCTCCAGACGGATCTTCGAAGACGCATATTCAACCTGGGGTATTACCTGAGAGTTGTAAGCCAGCTAGTGTCTTAATTTCGTCATTTTTTCTTTTCACATTTCTTTTAACAAAGCCTAAAGTTCTGTTGGCACTGGCGGTAATATTGTTAATATGTGAGTTCCATCTAAGATCCGTGCTGATGCTTAGCCCTAGGTACTTGGCTGAATCCACAGACTCCAGTTCTTGACCATGCATATGATACTTAGCCTTAAGAGGGTTTCTGTACCTAGAAATGTGGATCACCTGACATTTGCGGGGATTGAACCCCATGTCCCAGGTTCGTTCCCAGTTCTGGAGAAAGTCAAGATCAGACTGAAGTACACTACTGTCTCCTAGCTGGTCGAGAGACAGTCAAGTAAACAGCGGTATCATCAGCAAAGAGCCTAACCTGAGACTTTGTATTTTCAGGAAGGTCATTAATGTACAGTAGAAAAAGGAGTGGACCCAGAACAGACCCCTGAGGCACCCCAGAGGTGACTGGAACCTCGTTTGAAGACTCCCCATCCAGTACAACAGTTTGAGAGCGACCAATTAAAAAAGACTTTATCCATTTCAGAGTATTTCCTTTAATGCCATAACTCGAGAGGACTTCTCTGCCGGGGGGTCTGGTTCCCAGCACATAGCAATGTTACCTGTACAGGAGAAGGTGTGAAAATTTAGAAGGTGAGAAGGAGTGAAAATTTAGTCAACAGATCAGTGAACCAGAAATAACAGATAAAATGATTTTATTGGCTAACTGGAGGTGTTGACACTGTGAGATCAAGAGAGTAGTAGTAGTATTTCATATCGACGTTGTCCCCGCACCTCAGCGGAACGAATCCATAGCCGCAGCCCTAACGGGGCGCCGAGCGTCCGTCCATGAGATCAAGAGACAGAATGACACTTTCTTATATAGTGCCATCCCTAGCGATTTCAAATGGTTTACTTTATCGAAGGCTTTGCTGAAATCCAAAAGAACTAAATCTACTTGATTTCCCAAAGTCAGCTGCCTTCCGAGATATTCCACAAGCTGAATAAGTTGAGTCTCACAAGAGCGTTTTTCACGACTTTTGCAATTTTTAATTTCGAAAAGACCGTACTTTAGTGAAAAAAAAAGAAGAAATTTTACTATTAGAACAGGCAGATATAAGCTTAAAAACTGTGAGCATTTTGATTAAACATACTTGCTATCCTGTATTTATAATAGGTATTAGTCAGAAGATGTAAAGTTTTTGCTCGACAAAATTATTTTTCATGTGCACTCTACGGCCAGTGTTATTATTATCCGGGCTTTTCAGTGGAGTATTAAAAACTGCAAATCTTATTATACATGTACATGTATTAGAAACAAAAATTTGCCATGTTCTAGTGAAAGATACGAAAGAAAATCAAATGTCACAGATTAATATCAAATTCTTTTTATGATTATTACTTGCCAAAAATATCTGTTAGAAAGTAAGTTTTAGCACAATACTTACTTCTTCACAATATTTATTTCGTCTATAGTACAGTTAGCATTTCGTGCGTTTGAGTTAACCCACGCACAATCAGCACCTTTCAGCCATAGCTTGTCAGTCGTTTGTAGTAGTAAGACCTGCTCTCAGTTTTCGTCAAGGTTTGCGGAAACTAACTGGGAACAGATGTTTTGAATGTTACAAACGGTTGCTTTAGCTAACCATGCATTTAATGCCGTAATTACTTTGCACCCTTTTGCTACGGATCAGATGATTTTAAAGAAAAATAAAAGCGCATCAAATTTCACGCTTCAGTGAATTTGGGTGACACACGCATTGTTTACAATTGCAAATTCAACGGATCTCATCAATAAAATGCGAGTGATTTTCCTGTATTGTTATCTTTTCCCAAAGCATTTGAATAAACACTGCAATGCAACATTGTTTCATTTGGTTTGCTCAAAATAACACGATTTTTTTCAACTGCAAGCAAAATCATTTTCAAAGAATTTACCAAATCATTTTCATAGAATTTACCATTTTGCATATTCAACAATTTTTAAAACCAAAAGTTAGCATTTTTTCCCTTTCAGTTCAGCATTTTTTTCACTTTCAATTCGATGTGAACACATGATCAAAGGAATTCTGTGGTGAAAAAGGCCATAAGTAGAGGTCTCATTTTGTGTGTGTGTGACACCAGTTTTAAACCACTAGGCAAATGCAGGGATAAAGACTAAGAGGGGCCCAGTAGCCCACAGCTCCCTAAATTTTGGGCTGGGCCCCTGAAATTTTGGTGAAAATGCCCATTCCCCTAATGTTAAATTTTGAATTTTTGGCAGTGTGGGCCCCAAAGTCAAAATTGTTCTTATTATCCCTGAAGGGTTTAAAGTCAACCACTCACATGCCAGCAAAGATGTTAATGTATCCAGATGAAGTAGAACCTATGTGGCTGTCAGAAGACGAACCTCCCTATATCTGCTGAGCCATCTAGCTGCCTTAAATTAAAACAGAAATTTGCAAAATAAATTTGAAATAAGAGCCATGTTGAAAAAAAAAAGAAAAAGAAATTAATACATCTCTGGCATTAGTCTAGGGAATTAATTGAATCCACCACACAATAGCTATATTTCATGTCAAAATACTTGAAGACAAGAAATTTCTTTTTTCCATGTCTCCTTTCCAATATTTCAGTCGTGATAAGGTCATATTAAAGGTTTCCTGTAGCCTAGAGTTTCTGAATTGTAATACATATACTGTACATGATGTAGAAACATAACACCCTTTTTTCAGCATTGAATGGTGTTCTTCCATACCATTGAGTCACAATATTTTATTTAAGCATGCAGAAAAGACTCGGATCAGTTGCAGTGCTGTCAGGGTCTGTTCCCTTTACTTTTTAATGTATGTCAGTCTGTCTGTTCCTACATCCATCTGTACACAATATTGGATCGATCAACCCCATATCTTTCAAACTGATACCTTCAATCATCAAACCTGGCACGAAGTTTGCTCTGGACTGTTCCACTTATTTCAACCCTTGACCTATATTATAGGCTTTGCTGACTTTGTAAACCTTTACATCCAAACTTATGTCAACCCTAGCTTTTAAGTTGATCCCTTCCTGATCTTTAACTACAATGCTTACAGTTATCAGGCTTGCCATAAAGTTTCTTCTTAGAATGGTCTCAAAGGCTGTTGCATTTATTTTTCTACCCTTGGCCTATATTTCATGCTCTGCTGACATTGTAAAATTTTACGCTTAAATTTGTGTCAACTCTAGGGTTTAATTAAGTCCATTTACTCAAATTATAGTACCTGCAATCATCAAACCTGGCATAAAGGCTTCTTGAAATGGTCTCGAGGACTTTTGCACTTATTTCTAACTGTGACCTATATTTTACGACTGGTTAACTTCATAACATTTTAAGTCCAAAATTATGTTGGCCGTAGTATTTAGATGTTTCTCTCTAACTACAATGCATATTACCTGTTTCTAACTAGAATGCATACAGTCATCAAAGCGTGCATATTTTTTAGCTGATCTGAGCGGCAGGCTCCTGGGGAGGCAGACTAGGTCGTTGTCTGTCCATTGTCCATCAGCCACAATTTCAAACAACTTGTCTTCTGAAACCAGTCAAACCACTGGGCAGATTGTGACCAAATTTCATATGTAGCCTCCAAGGCTCAGGGGAACAAAGGTTGTTCAAATCGTCCTGGTTTAATACATAACCAACATGGCCCCCATGACCATATATGGTAAAAACCTTAAAATCTTCGGGTCCTTATAAAACTAGAAACGGAACCAAAACGGAACGAAACGCAACGAAACTGAACGCAATGAAACAAAATGCAACTGAATGAAAGGAAACGTAACGAAACGAAATAGAAATAAAACAAAATGGAACAAAATCTGAAAAATCTGAAAGTATCACAATAAACAACACCACATATTAATGCAAGGGGAAGACTAAAAAAGCACCAATTTATCCATATACTTTGCTATATTGAAGTAACCAAGTTACTGGGTATTTTTTAGATGAAATACATTAACTTTTAGACAGATACTATGCTGAATTGTTTAATTTGATAAACTGACATACGATTTCGGGGTATGATTTGGTCTTAGGGTGTTTTGGTCTGGGCATTTTCTTTATTATTTTCATAGTTTTTGATTGTTATTTAAAAATAAATAATATTTGTTTTTACTTTTTTTTGTTGTGGAGCGCCGTATGAGCTTTTCGACATTTTTCGGGCTACCAGCTACATACATATGATCCAGGTTCCTGAAATAGTGTTCTTGACTTGGTCCCCAACAATTATTTTTATGCTGTGCAGAAAAAGATTTTGTCTTTGCTTTTCCCGAACTATAATGACTTCAGAAAATGTTCCCTGGTTCCCAGAAACTTAAGTTATCCTTCCCTTGGTTTCATTGTTGTCATGTTCAGGATCCCACTGCCACATACCCGTAGCCAAATTCCATGTCCTCTTAAAAACCACCAAATGAACCTTAAATGTACAGGCAAGAAGCAGCGGAGAGTGCGACGTTTTGAAATTTATCTTTTCTTCAACCCGCATTTTTATATTGAGGTTTAAAAGTGGTTCCACTCCTCACCCCCTCTCCACCACTTTACCGCGCCCCTATCCGTCCTGCCTTTATTTGGCAACAGACTAACATCCATTCTAGTCTAGTGGGTAGTCTAGTGTATCCCATAACCTTTGAAGGTTGCTTGGGCACCACTGACAGAGTCTTTGGCTTTCAGTTGCCCTTGCTGTGCTGACAAAGTCACAACAGGAGACTTATGTTCTACTTTACTAAAGCTGGAAATTTTTTGTAGATAAAAGGTGATAGTCGGGGGTAACTGTTACTGAATTGGTATATAGGAATTTTAAATATAAATGTATGTTGTGCTGTTAGATTTCAGATTTATTTTGCTTCAATTGATTTCTATTTCGTTTCGTTGTGTTTCGTTCCGTTGCGTTTTGTTTTGTTGCTTTCCGTTTCGTTGCGTTTCGTTTCGTTTTGTTTTGGTTTCGTTTCTAGTTTTATAGGTACCCAAAATCTTCTCCAGAACCAATAGACTGCTGGCCTTGAAACTCGGAATGTAGCATCATGTACACAAGTTCTGCCAAGATAATGTTCAAATGGTAACCTTGGGTTGACTGTAACCTTTTTTACGGCAAGGTCAAATTTGCGTTCTGTTGCTTTTATATATTGGAAAATGTTGGAACATAAGATTTCATGGAAATTCTTGAAGATTTTGGCCTAAAAATTGGTGTATACAGTCATCTTAATGAGTATGGCACCCAGGTCTCTCATATTTGGACAATTTGAAACATTTCCTCAAAAGCCACTTGGCAAATTGTAATTAAATTTCGTAAAGAGCCTCCAGGGGTTTAGGGAAGAAAAATTTGTTCAAATGGTGGGGGCACATGAACAACATGGCCACTATGCTCTTATATGGTGAAAACCGTTAAAAATTTTCTTCTCCAGAACCAACTGACCGATGGCCTTGAAACTTGGTATGTAGCATTGGGTACTGAGTACTATCAAGATGACATTGGGTAGACCTTGACCTTGTTTATGGCAAGGTCAAATTTGCTTTCTGGTGCTTGATATGGGAAAATGCTAGAACATAAGAGTTTATGGAAATTGTTGAAGATTTTGCCCTAAAATTGGTGTATACAGTCATTGTAATGAATACATGAAGATTTGTAAGTACAGGAGGTCAAGGGCACTCTTTGACCTTCGACCCGAAACACATATTTTGACAAATTTTTCAAACATCTCAAAAGCCACTGGGCCAATAGTTACAAAATTTCATAGTATTCATACACGGCCTCCAGGGACTGAGGGAATAAAAATTTATTCAAAGATCCCGGTCACAAGACCAACATGGGCACTATCCCCATATATGGTTTAAGGCTTTTAAAATCTTCTCTTCCAGAACCAATTGAACTTAGTGTGTGGCATAGAGTACTCAAGTACTACCAATATTGTTCAAATAATGCCCTTGAGTTGACCTTGACCTTTTTTTTCTGGCAAGGTCGCCGGGCCACGTAGCACAGTCGGTAGGGCACTTGACTCATAAGTCAGACGTCCTGGGTTCAATACCTGGTCTGGCCACATACTTTCGTTTCTCCTTCCGCTAATTCAAGAAGGGCAGTTGTCAGTTACTGGCGAAAGTATGTGTACTTAGTACTGGTTAACCGTTTGGGAGGTCTAAGCCTGCCCAGGAACAGTACTGGCCGTCTCGACATGACCATAGCTGTTTACCGTGGACTTAAAGCAACAAATCAATCAATCTGGCAAGGTCAAATTTGCTTTCTGCTGCTTTTATATTGGAAAATGCTAGAACATAAGAGTTCATGGAACTTGTAGAAACAGATTTCTGGTGCAGAGGATGCATAAAGATAGTCAACTAAATGTGCGCATGAACATTTTTGAGTAATAGAGGTCAAGGTCATTCTTTTACCCTTAAACCAATGTCTGTCATATTCTAACAGTTTCAGACTATCAGGTTTGTTCAAATCATGACCCTACTCTGACATTTGACCTTTTTGCTAGGTCAGCTATTCAGGGCCTCATGATACATTTGTATCTTAGAATGGCCTTCTGGGATGTTGCTATAATTTGTACCTTTGATCTAAATTTGGGTAAAAGCATTCTGCGGAACTCTTGTTGATCTGTGTCATTTGTCTTGCCTGCGACTAGCAGAATCAAGTCATATGATAACTTTTCTGGTGACGTAGGTGGCATACCCTTTTGTTGAGTTTTCAGGTTTAGCTCTGTTTTGAGACAGTGTGCTGACACGTGAGATGCACCATTCGGCAGAACTCTTGTTCTCTTTTGCAGAGTCTTTCGCAGGTTCTGTTGCATTGAATATTTTACATATACCACCTTTGTTGTTGTTGTTGGTAGATTCCTCCACTGTCTGGAGAACTTCACATACTTGAATGTACCTTATAAGTTTGTACGAGGGGCGTTCGAAAAGATTTGCAAATGGCGTAATTTCTTGATAACGACTGTTAAGACAGAATTACTCATAGCAAAAACACATCAAGCCATCTTACGCCTACAGAAGTTTGCAAACACACCTATATTTTCTTAAAAGGACAAGTATGTAACTTCTTTGAAAGTGGTATACCCTACAGGCACTGCAGAATTCTACTTTAGTAGGCCGTAATTCATATATGAACAGTCTTTGATTTTTGTTTTAATTTTTGCTGCTTTAAGACAATGTCCAGACAAAACTGTCCTGTAAATATGGCGGAAATTATATTTAAACTAGGTTCAGTATTGTCCCGTAAATATGTATTATCCGTATTTCATGTTATAGCAAAGTCTCCCTTTCTACTAAAGTTATTATGATTTTGTTACGAAAGTAAGTCTGTTAGTAATCGAAATCTTGTCTTCAAGAGCATTTGAATGGATCAGCACAAATCTGTCAATAAATTCAAATTAATGCAAAATATGAAACTGCTACAATCTTTCAAAAATGACGTTGACTTCGATTTTAATAGGGTCATAAGAACAGCGCATTGCGTTGCAAGGAATGACTCGATAACAGTGCCACCCTTCTAACTTTTGTATGGATAATGTGGGCAACGATGGACTTGCAGTTGACAAAGATATATTTTGTATTTATAACGATATTCGAATTAAGGGCCTTACACTGAAAAGGTTTTACATGTAAAATTAATCCAGTGGTATGACTGGGGCCTAATAAAATGCAATGTAAGTCAGTAAGAAAAAGTGCCTTTGTAATTTGTTTGGTATCATTGTAAAGACCAAATTTAGTGCTTTCAGTACATGCATAGCATTTGTACCCAGCATGCCCTTACACAAAGTTACGAGGCCATTTGCAAAACTTTTCGAACGCCCCTCGTATATAAATAAAGCACCCCACCACTTAATGATTACTGACTGTTCATAAAATCACTGTTGATGAGTGTCATTCAAATTACTCAGAGCTCTAGATAAGAGGGGTATTTGATGATAATTGAGGGATAATTTTTTTAATTTCTAATTGAAACCATATGTTGTGACCCCTCATCTGAACCGTCTCATCCAGACGGTTCAGATGAGGGTCACAACATATGTTTTTATGCAGAATTAGCAAAAATTATCCCTAATTATAACCAAATACTCCCTCTTATCTAGAGCTCTGTTACTGGTTCATTTACAATGCAGTGCATAGCATAGTCCACTGGAGACTGATTCGAATTGACGTAGGAAGTAGTCTCTTTGGGTTTCTGACAGTTTCAGATCAACAGCTGTACAGTCCAAGATAAGTGCAACAGTCCAGATTCAGATCTACAGCTGTACAGTCCAAGATAAATGCATCATATTGAAAATCACTCCACTGCATTCAAATTTTTGGATAATTTTTTGGGCATGAAATTTCTGAGTATGACTATTTTAACTGAAACACCCATGAAAAACAGAAGAGGCCCATGGTATCATGCTGTGTTAGCCACCAGTTTCCTTAAAACTTCCGCTATAAAAAAGGACAAATTAACTGATACAAAAGTTGAAGATGGTAGTGTTCCTTACAGAATGGTCAAATTGTGTGACCATTTAACGTTTTTAGGGTACAGTTACCCTTTTTACCTTTAATTTCATGCCCAAAAAATATCCAAAAATGTGCCAGTGTCCTACTGGCTGCATAATGCATTATTAGTAAATGCTTTGATACAGGCAATTAAGGTTGCCTCCCTTTGCAAAAAATGTTTACTTTCCTTTTTGATCTTGGTCAAGGGAGGGAACTCGCTATTATCTCATTTTTTTTTTCGTCTTTACAGACTGATGTAAAACTGTAGACCAAGATGGCTGAAGTTGAGCGGCCTCCAACTATTACTACAAGTGAGCCTCCTGGTGGACAGCTTGAGAAAGGGGAGATAACAATAATCACAACCAACAGTGGCACTGCCAGCATCCAAGATGAAAAACCATCTCCACAACCACAACCAATCATCCTTAATCAACATCCCCCATTTCAGCATCAGAATTCTTTTGGGTCCATGGGTTCACCAGACTCGCCAATGGGACAGGATCCTGTACATGATTTGCCGGAAGAGTTGCTACAGATAGGCTGGAGAAAGTTTTGGAGCCGACGTGAACAGAGACCATACTTCTTCAACAAAATAACTAATGAGTCATTGTGGGATATGCCACAGTTGTTAACTGTAAGTGAAATTGGGAAGACCCATAGAGTTGCATTCTGCCATGTCAGTACATACACCCAAGTTAGTACCATTGATTTAAGGGGATAGGAGACTGTTTGAAAACAAATTGAGGATAACTTTTTTCATTTCTCTTTAAATACATATTTTATGGCTCTGTGTTAGAATCAGCTGGCTGAATGGTTCCTGTTAAGGACCACAATATATGTTTGATAATAATAGTACTGTACAAGAACGTGATGTCAGCATCATCATCTTCATTTTCAGAGGGTAAAACACGTTAAACATACAAAGCTAATGAGACTTTCTAATGTAGACAGGCTTTTGAAATTATCGGTTAGGGGTTTGGGCTGATGATTCCATTTTCTTTCTGAGAAACATTTGACATTGAAGTTTACTACACATCAGTTATACATGAATTTGATGTTTTTCATTTTCCAGATTTGACAATAAATTATTTTCTTACAGCCTGATTCCACAACAGACCCTCTTGGTATATCTATGAGTGAAAATCCACCCCAGCCATCATCTACTGATAAAAGACTGAGCCGGCCCAGTGTGGATATTCCACCACCACATATTGGAGATAAGAGGAGACATAGTGGAGATCTAATAGGCAGCCCTGCAGCTAAAAGACCTGCATTTACTTACAGGTGAATTATTTAGATATTTTTATTGAAAACGTTTCTCGGAAACCTGCCGGGCCGGGTAGCGCAATCGGTAGGGCACCTGACTCGTAAGTCAGAGGTCCTGGGTTCGAATCCCGGTCTGGCCACATACTTTCGTTTCTCCTTCCGCTGATTCAAGAAGGGCAGTTGTCAGTTACTGGCGAAAGTATGTGCACTTAGTACTGGTTAACCGCTTAGGAGGTCTAAGCCTGCCCAGGAATAGTGTGGTTAGGTTAACTGACCGTCCCGACATGACCTTAGTTGTTTACCGTGGACGTTAAGCATCAAATCAACCAACCAAATTCTCGGAAACCTTTCATTTGAGCTCATTACGTTGCTTAAAATTCTCTGTGCATTTATTTTATTATGGGGTGGACCATAATGAATATATGATCTTTTTATTTTGTATAGACTTTTAAACTTGGATTTTATTAAAATCATTTCATTACAAGACCTACCAACACTTTTAGATGAATTTTATTTAAAATTGTATATTTCAGTCCATTCTGGAATTTCGAGATTCCCAGTAATGCTATGGTGTATGAGAGAGCCCCATCTGTGTTGCCCCCACCCCACCCAGAGGTAGAACTATTGAGGGCCCAGCTGGTGATGAAGCTGAGACAACATTATCAGGAATTATGTCACTCTAGAGAAGGTAACACCTTGGTAAAATGCTCCATTTCTGTGGCATCAGTGCCACAGCGGTCTGATTTTCGAAATTTTGTTGATAAGAAATCAGTTATAAGCAAAGTTCGGAAATTTTGCAGAGACCATTGCAAACAGTGTGGCTCTATATAAGATGGCTCAGTATGATCTGCCTACTGGAAGTCACCATGGACCCTTTCAGCTTTAAATGTAAAGCCTTGGGTTCTTCAGAAATTATTCTTCCCAAATTTATGTTATGTAATCTTTTTGAAATTATAAAGTGACCCTTAGAAAACTGTAGTAAGGATCAAGAGTAACCCTTTAGAAACTTGGCTGAGGCAGATCACAACACCTCTATGGACAAGTGGACAAGTTCAGAATAAGTTCTATATATTTCAGGAAGAAAAAGCAAAAATAGGTGGGAGCTTTGAAGACATTTGTCTGCGTACAGTATGTCGGTGAGTGGTTAATGCTCAGAACCAAAAACACAATGTGTTGAATTAGAGTGTTTTGATTCTTTTTGAGTCTTTGGATTATACCATCATCTTCATTCAAAAATCAGAAATACCATTGGAAGGAGGTTAAAACATGGGATCATACAACCAGTAATCTCACTTGCTTTGGTGTTACAAATTGAAGTTCTTGTCACTGATTGATTTGCTTACTTTATAACTACATTGTACAGGTATTGATGCCCCATCAGAATCCTTCAATCGTTGGCTGTTGGAGAGAAAAGTTGTGGACCTAGGTAAAGATCCGATGTTGCCATCTGTGTGTACGTCAGAGATCTCACAATCCATGTACCGAGAAATCATGAATGACATCCCCATCAAGCTCATCAAACCTAAATACTCCGGTGATGCAAGAAAGCAGCTTCTCAAATATGCTGACTCAGCTAAAAAGATGATAGAATCAAGGTAAGAAATAATGCTGATTCAGCTAGAAAGATGATAGAATCATGGTAACATATATGCTGACTCAGCTAAAAAGATGATAGAATCAAGGTAAGGAATATGATAGAATCAAGGTAAGAAATAAGGCTGACTCAGCTAAAAGGATGATAGAATCAAGGTAAGATATATGCTGACTCAGCTAAAAAGATGATAGAATCAAGGTAAGAAATATGATAGAATCAAGGTAAGAAGTAAGGCTGACTCAAAGCTAAAAGGATGATAAATATGATAGAATCATGGTAAGAAATAATGCTGACTCAGCTAAAAGGATGATAGAATCAAGGTAAGAAATAGATAGAATCTATATGGCATTGTTGTCCTCAGGCCATTAGAATAGGAATGTAGTGTTGTGTTAGCTCTGAAGTTTTTGTGCAATTTAGCTGCAAATAGAGACTGATTCTGAAATTGGATTATATCTAAAGGAGGATTAACATGTGCTTATTAGTGTGCTGAAATTAATATTTTTGGATATATTATAGATTTTGAGTTATTAGAAGAAATGTTGAAAGTTTTTTGGTGAAATATCATAATTTTACAGTTAAAACTCAGTGACTTGGTATATCTTGGATCAAAATAATAGCACCGAATAGTACCATAGTATCTGCTTGTAAGTCAGAAGAAAAAATATGAGTGACCAAACAAAGAGTAAAGGACCCAAGGCTCTAACAAAGGAGCAAAAGGAGCAAAAAGAACAGAAAGAACAAAAGGAACAAAAAGGAACAAAAGAACAAAAAGAGCAAAAGGATGGAAAGAAAGTAGGCTCTGATTCAGGCCATACAGTACAAGCTATGGCAAAAAGGAAACTCAGTGAGGTAGCAAATTCTAGTGCAGAGGAGCTAGTTCTACTAAGTACACATATGGAGGAATTATCAGGTGACATGAAGCAGATCAGAGAGAATGTAAAGGATCTGATGAACAAAAGTCAGGATATGATGACAAAGAACGATATGAAAGTCTTCATCAAAAGTACTGTAGAAGAAATCATGAATGAGATAAACAGAAATATTGAACTAACAATTGATCTCAAATTAGAAGAAAAAACAAAACAGATGAAAAAGGAAATGGAAGCATTGCGAGAAGAAAATAATAAGTTAAAGCAGGACTTAACTAATGTTCAAATGAAGACTAAAGAAATAGAAGAAATTGCAAAACTGAGCATTCAGAAGGCTAATCAAAATGAGCAATACTCCCGTAAAAACAATGTCAAAATTTTGAACATTGAGGAACAGCCTGATGAAAATGAAATCTCTCTGATGAATAGAGTTGGATGCTTGCTACAGAGGCAGAATATTACAATATCTCCAGAAGAAGTGATTGCTATCCATAGAATCTCGGGAAAGAGGGGCACCATAAAACCTGTTCTTATTAAGTTCAGGAATAATAGCGACAAAACTAGGATTATGAGAAGTAGGGCAGGAATGAAAGCTCTGGGTCACCGACTGGTTGATGATGTTACCAGACAGAATACCATCCTGATCAGTAAGCTGTACGATAACCCTCAGATTGAGTCGGCATGGTACTTTAATGGCTCAGTGTATGGAAAAACCACAGCTGGCAAGAGACTAAAATTTGATATACAAGATGACATTGACACTGTGATTTCAAAATACAATTAACTGATAGCCTGAAATAGGCTCATTAAGAATATTTCAACCAAAATGTGACTAGATAAGGTACAGTGTGAAAGGGTGTGAAAGTGATTTTCTTATAAGGATTATACCGGTATTTAAGAGGTTAGTGATATTATGATAGACAGTTGAAATGGATAGTTGTGATGGATAAATAAATATATTTTCGGGATTTAGATGGGCAATTTTCTATTCTGTGGATCCTCTGCAGCTAATTGAAAAGGATACCTCAAGGTAACTGTAAGTTTATTGTAAGTCTAATGTCCTAGGAAGCAGGTAAAAATGTATTGAGGGTGTATATATGGTACTATACTCATACCAGTCTATTGTCATGTTGAATGTGGTTATTCCAAATATTGGGACAGCTCACTTTTACCTTAGCAGTGTGTTTTGTGTAGAGGCAAGGGGAGTGTTCCCTGATCATGCTGCTCTAAATAGAACAGCTTTATTACATATAGTGTGCACAGGCATCCCTGTCCCAATGTTTGGGGTCACTGCTGTAGCTTTATAGGGATATAATCTCAAATAAAGTTACTTTGTTGAAGTCATAAGCAGTGAAAATAAAGCTTAGTAATAAAAGACTTTTGATTG
This sequence comes from Ctena decussata, assembly GCA_963989385.1. Lineage (NCBI taxonomy): Eukaryota > Metazoa > Mollusca > Bivalvia > Lucinida > Lucinidae > Ctena > Ctena decussata. Next base: position 61,572,476 of record OZ022503.1, read on the forward strand.
GTTGACAAGAACAGATCTATTGATACTTTTTTTTATTTATTAACATATTTATTTTTACTTATTTATTTATTTATTTTTTTTTTGCCAAAAATAAGGCAAGAAGACCAATATTTTTGAGGGATATATACATGAAAGCTGAAAGCTTATATTAAGTAGTGCTTAAGCTATCTGACAGGGTTGAGATTGGCACCACAGAAGTTTGAATGGTTGGGACGTCTGGATTACCATATCTGTCCTGGAAGTAAACAGTTTTGGTAGTGTGGTGGTCTGCTCAGGGATGCAGATGCAAAATGTAGTAGTGCAGGCCTTTTTGATCTGGGTTTGCACGTTTAGGCCAGCCTGTCCCAACACTTTGTATTTTTTCTTTCTTTCTTTTTTGTTTTCCCTGATAAATGGTGTAGTGGCAAGACAGTTGTGTTCTCTCTTTGCATGTTTTCATGACTCTACCATTGAGATGTTAGAGGTTGGGACACTTAAAACAATTACCCTGACTGCCTTAAAAATTGAAGAACTTGATATCTAAATGCAGTGGTGCCCTAGACGGGTGTAGATGGAATGGCAAACAGTGGACATCCTGATCAGCCAGCTCATTTTTGGAGCAGTCTGATCTGGGTTTGCACTGTTTGCTCAGACTTATCTGTCCCAATTTTTGAATTTCTGTGGTAGTAAATAGTTAAGGAGAAAAATAAGTCCTTGATCTCTGTCTTATCTTGGATAAGATGATGATTTTGGGATAATGATGCTATTCTCTTTCCCATTTTTCTCCAAGTAAATAATTGCTAGATTTAACACTGCAATATTTTCACAGTAACTGCCCAAAATTTGGGACACCCAATCAGCTATTAAGTTTTTAGTGAGGATATAGCAGACTAGCAGGCCTCAGTTAGACTTAAACCAGGGACAAAAAATCTGCTTAAACACAGTGACTGCTGCATGTCCGAAGATTTTGGGTCGTTACGGAGCTTGTTTATATGTGATCGATTTCTATTCTTTTCATTGGTTAATTGCTTTTATTTTTATCTATTATTATTATTAGTTTTGTTTCTCTTTTTTTTTTTTTCTTGGTTCTTCCATAATCATGTAATAGTTATTCATCAAGCTGTTTTAGATAAGAGTTTGGCTTTAGCTTTTGCAGAGAAGAAAAGAATTAAGATGAGTGGGTGTTCTTTTTAGGGAAGGCAACTCTGCCATTTTATCTTTCCTCCCTTTTAGGAGGGAACAGGCTTTCTTGAGGAGGGAATTTGGTCCTGCAAGAGCAAGTCAGTTCTTTTTTCTAGGAGACCAATTTATGGAAGGGTTTGGTCGCCTATGGAGGTTTATGGGAAGTGGCAGGGTTGGTTTCCCTTTGTAAAAATGGTAGTGGAGCAAGAAGGGGCACCCACACACCTTGATGACTTAAAACCACTGGTAGCTTGGCTTTCTAGTTGGGTTTCTTGTGAGCATCCTCTTCCCTAAACTGCTGTTTTGGTTTATTTTCCCATTGCAAGGAACAAATTAATAGGTTAAAAAGGTTTGCAAGCAATTGTGTAATAGGGACCTTTATAAAACAAGGTCATGTTAACTTTTTTGATTCAATCTATGGACATTTTTTTTAGTCAACTATCTGACATGTGACATTAAAAAGGTGTTTTTGGTCAATGTTTGAGATATGGCACTTTCATAAACTGTTGGCTATATATCATCAGCCTTTTCAAATAGCAAAACTCCTGTCTCCTCTAATTCAGGTTCTGAAAGGAACCCAAGAATTGAGGTTTTTGAGCCTCAAAAACCTCAATTCTTGGGTTCCTTTCATGCGCCTGCTACATGTGCAGTATGATTATTACTTATTTGTTTAGACCCTCAGTGAGGCTACCCCCTGTGTGCATACTAAAGGGAGGGCCGACAGGGGGAATAAAGTAAAGTGAAGGGCTGCTTCTGAGTTAATTCTCAGCAAATACACTTAAAAAAAATAAATAAATTACATGTTTCTGATTGGTATAAGGTGGGGCGGCACCATGGGCAGATAGTTACACATACAGCGAACACTTGTTTGGCATGCACAGTGTCGTGGGACAAGTCAGCACAACTTTGCCGTATTAATTCCTAGGAATCATACATTGTTGTATGCATACAGGGCTATATAGATGTGCATGCCAGCCCGAGTCTTTCTGGATTCTAACATGAAAATGCCTAAAGATTAGGACACTAAACGGATAACCATAATTGTCCTAAAATTGGAACAGTTGGATTTTACAATACAATAACCCATCCAAACGATGTAAATAAAATGACAACTAGTGCTGATCTTGTGCAGACTTCTCATCCAGGCGCAGTCTGATCTTGGTCAGCACATTTTGCTAAGACCTGAATGTCCTAATGTTGGGAACGTTTACAGTACTTCCCATGGTGTGCCTTTTAGTCAGAATCCCGCTAATGCATATGAATGCAAGTCTGCATAGCTTTATTGTACAGATAAACTTCACATATATCAGATTCTGTTCAATGTGCTTGAGGTTTTTTCTGTGTTTATTGTTACTTTTTCTTATGTTGTTCTATCCTTTTTCACAATGTTTCAGGCATGAGGTTGATTTGACAGGCTTAAACACAAAAACTGAACAATATCATCAGTTAAGACATTAATTGCAATCCAAGTATGGCAGATATAAAAATACTTTCCGTAAATGTACAGGGGATTGGGCTTCTTCCAAAACGAACAGATATACTACAGTATTTAAAGGAGAAAAATTGTCAGATATATTGTCTGCAGGACACACACTTTTGTCCTGGAACAGATGAAAAACTTGTTAAGGCAAGATGGGATGGGGACTGTGTCTTTAGTTCCCTGAAATCTAACTCTAGAGGAGTGGCCATTTTATTTAATAAAAATTTTGATTATAAGGTGCATAATTGTGAATCTGATCCTAACGGCAACTATATAATACTAGACTTAAGTGTAGAAAATAATAGATTAACATTAGTTTCCATTTATGGACCAAATTCTGATGACCCAGGGTTTTATGAAAATATTGCTAAGAAAATAGAAGATATTGGTAATGAGCATATTATTTGGTGTGGAGACTTCAATCTTGTGATTGATCCAAAAGTTGATTACTGTAACTATAAAACAATAACAAAAAAGCAAGGGATAAAGTCTTAGAAATAATGCAAGAAAAGTTTATGGTGGACCCTTATCGTGATTTTCATCCAAATTTAAAAAGATACACTTGGAGAAGAATTCATCCATTCCAGCAAGCAAGACTAGATTTTTTTCTCATTTCAGAGAATTTATTGTCCTCAATTCAGAACTGTACCATAGAAAATAGTTATAGATCAGATCATTCAGCAATTCTACTGAAAGTAAAATTCAGTGAATTTATTAAAGGTAAACCTATGTGGAAACATAACAATTCTCTGTTAAGTGATTTAAAATATCTTGAAGCAATTAAAAGTAAAATTGAAGAAATCAAGCAACAATATGCACTACCAATTTATAATTTAGATAACTTGAAAGATATTCCAGATGCTGAAATACAGTTCTGCATTAATGATAAACTTTTTCTGGATACACTACTTATGGAATTAAGGGGAAAGTCTATTTCATATTCATGCTTTAAAAAGAAACAAGAAGATATGAGGGAGAAGGACTTAATAACTGAAATATCGGAACTTGAACATGGATTAACACCAGAAAAAACAGATATACTGGAAAATTTAAAAGCCGAACTCTACGAATTAAGAAAACGAAAAATTAAAGGGGCAGTGATTAGATCCCGAGCAATTGATATTTTAAACGATGAAAAACCAACTAAATATTTCTGTTCCCTTGAATCTCATAACTTCACAAGTAAAATCATACCAAAACTTTTAAAAGAAAATGGTGAAATATTGACTGAGCAAAATCAAATCTTGCAAGAAATAGAACAGTACTATAGAAATTTGTATAGCAGTAAAGAAGGGGAAATAATTGATATTGATCTAAATAAATTATTAAGCAACTACAATATTCTTAAACTAAACCAAAATGAATCAAATAATCTAGAAGGACTTCTAACTTTATCAGAACTCTCTTCCGCTTTAAAAAATATGAAAAATAACCGTAGTCCTGGAGCAGATGGTTTCTCTTGCGAATTTTTCAAAATGTTTTGGAAAGAACTAGGCACGTTTGTCTTAAGAGCAATTAATTATAGCTATGAAACGGGGGAATTTTCGGTAGCACAGCAAGATGGAATTATTACACTACTACCAAAAGAAAATAAATCTCGACAGCTCCTTACAAATTATAGACCCATTTGTCTTCTTAACACAGTGTATAAAATAGCCTCGGCAGGAGTAGCAAACAGAATTAAAACAGTATTAAATAAACTTATAGAACAAGACCAAACAGGCTTTATATCAGGACGATACATAGGAGAAAACACTAGAATAATTTATGATTTAATGCAGTTAGTAGATGAACAAAACAAACCTGGACTACTGTTATTAGTTGACTTTGAAAAGGCTTTCGACTCGTTATCATGGTCATTCATAGAAAAAGTGCTTAATTTCTTTAATTTTGGCCCATCAATTATTAAATGGATATCAACCCTCTATAAAAATTCTTCTTTAAGGGTTAACCAAGGTGGAAACTTCTCATCCCCCTTCAAAGTTGAACGCGGTTGTAAACAAGGAGACCCATTATCCCCGTACATTTTTATCCTCTGCGCAGAAATTCTAGCCATAAAAATTAGAAATAATGATAAAATAAAGGGGATCAAAATTAATGACTTCGAATTTTTATTAACACAGTTTGCTGATGATACCACTGTTATCTTGGATGGATCTGAAACGTCTTTGAATGAAACATTAAATGAATTAGAAAAGTTTAAGTCTATTTCAGGGCTTAAGGTCAATTTTCAGAAAACACAGGTCATATGGATAGGATCGAAAAAATATACCCAGGACGCAATTAAAACAAAATGGAAACTAACATGGGGAATTAATAGATTTAAATTACTGGGCATAACCTTTGACACAGATCTAAATAAAATGATTGACATCAATTATGCACAAAGAATCGAAACACTGAAAAGTAAAATACTAGCTTGGCAGCGTAGACATCTCACCCCAATTGGCAAAATTACCGTTATTAAAACTCTGTTAATTCCTAGTCTGAATCATCTTTTTCTATCTTTACCCAACCCAACAGATAAGGTATTGAAAGAACTACAGGATATGTTTTTTAAATTTCTTTGGGAAGGAGTATATAGAATAAAAAGCAATGTGATGTACAAAGATTATGTAGATGGTGGACTTAAAATGATAAATATACAAGCTTTTTCAGCAGCTTTGAAATCAACATGGATACGAAGGTTAATTTTTAGTCAACAGAAGTGGACAAAAATTTTAGGGCAGTACATAAACGTAGATAAATTCCTCTGTTGCGGAAAAGATTATATTGCTGCTGAATTACGGAATATGAAAAATAAATTTTGGCAGGATGTATTCAAGGCGCATATCCACTTAGTAACAAAAAATCAACCAACTGAAAATAGTTTTTTATCAAGCCCAATATTTTATAATGATAATATTAAAATAGCCAAAGCTAGCTTTTTTTATTCACAATGTTTTAAAAATGGTATAAGATTCGTTAATGATATTGTAGGAAATGATGGTAAATTTTACTCATTCCAGGAGGTAAAAGAAAAGTTTGATATTCGTATAAACTACATGCAATATTTAAGTATGATTCATGCAATTAAAGAATGGCAGAAAGGAATAAGTTTAACAAATATTACAGCAAAATTACCAAACCCGATTGTACCCGCTTATCTGCATATTTATATGAAAAATAAAAAAGGTAGTAAAGATATGTATATAATATTAAACCATAACACTGAGACAGCTACTGGTAGGGTCGCCTGGAACAAAACATACGATTTGGATGATAATGCTTGGAATGATATTTATATATGGCCTTTCAAAAAAACAAAGGATACAATATTACAGTGGTTCCAAACACGAATAAATCATAATATACTAGCTACCAATAGTTTCCTACATAAAATAAAATATATAAAGGACCCAATGTGTTCTTTCTGTGCAAAGGAATCCGAAAATATTAGGCATTTATTATGGGAATGTGAACATACAAAGAAATTGTTGAGTGATGTTAAAAACTGGTGCTCTGAAAACAATATTCATATTGACACGGAAGAAAAATCCTTCTTGTTTGGTAGTTTTCTCAGAAATGCCAGCATACCAGAACAATTGATCTGGTTAGAAACAAAATATTATATTTATTATTGTAGATGCTCCAAATCATGTTTAAATTTGACAGCACTGAAATATAGACTTAAACTTCTTTATAGTATTACTTTCAAGGCAGCCATATTAGAAAAAACAATGGAGAAATTTCTTGACAGGTGGGACGAATTTCATGATCTATTCAATAAAATTTGACCCATCAGTACCTAGCATATCTGTTTACAAGCAGCGTATACCCAAACCAGATGCCACAGAATATGATGTCTGGGATGGGTCTGCGCTTCTGGCTTCAACATATGCTGTTTGCACATAAAATCAGGTCAGGAATAGTAAATAAACTTGTTTCTAATGAGATGACAGACTAAACTTGGAGGTGCTGAGTATGGATGGGTTGAAGTATTAGCCTTAGCTCTGTTAACCTCATGCCTGAAAATACTTTTCCATAAAAACTCCCCAAATTAAGCAGAAAAAATGGAGTCAAGTGAAAGGGTGCTTTGTGTGCAACAAATACACAGATCAGTCTGTGCACTGGTGTGGGCCGGTCGGGATTTTTGCCTTTGCTTTTCAGATCCCTTGGGATTTAAAATTAATATCTGCTAACAGGCAGGATCACGACTGGACTGCTGCAGTGTACAGGCTGATCTGTTTTTTCCATGCTCCTTAAGGTCAAATGGTACCTTTTCACATGACACCATTTAAGCATATAATTATATTATGTCTGTATAGATACCATAGTGACCCTTAAGTTTCGGACACCTGAAAGCTGGACAATTACTGTTCTAAAAACTCTTAGTGGATTTTATACACATTAGTACATCCAAGTGGTGCTTAGAGAATGGCAAACATTGTAGACCCTGATCGATCTGCTCTGTGAGGAGCAGTTCGATCTGGGTCTACAATGTCTGCTCAGACCTGTTTGTCCGAATATTTAGGGTCATTACAGTAGTTGAAAGTGATCAAGAAATTGAGTATTGGTGTGCTAGATGTGAATGAGAGATGTAAATTTCTTCTAACATAAACTGAAACATTACAATAATATATATATGATACTGATATGGTACAGATTGTAAGGTATGATAGTGGGATGGCCCTCCCCGACCCACTTCATACCTATTGACGGGGAGAATAAACGGGGAACCAAAATAGGCTCCTCAAAAAAAAAAAAAAAAAAAAAAAGAATCTGTCACGCCGACGCCGACGCCCGGGATCTGCACTGAAAACAATATGTCCCCCTCACCTTTGGTGGGGGGACAAAATGAAAAACTTGTCTTCCGAACTCCATCAGAAAGAAAGAAAAAAATGAAAGAAAAAGAAAAAATGAAAGACACACATAAACAAAGAATCAGCTTTAAAAAGACATGAATAAATAATAAACTTAAATTACCAAAAAAAAAAAAAAAAAAGAAATAGATAGAATCAAGGTAAGAAATGTGCTGACTCAGCTAGAAAGATGATGAACTCAAGGTAAGAAATATGCTGACTCAGCTAAAAAGAATCAAGGTAGGAAAACCGCTGACTCAGCTGTTAATAAAATAGATCATCTAAGATGATTGAATTCTGATATAGCCTAAGAAATGATTAAACATGATAAGTAAGCTGATGACTTTGTCAGACAGATGGTTGAATGAAAGTAAAAATGTTTCTGACTCAGATAAATACAAAACTGAATCAGATCAGACAGTGCATTCAAGGTAAGAATGCTGCTGACTCGGCTAAACAAAAAATTGAATCAAGGTAAGAAAGCAGTGTCAGTCTGAAGAAGGTAAGCTGCTGTAACATGATACCAGGCCCCGAGGTTATAAAACTTTTTTCATGCTCAACTCAGCTGAGCATGAAATTTTTTCTGCTCATAAATTTTAAAATGCCAACAATTGTTGGCATTTTAATATTTATGAGCCGAAAAAATAGCCTTCTTGGCTTATCTGAGCCTGAAAAATGCTGAATTTCTTGGTATTTTTATATTAATGGGCATTTTAAATTTCATGCTCAGCTGAGTTGAGCATGAAAAAAGTTTTATAACCTCGGGGCCAGTTTCACTGTTGTTTCAGCAGTGTTGTGGTAAAATTTGTCCCAAGGCATAAGAAGACTTTGCATACCCAGTCTAGCTTGCATGAATGCAGGCTGGTCTTGTCATATGCAGTTATGACCTAAAAGGTAATAGCTTCTAAAATATGCCGACTTGGTTAAAAACAAAAGCGCTTCCCCTGAAAGTATACTCATTCATGCTATGCCGGAGAGCAGATGCAAACTATTACTTAATGGTGGGAATTCACATTATCAGATGTTTACTGACAAACTATATTAATGCAGTAGCCAATGTAGTGAATGTTTATAAGCTATGCTATTATGACATACTTATGAAATGATGTCACTGATTATATGATGAGAAATTTGCACATTTAGAGTTTCTTTGTTTAACTCTTTCGGCGCCAAAGTCGCAAAAATGCGACTTTGCAAACAGCGTATATCCAGATCAGCCGGCTCTTAAAAGAGCCGTCTGATCAGGATCTACACTGTTTGCCATTCAAAAATGATTTTAAAAAGCCTGATTTTATGAAAAATGTCTTTAGATTGTTGAAATTTCCAATTACAAATCTGTCGTCTGATGATTTGAGCAGACGAAAATTTGTCGTCTGAAAAATTTGGCGCCGAAAGAGTTAATGAGAATCCACTAACACCATGTTAGACAGTAAACTAATTCTCCATTGACACTAAATTACAGGAACGGAACTCCAGAGGGAAGAAAAGTTGTCAAGTGGAATGTTGAAGAAACTTACACGTGGCTGAGAAAACAGAATGCTGTGTACGAAGACTACCTGGTCAGTGAAAGTTGTTGTGTTGTGAGAAATGTACTGTCAATTGTCAAAGGCTCAGATTAGCCATTGATAACCTTGATCTCATATATATATATCTGTTCACTGTCTAGATTCCTGATGAGACTGCAACTCCCCACTCTCATACACTCTTGCTTCTTATGACATATTTTCACATCTGTAGTGTCAGGGCTCGAAATTTTTTTTTTGAACGTACTTGTCCTGCAGGGCAAGTGCTTTCAAATTTTTACTTGTCCTTTCAAAAATCTACTCGTCCTTCTTGACTGGAGTGGAATAAGAGCAAAAATACTGAATGAAACTTTTAATATCATTATGTAAGAAACAGCAAATAATGGCCCACTTCGACTCGAACTGTAGTAGCTACTATATTAACTAAAGTTCCAATCAAACTGCGATGGTAGCTACTAAAATGCTGTCATGAACTTACTAAAGATCAACCGAAGTCTGGACCGCCGTTACTCTAGTTGCAAGATGGCGGCCGCTGAAGACTCTCGCGTTTTGTGGGTGTACAAAGAGTATTTGTTTTACTGAGTTGTTTCTTTTCCATTATTTAGGGCACATTTATCATTTAATCTATAAAATTATCGTCTTTAAAGACGACATGCATGGAAAAGGCAATGAAATGCACAGTATTTATTTCCGTTTCCATGACAATCTACTATTGTAGCAACTTTGGCGTTCGACTGGTAATGCGAGTGCGCATGCCCAAAAATACTACTATGGTAGGAACTTTAGTTCGAGTCGAAAAGGGCCAGTGACTAGACAGTACAGTACTAGTATTTCAGTTTCATTTTCACTCGGTTATTTCCGGTACTTTCCGTATGTAATATGGTTTCGTCCCAATTCAGGATCGTACTGAGCGTTTTGCCAAAGAGGTTTGGTTTATAAAGATTTCTGCACCAAAGAAGATTTTTTTCTGCTTTATTCAAAAGAGGACGTTAAAATAATGTTCTGTACAACTATTTGAGTAGGATTATGCATTTGTAATCATGCAGGTATAGAGCACAAACAACTTAGGCGAAACCGCGTTGGTGCGAATCCTCATTGGGTCGATGTTCGATATGCGCAGGCGCACTGTTTATTTACAATTTGCCATTTCCGTTTTTATTTTTTAGACAACACGATGCGGAAATCTATGGGATTTCATGCTTTTCAGCGTTACAGTCAATATTTGTTTGCTGTAATTTGATCAATTTGTAAAGTGCTTTTCCTGAATGGCATGATTAGACAATTTTCGTGGAGGAAAAACCTACTCGTCTGGCAGGGCAAGTCAGTGACAATTTCCACTCGTCCTTACCGACCATCTACTCATAAATACAAGCGGACAAGTATAAATTTCGAGCCCTGAGTGTACAGCTAAATCAGAAACCTATTAATTGAAACTATCTGTAACATGAAATACTTGTTAATTTATGGTAAATGGGTACGTTTTCAAGGGAAGCAACTCTGCTACTTCAATTTTGGCTCTTTTTCCAGTGAGGGTCAACTCTTATAGAAAGGAATTTGCTCATCTAGGAGCGGATTCTTTTCTTTAAGAGTAGAACTTATTTTGGAAGAGCTTTGTCCTCCAGGGAAGGAAATAAAAAACCATAAAAATTGTCTCCCTATGAAAAATGGGGGAAAAACATGAAGGTGTACTACTTAAGTTGTTTTTATCCCCCGACCGAAAGGTTCGGGGGATATAGCGATGAGCCTGGCGTCCGTCCGTCCGTCCGTCCGTCCGTCTGTCCGTCCGTCCGTAAACACTTTCTTGTCCGCTCTATATCTTGAATACCCTTTGGAATATTTTCATGATACTTCACAGTTATGTAGAACAGGTCATGACACCGTGTCGCGTACAAGAATGGTAACTCTTGCCATTGTACTTTTTGAATTATCTCCCCTTTGGTGATTTTTTGCCAGATTCGTGTCCGCTCTGTAACTTGAATACCCTTTGGAATATTTTCATGATACTTCACAGAAATGTAGAACAGGTCATGACAATGTGTCGCAAACAAGAATGACAACTCTTGCTGTCTTACTTTTTGAGTTATTTCCCCTTGATAGTTTTAGGTGTGATTTTTTGGCAGATTCGTGTCCGCTCTATAACTAGAATACCCTTTGGAATATTCTCATGATACTTCACAGATATGTAGAACAGGTCATGATGGTGTGTCGCGAACAAGAATGGCAACTCTTGCTTACTTACTTTTTGAGTTATTTCCCCTTGATCATTTTAGGTGTGATTTCGTGTCCGCTCTATAACTTGAATACCTTTTGGAATATTTTCGTGATACTTCACAGATATGTAGAACAGGTCATGACGATGTGTCGCGTACAAGAATGGTAACTCTTGCTATTGTACTTCTTGAGTTATTTCCCCTTGATGGTTTTAGGTGTGATTTCGTGTCCGCTCTATAACTTGAATACCTTTTGGAATATTTTCATGATACTTCACAGATATGTAGAACAGGTCATGATGATGTGTCGCGAACAAGAATGACAACTCTTGCTTTTTTACTTTTTGAGTTATTTCCCTTTGATGATTTTAGGTGTCCGCTCCATAGCTTGAATACCTTTTGAAATATTTTCATGATACTTCACAGATATGCAGAACAGGTCATGACAATTTGTCTCATACATGAATGATAACTCTTGCTTTTATACTCTGTGAGTTATTTCCCTTTGGTAGTTTGAGCTGCTGTTTGAGTCTCTGCTCTATATCTGTATAACCCTGGCCAGCTCCAGAATTTGAATAACTGTGTACCTTTTAGAATATTGATGATCATTCTGTGATATCTTATCCGTGTTCCTATCTCTCTCTGACCCCTCCACAGTCCCGCACGCTGCCCTCCCCTCCCCTCCCCTCCCCTCCCCTCCCCTCCCCCCCCCCCCCCCCCAAAAAAAAAAAAAAAATCCAGATTTGGATTCTTTGTCCAAATTCACTTACTAGAGAGCTCAAAATTAGGTTTGTAGGGCTTGTACTTTAGAAGTTATTCACACATTTTGAAAGTTGAATGTATCGTATGCTATACATTTGTGTATATGGTGGCTGTTTGAGATATTACCTCTTTTTAGCAGTCAAGCATACTGTTTTAGTGTGAGTGTTAGATAATAACCCATCTGTTAACAGGTTAATGTCAATCAGAAGCATAAAAGAATGACAATATATTACTAATATGTGTTTTGAAGTGCACCCTTTTTACCAAGGCCCATGGGGGTCTTCGGTCGGGGGATTTGCCATCTCCTCTGATGGCTATTTTTTCTTGAGTTGAGGCTTTCAATAAAGTAAATGTGACAAATGGACCAAACCATGAAAAATTGTGCTCTAAAGCCTCAACTCGGAGAAGAAAGAACAACTTATTCAAGGTCTTGTTAAGTTTTCTAGTACAGATGAAATTAGATGTGTTAATAATCTTTGTTGCAGTGCATAAGTTCTGCATATTTTTATTCAGCTAAAATTGTCTGACAGTGTTTTTGCATACAATGCATTTGAAAATGAAACATCTTTTTAACCAGCCACATCTTTAGATTTGAACAAGTGGACTCTGATATTGAGGGTGATTACAGTAATTTGAGCTGTGACACGAAAAAACTTAATAAATTGGCATGTGCATCCATTGAAGATGCAGATCAGCCTGGGCATCTACCCAGCCTGATCAGAGTTTTTGCTATGCACTTTCAGGAGAGTTGGCTCATCTGAAACAGCAAAGACTCTGATCAGATAGCAAAGACTCTGAACAGACTGGGCGGGTGCCCAGGCTGATCTGAGTCTTTGCTGGATGCACATGCCACTTTGTTGGTTTTGTTATTAGCTCACCTGAGCCATAGGCTCAGGGTGAGCTATTGTGATCACCCAGTGTCCGTCGTCCGTCGTGCGTCGTCCGTCGTGCGTCGTCAACAATTTGCTTTAAATGACATCTTCTCTGAAACCGCTAGGCCTAGGGCTTTGATATTGGGTATGAAGCATTGCCTAGTGGTCCTCTACCAAGTTTGTTCAAATGGTGGCCCCAGGGTCCAAAATGGCCCTGGGGCAGGGGGTCTTGGGTTCGAAACTAAAAAATTCTTAAAAATCTTCTTCTCCAGAACTGCTTGGCTCAGATGCTTGAAATTTGGTATGTAGCATTGCCTAGTGGTCCTCTACCAAGTTTGTTCAAATGGTGGCCCCAGGGTCCAAAATGGCCCTGGGGCAGGGGGTCTTGGGTTCGAAACTAAAAAATACTTAAAAATCTTCTTCTCCAGAACTGCTTGGCTCAGATGCTTGAAATTTGGTATGTAGCATTGCCTAGTGGTCCTTTACCAAGTTTGTTCAAATGGTGGCCCCAGGGTTCAAAATGGCCCAGGGGCAGGGGGTCTTTGGTTCGAAACTAAAAAATACTTAAAAATCTTCTTCTCCAGAACTGCTCGACTCAGATGCTTGAAATTTGGTATGTAGCATTGCCTAGTGGTCCTCTACCAAGTTTGTTCAAATGGTGGCCCCAGGGTCCAAAATGGCCCTGGGGCAGGGGGTCTTGGGTTCGAAACTAAAAAATACTTAAAAATCTTCTTCTCCAGAACTGCTTGGCTCAGATGCTTGAAATTTGGTATGTAGCATTGCCTAGTGGTCCTCTACCAAGTTTGTTCAAATGGTGGCCCCAGGGTCCAATATGGCCCCGGGGCAGGGGGTCTTGGGTTCGAAACTAAAAAATACTTAAAAATCTTCTTCTCCAGAACTGCTTGGCTCAGATGCTTGAAATTTGGTATGTAGCATTGCCTAGTGGTCCTCTACCAAGTTTGTTCAAATGGTGGCCCCAGGGTTCAAAATGGCCCAGGGGCAGGGGGTCTTCGGTTCGAAACTAAAAAATACTTAAAAATCTTCTTCACCAGAACGGCTTGGCTCAGATGCTTGAAATTTGGTATGTAGCATTGCCTAGTGGTCCTCTACCAAGTTTGTTCAAATGGTGGCCCCAGGGTCCAAAATGGCTCTGGGGCAGGGGGTCTTGGGTTCGAAGCTAAAAATACTTAAAAGTCTTCTTCACCAGAACTACTTGGCTCAGATGCTTGAAATTTGGTATGTGGCATTGCCTAGTGGTCCTCTATCAAGATTGTTCAAATGGTGGCCCCAGGGTCCAAAATGGCCCTGGGGCAGGGGGTCTTGGGTTCGAAACTAATAAATACTTAAAAATCTTCTTCACCAGAACTGCCTGCCTCAGATGCTTGAAATTTGGTATGTAACATTGCCTAGTGGTCCTCTACCAAGTTTGTTCAAATGGTGGCTCCAGGGCCAAAATGACTCTGGGGCAGGGAGTCCCAGGTTTGAACCATAGAAATACATAGAAAAATAATAAAAAATCTTCTACTTCAGAACCGCAAGGCTCAAATGCTTGAAATTTGGTATGTAGTATTGCCTTAAAATTTAAACCTTTACCAAGTTTGTTCAAATGGTGGCTCCAGGGTCCAAAATGGCCCATGGAACGGGAGTCCTAGGTTTGAACCATAGAAATATATAGAAAAATATTTAAAAAATCTTCTTCTTCAGTACCACTTGGCTCAGATGCTTGAAATTTGGTTTGTACCTTTGCCTAGTAGTTTTACGAAGTTTGTTCAAATGATGACCCCAGGGTCTATAAATGGACCAGTACTAAGTGCACATACTTTCGCCAGTAACTGACAACTGCACTTCTTGAATCAGCGGAAGGAGAAACGAAAGTATGTGGCCAGACCGGGATTCGAACCCAGGACCTCTGACTTACGAGTCAGGTGCCCTACCGATTGCGCACCTGACTCGTAAGTCAGAGGTCCTGGGTTCGAATCCCGGTCTGGCCACATACTTTCGTTTCTCTTTCCACTGATTCAAGAAGTGCAGTTGTCAGTTACTGGCGAAAGTATGTGCACTTAGTACTGGTTAACCGCTTAGGAGGTCTAAGCCTGCCCAGGAATAGTGTGGTTAGGTTAACTGACCGTCCCGACATGACCTTAGTTGTTTACCGTGGATGTTAAGCATCAAATCAACAAAAATCAACAACCCCAGGGGGTCCTGGGTTTGAACCATAGAACTACATAGAAAAATATTAAAAATTCTTCTTCAGAACCACTTGGCGCAGATGCTTGAAAATTGGTTTGATGCATTACCTCGTTGTCCTTTATCAAGTTTGTTCAAATGATGACCCCAGGGTTCAAAATGGCCCTGCGGCAAGGAGCGTCCTGAGTTTGAGCCATAGAAATACATAGGAAACTATTAAAAAATCTTCTTCTTCAGAACCACTTGGCTCAGATGCTTGAAATTTGGTATGATGCATTGCCTGGTGGACTCCTACAAAGTTTATGTAAACGGTTGCCCTGGGATCCAAAATGGCCCTGGGGCAGGGAGTTTGGGGTCGAAATTAAAATGTACTTAAAAAACTTCTACTCCGGAACCCCTTAGTGCAGATGCTTGGAATTTTGTATGATACATTGCCTAGTGGTCCCTTACCAAGTTTGTTCAAATGATGGTGCCAGTGTCAAAAATGGCCCCGCCCCAGGGGGTCCTGGGTTTGAACCATAGAAATACATAGAAAAATATTCAGAAATCTTCTTCTTCAGAACCACTTGGCTCAGAGACTTGAAATTTAGCTTTTAGCATTGCCTAGTGGTCCTTTACCAAGATTATTCAAATAATGGCCCCATGGTCCAAATGGCCCTGCCCCAGGGGGTCCAGGGTTTGAACCATAGCAATACATAGAAAAACATTCAAAAATCTTCTTCAGAACCATTTGGAAATGGTTGCAAACTATCTGGTTTGTTCAAATTATGACCCTAGTTTGACCTTTAACCTTTTTGCTCAGGTGAGCGATTCAGGGCCTCTTGGCCCTCTTGTGTTGCAATTCATTTATTTATTTATTCTTTCAGGAGAGATTAGCTCATCTGAAACGTCAGTGTCAGCCACATGTGACTGAGGCAGCTAAAAGCTCAGTGGAGGGAATCTGTTCAAAGATGTATAATATGGCTTTTGAGGCTGTGAAGAAAATATCTGAGAGACATTGGGAAATACTGAAAGAGTGCAATATTCAAGGTCTCTGATTATAAAGTGAAAGAAATACCCCCAATTTCAGTTTTATTCGCAAGATTTTGGCCATTTGATTTTTGGATGAGTGATTTCAGGCACAAATTTGCCTCTTGTTTACAGGAAGCTAAAGGATACTTCTGACAAAACCCTAATTTGGTGTGATATTGATGTAGTTTTTATGGAACCTCAGTAAAAGAGTCTATATAAACAATTTTAAGATAGTAATTGCTTTTATCCAAACAAAACATACTGCAACAGCTCAGTAGAATCTCCTCAGCACATATGAGCCGCGACACGAGAAAACCAACAAGACCTAAGCCCTTAAAGGGTAGCTAAGGGTCTAAGCTCCCTCCATGCGGATAGCGAAGACTCTAATCAGACTGGGCGGATGTCCAGGCTGATCTGAGTCTGCACTGGGCCCAAACCACTTTGTTGATTTTCTCGTCTCGAGGCTCATATATTGGTGAAATTGTCTCAGTGAGGCAATTTTGCTGAGATGCCAAACAAATGTTGTGTTTATGCAAAGAAAATTGATTTAGAAAGCTTGTTTAAAATGCCAACCATTTCTAGATCTCTAAAGTTTGTTGTCTCGGTGATACATAGGTATTACTTTTTCAGTGTTTGCATTGGCTGCATAATTTTTGTGTCAGGTTTTCATGTTTATCTCTGTCTGTTTTGTGACATTGTGCAGACAGGCGAAGGGCAAGACATCGCATTCCCTGGAACTCTTGCATATTTTATTTCTCGGCTTTCAGAAATCCCTGAACCAGCAGAACCAGTCCGGAAAAGAAGATTATTCTGTTATCCAGTCTACATGCTGGTTCCTAGTCCAAGACTACCACCAATAGAGGTTTCAACCGAGAATGAGCAACACATTCTTAAATACAGGGGAGAAACTATGAAACTCAACAGTTCTCATTTCTATAAACTGGTAATAATACAACTTGCTTGGTCTTGTAGAATACTCGGTGCTCCAGATAAGAAGGAGTAACAGAGATAATTCTGAGATAATTTTCCTTGTTTATCAACAGAAACATACATTGTGACCCCTCCACAAGACAGTTCTAGTGATAGGTCACAATATAATTTTTCATGATGAAAAATGGAAAATTATCTCTAAATGATCCCTGTTACCTATTCGTAGCTAGAGCACTGAATACTCTTTTTTTCTTTTTATTGTTATTCAGTGCTGCTGTTATGAAATAAAGGAGTTATTATCGGATAGACTTGGTAGCATATTGTTTGCTTTCAGAGATGTTTCTGCCTGTTTATTGTTTATTAAATTTCCTTAGGCTGAAGAATCATACTTAGGGAATGTTTTTTGCTTGAAAATAATTTGAAGAATGGTTTGGGTTCATGTAAAAAGTACAGTCAAACCTGCTTATGTGGTCACCTCTATTAAGGGGTCACCTGGCTTAAGCAGCCACCTTTTCCGGGTCCCTTGAACCGAAATACAGTGCAAATGAACCTGTATTAAGGGGTCACCTGTCTTAAGCAGCCATTTTTTGGACTTCCCTTGGGTGACCCCTTAAGACAGGTTTGACTGTAATCATAAATCATCAGAAAGTTTGTATTATTGTATCCAAGGCATACAAATATCTTGAGGCTGGTTTTTTCTTTCCATCTGTGTATCTCCATCTGTCCATTTGTCTGTCCATCCATTAACATTCGAGTTAAAACTTTGCAGCAAGTTATAGGACAATATCAAATGCTAAGTTGTTGTAGCTTATGCCAGTTATACATTAGGGGAGAGTCGAGTAACTTAGGACATGGGGGAAAATTCGGACATCCATTGCAAACAGTGAAAATCCAGATGAGATGGCTCATTGTGAGCCATCTCATCAGGATTTTCACTGTTTGGCCAGTTATTTTTGTTTTAGCTCCAAACAGCTGACATTTAAAGGAAACAATGTCACTGTCCGAATTCCCCCGCTGTCCGAAGTTTCCTGACTCTCCCCTACCCACTGATTTTTGAGTGACCTTCTGGCTCATAACTAAGTATTATTTTAAGTGTCTGAATTCTAGAATTTTTACTGTACTGTACATGCTACTGTCTGTTGCAGGAGCAGCTATACAAGTTGAGTTGTCGAGATGATCAAAGATTTGACCTGTTCCTGCCACGAGTATGGGTGCTATTAAGGAGATACAGTGTAAGTTGTGATGTGTTAGGCCTCTTGTACCACCATTTGAAACACAGAGGACATTTTTCATAAAGCACAAGCCATATCATTTGCGTAAAGTGTTGGGTACACTTTAAGGGAAGCACATATGTGAGCTTAGGTCTACACTTGGTACTGATTGAATATTAACTATCATGAGGCAATAGATCCCTGATTGACTCTAGGAGCTAAAAGCAACTGATCTGTATTGTAGCATTGACTAAAAGCAAGCCTTTATGTGATACAGATTGTTAGAACATAATATTATGCTGGTGGAATGCAAGTCTAAAATGACTATGTTTGACTGTCAGCTTATAATGTAGTACACATATAACACACATCTCTGATGTAACAGAGATTAAGTGTCTTTACTTGTGAGTTGACATTTTATATAGTTATATTTTGAAATTTGAGTCAAACCGTGTCACAGAATGCTATGTTGTATATATGTTTGCTTGAGGGCTTTACAGTATAACAGCCTTTTGAATTGAATAAATATTCTTACTACTTGGAGTAGTCAGATCAGGGTCTGCACTGTTTGCCATTCCATTTCATCGTTTGGAAGCATTACTGCATTGTAAAACTGTTTCATTTTCTATGACTGTTAGAGGGACTTTTTTTGGTGTCCCAGTTTTTATATGCCAGTTTTGAAAAAAAAGGACACATTATGTCATGGCGCTGTACGTCCATTTGTCAACATTCTTTTGTGCGCCATAACTCAGTAACCCTTTGGGATATCTTCATGAAATTTTGTAGAAATATGTATTAGGTTGGAGCATTGTGTCTCATACAAGAATGGTTGCTCCCTCTTTCTTAATTTTACAAGTTACGAGGGGAGTTCAATAAGTTCGTAGAACTCGGTATTTTTCTATACAACTCAAGATTTCTTTTTTCATTTTTGTGCAGTGTAAACCTTTGTCAGTTGAATGATAACAGCCATTCAGTCAACACGTACATTTTTAGCTCACCTGTACGAAAGTACAGGGAGAGCTTTTGTTGTCACTCTGACGTGGGCGTGGGTGTTGGTGTTGGCATGGGCGTCACAGTTTAAAGTTTTACGTCAAAGTTTTTTTTAAAGTTTCAAATCTCAATAACCACTAGCCAGAGCCTTTTGATATTTGGAATATTATCATATCATAGCATATCCTTCTATTCTGTAACACCATACCCTTTGGGTGAGGTCTTGGAGTGGGGCATAGGGGTCAAAATATAGGTCACATCCACTTTAAAGTTTTATGACAAAGTTTTTTAAACATTCATATCTCAGCAACCACTGGCAAGAACCCTTCCATATTTGGAACATTATCATAACATTATATCTCAGGGTTGGACCTTGGGATGGGGCTTAGGGGTAAAAAAATTAGGTCACAATCACTTTAAAGTTTTGCGACAAAGTTTTTCAATCATTCATATCTCAGCAACCACTGGCAAGAAGCCTTTCATATTTGGAACATAATTATATCATAGCATAACCTTTCATTACGTAACACTATATCCCAGGGTCAGACCCTGGGTGGGGCTTAGGGGTCAAAAATTAGGTCACACTCACTTTAAAGTTTTCAATTAAATATATCTCCTTTTCTCATGATTGGGTTCTTTTGATATTTGCACTGAAGTTAGATACTGATTCAAAGATTTTAGAGTACCATCCCCACCCCACTCAGTGACCTTGAGTTCAAGGTCATGGACTTAGAAATTTTGGGTTTTGTTCAAGTATTCTGATAGTATACTGTTCCATTGTGCTTGGAATGGATTTAATTTATACTTAAACTAATGTTAGATATTAGTTTGAGTTTTCACAAATACTACCCCCCCCCCCTGCACCCACCCACTGGGTGACTCTTAAGCCAAGGTCATGGACTTTATAAATATGTTGACAATACTTGGATGTGCTTGCATGAAGTTTTATGTAGTACAAGCCATACCGACAAATGCCTGTGAGATGGGCAAGCACCAGTTCAGGTGAGCTATGCTGTCAGGCGACAGATCTTGTTTGCTCTTACTTTTTGTCTGAAAACCTATACCCATACACAAAACTGGAAAGTCAGAATATTGAGTTCAGAGCAGACATAAAGTTCCTCACTAAGGAGGGTGCAAATGCCAAAGAAATCCATCGGCGCATGGCTGATCTGTCAGGCGACAGATCTTGTTTGCTCTTACTTTTTGTCTGAAAACCTATACCCATACGCAAAACTGGAAAGTCAGAATATTGAGTTCAGAGCAGACATAAAGTTCTTCACTAAGGAGGGTGCAAATGCCAAAGAAATCCATCGGCACATGGCTGATGTGTATGGTGATAGAAGCCCAAAATATTCCACAGTGGCAAAGTGGTCAGCAGAATTTAAACGTGGGCGAGACTCCTTAGAAGATGACCCAAGGCCAGGTCGCCTGCTGATGTCATCAGCCAGGAGGTGATCGACTGTGTTGAGAGACTTGTGCTAAACCACTGCCGAATCAAAGTTGCCGAACTTGCTCCAGAATGTGGTATTGCTAATGGAAGTGTTTACACTATAATCCATGAACATTTAGGCATATCAAAAGTATCTGCCAGGTGGGTACCCAGAAACCTGAACATGCAAGATCGTCAGCAAAGGGTGGAGTCCAGAGTTGCACAAGCGGCTGTTCGTGAGTGCAAGTTCGAGCAGTTAAATAACCCGCCATACAGTTCAGACCTGTCCCCAAGTGACTATTGTCTGTTTCGAAATTTGAAGTCCCACTTGCGTGGAACGAGATTTCGGGATGATGATTAGCTCAAGGCTGCTACAGAAGCTTGGTTTGAGGACCAAACAGACGACTTTTATTTCAAAGGCATACGGCTATATTCAAGAACAAAACTCACACTCACACTCGACTCAAACTCGAGTAAGTATCCCTCAAGTGTGGCTGGAGTGGGATTAGCAAGAGTGTGAGTGGAGTTCAGCTTTTGTATTCACGAAGCTATCTCAACCTCACCTTTCCCAAGTGTGACTCGAGCTTCACTCCAGTTTCAAGTAGTAAATAATAAACGTTGCAAAATACCTTTTTTATAGATCGGTGATGCGAGTCAGTCGATAGTTTTACCTCTATCCGGCTGTCCGTCCGCCCGTCCATCGCAATCAAGCAAATGAATATGAAACTTTGCACAGCTTTTACAGACTTACCAAAGATAAGCATTTGGCTTTTTTATTTATTTTTAAAGAGAGAGAGAGAGGGTGGATGTTTAGGGTGAGGATGGGGATGACAGACACAGTACGGGGGAGGGGGGGGGGGGGGGGGAGCATCATCTGTATAAAATACACACATTTTCTAATGTTTTTATGTGTATAGTGCAATTTTGCCTCTGCTTCATATTTGTATATATATTCTGACTTATAACAGTGAATTAGATTCACGGGGTCGTCGGGTCCGGCGGATGTGCTGGGTGACTAATAGTAATGGGGCGTCCTTCTTACTTGAACAAGGGCCAACTGTGCTTGCAGCAGGTGTGGAATGGGGTTTGGATTTTTATTTTTACTCTCGTCTATCTTATCTTCCTTTTCTTTCTAAGAGACGGTAAGATATAACGCGTTCTGAAAGAGGCATTAAACTCAATCAACAAACTAATCAACTAGCTAGCCAACGAAATCAGATTCAGTTGAGAAAAACTTATTTGTCTAAAAAACATGCATGGAGACATAAAATATATCATTTCACTATCAATGCCAGTCTGAACGGACAAACAGTGACTTGTACTCCCTTGAAATTAAGGGTCGTATCCTGTTTTGGCATTCCTTAAAGCTACCAAACGCAGGCCAAACTTGAACCACTAGTTGCCATGGTAATGGAGCTATGGCCCCACCGATATCTACAAGGACACATAAATGATAATGTAAAATGA
Organism: Ctena decussata; assembly: GCA_963989385.1. NCBI lineage: Eukaryota > Metazoa > Mollusca > Bivalvia > Lucinida > Lucinidae > Ctena > Ctena decussata. The sequence continues at coordinate 61,594,550 of OZ022503.1, forward strand.
ATTCATGTATCTGAAAAACAATTTATTTTTCTTTTCTCAAATGATTTAATTCTTTCTTTTATTTGATTTAATATGTACAGTTTATCCCTCAAGAAGATGACAAAAATCATGCATAAGAAACCTAAGATGGATCACGAAGACTTCATAATTATGGTGATGGGTGGAGGGGTAATGGGGGCGGGGGCAGTTCATTTTTTTCCGAATCTAAATATTAAATAGTTTGTAATATGCAGCCGGATATGTTTCTTCTTCTTCTTCTTCTTCTTCTTCTTCTTCTTCTTTTTCTTCTCCTCTCTCAGGAGTCCCGGTAGCTGAATGGGTAAGTATGGCCTGCTTTGCCAGCGGTCCGGGTTCGAGTCCTACTGGCTATAGGAATCTTTTCAAAGGCAAAGGCAGTTCTATTGCACACAGCCTTTCATTGTCACCCTCCCGTCGTCCTGATATGACGTGAATGAAATACTGTTGGACAGGACATAAAATCGCAAGTCATCTCTCTCTTTCTCTCTCTCTCTCTCTCTCTCTCTCTCTCTCTCTCTCTCTCCTGATATTGGGTGTAGAAAATGGTGATGGAGCGGACACAAAATGTTAGTTGACCATTAAGATTGACCTTGAATTCGATCAAACATCATTAAAATGTTTTGCACAAAGCTTTGACAAGGCTTCATTAAAGTTTCAAGAAAATCCTCCTGTTGGTTCAGAAGATAAGGACCGGACAAGAAAAGGGAGAAAAACAGACAGACGGACGGAAGAAGAGGGTCATGAAGCCCAACTATGGAGATATGAGAGACATTGGTTAAAAGTCAACGAATGACCTTGACATCTTTTACTCAAAACGTTCATGTACTCATTTAGTTGACTTTTACCAACTTTTGCAGCAAAAGCTTCTACAAGTTCCATGAACTCTTCTGTTCTAACATTTTCCCAGTTAAAAGCACCATAACGCAAATTTGACCTTGCCGTACAAAAGATGAAGGTCAACCCAAGGTCGTCATTTGGTAGTACTTGTGTACCCGGTGCTACATATAATCAGTCTAATGATTCTGGAGAAGAAGATTCTTCAAGGTTTTTACTATATTTTGGAGTGGGCCGTGTTGGTCATGTGACCCAGACCATTTTAACAAACTTTTCGCATCCACAAGCCCTGGCGCTCTATATGAAATTTGCTTACAATTAGCCCACTGGTTTCAGACGCGAAGTTGTTTGAAACTGTGGACGGACGGACGACGACGGAGCCTGTCTATCCTATAAGGTCTTCAGCTAAAATTAAAGTATGGTCATGCACATCATTTTTTTCTCTGCATATTTTTCATGCAGTAATCTTGAAGGGTTTACTATAACATTATGAAGCAGACATGAAATATTAATATTTGAACATTTGAACTTTGACCTTCACGTGCGACCTTGGCCCGACATTCTTAAAGTGTATTTTCTCACAACGTCTTGGTAAGATAGACGCATAACACATGTTTTCAGGAGATACTCAGTGGAGTACAGTTGTTGTTTGTTGTTGTTTTGGGTTTAATGGCCCTTTGAGACAGTATTTCAGTCTATATCGGACCGTCTCCCAAAGAGAGGGAGAAAGAAAAGAGAACTGACAGACAAGAGAAAAGAATAAAAACAAAACCAAACGCCCGCACCTACTGCAAGCACAGTAAGCGCATGTCCTACTTCAAATCTTAAAGAGTTCCTTCGAGAGCAGAGAACACATTCGAAAGAAGGAACTTCGAAGTTTCGGCTATTCAATCCAAATAAGTATGATGTCCCGGTACTGGAAGTTATAGCCAGCACCATCGCCCGACCACCACCCCGTGGAATACAGAGGTATATTATGTAACGGACAAACAGACGGACATGGGACAATATCATATAAATGACGACTCATCTAAATATGACCAACCACGAATGATAAATATGCAAAAAGGCAAATGATCGGCCTAGCTTGCGCGCCAAAGTCAGTTAAGTTCTATTTCGTATTCATAAACAACACTTGAGTTGAGTTCAAGGGAGGTATTGGTCTCACTCAACACTCACTCACTTTATCGAGTCCACTCAGAGCTCCCTAACCTTTGTGAATACCAACGAGCCCTAAGTTGAGTCTACCTGTGACCGCTAGACGATTAACTCAATGAGTGGAGTGTGAGTGGAGTGTGAGTGACGTTCTTGAATATAGCCGATAGACTGCTTAACAAAAAATTTGGCCAAATGCATTGAAGTAAAGGGGGATTATATTGAAAAATAATGTTGAAAACATCTTCCAATCTGTGAGTTAAACCCAGAGTTCTACAAACTTATTGAACTCTGCTCGTATGCGCCTTTGATTTTTTCCCTGACTAGTTTTGTGCGTGCCATAACTACATAACCCTTTGGGACATCTTGATGAAACTTCATAGCAATGTGTATGAAGTCCTACCAATGTGTCCCATACAAAATGATTGCTCTCCATTACTTGGTTTTAGAGTTACATTCCTTTGATAAGTCTTCAGCTATTTTTGTATATACTTATCTTGTGCATACCATAACTTAGTAACCAATTGGAATATCTTGATGAAACTTTATGGCAATGTACATGATCACAAGAGGATGTGTCACATATAAGAATGGTTGCTCCCCCTTACTTAATTTTGGAGTAACTTCCGTCTGATTAGTATTTTCTGGCTATTCCCATTCACTTCATAACTCCTTAACCTATTGAAATATTTCAATGAAACTTTGTAGGAATGTGTATAATAATGAAGCAGTGTATCCTGAGCAAGAACCACAACTCGGGCTTGCTGAATTCCTGAATTATCTACCTTGCAGAAATTTCCAGTTTAATCTGTAACTCCTAAACTGTTAAAATATGTTCGCACAACTTAATGGTGATGTGTATATTGTCAAAGGAATGTATTAGGACCGAAAATTGTAACTCTAGTTTACTTAGTTTATGAAATAGCTCTCTTTTTTGACTTTGGCATTTCTCAGCTTCTGAGCCCTTTCTCTTTGGAAGCTGATTTTTAGTATACTAAAAGTATTGGTGGTGTTAAATTTTTATATAATGTTGCAGTCATTAATTACAGAATTGTTGCCCCTGTTTGTCTGCCTGTCAATCCTTAAGTAAAAAATCTTGTTCATTCTGTAACTCCTTCATGACACTAAACGTGCGTATTATGCACCGCTTGCGAAGCTATTGTTAGAATATTTTATGGTAAGTGTATTTATGTGATAATCTATTTTATTTACAGACATTGTTTGGGACCCAGCCCAGTGAAGGTGTCAGTTTACAAGGTGCTTTACCAATCTCTGTGTTTGAATGTTTACATCGGGTGTTTGGTGTCACGTTTGAGTGTTTTGCTTCTCCACTAAATTGTTATTTCCGACAATATTGTTCAGCTTTTGCAGACACCGATGGATATTTTGGATCAAGAGGGTAAGAAATATAGACGAAGTTTGTTAGTAGTTTTTAGCTCGCCTGTACGAATGTACAGGAAGAGCTATTGCACTACCCCCGGCATAGATGTCAGCGAGGGTGTCGGCGTTAGTAAAATTTTAAAGTTTTACGTTAAAGTTTTTTAGGTGATGGGCAAGGAGCTGTCAGGCAAGCTATCCTGTCCCACTGACAGGTCTTGTTATTACTTTTTTTGTCAGTGAACTAGCTTGTGTTCTCAGTAAATGAAACACTGGTAATTCATTGCCAGTGAATCATTTCATCATTTCAATCAGTGTCATACAGATGTTAGCACCAGAAGACGATGTTTTCAGTAATGTCATAGACACTTTATGGGCACTAAACAATGGCATGTCCATTTTCCGATTTGATGGTGACAGCCGAAACATAGTATGTCTTTCAGTAATAGGCCTTCATATTTCATTGACTAATCATACAGATATCCAGATATGGTAGGTGTATTATAACAGACAGGTGGTGCTTACTAATTGTGAGCACCTGATCAGACCTCTTTTGTGGGGTCCATGTCTGTGTGTGTAAATAAACATGTCAGAGTTTCTATGGTTTACAAGTTTGGTTTTAATATTTGGATACTTTGAACTTTTTAGATTTCCCACTGTCCATAAATTGTTACGCATTGGATGATGCATAGACATTAATCAACAAAAGATAAGAACACCAAGTAATGACAAGACGGACAGAGAGAGCCCACATACATGACAATGACAGCCAGGACTGGTGGGTCATTAAGCCTGTAATGGTTTAGTATCCTGGGACCTACCCCAGCCGATGCATATGGTCTGGATAAAACACATTGTTTATGCAACCAAGTCTCTGATCAGATTTAATATTGCATAAATGGTTGGCACTGTGTAATAGGGTATATTCTGGCATATGTGAATGAGGAAGACTCAAGTCAACCTGCATAACTGCTGCTGCAAAATGTTTTTGCAGCGGCAGTTATTCAGGTTGACTTGAGTCTTCCTCATTTACATATGCCAGGATATACCCTATTACACAGTGTCAACCATTTATGCAATAAAACAATTATTTCAAGTTATTGTAGGGAACTGCTGAAATTGTTATGGAGGTGTAAGGCCTTTCTAAACTCGTAACCTATAGATTTCAGCAACAAAGTTGTCAAATTTGAGCACCTGTTTTTTATTTGCAGGGAGATTATAAAACTAACAACTGAATGGCAAATACAAATATATTATAGACCCTGATCAAGCTTCCAGGGGCAAGCAGTAAACAGAGCAAACAGTGTAGTCACAAATCAGAGGTCTCCTGATGGAGCAGTCTGATCTGGGTTAACACTGTTTGCCAGAATGTAGAGTCATTTAGAAAATGTTCATATGGCATATTCTAACTGGTCATGCTATTAATTATATGTAGTGATATTTCTGTTGGCTGAAATCTCTCAAACTGAGGCAAAGTCTTGACATGACTGAAATATTGTTGATTGGAATGTTAAACCACAACTCACTCACTTGTATATTTCAGTCCAATATTAAAGTTTTACCCAGTATCAGGATCATTTGAGGCCAACCCTCCATTCTGTGAAGAACTCATGGAATCTATGGTGGACCATTTTGAGGTATTGTAAAGCTACCATTCTATTTTAGTACTGGAGCTCAAGATCAACAAACTTTTGGGGTTGAATTGTTTGCTAATTTAAGGTGAGTGGGTACGCCTCCCTTATCAGAAGAGGTCAACTGTTAAAGAAAAGAATTTGCTCCCATTGGAGCAAATTTGTTTTTGTAGGAGTAGACCAATTTTGGAAGGGCTTTGTTTTCCATGGAAGCAAGGAGGAAGTCACAAAGGTTGTCACCCTTTGTAAAAGAAACTAAAAGATGGATATGTACCCATACACCTTAATAACGTGTAGGATCTAGTTAGAATCACTGCTTTTAGGTAAATTAGAAATAAAGGGCATCACGATGTATGCTTTTGAAATCTCAGATTTAACCCACTGCATCAATTTTATTCAGTTTGCACAATATTATACATATATGATAATAAGAAAGAAAATTCAGAAAATTTCATCTTTTAACCCTTAGACTGCTGAAAAAATAATTCACCTGGCCCTAAAATGGGGGTAGGGGTATCTCAGAGGCCATAACTTGCACACACTCTGGTCGATTTGCTTGAAATTTTCACTCAATATGGCCGATGTGTGAGCTGCCATTTTCTGGAAGTTACCAAGGTCACGTGACCCGCCATATTTGGGTGTCACATGATAACACCGGTGTCCCAGTTTATCTTGCACCCTGGACAGCTTGCCCCCCGGGAGGCAAACCAACCATGGTCAGCTTGCCCCCCGGGGGGCAAGCTGTCCCAGGATATCTTGCCCCCCGTCCTGGTTATCTTAACCCCCGGGGGGCAACATATCCTGGCTGGTTTATCTTGCCCCCCAGGGGTGAAGATAAACCAGCTGGGATATCTTGCCCCCCTTCCAGGATTTTGGAGTGATAACTGTCAATAGATTTTGAAATTGCTGTGAAGGACTTAAATAGTTATTAGAAGTAACTGTTTGTGCAACAACCTATCCCAGCTGGTTTATCTTACCCCCCACCCAAGATTTTGGATCCACATCTATCTACAAGTATTGAAACTGCTATAAAGTGCTTAAATAGTTATTATTATGAGCTAACTACTGAATCCACTTGTCTCATGCCTGTTTATAACAGCTGATGTCAAGAAATACCTCATATCAGGGGTGGGGGCAGCCTATTCCAGCTGGTTTATCTTAACCCCTACCCAAGATTTTGGATTCACATCTATCAACAAGTATTGAAACTGCTTTAAAGTGCTTTAATATTTATTATGATGAGCTAACTACTGAATCCACTTGTTTCATGCCTGTTTACAACAGCTGATCTCGAGAAATACATCGTATCAGGGGTGGGGGCCAACCTATCCCAGCTGGTTTATCTTACCCCCCACCCAAGATTTTGGATCCACATCTATCAACAAGTATTGAAACTGCTTTAAAGTGCTTTAATAGTTATTATGATGAGCTAACTACTGAATCCACTTGTTTCATGCCTGTTTACAACAGCTGATCTCAAGAAATACCTCGTTACAGGGGTGGGGGGCAACCTATCCCAGCTGGTTTATCTTACCCCCCACCCAAGATTTTGGATCCACATCTATCAACAACTACTGAAACTGCTTTAAAGTGCTTTAATAGTTTCTATGAGCTAACTACTGAATCCACTTGTTTCATGCCAGATAACAACAGCTGATCTCGAGAAATATTTCGTATCAGGGGTGGTCGGCAAATTATCCTAGCTGGTTTATCTTACCCCCTACCCAAGATTTTGGATCCACATCTATCTACAAGTATTGAAACTGCTCCGAAGTGCTTAAATAGTTATTATTATGAGCTAACTACTGAATCCACTTGTCTTATGCCTGTTTACAACAGCTGATCTCAGAAATACCTCGTAACAGGGGTGGGGGGCAACCTATCCCAGCTGGTTTATCTTACCCTCTACCCAAGATTTTGGATCCACATCTATCAACAAGTATTGAAACTGCTTTAAAGTGCTTTAATAGTTTTTATTATGAGCTAACTACTGAATCCACTTGTTTCATGCCTGTTTACAACAGCTAATCTCAAGGAATACCTCGTATCAGGGGTGGGGGGCAACCTATCCCAGCTGGTTTATCTTACCCCCCACCCAAGATTTTCGATCCACAACTATCTACAAGTATTGAAACTGCTTTAAAGTGCTTTAATAGTTATTATTATGAGCTAACTACTAAATTCACTTATCTCATGCCTGTTTACAACAGCTGATCTCAAGAAATACCTCGTATCAAGGGTGGGTGGCAACCTATCCCAGCTGGTTTATCTTACCCCCGACCCAAGATTTTGGATCCACATCTATCAACAAGTATTGAAACTGCTTTAAAGTGCTTTAATAGTTATCATGATGAGCTAACTACTGAATCCACTTGTCTTATGCCTGTTTACAACAGCTGATCTCAGAAATACCTCGTAACAGGGGTGGGGGGGAACCTATCCCAGCTGGTTTATCTTACCCCCCGCCCAAGATTTTGGATGCACATCTATCAACAAGCATAGAAACTGCTTTAAAGTGCTTTAATAGTTATTATTATGAGCTAACTACTGAATCCACTTGTTTCATGCCTGTTTACTATAAGAAATACCTCGTATCAGGGGTGGGGGGCAACCTATCCCAGCTGGTTTATCTTACCCCCCACCCAAGATTTTCGATCCACATGTATCAACAAGTATTGAAACTGCTTTAAAGTGCTTTAATAGTTATTATGATGAGCCAACTACTGAATCCACTTGTTTCATGCATGTTTACAACAGCTGATGTCAACAAATACCTCGTATCAGGGGTGGGGGGCAACCTATCCCAGCTGGTTTATCTTACCCCCCACCCAATAATAGTTATTATTATGAGCTAACTACTGAATCCACTTGTCTTATGCCTGTTTACAACAGCTGATCTCGAGAAATACCTCGTAATAATAACTATTAAAGCACTTTAAAGCAGTTTCAATACTTGTTGATAGATGTTGAACCAAAATCTTTGGTGGGGGGTAGGATAAACCAGCTGGGATAGGTTGCCCCCACCCCTGATACGAGGTATTTCTTGAGATAAGTTGTTGTAAACATGCATGAAACAAGTGGATTCAGTAGTTAGCTCATCATAATAACTATTAAAGCACTTTAAAGCAGTTTCAATACTTGTTGATACATGTGGATTGAAAATCTTGGGTGGGGGGTAAGATAAACCAGCTGGGATAGGTTGCCCCCACCCCTGATACGAGGTATTTCTTGAGATCAGCTGTTGTAAACAGGCATAAGACAAGTGGATTCAGTAATTAGCTTATGATAATAACTATTAAAGCACTTTAAAGCAGTTTCAATACTTGTAGATAGATGTGGATCCAAAATCTTGGGTGGGGGGTAAGATAAACCAGCTGGGATAGGTTGCCCCCCACCCCTAATACGAGGTATTTCTCGAGATCAGCTGTTGTAAACAGGCATGAAAAAAGTGGATTCAGTAGTTAGCTCATAATAATAACTATTAAAGCACTTTAAAGCAGTTTCAATACTTGTTGATAGATGTTGAACCAAAATCTGTGGTAGGGGGTAAGATAAACCAGCTGGGATAGGTTGCCCCCACCCCTGATACGAGGTATTTCTTGAGATAAGTTGTTGTAAACATGCATGAAACAAGTGGATTCAGTAGTTGGCTCATCATAATAACTATTAAATTACTTTAAAGCAGTTTCAATACTTGTTGATAGATGTGGATCCAAAATCTTGGGTGGGGGGTAAGATAAACCAGCTGGGATAGATTGCCCCCCACCCCTGATACGAGGTATTTCTTGAGATCAGCTGTTGTAAACAGGCATAAGACAAGTGGATTCAGTAGTTAGCTTATCATAATAACTATTAAAGCACTTTAAAGCAGTTTCAATACTTGTAGATAGATGTGGATCCAAGATCTTGGGTGGGGGGTAAGATAAACCAGTTGGGATAGGTTGCCCCCCCACCCCTAATACGAGGTATTTCTTGAGATCAGCTGTTGTAAACAGGCATAAGACAAGTGGATTCAGTAGTTAGCTCATGATAATAACTATTTAAGCACTTTAAAGCAGTTTCAATACTTGTTGATAGATGTTGATCCAAAATCTTGGGTGGGGGGGTAAGATAACCCAGCTGGGATAGGTTGCCCCCTACCCCTGATACGAGGTATTTCTCGAGATCAGCTGTTGTAAACAGGCATGAAAAAAGTGGATTCAGTAGTTAGCTCATAATAATAACTATTAAAGCACTTTAAAGCAGTTTCAATACTTGTTTATAGATGTGGATCCAAATTCTTGGGTGGGGGGTAAGATAAACCAGCTGGGATAGGTTGCCCCCACCCCTGATATGAGGTATTTCTTGAGATAAGTTGTTGTAAACATGCATGAAACAAGTGGATTCAGTAGTTAGCTCATCATAATAACTATTAAAGCACTTTAAAGCAGTTTCAATACTTGTTGATACATGTGGATCGAAAATCTTGGGTGGGGGGTAAGATAAACCAGCTGGGATAGGTTTCCCCCCACCCCTGATACGAGGTATTTCTTAAAATCAGCTGTTGTAAACAGGCATAAGACAAGTGGATTCAGTAGTTAGCTTATGATAATAACTATTAAAGCACTTTAAAGCAGTTTCAATACTTGTTGATAGATGTGGATCCAAAATCTTGGGTGGGGGGTAAGATAAACCAGCTGGGATAGGTTGCCCCCCACCCCTGATACGAGGTATTTCTCGAGATCAGCTGTTGTAAACAGGCATGAAAAAAAGTGGATTCAGTAGTTAGCTCATAATAATAACTATTAAAGCACTTTAAAGCAGTTTCAATACTTGTTGATAGTGTTGAACCAAAATCTTTGGTGGGGGGTAAGATCAACCAGCTGGGATAGGTTGCCCCCCACCCCTGATACGAGGTATTTCTTGAGATCAGCTGTTGTAAACAGGCATAAGACAAGTGGATTCAGTAGTTAGCTCATAACAATAACTATTAAAGCACTTTAAAGCAGTTTCAATACTTGTAGATAGATGTTGATCCAAAATCTTGGGTGGGGGGTAAGATAAACCAGCTGGGATAGGTTGCCCCCCACCCCTGATACGAGGTATTTCTCGAGATCAGCTGTTGTAAACAGGCATGAAAAAAGTGGATTCAGTAGTTAGCTCATAATAATAACTATTAAAGCACTTTAAAGCAGTTTCAATACTTGTTGATAGATGTTGAACCAAAATCTTTGGTGGGGGGTAAGATAAACCAGCTGGGATAGGTTGCCCCCACCCCTGATACGAGGTATTTCTTGAGACAAGTTGTTGTAAACATGCATGAAACAAGTGGATTCAGTAGTTAGCTCATCATAATAACTATTAAAGCACCTTAAAGCAGTTTCAATACTTGTTGATAGATGTGGATCGAAAATCTTGGGTGGGGGGTAAGATAAACCAGCTGGGATAGGTTGCCCCCCACCCCTGATACGAGGTATTTCTTGAGATCAGCTGTTGTAAACAGGCATAAGACAAGTGGATTCAGTAGTTAGCTCATAACAATAACTATTAAAGCACTTTAAAGCAGTTTCAATACTTGTAGATAGATGTTGATCCAAAATCTTGGGTGGGGGGTAAGATAAACCAGCTGGGATAGGTTGCCCCCCACCCCTGATACGAGGTATTTCTCGAGATCAGCTGTTGTAAACAGGCATGAAAAAAGTGGATTCAGTAGTTAGCTCATAATAATAACTATTAAAGCACTTTAAAGCAGTTTCAATACTTGTTGATAGATGTTGAACCAAAACCTTTCGTGGGGGGTAAGATAAACCAGCTGGGATAGGTTGCCCCCACCCCTGATACGAGGTATTTCTTGAGACAAGTTGTTGTAAACATGCATGAAACAAGTGGATTCAGTAGTTGGCTCATCATAATAACTATTAAAGCAGTTTCAATACTTGTTAATAGATGTGGATCCAAAATCTCGGGTGGGGGGTAAGATAAACCAGCTTGGATAGGTTGCCCCCACCCCTGATACGAGGTATTTCTTGAGATAAGTTGTTGTAAACATGCATGAAACTAGTGGATTCAGTAGTTAGCTCATCATAATAACTATTAAAGCAGTTTCAATACTTGTTGATAGATGTGGATCCAAAATCTTGGGTGGGGGGGGTATGATAAACCAGCTGGGATAGGTTGCCCCCCACCTGTCATACAAATTAATATTACCATTATCCACTATGGAACTACTAAAACTGAACTAACTCTACCTCTACAAGGTAAGGAGCATGATATCATGCTGTGATTGCTTGTCAGTTAAACACGGTAACCAAAGTGATAAATGAGTTAAAAGACCTTGTGGTATAAACCCTTTGCCCTGGGAAACAGAACAAAACAAAAAAAGACTAGTACAAAATGTTTCTGTAGGATCCTGGGTGGCGGGGGGCAAGATATCCCGGGACACCTTGCCCCCCCGGGGGGCAAGATAAACCAGCCGGGATATGTTGCCCCCCGGGGGTGAAGAAAACCAGGGTGGGGGGCAAGATATCCCGGGACAGCTTGCCCCCCGGGGGGCAAGCTGTCCAGGGGGGCAAGATAAACTGTTACACCGGGAACCGACGTAGACACTTAAAAAAAAAAAAAAATAGTACAAGATATTAGCGCCAGTGATATGCTTTGTATGACAAAAGTAATTGCTTGTCTGAGGGCCGGTGTTATTGCTGAATATTTATCAAGAGAGACAGTTTGGAAGGATGAAGTCTAGTTGTCAGAAAATCGGGATCAAGTAAGTAGGGGTAGCCACCTGAAAAGCTGATGTTGAAAATATCATAAATTTTTGACGTTTTCTTCGAGTTTAAAAGGTCAACAAATCAATAAGGTGGGTAAAACCTTGCGCTAGTAGAAAGCAGATTCCCTCCTGCATAGGACAACCGCAAATGATGGGGAGTACTTGATGTCTAGTGTGCCTGACATGCTCTCAAAGTGACCTACCCCTCAAGAACGACTATAGTCGCCCTTAGCAGTCTAAGGGTTAGATACTTTCTGACTGTTACTCTAGTTGTCTTTCTTACAAAGCTGTAGCAGGTAGATTAAGGACTGGGCCCAGTAGTTTAAAGCATCTTTAGTTTAACAAAGTTGTTAGTCAAGGATTCATGAGCTCTTCTAGTACACATAAAATAAAGAGTGGTGATATTTTCTCAAAAAAAAACGTGAATGGCTTTGGCAGTGAAAAAGCTCCTCATATTTTTGGCAAGCTAATAATTATTTGTAGGAAAAAGGCAGGGGGCGTTTATTAGACCAGGGGGGTTATTAGGATTAATACTGTATACATGTATTTCAGGTTTCTTATTTTGTGTATTTCAGTGTTTATTAAGCGAGTCACCTGAGCCCTTGTCATTTATAGTATTCATCCCTGAGTGGAGAGACCCACCCACTGAGGCACACATCCGTCTAGAGTCTAGTCGCTTTAAAAAGAAACAAGTTGTGTTGCCACCATTTGAACATGAATATCGTCATGGTTTTCAGCATGTTTGTCCAAAGTAAGTTGTTATTTTTAACTCTTCCTCTGACAAAAAGAAGGTTAGGGCCCGGTAATAATTTTCTCATTAATTTTTTACTTGACGTTTGGAACCACTGTTTTCAGAGTGGGGGTCTGTTTTTGCATATGTGTGTGTGTTTTTTTTTAGAGAAATTTAACGAAATTATATTTAACTTTTTTTAGGACCAAAATCTTTATGAGAACCTAGGGGTAAGTAACATTGAAACTCAGCTGCAGATTTGTGGAAAAGCTTTTGTTTTATGTAGACTTACCTCTATGCATTAAATATTGGGACATGTTGACTGGACTAAAAAAACAAAAAAAAAACAACAAATTACTGTAATTAAGTATGTTGAGGAGTAAACTCTTGTTAAATCCATTAGGGTTGGTTGTTTTTTTACAACCCGTTTTGAAAAAACGGACATATTATGGCATGGCGCTGTCTGTCTGTCTGTATGTCCATCTGTCCGTCAACATTATTGTGCTCACCATATCTCAGTAACGGTTTGAGATGTCTTCATGAAATTTTGTAGGCATATAAATTAGGATGGGGCAAAGTGTCGCTTACAGTAATGGTTGCTCCCCCTTTCTGAGTTTCCAAGTTATGCCCCTTTGATTTTTTTTTACTGTACTAGTCTTGTGCGCGCCATAACTAGATAACCGTTCGGGATATCTTCATGAAACTTCATAGCAATGTGTATGAGGGTCTGATGATATTTCGCATATGAGAATGGTTGCTCTCCCTTTCTTTATTTTGGAGTTGCATTCCTTTGATTAGATTTTGAAGGCTATTTTGGGGTATACTAATCTTCTGCATTCAATAACTTAGTAACCATTTGGAATATCTTGATGAAACTTTATAGCAGTGTGCATGATTACAAGACGGTGTGTCACATATAAGAATGTATGTTCCCTCTTCCTTAATTTTTGAGTAACCTCCCTTTGATTAGTTTTTTCGGGCTAGCCCCATTCCCCCATAACTCCTGAACCCTATGAAATATTTTAATGAAACTTTGTAGGAATGTGTATAATAATGGGGCAATATATCATGAGCATGAGCCACAACTCTGGCTTAATTACTTCTAAATTATCTGCCCTTGCAGCAATTTCCGTTTTACTCTGTAACTACTTAACCGTTGGAAATATTTGAACAAAACTTTATGGTGATGTGTATATTGTCAAGGGAATGTACTATGACCAAGAATGGTACTCTTGTATACTTAGTTTATGAATGGTGATGTGTATATTGTCAAGGGAATGTACTATGACCAAGAATGGGACTCTTGTATACTTAGTTTATGAATTTATGAATTATCTCCCTTGTTTGACTTTGGCATTTCTCAACTTCTGTGCTGCTTCATTTCTCAACTTCTGAGCTGCTTCATCCCGGAAGCTTATTTTTGGTTACTAATAGTATTTGATGTGTTAGATATTTTAATAACATCGCAGTCATTAATTACAGAGTTGTTTCCCCTCTTTGTCGGCCTGTCCATCCTTCTATAAACAATCTTGTTCATTTGTAACACCTTTTTGACACACTGAAACAGGCGTATTATGCGCCGCTTGCGAAGCTCTTGTTCTGACTTGTTCCTGTCTTTATTTTTTAAATTAAAAACTGTTTGGGCCAATTGCTCAGCTCTAGTTTAAAGTCAGCCCCAAGGGCAACCATGCATTTTATATGGACTGAACATGAGATAATTTTAAACTAAGTCTGAGCATATACTCTGAACAGTCACTCTTTATTTATTTATTGATGCAATGTCATTTCCATGATTCCATGTATGACTAGTGTAATGTAAACACTCAAATATGTAGTCTAGTACAGATTTTGTAATTTTTTTGATAAATGCATTATGCCTAAACATCAAAAATAGTGACTGTTCAGATTATAAAATGATACTTATCCCTACACAGATTTTCTTCATGATAATAAGTCTTAGCAATCAGCACATTGTGTTTTGTCTGAGCATTTTGAACTATTCATTTTTTTTTCAGAGACGAGATGAACTTTAAGGCAGCACATGGCACTCTGGTAGTTTTTCTGCAAAATGATGCAGGATATGCAAAGTGGGGTCCCACAACAGAGAGAGTGAAAGAACTCTTGTTATCTGCAAAACCACGAGAAAAATTGTGAAAATATATAGGCCTTAAGCACTATGTGTATGAACACCTTAATTCTTCTTTTACTTACGTATTTCTTTGGTTATAAGATGGAGTTTTCCCTTCTAAAGCAATCCCCAAAAAATCTAGATCCATCTTATAAGATGGATCTAGATTTTTGGGATTGTTTTAGAAGGGAAAAATCCATCTCATAGCTGAATTTAGTAAGATGGGGTCATTCTAGAGATGGTAAAACACTGTTTTATAGTCGATAAATATGGTACTTGTAGTGGTGGAATGAAGGTTGGAGGTTATACACTGTTCATGTTGTTGGTTGGTTATCCACTTTTTGTGGAGTGATATGATCTCATTTATGGAATGAAATATACAACTATATGTTAATTTGTGCTTGTGTTGATTCATATACTAATAGTGTTCAAATAAATCAGATGCTTCTGAGAACTGTTAAACAACAAGGATATGTGAAATGACCTTTACTGTTAATCTTATCAACAGATAACTTCAGACATTGGGAGTTAAAAAATCAATACTTTTGCTTTTCCACAAAATCTTGTGAGATTTTATTAGACTTGCAGCCAGATGAAATTGTGCAACATGTTTTGTGGAGAAATAAGCATAGGAAAAGTTATTGCAGAGCTCAAAATAAGAAGGGGTAACGGATAATTTAGGGATAATTTTCCTTATTTTTCTATAAAAACATATACTGTGACTCATTAGAATCATCTCATTGAGATGATTCTAATGGGGGATCACAACATATGTTTTCATTGAGAAGTAAGGAAAATTATCTATGAATTATCCCTGTTACCCGTTCTTATCTGGAGCCTTGCATAGCTGTCTAATTGATGATAAAGAAAACAGTTTCTCGTTGAAAACACAGAGCAGTTTCTATGAAGACAGTTGCCAGTTTTTGAAGAGGAAAAATGAAAGTTTGCACACATACTAGAAGAAACACATATATACTTTTGGAATATTATCCTGGTGAAGAAATACAGCTGCTGTTATTTACAGCTACATCCTGGCAGCTTTATCAAGTTCTGTGTTTATACAATGTTTTATGTATTTAATGTGTTAATAGTGAAAAGACACTCTTTGTATAGTTGTTATTTTTGCATTTCTTTTATCATTTTAATTGTTCATTGTACAGATGGAAATTGTGTAATATTGTGTGTAAAAAAGATGTTTTAAAGATTTTAAGAACAAAATTGTATATATAAATAAAGGAGGGCGATAGTTGAAGCCAAGTTTTGAGGGTTAAAACATATATATTTTTCTTATTTCTGTACAGAAAGATATCGTGTAATAATATCTGTTCTCATTGAGATGACCTCATAGCTTGTCTGATGCTATTAGATTTTTCAGGGTGATAGCTTTGGCAATTTTAAGATGTACTTTCAGGGGAAGCAACTCTGCCATTTTCATTATTGCCTCCCTTCTTAATTGGGGTCAGCTCTTTAAGGAAAGAATTTGCTGCTCTAGGAGCAAATTCTTTCCTTTAAGAGTAGACCCCTTTGTAGAAGGGCTCCTTAATCCTCCAGGGAAGCAAACAGGAAGTCATGAAAGTTGTTCCCCATGGTAAAAATGGCAGAAAAACATGGAGGTGTGCCTATTTACCTTAATAAGATAGAAAACATATTAGCCTTAGAATTTCTAATGAGATCCTCAAACATATTAGGTCATTTTAATGAGCTTAACAGCGCTACTGATTAGAATGGGTAACAGAGATAATTTAAAAACAATTTTCCAAATTTCTGCATAAATCATATAATGTGACCCCTCATTAGAACCATCTCAATGAGACGGTTCTAATGAGGGATCGCAATATATGTTTTCACAATGAAATAGAAAACAATTCTTAAATTATCCCTTTTAGCCCTTCTTATCTGTAGCACTGAGATACCAGGATATATGTTTTTGTGAAGAACTAAGAAAAGTTGGGGCTAAAATCGCCCAAAATTTTGCTGTGCCTAGATAGCTCTGGTAATCTTATATAAATAGATGTGGTAAATGAAAGAAGGTATTTGTAGTTACATGTACATAGAAAGTTAATATATTCAGTTGGATAGTTGTTAATATCTGATATTCTTGTTGCATAATTTGTACCTGTGTATTATGGGACAGTAAGTTTACAAAATAGTACCATCATAATTTTTTGAGCAGACAGGGAACCTGCTGAGCATGAAGCATGAAATGGTATGTGGGGTGAGGGGAGTAGGTAGCAGTGGGGAGGGAGGAGAAAGAGGCAGCTACAAGGATACACAGAACATAGTTTTGTTTCTAAATGTTAAGTAACTAAAATAATACAGAGCTCTAGATAAGAGGCCTATTTGATGATAATTGAGGGATAATTTTTCTCATTGCTCATTGAAACCTTATATTGTGACCCCTCATCTGAACCGTCTCGTCGAGACGGTTCAGATGAGGGGTCTCAACATATGTTTTATGCAGAAATAAAAAATATCCTTAATTATCACCAAATACTCACTCTTATCTAGAGCTCTGATAATATATGGAAAAATGGTACGGATGTAAATACTGTTTGGCAGATATTGGTGCTAGCGTAAGGTGAAAAGGTACACTTTCAGGGGAAGCAATTTTTGGACTTCCATGTTTGCCACTGCTCAATGGAGATCAACTCTTATAGGAAAGCATTAGAGTAGACCCCATTCTTGTAAGAGTTGACCACAAATAAAGAGGGAGGCAAAAATGAAAATGGAAGTTGCTTCCCCTGAAAATTTACTGATCAGCCATAAATATTTAGCTGGAGCTAAAGTTGTAGTAAAAAAAAAAACCTCTGTGACTTACAGAATTATGTGCAATATTGTACATGTGAATACATAGTACATCTTAAAAAGTAATTTTAGAGACTTTATATCTTAAAGCAGTTTTACAGTCGTGGCAATAAAGACCAGGAATTTGGTAGTTTAGAATTATCATAATCTATCTAGACAGTGCTCCAGATAAGAAGGGATAACAGGCACAATCGAACAATAATTTTCCAAATTTCATCATGAAAACACATGTTGTGATCCCTCTTTAGAACCGTGTAGCCAAGACAGTTCTAATGAGGGGTCACAACATATGTTTCACTGAGAAATAAGAAAAAATATCCTTCTATTTTCTCTGTTACCCCTTCTTAACTGGAATTCCGGCTGACTATGCTGATTCCTCAGGATCCATGGATTGTTGGTGGACACATGGAAAACTATGATCAGACTGCATGGATGTGCAGCCTGATCTGAGTCATTTTCCTTGTAAGTGCTATAAGGCGCCATTTTTTATAGTGTGGCTCATTTTAAGTTAAATGGGAAATCTTGCAAGGGAGGTGATTCTTATGCAGATGATTTTTCCCCCATTTCAATGGGGCTTCTCTTAAAGGAAAGAATTTGCTCCCTCAAGGAGGTAATTCTTTCCTTTAAGGGCAACCCCCAATTTGGAAGGGCTTTATATCGCTATTGTCTAGGGATGCAAACAGGAAGTCGTAACAGATATTTCACTATGTAAAAATGGCTGATAAACATGGTGGTATATCCATGCATCTTAAATATTTGAGCCACGACACGAGACCACTAACAAAGTGGTTGTGCACCCAGCCCAGACTCAGATCAACCTGGGCATCTGCCCAGTCTGATCAGACACTTTGCTCAGCACTTAAAGGGTAGCTAGGGGTCTAAGCTACCTCCATGGGGACAGCGAAGACTGATCAGACTGGGCGTGGCTCATATTAGAAAATGCTGAAGAATATAACGACAGTGCTCCAGATCAGAGAATATTTGAAGACAATTCTGGGATAATTTTTCTTCATTTGAGCCGCGACACGACAAAACAATAAAACGGGTATGTATGCCCAGCAAGACTCAGATCAGCCTGGGCACCTGCCCAGTCTGATCAGAGTCTTTGCTATTTGCTTAAAGGGTAGCTAAGGGTTCAAGCCAGAGACAGCAGAGAGTCTGATCAGACTTGGCAAACCCCAGCCTGATATGAGTCTTGCTGGGCGCACATCCCACTTTGTTGGTTTTCTCGTGTCACGGCTCACTTTTATAAAAACCTAGTTGTGATCTCCCATTAGAACTGCCTCGCCAAAGCAGCTCTTATGCAGGGTCAGAGTATACATTCTTGCAGAAAATTAAAAGAAATTTAGAATTAACCTAATGTGTTTAAGTACTGGGATGCCTAAAACCATTAATTTTTCCATTTGTCCCAAACGGAAAATTTAAAATGGTTGAAGGTGTCCCAATATTTAAGCATATTAGGGTATCCAATACTCAAGTCATCCAAAGCTCTGAAAGATGTTAAAGAATTGAATATAGTGTTGTATTTGTTAGTATATATATATAGATATAGAGATATTTGTTTTGTTAAGACACGTATGATAGAAGTTGTGGTTTGTATATACTACTAGTTAAGTATTATTGTTGTATTATGTTACCATGTGTTATAATGCTACATGGAATGATTGAGTATTGTTTAAGTGTCATTCACAGTAGGAGAAACAAAGAGCTTGTCGCAGATATGCACATGGTTGGTGTTTCTTTACACAAGAAAAATCCTGTAGTGCAGTAGTTGGTAAATGATGCCCACCATGTCATATGACCACCAGGTTATGCAGTGTCAAAATGCCATTACTTAAATTTTTACATGATCATATATTACAAAACACCTATTTGTGGCACGTAACAGTATGTTGCCATCCAAGACAACCCTGTCACTGTGTATGGATACCCTTTCAGGGAAAGCAACCCTATCATTTAGTGACTTGTATTAAAAAATGGGATGCAAAATTTCCTACAAAATATAAATAGAAATGATATCACATGACCATAGAAAGCACATAATTACCACTGAGCACCTCATTGGATCCTTTCAAATGTCCTTTTTGGGCCCTTGGAAACCCTTAGATACAAAGTAAACACTCCAAAAACTGGCAGAAAACAGGGGGAGTAATATCAGCACAAAACTCACTTTTCTGGTTATATCCTGTTATAAATTCATATTGCTCCCAAATATGGTCTTGAGAAAATCATGCACAGGTATATAGTAAGGTCATCCACCTGTGAATTTACCTGTCCACTTTGTCCACTTTGAATGACCAACTTCAATGACCCAAAACGTTAGTAATGGTTGTTGTCCTTCCTTTGAGGGAGAAAATTCCAGAAACACAATTATTAATGCACTAAAAACGGCGAAATTAGAAAAATAGTTTCCACTTTCAAAACATACCTAACATATGAAAGGGACATAATCCTATTTCCGTAACGGTTCGGAATCCTGGAATCCGGAAATAAGCAAAGTTAAAATCACAAAATTATGTGTCATCGAATGTAGAACTTACCCAACACATAAACAGGCATACACTAACAAGATTTTTAGCGAAAATAATTACCGATCTTCAGGGTCAGCTCTATTTAGGAAACCTCTAGGAGGGATTTTTCTCCTTAAAGAATTGATCTGATTTTGGAAGGGCTATGTTATCCAGGGAAGCAAACAGAAAGCCTCAGAAATTGTTTCCTGTTGTAAAAAAATAAAAACAAAACAAACTGCAAAACAGGAAGGTGTACTCATTCTTTGTAAAAGCCGTCTGATCTAGGTCTGCGCAGTTTGCTCTGGAAGTAGCCTAAAATGCATTAGTTTTGAGGCACCTAAAACCATAAATTTTCCATTTGTCCAAAATGGAAAGGTAATGTTTTTTTTGGTGGCCCAATATTTATACACATTAGGGTATGTCCGCATATTTCGGTTAAATATGGTAATCTTACCATATGGCAAAAACTTCTGAAGAAGAATGGTCGCTGAAGACACATGCTGGTTATTGAGAGACAACTTCTTGGTTTCTTTTGTTGTAGATTTGTATTGTTTAAAGATATGGCAGCTCATAGTGATGTTTTGATGTAGGGCATATGTAATGATAATGAGTTGATTGATGATTTGGCATTTTATAAACCTTTCAACACTATTTGAGTTATTTTGGGTCTTTGTTGGAGTGATGAGATGATGAGGACATGAGAGAAGACATGAGCCTTTGATGGGTTTTGAACCCATAACATTTGGAATATGAGTTCAGAGCATTACCCATCAGCCAGAAATGTCATACTGTAAAGATGGTAATTCATCAAAGCTCCAGATAATAGAGCGTAATTGATGATAATTGAGGGATAATTTCTATTTCTCCTCCAAACCATATATTGTGACCCCTCATCTTAGTCACATCGGTGAGGCAATTCAGATGAGGGGTCACAATATATGTTTTATGCAACTTTAACAAAATACTTCCATCATCATTATCAAATAATATTGAAGTGCTAAAATTTATGTTTTACCCACAACACCTTTGGGCATGTGTGAACCATGAAGACTCAGACCAACCTGTACATTATGTGCTGACTGTTCAGGGTACTTACATTTTTTAATAGTTTCAATCAATTATCAGGGTCAAAACATTGTCACAGAATAGATTGTTCATGGAAACAGGGAAAACACTGATCAGACTGCACCGAAATACATGTACAGGTTGATCTGAGTCTTTGGTCAGTCACACATGCTGTTACTTACTTTTTGTTGTTACGAGTCAATTTAAGGATGTATTTACTTTTTTTTTACGAATTCATACCGACATAGTCATTTGAACATAGTCACATTTCATCTTTCCAGTGTATTCTCATACCAGTTTGACTTGTAAAGTTGTCTGCATTCACTTCCATTCTGTAATTTCTTAAATTGTATATACACATTGGCTCATATTCATTTAATAACAGTTGCTGGAAGTTCAAAGAGACCATAGAAGTTCAGATTATCAATCCATATAGTTTGGTTTACTTTTCTTTTTAAAGTTTTTTAATTTTAATTTTGTTTGTTCTTGATCATAGCATGGTAATATGACACCGTGCTTCAGATAAAAAGGGGTTTACTGGGATAATTTAGGGATATTTTCCAGATTTCTCCATAAACTTATGTTGTGACCATTCATTCGAACCAGCTTACCGGTACAATTCTTTTGAGAGGGTCACAACATACGTTTTCATTAAGAAGTAAAGAAAATTATCTCTGAATTTTTGTTCAAAACCCCACCTTATCTGGACATCTGAATTCTTTTTTTTTTTTGCACGTAATTTTTTTCATGTGTACATAAAATGAAATAGGGTGATGAGCAAAACAATAGACTTTCATCTGGGTCTGCACTGTTTGCTACTTTATTCAGCACTTAATGGTAATTTTTAGCAAGATTTCTGTGTGAAAGTTAGACATTTTGAAAGTTAAGAATAAACTATTGTATGTACTGTTTACTCACAATGTTGCTATCAAATTTGACATGAAAGTTTGTTTCATTCATTGTAAATAACATGAAATCAGTTTTAAGTATCAATCATTCATAATATTAATATGTAAATATTTTTTTTTATCATTTTTCATTTAACATTTATTTGCATTCAGTATGTCACAAACATACATAAACCATGACATGACAAAACCAACAATGTGGTTGTGCGCCCAGTGCAGACTCAGATCAGCCTGGGCATCCGCCCAGTCTGATCAGAGTCTTCCCTGTCTGCATGGAGGTAGATTAGATCCTTCACTACCTTTTGAGCACTTAACGAAGAGTCTGATCAAACTGGGTGGATGCCCAGGCTGATCTGAATCTGCGCTATGCGCACAACCACATTGTTGGTTTTGCTGTGTCGCGGCTCACATTCCATGTGTCACAAACATGACATAAGCTGTGGGTTGCAGTGAGTGAGATCTAGTAAGTTTTTAACAAAGTTTTTATCAATACAGGTGGCACTAGTAAAATATTCTTCCAATCTAATCAAAACTGGTTTAAAACCTTTTTATCTGGTGCTTTTATGCAAGAAACAAATAAAATAGTTTGCAATTCATATTTAGTTTTTCTTAAAAAGTGTAAATTTGGATGGAGTTTTTCCATCTAATTTTACCCTTTACACTTTTAAGAGCTAAATGCACACCATCCAGTTTTACACTTTTAAGAACTAAATAATAACTTCATACTGAAAAATAAGTAAGATTCGGAATTTTTTGTAGGAGTTTGCTCCCTGACGGACAAAAAAGCAAATGAGCCGCGGCACAACAGAACCAATAAAGTTGCATGTTTGCCCAGCAAAGACTCAGATCAGCCTGGACATCTGCCCAGTCTGATCAGAGTCTTCACTGTACACTTATAGAGTAGCTAAGGGTCTAAGCTACCTCAGTGCCAACAGCTAAGACTGATTAGATGGGAGGACGTCCAGGCTGATCTGGGTCTTTGCTCGGAGCTAATGCCACCTTGTTGGTTTTGTCATGCTGTGTACTCATTAATGAGATTTCATCTTGTTCACTGAGACATTTCAAGTGCATGCTCAAAACCCTGAAGTTGCCACACCTCGGCTATTTTGGTAACAGAATATTCCAGCTTCAAACTGAACAAAGTTCATTTGTCCTATTGTGAGAGCATGTTTTATAAGCTGATGAGCAAATGGTTTATAGCCTAATGCAGTCTGATATACGTCTAGTTCTTCAAAACGAAAGCTGTTGTTTGTTAACTAGATGTTACATTGCCAGATGCATTGTACGCAAAAACATTGGCATTTTTTGATGAAAATATTATGAGGAGTGTTTGCACTGTAAAAGCCTTTCACATTTTTTCAGCAAAAATAATTTATGTTAACTAGAAGACTTACAAATCCTTGACTAATGACTTCATTAAGCTAGCAATGCTTTGAACTACCATGAAAATTATAAAAACTTGGACACCTAAAATAGTTACCATAATTGTCCTAAAAATTGAACAGTTTGGTTTTCAGTGCAGTAATGTGTCTAAAAGATGCAGATGGAATGGCAAACAGTGTAGACCCTGATCAGGAGCAGTCAGCACTGTTTTCTCAGGCCTACCTGTCCCAATATTTAGAATTTTTATGGTACTTCACTCTTGTCTACACTGTTGACTCAGATTTTCTTGTATGAATAGTTATGATAAAAATAGTAAGGTAGATGTCAACCTGACATTTTTTAAAATGAATGTTGCAGACTGTTTTGTATATTTATCATGAAATTCCTGTTCTTAAATTTCCTTCCTTTTAGCGTTGTTGTGATGACCGTTTCTTTTTATTGCTTATCAAACATTTTATCAAATTTATTCAAGGATTCCCAAACTATAAAAGAAAAAAATGAAAGAAAAAAAAATGAACATAAGATAGTGTTGATTTTCTGTACGTACAATCTTATTCAAACAGTTAAAAGAAGGGAAAAATGCTGCTATAATAAAGTACTTAAAGGAGTTGGTGCTCTTTAAGAAAGAGCAACTCTTGTCATTTTTCATTTCTGCCTTGTTGGGGGTTAAATCAAACAGAAAAGAATCTGCTCTTCTAGAAGAGCAGATTCTCATAAGGGTAGACAGCATTTTGGAAGGACTTTGTTGTCTAGGAAAGCACACATGATGTCACAAAACTTGTTTCCTTTTGTAAAAATGGTGAAGAAATATGGAGCTTATCACAAAAGAAAGAATTAGCTCACTTTATATAGCAAGATCTTTTTAACACTTAAAGCATCAAAAATGAAAAAAAGTTGAATTTGCAAACAGTGTAGATTCAGATGAGTTAGCTCATAATGAGATGCCTCATCTGGATCTCCACTGCTTTCCATCTGTTCTTGATTTGCAAAACTGTTCATGATTGGTGAAACGTATTTTTAAATTTTTCAGACAAAGCAACTCTGCCAGTTTCAGTTTTGCCTCCCTTCTCAAAGGGAGTCAACTCTTAAGGAAAGAATCAGCTCCCCTAGGAGTAGATTCTTTCGTAATAGAGTAACTTACTTTTGAGAAGGATTTGGTTGCACATGGAAGCAAACAGGAGGTCACTAAAGTTGTTTTCCTTTGTTCATTGGCAGAAAAGCAAGGTGATGCACCCATACACCTTAATTGGGAATCTTCAGGCATTGACTGAAGAGCATTCCTGTATGTATGTCGCTGTTTAGTTACTCATTTAACAATATCATGTCTCATGATATCAAATGCATGTCCTGTTCATGAGTATAAAGTGAATTATTTATAATACTGAGTGTTGTTTTTATTTCTGCTTGTTTCCTCAAAGATTGTATCATATCAGTTAACTTAATTCCTCTTATGGGTCAGAGGTGGATGGATGACTAAGTATTTTACATCCTTTTCAACATTATTTCAGAAATATCAGGATGATGGGAGGATGATATTGAAAGACTGTTTGCAATGGAATCCTGTTTACGGTTGGAAAGATTTCTGCCTCCAGCAGGTCTAGAACCCAGGTCCCGAGGTTATAAAACTTTTTTCGGGCTCAACTCATCTGAGCATGAAATTTTCTCTGCTGATAAATATGAAAATGCCAACTAATGTTGGCATTTTCATATTCATAAGCAGAGAAAATGTCATACTCAGCCAAACTGAGCAACAAAACAACTGTACAGTTCAACCTGTATTAAGCAAGCTCCCAAGGGATAATCCAAATCTGCTTGCTTAAGACAGGTGCTTGCTTAATGCAGGTACATTTCAATGTATTTGCCTGTTTCGGGAACTGAATACATGCTTGCTTAATACAGGTTGCTTGCTTAATAAAGGTGGCCACTAAGACAGGTTTTACTGTACTTATCAATTTGTTACTTATAACCAGGTAAAATTTCATGCTCAACTCAGCTGAGCATGAAAAAAGTTTTATAACCTCGGGGCCAGGACTACTCAATCTGCAGGCCAGCCCTTAAACTACAGTGCCACCAGGGCTCCTATGAGTCGGGGCTTACCTAGTTGTTCAACACTGATTTTATTGTTAGTAGACAAGACATTAACTTTTTATTGCAGGACTGGCAAATACATGGTCATCATTAGCTGAAGAAAATGTGAGGAGCATTTGCATTGCATTTTAAGAAAAACAATTGCATATTCAATTTTATGTATTCTGAAAGACTTAATGAATTGATCTCTTACAGCTTTAAGCTAACGATGCTTTGAACAACTGGGCCCTGATGCTTTTCTGGGGCTTCGTAAGCTGGTTTTAGAAGTTGGAGGTATGAAAAATTCATCGTCTAGATGATTAGAATTGCAGATAACCAGCCTTTAGACTCTCTATATTGTTAATTTCATTTGTCACCATTTCTGGAGCAATCACATAATTCCATAAGCTTGCTCAGTAAATAAATGAGCCATGACACAACAAAAAACCAACAATATGGTTGTGTGCCCAGCGCAGACTCAGATCAGCCTGGGAATCTGCCCAGTTTGATCAGACTCTTTGTTAAGTGCTCAAAGGGTAGCTAAGGGTCTAAGCGACCTCCATGAGTACAGCGAAGGCTTTGACCAGACTGACCATATTGTCAAACTATTCTTGTTTTTTGATGCAGACGACAATTTCAGCAGATGACAAAGAATACCCAGAATGCAATGGGTTAATAGTCTTGCTGAGATTACTTTAACAATTACCTGACTGGGACACCTGACCTGACACCCCACTCTTAGCTATACACCACTCCAGGAGATCTACAGTTCTGTATCCAAACTCTTGTCAGTTTTACCTCCCTTCTCATTGGGGGTCAGCTCTTAAAGGAAGCAAACTGGAAGTCACAAAATTGTTTCCCTTGCAAACCTGACAGAAAATATGGAGCTGCACCCACATACTTGTATACTTTCCTGAATAATTCAGAGGTCTATTCGCAGGTGGGCTTTGAAAATAGTTACGAGAATTCCTCTTCATATGCCATTAGACCTGTGCTGTGACCCCTTAAAAGAACTGCCTCAACAAGGCAGTTCTGATGAAGGGCCATAGCATATGTTTTCAGTAGCAAGGCAAGAGTTTTCAGTAGCAAGAGTTTTCACTAGCAAGACAAGAATTCCATGCAATGCTAAGTCGCACCTGCCTTATGCTTCCTCAGTAGACACCATGGACAGAGGAAAGTGTACACTAGGTCTGATGAATTTATGTAAAAATTTGAGCAAAGTGGACTTACAAGCTAGAAAAGAGGCAGTTCTAACATTAAGTATAAAGTAGTCAAACAATCAAGGACACCAGCATAAGAAAAAAATTTATGCTGTGTCTGACGATTGTAGGTGGTATAGTTTGTGAGAAATGGACTTGAGTGCTCTTGTTGATATAATCATGGATGCCAGGTTGACATAAAATTTCTAAAGACAGCAGAGCATGATAAATATGTCAAGTGTACAAATAATAGCAGCACCCCAGAAGGATCTTCAAGCCAGGTTTGATGATTACACCCATTGTATTCAAAGAGAATTGGACTTTAACCCCAGGGTCGACACAATTCTGGATTTGAAATTTTACAAAATCAGTTGAATGTGAAATATAGGTCAAGGGTTGAAAAAAGTGCATAAATCCTCAAGTCCTCTCAGACAAAACTTCATACCAAGTCTGATGATTCTAGGTATCATAGACTGAGAGAGATGGACTTTTAATGATCGAGTCAATGTAATTTTTGAAGTAAAATTTTACAAAGTCAGCATGATTTATGGATCAAAGGTCAAAATAAGTGAAACAGTCCTCTAAATCATTCTAAGCAGAAACTTTATACCAGGTTTGATGATTGTAGGTATCATAGATTGAGAGAAATGGACCAGAACGCTAGGGACAACATAATTTTTTAGGTAAAATTTTACTAAGTCAGTAGAGCATGAAAAATAGGTCAAAGGTCAAAATAAGTGCAACATTCCTCTTGACCATTCTAAAAAGAAACTATATACCAGATTAGATGATTCTTGGTATCATAGCCAAAGAGAAATGGACACGAACATTAGGGTTGACCTATTTGTGGACTGACGGACGAATGGAATGACTGATGGTCGGACGGAAAAGTGAACTCCTATATCACACCTTGCTAATGCAGGTGCGACAAAAAATTATATCCCAGAAAAAATAAAAATTATATGGAGTTCTGATAATTCCCTCTACTCATTTGTTTTTGAGAATATTAGGTTGTGAAGGAAGCAAAATACAAATTTCTTCATTCTGCTTTATTACTTTATAAACAATAGTAAAAATTACCATCATATACAAACATGTATTGCACTTAGTATTTGAACAATTGGAGAAAGTATCAGAATATATGTGAATGATCTACAATTAGAACTTTATCTGAAATTTCATGAATCTTCATTTCTATTTATTATCAATGTAACAACTGCTAATTAAATATGTCAGACAAAATGTCATTCCTTCTTATGAAAAATGATAAACTGTGCAGTCAAAATGTTGTTGTTTTTTTCCGTCCAATTCTCATAACGATGAATCCTAGGGAGGTTCAAGGGAATAAATCCATATCAGGCATCTACTGGAACCATGTCTAACATGGAATTAAATGTCTTTAAAATAATTATTTGTTTGAAAAAATCTGAAGTTTCTACTGAAAGAATTTCAGTTTGTAAAGTCACTGAAAAATTAGTGAAGCAAAATTAGTGAAGCATGGCAAATTCCTGCACAATTTGGTGGAATTCTGAACAGTAGAGACATAAACTTGTCCAGGTTTTTATCTGTTTGCTATAATACATACATTATTTGCCATGCTTCTGAACCAATGATGTCATATATATGTTGCCATAGCAACCACAAGTTTATATTAATGTCAAAGGGCCGTTAAACCCAAATCAATCAATCAATCACTCAATCAAAATCATATTAATGTCTAAGTGATGTCACCAAGGCATCATTCTGTCAAGGTACTAAGCATACCAGTTTGTAATTCCATAGTTGCTATGGTTACAGATCTATGATGTCATCTCACTTATAATTCGAGAGGAGCATGGCATACACTGAATTATAAGTGAGATGCTACCTGAAATTCTTGAAATGGTAAAGTGTAATTTCCTCAAACCTAAAATTCATTCTCAAATAATTTACTTCTCTGTTGTCTGTCTGTATTCTCTGCAGTTAAACAAGAGAGATAAAAAAAATCTTACAGAGAGCCTGTAATCCAAGCCTATGTAAGTATGTACATACAAGTATACGTGATCATATCCACTAAATCTGATCTCGCCTACATAATTTTGTGGATTTCTGAACAGTAGAGACACACACTTGTCCAGGTTTTTTTTCTGTTTGCTATAATTCATCAGACATTTTATCCTGTTAAGGGCCATAGACTAAACAGTTACAGCCACTTACCAGTCCGCCGCATTTCTGTTTTATTTTAGTCTCATGATTAGCCCATCTGTCTTGCTGGAAAGCCAACAAAGTGGCATGTGAGCCCATCAAAGACTGAAATCAGTCTGGGCAACTGCCTAGTCTGATCAGAATCTTCACCGTCCAGATAAAGAGTAGCTTATTGTCTAAGATCTGCATGCGCACTGCAAAGAGTCTGATCAGACTGGGCAGGCTGATCTGAGTCTTTGCTGGGCGCACATGCCACTGTGTTGGTTTTATCTTGTAGCAGATCATACCCGAGGTAGACATGACATCATAAAAATATATGACTCACTCTGTCAATATCTGGACTGAGACATATATGCAAACTACCGTAATCGACCTTTTTAGTGCCCTGTGCGCTTAACTTTTTCCAAAATGGCTGCAAATACTTGTAGTAAGATTTCTTTCTTATAAGCGCACATTTCAATGATTTATCATGTATTGAAAGAAACAAATTTAAAGGTTAATTATGGGAGAAAAGCTGGTTATGGTCATAGCAGGATAGAAAAGCTTTACAAATGAAAATGAGAGGTTCTGTAGCATTTTTCAACTCTTGTAAACTAGCAACAAAGGATTAAACCAGTAACATGAGTAAAAATATGTCCGCTTATAGTCTTATGCCTCATCAATTACCATGGTGTGCGCTTATAGGGGCATGTGCGCTAATTAGGTCGGTTATGGTAGGTTACTCAGTCAGCTTGGGGACATGTACAGTCTAATCTCAGGGCATGCACAGTACACGTATGTTTTAAATGTCTAAACAGTTCAACTTCTGCCAGAGTGAATTGTGCTTGCCCTGACCAGACTGCCTATATTTTGCACCCACAATTTGCAGAAAGTTTGAAATTTCAGAGTTCCAGATAGCCTGGGTTTTTGAGGATAATTCTGATACAATTTGTTCTTATTTCTCACGGGTATGTTGTAACCCCTCATTTGAACAGTCTTGATGAGACAGTTCTAATGAAGGGTCACAATGTACATTTTTATGGAGAAATATAGAAAATTATAACTGAATAATCCCTGTTACCCCTACTTATTTGGATCACTGGACTTAAGCTTTTTTCAAAGTGATAGGACAAGAATTCCGCGGAACGCTATGTCGCACCTGATTTGCACCTTCACTTTAAGAACTTGATAAAAGTGTCATTTTGAAACATTTTGGTCAAAATCCATTCAGTAGTTTACGAGTTATTATTGTTTTCATGTTTTTCGCTATTTTTAGTAACGGAGGATGGTTGCCATCTTGGACGGTCAATTTGAAAAAATCATGAAACAGCTTCATGCAAAGATCATTTTGATACACATTTAGTCCAATTCCATTCAGGGCCTCCTGAGATATTGTCATTTTCATATTGTTCTATTTTTAGTAACAGTGCCTGGCGGCCATCTTGGATGGTCTCAATTCGCTTAAATTTAAAAAAAACTCCATTTAAGGACCATTCTGACTAAATCTGACCTAAATATGTTCAGGTATTTTTGAGATATTGGTGTTTTTGCAAAAACTCGGACTTGTAAACAGAAAGTAGGTCACTGTGACCTAATTCTGCTACAGATTTTTTTCATTTTGTTAATTTTTAAAACCAAGGTCCCATTAATGCTCCACATAAAATTTCAGCCAAATATACCAAGTGGTCCTGATTTGCACCTTCACTTTAAGAACTTGATAAAAGTGTCATTTTGAAACATTTTGGTCAAAATCCATTCAGTAGTTTACGAGATATTATTGTTTTCATGTTTTTCGCTATTTTTAGTAACGGAGGATGGTTGCCATCTTGGACGGTCAATTTGAAAAAATCATGAAACAGCTTCATGCAAAGATCATTTTGATACACATTTAGTCCAATTCCATTCAGGGCCTCTTGAGATATTGTCATTTTCATATTGTTCTATTTTTAGTAACAGTGGCTGGCAGCCATCTTGGATGGTCTCAATTCGCTTAAATTTCAAAAAACTCCATTTAAGGACCATTCTGACTAAATCTGACCTAAATATGTTCAGGTATTTTTGAGATATTGGTGTTTTTGCAAAAACTCGGACTCGTAAACAGAAAGTAGGTCACTGTGACCTAATTCCGCTACAGATTTTTTTTCATTTTGTTAATTTTTAAAACCAAGGTCCCATTGATGCTCCATATAAAATTCCAAGTGAAACTGATTTATTTGTTTATGCTATTTTTAGTAATAGCGGCCATCTTGGATTCTGGACCAAGCTGAATTTTGTCATTCAGAAGCCCTGCAGTCTGGTCATGCAGCATGTGAAATTCGAAAACCATGGGTGCAGTGGTTTCAGAGAAAAAGTGATGTGAATGGACTTAAAATTTAGGGTCGACGTAAATGTGAACGGACGGACGGACGGTCGAACGGGTTGACGGACGGACAGACGGACGGAAAACCGGACGCCTATATCGCACCTTGCTAAAGCAGGTGCGACAAAAATGAAATGATATAAAACCTTATGATATACAGCAATAAAGAGCTTCAGACAAGGGAAGCTAGTATTCCATGAGATGGCAATAATGTTATTATTTCTTTATAAAAACGTATGTTGTGGTTATTAGAATCACTTTCATGAAGCAGTTCTGCAGCACAGTTGTTTGTGTATTGTTTTTTTTTAAAGAAATAACAGGAACTACCCTAATGATCCTAAAACACCCAAAAGTTGGACAATTATTGTTCCAAAATTCTTAGAAAGTGGATTTCATACATGTTAATGCATTTAAATGATAGGGAGCAGTTTGATCTGGGTCTACAATGTTTGCTCAGACCTGTCTGTCCGAATATTTAGGATCATGAGGGTAACAGAGGATCATCATCAAATATTCACCTTATCCGAAGAACTGGAAAAAATAAACATGGAATTCTGATTACTAGGATTAAATAGGAATCTATGACCAGCATAGTTATGATACAATCATATGCATGTATAGTTGAGCCGCACTTCAAGCAAATTAGCCTTAGGAAAATTAAGTGCAATCAGCAAAGATCAGTATGTTCAGCCATACACTCTCGTTATTATATGAGCCGCGACACGAGGAAAACAACAAAGTGGTTGTGCGCCCAGCGCAGACTCAGATCAGCCTGGGCATCTGCCCAGTCTGATCAGAGCCTTTGCTGTCCGAATGGAGATAGCTTACACACTTAGCTACCCTTTGAGCACTTCACGAAGAATCTGGTCAAACAGGGCGGATGCCCAGGCTGATTTAAGTCTACGCTGGGCGCACAACCACATTGTTGGTTTTCTCGTGTCGCGGCTCATATTTATTTAGCTATAAGAAGGGAAGGGGATGTGTTTTCCTCTTCCAAAATAACCTTAAAATATGCAAACCAAACTTGTGTAATTCAGCTGTAAGATTGAATTCCGTCTTGCAAGACAATCCCAAAAATCTAGATCTGTTTTGTCTTGTAAGATGGATCTAATTTTCAGGATTGTTTTGGAAGGGAAAATTAAATCTGTCTTACAACTCAATTAATATGGCAGTTATCCACGTTTACACCCACAAAATATGGAATATCTATAGACTGAACACCTGCGACCTTTATCAATCATCTAGGCAAACAGTCTTCAATGTCAGCAGTTCTGGTGGAGCAAGTGTGATGAGACTATCATATTTATGTGCCATTTTTTGCAAAGATCAACACTTTAGCCAAATGAAGATCAGAATGTAAAAAGAATCAGCCAAAAACTTCTGTTAGACATATACCTATCATGAATGTTTTGTAAGAAATTCTAAATGCTGATTATCTTTTTTAATAAAACATGACAGCTTAAATTACAGAGAGATGATAAATTCTGCGATACTCTCAGAAGCAATCAATGCAACCTCATGATGGTTCTAGCGTGAAAATCTGCCTATATCGCCAGAGGGCCACAATGTATGTTTTATGGGGAAAACAAAACCTTGAATTTCTAGAGTTTTAAATCTGTCAATATGCCAACATGTTCACAGGTACGTTATTATTATACTTCTCTGGCTGGGTGATTTTGTCACCATGGAAGTCAATGGTGGGACATGGGACTGTTTTCCATTCTGGGATGGGGCAGGTGGAGGGGGTGCCACTTTGGGATGATGTTTGTAACTGAATTTTTGCTGATGCAGTCTGTTATATGCAAGCAAATCTTCCAAACTTTTGATTGAATTTGAATTGATATCAGGTATTTTTGCAGGAGGCTCTTTAGGCTTTTCCTTGCTTTTCAGATCTTCCTTTCCAGAATCAAAAGAATCATCTTTTTTATGCAAAAACAGATTGTCTGTTTTAGGTTTGGTCACTATTCCATTCTGTTTACCACTAGACCCATTCAAATTTGCATTAGGAGAATGACTGCTATTTAATTCAGGCTTTCTTACTTTCTTAACAGTTGAATATAATCTACTAGGGTCATCTGTCTTATCTGGTCCCATAATCATGATTTCTGCTGTGCTGTCCACACTGTCAGTTTCCAAAACACTATAATCACCTTCTAATTTTACTAAATTCACTTGCTTCATTCCACTTAAAGCACCGTACTCTTTCCCAGCAGTTTTAATGTCTTCATTTGAATTACCAGAATCACTGTCCCCAAATGGTTTTTCAATATACACATCATTATGCATGACATATGAGAAAGAATCAGTTGAAGTCACTGAGCAATTATCATCATCATCATCATCAATATAATCATCTACCACATTAGTGCCCTGATCAAACTTTTCTTCTGCTTTCACATTCTTATTATGTAATTCCCTAATGTTCACCTGATCTTTACTCTGCTCCAAAGATTCAGAAGTTCTTTGTTTATCAATAATTGTTTTCTGCAACATATCTCTATCATCTTTATGATTCTTTTGTGACTCACCTTTATGCTTTTGCATTTCCTCTGTCACACCCCTTTGTGTTCCATTTTGTGCATGCTTTTGTCCATTCTCATGCATTTTTGTTTCATCATGTACTTGCTTTTGATTGTCATCTTTTTCATGCTTAACTGTAGCAGTATCTTTTGGCAAGAAACCCTTGTTTTCTAGCATTTTTAACCTTTCACTCATTGGAACATCAATTGGACATGAATCACTTAAAGAATGCTTTTTTCTTGTTGGAGAAAATTCTGTAGGAAGTTTATGGGACCCTCCAATGTGTAAGTCTTTTCTATGCTTCAGATCAGGAACTCCATGTAAAAGAACTTCAATGCTGTGTGATGAAGATTTTGGACCACCAGAAATTTCCTTGATGGACATATAAGCTGGGTCAGACTGAGTTGAGTCTATACTGTCAGTACTTATATGGTGACTCTTGCTTCTTGTCAACTGCATCTGATGAAACAAGACAGCATCTCTGTCAACATTAAGAGGATGTTTCAGTTCTCTCTGGAACTCTAGAGATTCTGTAGACAGCTGTGCAGCCTCTGGGATAATCTGTCGCCGGGTAGGTTGTGGGGGTGGGGGAGGTGGAGGCGGGGCAGGGGCAGCATGCTTTTTGTGAGCAGGAGGTAAGGTGACAGTCCTCACACCTTTTGATTTTGCAGACCAATTTTCATCAGCATCAAAGTCTGTTTCATGATTTCTATCCATCCTCATTGCATAGATTAGTTCTTTATTCTTCACCTCTTCAGTCAAACGTTGCTGTAACACAGTCTCCCAGTTTGCTGTGGGATCTTTACTATTAGGAAATGGTTTTATTTCAATATCATCTATTTCATCATCAGATTCACCATTCACTCCATTACTGAACAGTGAATTTGCCATTTTCCTCTTTCTGGCACCTTTTAATTTAACAATATCCATTGGAACATTCTCATCCAACTCTTCTAGTTCTGCCTTTTTTCTCATTTCTTCTCGTTCAATATCCCTTAGTCTAAGTTCTGCCACTAATGCCTGCTCATTTTCAAATTGCATCTGCAACAATTCTCTCAGTCTGTTTCTCTCCTCAGGAGACACCAATAATCTTATCACAAGAACACCAATGTTTTCCACTGACCTATAACCCTGTGCTAAGTCCTGAAGCTTCTTGGCCGCTAGAACTGGGTCCGGAATATCTATTATTTCATCAACAGCCTCTTGGTATGATATGTATTTCCACAAGCCCTGGTTGGCGATAATGACGAACTGATCTTCTGGTTGAACTGTTGTCATGGAAACATGGGGGTCAGGAATAATGTACGGGAAGAGATAGCTTGACCCCAGCAGCCGAGTATTCTGTGTGACACCATTTATCTTGTTATCCTGAAAACAAGACCTAGTATGTGCAAGTATTTTCATAGGAACTAATTATAATCATATTCTCTCCAACTATTGAGTAGGGCTTCTACGTTTACACGGATAAACGGTAACGGTTCGTGTATATGTGCTAAACGTTTACAAAATTCATACATCGTTTAACCGAACCTGAATACCCGGTAAACCACCAACAAGTTATAATATCTTACACAGTCGTCAGAAGCCAATCTTAATGTACTTGACGGTGTCCTCGGAAACATCTATTAAAAAATCATTATTTTTCAACTTCTGTGTACCTTACGCAAAGCATGACATGTACACGTTCTGCCAGAAAATTGGTACGTCATAATCGGCAGTTGATTTTATAAGGTACAGATTAAAGGCAAGGTAATGTTCTGCCGACAACAGTTAGGACACATGTTGTGCAATAAAAAAAATAGGACTACCTCGGTACCTGTGTTCTAAGCTTACTGCGAAGGTGAGATAATTGAAGCTTGTAACTTTGACAGTTACTATCAATTAACAGGATATTTAAGTCCGATGTTTTATAAATCTAATCCATGTAATTATCAAATACGGTCAAAATAATTGCTGTCATCGGAAATTGGTCAATAGTAAATACGTTTTTTTTAATACCGTCGGTTACTGTAAACTTCGAGTTGACCCCCGAAAATGAAAGCGCGTTATTGGATGACACAGTTTGGTAACATAAAGATGATTATAAAGGTATGGGGGGCGTCTCATAGATGTCCGATACTAAGAATAAGATTTCAACAGTAATGGTTGTTTAAACGGAATCGTTTCGTTTTCTAGCTGTCGTGTAAACGTTTACAATATTTTGTAAACATAGAAGCCCTACTATTGAGTAATAGGTAAATCTTGTTTCTCCATCATTTCTTAAAGGGAAATCACTTTTGTGACTTCCTGCTTGCTTCCCTGGACAATGAGGAGCCCCGGTAGCTCAGTGGGTTAAGCGCTGGCTTACTGATCTAGCGGACCAGGTTTGAGCCCCAGTTGAGGCGAGAATCCGTCCTACCGTAAACGGAGTTCCATTGCACACAGCCTTTCATTATCATTGTCCCATCGTCCTGATATAACTGCAATACTGTTGAAAAGGATGTAAAATCGCAAGTCATACATCCATCCATCCCTGGACAATGCATTCCCTTCTTGATCCGGGCTCCTCAAGGGAGCAACGTCTTTCCTTTTAGAAGCCCCCCCAATAAAATGGGTGATAAATTTTGATTGGTTAGAATTACCTCCCCTGGAAGTGTACCTATTCATCTTAAAGAAAAGACAAATGAGCCGCAACACAACAAAACCAACAAAGTGACATGTGCACCCAGCGAAGACTCAGATCAGCCTCGGCATCCGCCCAGTCTAATCAGAGTCTTTGCTTGCCCTCAAAAGGTTGCTAAGGGTCTAAGCTAACTCCATGTGGACAGCAAAGACTCTGATCTGACTGGGTGGATGTCCAGGCTGATCTGAATCTTTGCTGGGTGCACATGCCACTTTGTTGGTTAGTCCCGTCGCTGCTCACATGAGGCACAGTTTACAGAAGTATATGGAAATTACATCTAATCATAGTTGTAATATTCTGAGTATGACATAATCAGTTTCTCTAAATATAGCA
Source organism: Ctena decussata (assembly GCA_963989385.1). Lineage (NCBI taxonomy): Eukaryota > Metazoa > Mollusca > Bivalvia > Lucinida > Lucinidae > Ctena > Ctena decussata. The sequence continues at coordinate 61,631,142 of OZ022503.1, forward strand.
TCAGCAAACCATGCAGGTTTCTAAGTTTCTAGTTGCAAAAGAAATAGATTATATGTTATACTGTAAATTCAAGAAATAAGTAAAACCACTGTAATGCACTTCTGTGACAGGTCCATATTCAACACATGAGCCGCGACACAACAAATCAACAAAGTGGTTGTGCGCCCAGCACAGACTCAGATCTGCCCAATCTGATCAGAGTCTTCGCTGTCCGCATGGAGCTAGCTTAGACCCTTAGCTACCTTTTAAGTGCACAGCAAAGACTCTAATTAGACTGGGCGGATGTCCAGGCTGATCTGAGTCTTCACTGGGAGCCCAACGACATTGTTGGTTTTGTCGTGTCACAGCTCACATGACTTTGGAAGGTTTCATCTTACCTCTGTTATGATTCCATCAGATTTACAAATCCTTCTCATCTCTTCTTTATTACTGGCGACAGCAAATAGTTTACTAAGGCACACAGCCTCTCCTCGTCGACATAGAACAACCTCTGTGTCTCCAACATTGGCTACATGTAACTGGTAGTGTTTGTTCTCCTCATTGGGTTTACGTATGTGACATATGGCACCAGCTGCTCCCACTTTCTGACCAGTTGCTCCAAGTTTTCTGGGAAGAAAAAATATTCATAATTTATAGCTTTGTGTTACATATAAGCAAACACAGAAAGGGTTTTCATAGAAGTTCCAGCTACTTTGAAAACAAGAAATTTTACAGCGTGTAACAAATCCCCCTGAAGGCCCCTTAAAATGACCTTTGAGCCTAGTTGTGACCTTGACTTTGGGCACAGAACCTGAGTCTTGCAAATGATATACATTCTCATTTGGTTTTTCTTTTCTGTAACATTTAAATGCACTTTGGAAGTTCAAGAGGATTCAAGGGGACATGTATCTTTCCCAAATGCACTTTAGCGCACGTGCACATTATCGCTATACATGACAAGAATTGCTCTGAGAAATGGCGCCTTTTCGCATGTACGAAAAGCAAAGACTCAGTTCAGCCTGCGCATCCCCGCAAACTCATAGCTTCTTAAGCTTGATCTTTCTCGGGTCAACATGTACATTCCCATTGTTGATGCAGATAGAAAAGACACTAATCAGACGGCGCAGATGTGTAGGCTGATCCGAGTGTTTGCACTCGTATTCAGGCAGCTCCGTAAATATCGGCGAGGATGCCCGATTGACATTTAGACTGACAGAGTTGCTCTCTTGGCACATTGCGACGGGAAAACAAAACTGAAAACACCTGAATAGTTCGGCATGTATTTTGTGAATTCAAGATTTTTTTTGGTGTTTGAAGTATTAAAAATTCAAATGCATAGAAAAACCCACTGTTCGAACTAAATGAGAAAGTTTTGATGGGCCGTTTGAAGATGAATTTTGGTGTCGAACTGCTGGGGTGTTCGAACTAATAGAGAATTTACCATATCAGTGGATGCAACTTTTCCATTTTCTTTTTTACCTCCTTTTTCAATAGGGGGCAACCTATAAAGAAAAGAAATAGCTTCTCCTGGAGCAAATCCCTTCCTTTTAGAGTGGAACTCCAGATGGAATGGTTCTTCCTCCTGGTAACGGTAATTTAAGCAAACAGAAATTCATAAAATTTGGTCCCCTTCGTAAAAATGGCAGACTACACAGAGGTGTACCCACATATCCTAAATAAGAATTTCACTGAATGCTGTGTCTTGCCTATCTGTGCATTGTTACAAAGCAGAGCTAAACGTAAACTCAATGCAAATTTATGATGCTGCCAACACCTGAAAAGTAATACCTACATCCCGTGTTACTACAAAGCAGCAAACTGATTGTACACCAAGACTTTCAAAATTACAGTCCACATTGAAAACACATGTAGTGTAGTACCTGTGGGCGGCCAACATGGTGTACTTCAGATAATCCTTCCCTGTGATTGGATGGTTCAATTCTTCTTCTACTAAAGCTCCAATCTTATTGGACAATATTCTGGTGACCTCATCATTTCTACCTCCATCAAAGAGAGCAAATAATCCCTCTTGACCTTCATTGAACTTTGGCCTATTTATCACAGTCACTGTCAATCTGAAAAGGAAGTATTTCGATAGAATGTCAGTCATTCTGGGCTAATGGGGAGATAAGTGAATAATCATGAAAATAAAATAATCCAAAGGCTACAGGAAAATCTTAGCAATGGTCAGACTCGAACCATGACCTCTGAGTTATGAGACAGAGCATTTACTCCTCTGACTGGATCAATCAGAAAAAAAAAACGGTAAAAAAACAAGAGGACCAATGGTCCTGTAGCTCACCTGACACTTGGTCCTGATATATATTTTAATGCTTTTATACATGTATATAGCACCAGGGCAGGGGCAGATAATCCCCCTCCCTTGGGGATTAATGTTGAGTCCCAATTCTATATACCAAGGCACAAGGTCACTGGGCCTTTGTTTCTGGACAAAGATTTCTGAAGGGTTTTTATCATAAATGGGTGTGGCGGCCACCCTGTTCATACGACCATGACCATCTGAACAAACTTTGATTCCTTTGACCCAGTATTAAAGCTCCATAATATATGAAACACAGTAATCATTTGTATAAACTATGATGGGCCTGAGTGCCCAATGCTACATACCGGTACCAAGTTTCAAGGTTATAGGCCTTTCGGTTCTCGAGAAAAAGACGTTTGAAGAGTTTTTACCATATATGGACATGGTGGCCATCTTGGTCAAGTGACCAAGACCATCTGAACAAACTATGGTTCCTTTAAGCCGGTGAAGCTCCATATGAAATATGGCTTCAATTGACCCTAGTGGCCACTGAGAAGATGTTTGAAAATGTTGACAAGTGACAGAATCTCAATGACCTTGTACAAAAGTCAAAGAATGACCTTGACCTTTAACGACACAATCTCTTCATCTGGTCATTTAGTCAACCATATATACCAAATATTGCACCTTAGACTTAAATAGTTTCTGAAAAATCCACTGTTTAAGCATTTTCCCATATAAAAGCTACAAGACCCTGAGAACAAACTTTTGTTCCCTGATCACACTTAGACTCCATATGAAATTTCGCTTCAATCAGGCCAGTGGTTTCAGAGGAGTAGATGTTTTGAAAATCTTGATGACGGACACACCGACAAAATGACCTTGACCTTTCAGTGACATAATATCTTCATCTGGTCATTTAGTTGACCATATATACCATGTATTGTACCTAAGACTTAAATAGTTTCTGCGAAATCCACTGTATAAGCGTTTTCCCATATAAAAGCCTAACATACCAAAGTTGACCATGTCGTCAATTAATTCAAGGTCAAATCATGGTCATCATTTGTATAAACTATGATGGGCCAGCATGCCCAATGCTACATACCAAGTTTCAACGTCATAGGCCTTTTGGTTCTAGAGAAGAAGATTTTCGAAGGGTTTTTACCATTTATGGGCATGGTGGCCATCTTGGTCATGTGACCCAGACCCCGGGTATAAACTTTCGTTCCCCCATCCCACTGAGACTCCATATGAATTTGGCTTCAATCGGCCCAGTGGTTTCAGAGGAGAAGATGTTTGAAAATCTTGACGACGGATGGTCCGACTGAATGACCTTGTCCTTTAGTGACATAATATCTTCATCTGGTCATTTAGTCAACCATGTATACCAAGTATTGTACCTAATACTTAAATAGTTTCTGAGAAATCCACTGTTTAAGCGTTTTCCCATATAAAAGCCTAACGTACCAAAGTTGACCATCCCGTAAATTAGGTCACGGTCAACGCAAGATCATGATTTGTATAAAATATGATGGGCCCGCATGCCCAATGCTACATACCAAGTTTCAAGGTCATAGGCCTTTTGGTTCTGGAGAAGAAGATTTTCGAAGGGTTTTTACCATATATGGGCATGGCGGCCATCTTGGTCATGTGACCTGGACCAAATATATAAACTTTCGTTCCCCCATCCCACTGAGACTCCATATGAAATTTGGCTTCAATCAGCCTAGTGGTTTCAGAGGAGAAGATGTTTGAAAATCTTGACGACGGATGGTCCGACGGAATGACCTTGACCTTTAGGGACATAATATCTTCATCTGGTCATTTAGTCGACCATATATACCAAGTATTGTACCTCAGACTTAAATAGTTTCTGAGAAATCCACTGTTTAAGCGTTTTCCAATATAAAAGCCTAACGTACCAAAGTTGACCATGCCGTAAATTAGGTCAAGTTCATGATTTGTATAAACTTTGATGCGCTCGCATGCCAGATGCTACACACCAAGTTTCAAGGTCATAGGCCTTTTGGTTCTGGAGAAGAAGATTTTTGAAGGGTTTTTACCAAATATGGGCATGGCGGCCATCTTGGTCATGTGACCTGGACCAAATATATAAACTTTCGTTCCCCCATCCCACTGAGACTCCATATGAAATTTGGCTTCAATCAGCCCAGTGGTTTCAGAGGAGAAGATGTTTGAAAATCTTGACGACGGATGGTCCAACGGAATGACCTTGACCTTTAGTGACATAATATCTTCATCTGGTCATTTAGTCAACCATGTATACCAAGTATTGTACCTTAGACTTAAATAGTTTCTGAGAAATCCACCGTTTAAGTGTTTTCCCATATAAAAGCCTAACGTACCAAAGTTGACCATGTCATAAATTAGGTCAAGGTCATCACAAGGTCATGATTTATATAAATTATGATGGGCCCGCATGCCCGATGCTACATACCAAGTTTCAAGGTCATAGGCCTTTTGGTTCTGGAGAAGAAGATTTTTGAAGGGTTTTTACCATATATGGGTGTGGCGGCCATCTTGGTCATGTGACCTGGACCAAATATATAAACTTTCGTTCCCCCATCCTGTTAAGGCTCCATATGAAATTTGGCTTCAATCCACCCAGTGGTTTCTGAGAAGAAGATGTTTAAAATTGTGGACGCCGACGCCGCCGACGCCGACGACGGACCAAGTCTATACTATAAGCTCACCTTGACAGGTTAGCTAAAAATTCACAAAATGTCAGGATTGTTGTGTAATGACATACAGGTATTTTTTCACCTTCAAATGCTTACCGGAAAGAGGTATCCCTATAGTTTCATAATGATGGCAAACCTTACCCACACGGGCTAAAAGGGTCATTAGGGGTCAGTGTCTTATTAAAGCCATATTTGGTATCAAATCAAAGATCCCGATGTTCACAGTAAAAGTGTTTTGTTTTTGTGGTTGTCTTGATCAACCGTTAAATTTGTATGATGGAAGACGTCCAGTAACAGTATTTCAGTCATACTAGGATGATGAGTGGGTGATAATGAAAGGCTGAGTGCAATGGAACCCTGTTTATGATTGAAAAGATTCCTGTCTCCAGCAGGGTTCAAACCTGTGACCGTTAGATCAGCAGCCAGCACTTAACCTAATGAGCTACTGGGGCTCCTTTGTTGTATCTGTATGGCTGACCATTGTTGTTGCTTAAAGCATCCATTGTTATTGTCTGAAGTCTTCCAGACAATAGGGATGTCAAGTTTTTCTCACCTTATCTTTATAACATGAGCCATGACACAAGAAAACCAACAAAGTGGTTGTGTGCCCAGTGCAGACTCAGCTTGGGCATCCACTCAGTCTGATAAGACGCTTCGTCAAGCACTTAAAGGGTAGCTAAGTGTCTCAGCTACCTCCATAGGGACAGGGAAGACTCTGATCAGACTGGGCACACGCCCAGGCTGATCTGAGTCTGCACTGAGCGCACAACCACATTGTTGGTTTTCTCGTGTCACGGCTCATGTTATAAAGATAAGGTTAGAAAAACTTGACATCATTATAACATTTTCTGAGAAGTGTGGTAACCAGCACTAATTTCAGCCAACACATTTTGCTCATGCATTTCTTTCCAAACATTTAGCGTCAATACAGTACTTACTTGTTTCTCATACCAGAAGTCTGAGACAAACCACTCTGCCAAGGTATATCGTTCTCATCAAATCCTGCAGTACGTAGATCTAACAGTGATCTGTTCTGGCCCTTAATATCCACCATACAAACTTTCTTCTTTGTCCTACAAGTACAAGCATATCAGAGCTAGAAATAAGTGCAAGAATACATCAGAACTATACCTACCACAATTCTTGGTAAGCTGGAGTTTCAATGGCTTCTTATTTTTGTTGTTTTATTTTTGGTTAGGTTTTATTGCCTTTTCAAGAATATTCCACTCATATTAACTGACTGTTAAGAACAGAAAAGGTTCCCAAAGTTCCCCCCAAAAAATCCTGACTGTGTGCATATATACTCAGAGGCAATTAAAAGTATACAGTTTTTGATTTTGAATACTGGGCCTCGTGTAAATGGTTGCGTGAACATATTACTAATGCCATTTTGACAAACGTCTAGCTCTGTAAAACACAAAAACAAATTGTTTTGGAGCCATTAATAATGGAGTTATGGGCCTTAATTCAAAATAAGTAGTTCTAATCAAAACTTGCTTTGCACATGGCAGATGGCCTTTTGCACTTCACGAATATCTAGCGCTAATGTCTGTGAGTAAAACCACATCGTCATTTAATCTGAAACTCCCAACAAACGTCTTCAACCATAGTTAGAAATGCTACATGTCTCAAATTATCTCCCTTTGAATTACAATTATAGGGAACCAAATGTTTCTCTATCTTACCCGGTGTTAGAAGCTTTTCCTTGAAATTTTCGGGAAAAATTTGTTTGGCTTCTTGTCTTTGTGCACACTTGAAATGAACTTCATAGACTTGTTTGGTTGAAAGAAAATTGCATATAAACTTCCCACAACAACTCAATGCCTATTCAATGCATGTTACCAGAAGACGCCACAAACACTATTTCTTGGTACGACAATTTGATACTTTATCCCGTTTGTATATGAGAGTGTGACATGTCCTTACAAACCTTTCATCCCCTTTTTAATGTAATGCATAAAAATGCATAACATCAATCTCTGTTGTCCAAGGTATATGTTTAAAGGGGAGCTACTCCAGCAACATTGTTGACTCAGACCCCTGGTTTGTTTAAAACCGTGTCATTTTCTTATCCTTTGCCCGATTGTACTGAAAACTGTCGCAAATTGTGCAAAAATGATTGTATTTATGTACAATGCCAAAGTATAATGCAGATATGCAGACATCTGTAGAAAAATCGAGACTGCGTTACCTGTATACTTTCTTTTGCCTCTGAGTATACCTGGCAAGATAACAGAGCTTGGCTTTTCTCACTTGTGCTCAGAGAGATGCTCGAACCAACAGCCATCATAGACTTGATGATCAAAAAATTCATTAGTGCTTCTAACCACTGCGACTTCGAGGTCCATGGTAACAGTTTTAACATACTTTTTAATTTTCACGAAAATATATATAGTGTTGTGGCCCCTAAAACAGTCTCCCATGGAAAAATGGCAGTCAGACCTTGTAGGTGTATACATAAATATTATAAGGCAAAGCTTACACTTAAGATGTATTTATGGGTAAACCTCCATGCTTTTTGTCCCACTTTTATATTTTACAAAGAGGAACAACTTTTGTGTCTTCCTGTTTGCTTCCCTGGATAATGTAGCCCTTTCAAAACTAGAGCATGTGAGCAGGGGCTCACGTATACCCCCGGCCAGCACCACCGCAAAATGAAAACACATTTAATACAAGCAAATGTTAACTAACAGACAGACAGATGGACAATCTATTACAAACCCAGTGAAAGGCCTATAAACAAACACCAAAAGGTTCCATTAAAATAAATGCAAATTATGTTATCAAAAAAATATACAAATTTAACACAAAATTTCAACGTAAGTTTACATAAACTTCTATGTCTGCGACCTTGACCTAAAGTCAGCAGCAGCATCCCAATGGTGTCAACTGATCAGTTTAAAGCTAGATGTAAACCTAAAAACATAGCAATCTGAGAATTTTTTTCCATAAATTTTCCCATTTATTGCATTGGAGTGAGAGATGGGAAAAAGAAAAAAGAAAAAGAAGGCCAAAAGAAATCTTAGCATCTTGATTTTCTTCCCAGCAATATATATGGCCATTCTCATAATGTATACAAAATTTGAAGACTTTGGCTCTCATGAGAACAGAGAAATCTGTGACAAAAAGTTAATTGGAGAAAAAGAAAAAATGGACAAACAAAGGGAATGAAAAGCAGGAGGAGGCTGATTCTCTCTTACACAGTACAACTTGTCATACACAACGTTTGAACCAAATTTCAAAATCCTAGCTAAAGTGGTTCCTAAGAAATCTTTGACAGAAATTTTATTGGAGAGAAAGAATGATAAGCAGGAAAAGGCTGATTCTCTCTTACATGATACAACTAGTTATACCCAATGTTTGTACAAAATATCAAAATCCTAGCTGAAGCAGTTCCTGAGAAATCTGTGACAATAATATAATTGAAGAGAAAGAAAAAATGGACAAACAAAGGGAATGATAAGAGGAAGAGGCTGATTCTCTCTTGCACAGTACAACTAGTCACACCCAACATTTGTACCGAATTTCAAAGTTCTAGCTGTAGTAGTTCCTGAGAAATCTGTGACAAAAATTTAATTGGAGAGAAAGAAAAAATGGACAAACAAATGGACTGATAAGCAGGAAGAGGCTGATTCTCTCTTACATGGTACAACTAGTCATACCCAACATTTGTACCAAATTTCAAAGTCCTAGCTTTAGTGGTTCCTGAGAAGTCTGTGACAAAAATTAATTGGCGAGAAAGAAAAAATGGACAAACAAAGGGACTGATAAGCAGGAGAAGGCTGATTCTCTCTTACATGGTACAACTAGTCATACCCAACATTTGTACCAAATTTCTAAGTCCTAGCTTTAGTGGTTCCTGAGAAGTCTGTGACAAAAATTAATTGGAGAGAAAGAAAAAATGGACAAACAAAGGGACTGATAAGCAGGAGAAGGCTGATTCTATCTTACACAGTACAACTAGTCATACCCAAGGTTTACACCAAATTTGAAGGTCCTGGCTGTAGAGGTTCCTGAAAAATCTGTGACAAAAAGTTAATTGGAGAGAAAGAAAAAATGGACAAACAGAGGGACTGATAAGCAGGAGAAGGCTGATTCCCTCTTACACAGTACAACTAGTCATACCCAACGTTTATACCACATTTCAAAGTCCTAGATGTAGCGGTTCCTGAGAAATCTGGGACAAAAAATTAATTGGAGAGAAAGAAAAAATGGATAAACAGAGGGACTGATAAGCAGGAGAAGGCTAATTCTCTCTTACACAGTACAACTATTCATACCCAACGTTTGTATCAAATTTCAAAGTCCTAGCTTTAGTGGTTCCTGAGAAATCTGTGACAGAAATTAAATTGGAGAGAAAGAAAAAATGGACAAACAAAGGGACTGATAAGCAGGAAGAGGCTGATTCTCTCTTACACGGTACAACTAGTCATACCCAACGTTTGTACCAAATTTCAAAGTCCTAGCTATAGCGGTTCCTGAGAAATCTGTGACAAAAAATTAATTGGAGAGAAAGAAAAAATGGATAAACAAAGGGACTGATATGCAGCAGAAGGCTTATTCTCTCTTACACGGTACAACTAGTCCTACCCAACGTTTGTACCAAATTTCAAAGTCCTAGCTTTAGTGGTTCCTGAGAAATCTGTGACAGAAAAAATGTTAACATACACACACACACACACACACACAAACATATTAACGGAAAGACCAAAAACTATATACCCCCTATATACTTCGTATACCGGGGGTATAATTAAGTCTACTCTTAGAAGAACCTGCTCCTGAGGGAAAAATTCTTTCCTCTAAGAGTTGACCCCTTATTTAGAAAAGAGGGGAAAAAAGAAAATGTATAGTTGCCTCCCCTGAAAGTGAACCTATTCATCGGAACTACAGACCAACTGTTGTACACTGTTTGCTCATGTATGTCTGGCCAGATATACATGGAAATTATACACTGTTAACTTGTTTTGCCCCAGTAAAATTTGGCAAAAATTTATTAAGTACCAACAGAAATGGTAGCTGCAGTTAATGCACACATGTAAAACAATGAAAACAACATCAGCTAAGCACTATTATCAATTATTTGAAGCTCATCCGGACTATATGGCATAACATGTATGCACGAATGGTACTTTTGTGACAGCTCATAAAGCCAGTTTAGTATGATTCATTTCTGTTTGAAAAAAAAACAAGAGGACCATTGGTCCTGTAGCTCACCTGGGTCCATTCAGCCTCAGTACTCTAGGGTAAGTTACTCTAAGGCCATCAGTCAATTGGTTTTGGTGAAAAAGATTTTTAAAGGTTTTAACCATATATGGGCATGGAGGACATGTTGGTCATGTGACCTGGACGTTTGAAAAAATTTTCATTCTCTTAACCCCTGGAGGCTCTATATGAAATTTGGTTTCAAAATTGGCCCAGGGGCTTTTGAGGAGATGGTTTGATATTGTCAAAATGACTGGGTCAAAAGTCAAAGAATGACCTTGACCTCTTGTACTCATGAATCTTCATGTACTCATTAGGATGACTGTATATACCAATTTTTAGGCATAAATCTTCAAAACTTTCCATGAAATCTTATGTTCTAGCATTTTCCCACATTTGACCTTGCAGTAAAATAGTCAAGGTTAACCCAAGGTCATTACTTTGAACAATCTTGATAGTACTGGAATTCCCAATGCTACATACCAAGCTTCAAAGCCATCGGTCAATTGGTTCTGGAGAAGAAGATTTTTAAAGGTTTTTACCATATATGGTCCTGGCGGCCATGTTGGTCATGTGACCTGGACTGTTTGAACAAATTTTCATTCCCTCAATCCCTGGAGGCTTTATATGAAATTTCGTTACAACTGGCCCAGTTTTTTTTAGGGGATTGTTTGATATTGTCAAAATATGAGAGTTGTGGGTCAAAGGTCAAAGAATGACCTTGACCTCTTGTACTCACAAATCTTCATGTACTCATTAAGATAACTGTATATACCAATTCTTAGGCATATCTCTTCAAAACTTTCCATGAAATCTTATGTTCTAGCATTTTCCCATATTTGACCTTGTCGTAAAAAAGGTCAAGGTCAACCCATGGTCATAATTTGAACAATCTTGACAGTACTCGAGTACCCAAAGCTACATACCAAGTTTCAAGGCCATCGGTCAATTGGTTCTTGAGAAGAAGATTTTTAAAGGTTTTTACCATATATGGGCGTGGCGGCCATGTTGGTCATGTGACCTGGACCGCATGAATAAGTTTTTGTTCCCTCAACTCCTGGAGGCTCTATATGATATTTGGTTTCAATTGGCCCAGTAGCTTTTGAGGAGATAGTTTGGAATTGTCAAAATATGAGAGTTCTGGGTCAAAGGTCAAAGAATGACCTTGACCTCTTGTACTCATAAATCTTCATGTAGTCATTAAGATGACTGTATGTACCAATTTTTAGACCAAAATCTTCAACAGTTTCCAAGATATCTTATGTTGCAGCATTTTGCCATATAAAAGCATGAGTAAGCAAATTTGACCTTACCGTAAAAAAGGTCAAGGTCAACCCAAGGTCATAATTTGAACAATCTTGGTAGTACTCGTGTACCCAATGCTACATACCAAGTTTCAAGACCATCAACCTACTGGTTCTGGAGAAGAAGATTTTTTCAGGTTTTTACCATATATGGGCATGGTGGCCATGTTGGTCATGTGACCAGGACCGTTTGAACAACTTTTCGTTCCTAAGGTCCCAGGAGGCTCTATATGAAATTTGGTTACAATCGGCCCAGCGGTTTCAGAGGAGAAGTCGTTTGAAATTGTGGACGGACGACGGACGACGGACGGACGACGGACGCCGGACGCCGGAGCCTTACCATCCTATAAGCTCCCCCGGAGCCTCTGGCTCAGGTGAGCTAAAAAAAATCACAACAAATCAAGGTGCACCTCCATTGTTTGGCAGGTACTGTTACAGGACATGCTTCCCTCATAAATGAAGTCTGCTTCTTTAAAGGGAAAAGTTTGCTCTCTAGCAAAGTCTGTCCTAAAAGAGAGTTCCCTTATGAGGGAGGCAAATAGTTTTTGGTCAGAGTGACCTCCCTTTAAACAAGATCCACACACCTTAACAAGGTTGTTAATAATTTAAAATTGAAGGCAACAACAGTTAAGGTGCTCCAGATATAAATGGGGTTTCAAGGATAATTCTGAGATAGTTTTTCTTATTTCTCAATGAAAACATATGTTGTGACTCCTCATTAGAGGACAAGTCTAATGAGGGTCACATTGATTGCTTTTAAGGATAACTATGGAAAATTATCCCTAATTTATCCATGCTACCCCTTCTTATCTGCAGCACTGCAGTAAGTTTCCTTTTTTTTTTCAAAAAACTTTTCATAATCTTCAAACTATTACTTATGACAAAACACAGTTTTATTCACAACACTGCAAACTGCATGTAATCAACAACTCAAACATCACACCAGTTATCTTACCGTGGTAAATTCATTAAAAAGTCTCTGGAAAAACATGTCAAACTTGAATATCAATGAAGATTTAATAATTATCATGTCACAGGGTTTAGTTATACCATGCACCTGAACTGCTTTATGATACCATCTGGCTTTTATAGTGACATGGTAGAGTGTTTGTCTTCAGATCAAGGGGCCCTCCGATCCTCAGCCAGGGCTTCTGAGATTTTTAAGAATCTTTGACAAATGCCTCCCAATGTAATTTGTCACAGACATATCTCAGTATTATTGAGCTGAAGCTGCGAACATGTAGTTTGATTTTAGAATTGATTCTTCTTGATACAGGCCAGGAGGCCAAAAATTTGAAATAGTGATATTGATGAATATTGTTATCAATAAACTTCCTTGTGAGGTGTTGCTGAAGTCAAAAATACTAAAGCCTTCATTGATGTAAAAACAAAATTAAAGCTATATTTTACCACATGATCAGCTGAAAAAAGGCAGAAAACAGAAGTTAAAACAGAGAGCTTACTTGATTCCTTTAAGCTCAGTAGAGCTAACTTGCATCTCTGGGTTCCCAGATATATCTAACAAATTGACATTGGATGCCATAAGGTTAGCGACTGAAACATCAACAAGTCTGTTTGAACCAACTTCCAGTACCTGTAGCAACAGAAAACAAAGTATAATATACTGTGACCTAATTGATTTTCACACACAACTCATTTCTTTTTACTACCATCTATGATGACACTGTCAAAAGTTTATTTTATGCTTATTCAAAAATACAACCACTTGCAAAATGTGATTTTTGCAAATATAAGATTTAACTGTGACTGTCTTTAACCCTTAAAGCGCCAAAAATTAAAATTGTTGAATTGGCAAACAGTGTAGATCCAGATGAGGTGGCTCATAATGAGCCACCTCATCTGAATCTACACTGTTTGCCCTCTAGTTTTCAAATTCTCAATATAATATCGCTTGGACAAAACTTTTTTTGAAATTCTAAAGACGTAAATTTTGTTGTCTGCTTTTTGGCGCATTAAGGGTTAATGGTTTAATATTTGTTTGAATAAAACATCATATTACCATTTTTGACGTAAATATCAAGCACAAATCCCAATAAGTGCACATTATGGGAATTTCTGTGGTATTTTGTATTTAGCACACACAGGTTTACTGGTTCATTCCTTTATTTACTTGTTTACAAGACCTGAAATGCTAAAGGATCTTTCAGGCTTTACTTGCGAAGTGTCTCTGTCCCTTTCCTGTGTTTAATAAGTATCAATTTACATTATTTAATGGACTACATTGTTTAATGGACTGCTGCCGGTCTATATTAACCCTTAATGCGCCAAAAACCAGACGACAAAATGTACGTCTACAGAAATTAAAAAAAAATGTTATGTCCAAGCTATATCATATTTAGAATTCAAAGACTATAGGGCAAACAGTGTAGATCCAGATGAGGTGGCTCATCATGAGCCACCTCATCTGGATCTACACTGTTTGAAAATTCAACAATTTTTCAATTTTGGCGCTTTAAGGGTTAATTAATGAACTGATACCAGTCTGCTGATACCAATAAGCATCATACAATGGACAGATGCCAGTCTACCTCTTTGACAAATGAAGATTAACCATAAAAAGCACTTAAGTACCTTGAGATTTGTAGAATATCTGAAGTCTGGTAACTCTTTCAGCAAATTAGCATTAGACCTGAGTGCCTGTAGTTTGCTATGTCTGCCCACAGCTCTTGGCAGATGTCTCAACATGTTACCAGAGATATTCAACTCTTGAAGGTTCTCTAACTTCCGCAGATCTCTGAAAAACATGTCCAGAATGCTATAAGGAAGTACTGAAAGTAATTCGGGAATAATCTTATCCTATTTCGTGAGAGCAACAATATGTTTTTGTTGAAAATTAACAGAAATATCTCTGGACTGTCATACAATGAGTTTTGCATACTCACATAAGATTTATACCAAATCACTTGGTTTTTAAAACAAGTATGCTCTTTAAAGATGAATTTCCTGTTCATACTAACGACCTAAATTAGGGTGTATGGGCACACATCTATGTTATTCTGCCATCTTTACAACTGGAACAACTTTCATGACTTCCTATTTGCTAGGAGCCCTGGTAGCTCAATAGGTTAAGCACTGGCCTACTGACTAGCAGTTTGGTTCAAGCCCTGCTGGAGGCAGAAATCTTTATAACCATAAACATGATTCCATGAATTATTGTACTCAGCCTTTCATTATCATCCTCCCGTCCTCCTGATATGACTAAACTACTGCTGAAAATAGGGTAAAATAGCAAGTCATCCATTTAGCCATCTTATTTGCTTCACCAGAGTTGGAAGCCCTTTCATTAAAGGAAAAATTTGCTCATAGAAAAGAAAATAGCCATCAGAGGAGATGGCAAATCCCCCGACCGAAGACCCCCATGGGCCTTGGTAAAAAGGGTGCACTTCAAAACACATATAAGTAATATATTGTCATTCTTTTATGCTTCTGTGTGACACTATCTGTTAAACAGATGCATGATAATCTAACACTCAGACTAAAATAGTATGCCTGACTGCTAAAAAGAAGTAATATCTCAAACAGCCGCCATATACATAAATATATAGCAAATGATACATTAAACTTTCAAATGTGTGAATAACTTCTAAACTACAAGCCCTACAAACCTAATTTTGAGCTCTCTAGTAAGTGAATTTGGACAAAGAATCCAAATCTGGAGAAAAAAAATTTTTTGGTGGGGTGGGGTGGGTAGTGGAGGTGGGGGAGGGAAATGTGGAGGGGTCAGAGAGAGTTAGGAACACTGATAAGATATCACAGCATGTTCATCAATATTCTAAAAGGTATAAGGTTATTAAAATTGTGGCGCAGGCCAAGGTTATACAGATATGGAGCAGAGACTCAAACAGCAGCTCAAAATACCAAAGGGAAATAACTCGCAAAGTATGAATGCAAGAGTTGTCATTCATGTATGAGACAAATCGTCATGACCTGTTCTTCATATCTGTGAAGTATCATGAAAATATCTCAAAAGGTATTCAAGCAATGGAGCGGACACCTAAAATCATCAAAGGGAAATAACTCAAAAAGTAAAAAAGCAAGAGTTGTCATTCTTGATTGCGACACATCGTCATGACCTGTTCTACATATTTGTGAAGTATCATGAAAACATTTCAAAAGGTATTCAAGTTATAGAGCGGACACGAAATCATACCTAAAACCATCAAGGGGAAATAACTCAAAAAGTAAGAAAGCAAGAGTTGTCATTCTTGTTTGCGACACATCGTCATGACCTGTTCTACATATCTGTGAAGTATCATGAAAATATTCTAAAAGGTATTCAAGTTATAGAGCTGACACGAACTCATACCTAAAACCATCAAGGGGAAATAACTCAAAAAGTAAGAAAGCAAGAGTTCTCACTCTTGTTCGCGACACATCGTCATGGCCTGTTCTCCATATCTGTGAAGTATCATGAAAATATTCTAAAAGGTATTCAAGTTATAGAGCGGACACGAATCTGCCAAAAGATCACACCTAAAACCATCAAGGGAAATAACTCAAAAAGTAAATAAGCAAGAGTTGTCATTCTTGTTCGCGACACATCGTCATGACCTGTTCTACATATCTGTGAAGTATCATGAAAATATTCCAAAGGGTATTCAAGTTACAGAGCGGACACGAATCTGCCAAAAAAACTCACCAAAGGGGAAATAACTCAAAAAGTACAATAGCAAGAGTTACCATTCTTGTACCCGACACATTGTCATGACCTGTTCTACATAACTGTGAGGTATCATGAAAATATTCCGAAGGGTATTCAAGATAAAGAGCGGACAAGAAAATGTTTACAGACGGATGGACGGACGGCGGACGGACGGACGGACGCCAGGCTCATCGCTATATCCCCCGAACCTTTCGGTCGGGGGATAAAAATGGCTGAGTTGCTCCCCCTGAATATGTTCCCATTCATCTTAAGTGAAAAGTGCAGACTGATCAGTTTGTATGGATGCAGTGACATCAGAGTGGCCGGAATATTGGGTAGTTGCAGTAATTCACTTGTTCCTTTTGTTTCTATCAAATTGCTGTAACTGTTAACCAAATCCAGATATGTGTCAAAATTAACATTACCGTACCTTTCATGAATCTCTGTCAGCTTGTTGTAAGCCAGATGAAGAATTTTAAGCCTCTGGAAGAGACAGATCTTTGGTATGACATCATCTGTAAGCTGATTGGCTGATAAATATAGCTCTTGTAACTTGTTCAAATATAGATTGTGGCTTGGTTCTGGAACTGTTTCCAAGTTGTTGCTGGTCAGGCAAACAAACCGCAACCTGATGAGGAGAAAATACCATAAAAATTTTAAATATTGGGACAGATATGCATATAGTGAAGACCCAGATCAGTGTGTTCCTGATCAGGACCTACATTGTCCATCTGTATTTTTCAGATGCATTACTGCACTGAAAACCAAACTTATATTTTTCGGCCAGTTACCATAATTATTTTAGGTGTCCCAATTTTTAGAATTTTTACAGTAGATATTATTTACAATTAAAATTGTGCCAAATCAGAAGCTTTGGTTTTGTAACTGTAGAAAATTGTACATGACTGTATATGCTTACGTATGTGGTGTTACTACAAGCCTGTTAGAGCATAGCTAGATCTATGTCTGCATAGTTATTCTGGTTGCATTCCATGCCCTAAAGCGCTCCAGGTACAATAATCATTCTATCACTTACAAATGACTCATTAATCGACACTGTATTGTCCTTTAACCATTTATCTTTCACTTATTTTGGCTCTAAGAGAAGAAGTATGACAACAAATTTCTGCAGAACTGTTTTCTCTGTGATCCTTATTACTTTAACTGAATCTTTGTCATGTTTGTATCTTATAAACGTAACTGCACAAATGTTCAGAAGCATAACACAGGTATCATGAACAGGCCCGGATCCAGACCACCATGTACTAGTGGGGCTCTGGATAAGTAGTGGGGCTGGGAGGTGCCGAGATCTATATGCAGGTGTGAGTGGAGGGGTGGGGGATGGGGGCAACGGGGGCTTGAAAATACATGTATATGACATAATTAGGGATCAGTTTGGTGAGACTTTTGATAATGTCTGTTTTGCTTTGAAATATTTGTTGTGATTTCTCATTAGAATCACCTCGCCGAGGTGATTCTAATGAGATGTCACAACATATATTTTAATCTAACCACAAGGTTAAATTTTCTACGACTATAATGAGATACTCCCTATTTTCTTGAGGCCTACATATTATAAATAACAGATGGCCGGGCTGAAGCTCCAGAGCCCACCCCCTGGATCCGGGGCTGATGAAACCCAGGCTCTAGGTAAGAAAAGTCTCACTGATAATTCTGGGGTAGTTTCTTCTTTTTTCCTTTTTTTTTCATGAAAACATGATGTGGCATAACTGCCTCAGTATGTTTCTTCCGAGAAACAATAAGTTTCTTGGACTTCCCAATAGATATTCACCTATCATGAGCTCGAAGACCTATCCTAGTAGGCACACAAGTTAAAACCATGTTGAATCAATGTTGATTCAGCATAATGACACTGAATCAACATTGATTCAGCAATGTTCAACTTGTGTGCCTGCTTGGATTATATACTACTCATAACAAGTTTTATCATGCACCTGCTGCAGAATTCCACTGATAACAGGAGTATGATAACACAATTTATCATATGACGTCGCATCTGAGAGTGTAATAAAGCCATGCATTAAAAACAATAATCCACTAGTGGATTAAATATGCAAATTAAGTCGTAGCATTATACGTTGATGTCCATAAAAACGTTGTGTTTTCTAATGGCGAAATCGTGACGTTTTAGTGCAAATTTTGCTAATAAAATGTGATTTTAGTGTCATATGATAAATAGAATCTTGCATTTGTGCTCCTGTATTACTGAATTTATTAAACTCGTTAGGGAAAACCAATAAGATGCTCGGCAAAGCCTTGCATCTTATATTTTTCCCCAACTCGTTTAATAAATTCAATAATACATGAGCACTCATGTAAGATCCTCTATGTGATATCATGTCACTGTGGAACTGCGCTTGCGTGAATGTTATCATGTAATGCCTTTAGAAGCGATCTCTGAAGATGATTGGCTGTATTGACGTTGGCCGTGATAACAGCTTTCGATTGGTTGAATGACGTCACTGACTTACATCATAATGCATTCCCGATGTCAGCAAGTTCGAACAAAACTGTGTTTGCTTTTCATTTGTTTGAGTCTTTCTAAACCTTGAAACCTTCTAATGATGCATGATAAATAGAAAACCATGTAAGTGTCTTTTGATTTTAAGTTTATCAGGCTCGACCAGAAACACATCGGACTGGCTTGGCAAGCCTCGCCATTCCTACCCTGTTTCTGGTCTAGCCTGATAAACTTGATATCAAAAGACACTAACATGGTATTCTCTTTTTACATCACCTTAGCTTAATGCAATACAGCTTAATTTTACCAGTATAAAATTCCTATGTGTAACAATGAAAGATATGTTTACTTTCTTTCAAAGATTAAAAGTCTAATGTTTTAGTATGATAAAGGAGAAATTTTGGTTCCCAATTCTGACTGTCTTGAAAGATAAAGTCTTTTGAAGAGCAGAATTTCAACTGCGAATAATTTCTCATAAGCTTTGTTAGGAACCTACATCAATAGTGACTAGTCAGTTAAAAAACTTTTCCCTACCCTGACAGGACCTATGCTGTTTTCAAATTTGGCAGATGTTTACAGAGGCACTAATGTAAAGGTTACAAAAAACCAAAAGCAAAGCAAAGCAAAAACCTGCATTTACTCTGCATCTTTTGACAATAAGTTTATTTAGTGTTACGTCTATGGAAAAAAATATTTGGTGATGCAATACTTCTTTTGAGTAGTATAGAAAATATAGCTTACTTTGGCAGTTTGACAAAGAAGTCATCTGGTAGATAGGTGAGTTGATTGTGATCTAGACTGAGTTCTTCAAGAACAGTATTGCTGATTTCAGATGGCAAGGAAGACAACTGATTATGGCTGAGGTGTATGGCGCGTAACTTTGGGGCCTCGGAAAACAGCCTGAAATGATAATTATCGCAAAAAATAACAAACATGAGTAATAAACAAATAACAAATATGAGTAATAAACAATCTAAACATAATACATGTCTGAAGATGAACCGATGGAGTTTGAGTGGGGTCATCTTGTTATGTGGGGTAGTGTTAGGTAATACAACTATTTACTTCTAATTGCTGTACTTTCTTTCCATGCTCTTTCAGGTCGTAAACAATTGATTTTTGACAAAAAAGTTGTGTCCCCCCCCTCTTCCCCACCAACATACCCACACCCACACTTGTGCTTTCCCAGCAGCACTTTTTCCCTGATGGTTGCTAAATTAACATATCAACCATAGGAACTGTTATAACTAAAATCCTTCTGTGACCTTCATAAGATCAAGGACATTATAACCTAATCCAATCTTTTGCTTGTCCCAGCAATACAACTTTGCATGTTTAGTGACAATCCATCCCTTGTTATGTAATGTGCCCAGGCTGGCAAGAATCCATCATTTCCTTCAGAAGGCTGTTTTACTCTCTGAAATTCAACCATCAATCTTGAAAAAGAGGCCAATGTAACCAAACCCCAATAACTCTTTACCTCTTCCCAATGATGCATTCGTACACTATTTGGTGTGAATCTCCAATAGTTTTAAGAGAAAAGAGTGTAGACAAGGCTCCTAAGGAGAGTATGATCAGGGTCTACACTGTTTGGTCAGGTATATATTGGTACTCACTTTTCATGGACCTCTTCAAGTTGATTATGACTAGCACTGAGTTGAACCAGAAAGAAGCAGTCGCTGAGCCAGCCAGGTAAGGCTTCCAAACAGTTGCTGAAACAGAGGATATATGGCAGTGCAAGACAAGGTCAATATAGCACCACTCTTTATAAAGCTATTTTGGATATAATGCTATCATGTCATGGCTCTCATTCTCAAATCAGAATCAGAACTGTTTACTGGTGATACGATACACCCAAAGACAATAATTCACATGGGCCTGTGATCAGGGAAGCTAGTCACTAGCCCTTTCAAGAGAAGTGAACTTGGTTACTGAATCCTCTGCAAACTCAGCAGCAGAAGTAAGGAAATGGAAAAATAAACTTCCAGCTTCTACACAAATGATTATCTGAAATGTAACAGTGCAAATCAACTCATATGTATGAAATGGTTATTTGTGCTTAAAGTAATATGTGCTTTAAAGTAAACAGCTGATGAAGTTATCACAAAAATCCTGAGAGTAGTTGAACCTTAATTTCAGTCTGGGCACTTTCAGGAGTTTCGTGAGAACTCAATCTTTATCTTTTACAAAGCTGAAATTTTGCACCAATATACTTTGCATATGCAGGAGTTGAACAGCTCTCTTATAGTTTGGCAATGTCTTTGAAAAAAGCTTAAATTTTTAATTTTCATGTGAGAACGGAATTGAACATTTACTGGGTATCTTAATATCTGAATAGTTTACTGACAATTTATCAAGCAGACATTTTTCACAATTCTTGCATATAGATAAAATTTCTGACTTTCTCTTAACCCTATTACACTCCATAGAGTTTTGGCCGTTCTGAGTGCAATAGGGTTAAAACAAGGAACTACCCATTCCAGGTGTTATAAAGAAGTAGAAATGAAAATTAAAACTCCTACTTACTGTGACAGGTCAAGGGTCACCAACCACTCTGGTTTGGGATTTATCGAAAAACTGGATATTTCTGAAAGAAAATAGTAACTGTTAGTATACATTTTTACTGCTAAAACAGCAATCTAAACAGTCACACTTTTACACTCCAAATGTCACTTAAAAGCCAGGGTCCAATTCAAAGCATTTTTTGCCAAAAAAATTTGAGTAACTATTGCAGACTGCAAAATTTACTTGAATTTTTTCAGCAAAAACTAGTAGCGTTTAAGTGTATAGTATGTTCTAAATTTTCATGTCTCGTTAACTAAAGAAGTCATTAGTTTTGAACAACTGGTCCCTGATTTTTTTTATAATGAACCAGAATTCAGGGCTTGAAATATTTTCCCTTTTTTTAATTACACATCCTGCATTCTGTCAGTAATATTAACACATAAAATATTAGATACTATGTGCCACTCTTCATAAAAAGTGAATGAGGGTATTTTCTGATCAATATAGCAAATGTTGCACTTGACAGGAATTGAAGTTCAATCTGGTTTCATTCTAATTATAAAGCATCATGTTTTCTACAACTTCCTTATATCTATTCTTTACACGTTGTATGCTCCAAGATTCATTCAGAACAAAAATATTATGAACAATGTATTATAGTAGGCAGAAGAGGCATAAAATAAATACTGTCAAACACTTAGTAACTGCAGTATCAAAATATTGCAGTTTAATGAAAGTGATATATTGGCACAGATTTGGCATTCATGATATACCACAACCCTTGATAATAAAGAAAATTTGATGTAAATTTGAACAAATATTCTTAGTTTTCTTGTGGCAACTATTGGAATCAATTCTAATGGGATGCCTCAATGATAGTTTAATGGAACAGTATTGAAAATATCTGAGATAATCATCAGGTACATTTACTCCTTTCTATCTGAACCTCTGTAATCAGCAGACATATTTTAGCGCTCTTTGCCTTAACATAAATATTACCAATATTCAGTAACTGACAAATTACATCTTACAGTACTTGTGTTGGTTTCTCATATACTTTACCAAAAGAACTGCTAAGCAAAACCCGCAGGCTCAGATCAGACCCTAAGCAGCAATCTGGTCATGTGTTGCAATGTTTTGTTAAACTTTACCCCAAAATAAAAGGTATAGGTAAGAACTGCCACTTACAGACATGACTGCATATTAATAGGATACACCATAAAAATTCTAAGAACTGAGATAGGTAAATCTATGCAAACTGTGCCAACCCAGATCAGGCTGCAGTCTGAACTATTGTCAATACTGTTAGCCACTTCTTCTACATCCTTGAACTGAAGAACCAGACGGTACCATTTTTTAAAAGACAAGTTTAATTGGTAATAATTATTTTAGGAGTCTAAATTTTCAGAATTTAACAGCTTTTCCAAGCACTTACCATTTTGTGATGCTACCAGTGTTTTAATGGCAGCTCCGTTAACTTGCAAAGTATGTACATTATTCCTTTCACAGTTCAAATACTCCAAGGCCCTGAGCGCCCTCACATCCAAATCTGAGATCTTATTATCACGCACATCTAAATGAGTCACTAGCTCCAATAAATGGAATTTTGCCATTTCACTCGGTAACAATCCTAAATTATTCATCCGAAAATCTATTTTCTTAATATGCTGCATTTTATTCAGCACCTCACGTGGAAGTTTTTCCATCCGGTTTCCCGCCATTATCAAACTATCAATCCTGAGCAAGGAATCCTGGGAGTTTAAAAGAACACTTGGGATTGTGGTAAAATGATTAAATGCAAGGACTAGCACCAATAAGTTTCTCATGACTGCCATTTCTTCAGGAAGTGATGTCAAATGGTTGTTATGGAGATGAAGCATCTGCAAACTGAAATGATACAAAACATAATAACATTTGTGACCAATTTTTTTATTCTTTCATAGCAGGACTATGAGAGAGAGTTGAGTGATAATTACGGACAATTTTCTGTTAATTCTCCAAAAGAGGCATCCCATGATATAGAACTCTCACACCAAAAGGGTTCGAATTAGGGATCACAATGTATACTTAAGAAAATTTTCCAAGAATTATCCTCAAAAGCTATGCTTATCTGGACTCACTCACTGTATGCAAAAACACTACTATTTTTTGCTGAAACATACTGAGGTGCTTTTGCACTGCAAGAGCTCCTCATATTTCTTCAGGGAAATTATTCTTGGTTTTATACATAAGATGTAATAAATCCTTGACTAACAACTTCGTTAAACAAATGATGCTTTGAATGACTGGGCCAAGGGAAACAACTTCTTTTTTTGGCTGTTGGCTGGAATCACCTCTCTTTAAAAAGAGAAGACAAATAATTTTCACATTAGAGTGCTCTCCCTCTGAGATATATCCACACATCTTATCCCTTAAAGAGACAAAAGCAGATGACAAAATTCACATATGCAAAATTCAAAAAGAAATTGTTTTGTTCAAGCTTTATCCTCTCGGCAATTCAAAGACTAGAGGGCAAACAGGGTAGATCCAGATGAGGCAGCTCATTATGAGCTGCCTCATCAGCATCTACACTGTTTGCAAATTCAAGTATATTTGTTTTAGCGCTTTAAGGGTTAAACTTACTGCTCTAGATCCATGATCTCCGTAGGAATATCTTCTATCTTATTACTGGCCAGGTTTAATTCCGTCAGTAGCTTCATCTTACATATGGCCATAGGGAAACATCTGAGATCATTGTCTGCTAGGTTCAGACTTCGTAACACATAAAATCTGAAATACAAGAAAAGTAATTACATGTATATGCAAGTTATTCTAGCAGCTATAGATACACCTCCATATATTTCAGGCATTTTTACCAAGGGGAGCAGGTTTTGTGACTTACCGTTTGCATCTCTGGAAGATGAAGTCCTTTCAAAAAGCAGTCAACTCTCGAAAAAAAGAATTTTCTCCTCCAGGAACAAATTCTTGCCATTAAGAGAATGGAGACAAAAAATGAAAATTGCATAGTTGCTTCCACTGAAAAGATACCTGTTCACCTTCATCATATCATCCTGAGGTTCTTTACTAGCCTTTCCATATCAGCTGTATATTTGCAATTGATGGCAAACACTTTCTGAAAGACCCACATTGACAATGACAGAACGGCAAACAGCCCTGAGCTTGATTAAACTGCTCCTTTAGGGACTGGCTCTACACTGTTTGTTCTGAAACTTCTGTCCCAATACGAAGGGTCATTACGTAACTTGCTTATGCTTTTCTATTGCAATAATAAGTTTTTTTTTGGCAATACATATACCACATTTATATGAATATTTCAGATGCCCCAATCCTCAAAAACAACAATCTTATAAGATGATTTAGATTTTTGGGACTGTTTTGGAAGAGAATGACCTACTTTACAGCAGAATTACACAAGACAGATTTAGATACATGTATTTGAGGTCATTCTCCATGGAGATGACCCATCCTACCATCCTACAGCCAAATTACTATGGTAATGACCACAAGAATTTCATGGAAGCTGTCTCGGCTGTCAATGAAAGTTTAAACCCCCAATGCCAACGACACTGGAAAAATACCTATGTCTCGCTTCTGGCTGTTGCAAGCTTGACTATAATATAAGCATCTAAGACGATCCTCAATACCATTAACAACATTTTACCTTGGAAGGTCATCCAGCCAGCCAATAGTATAAATGTCCTCCTCAATCGGTCTCTCCTTCAGCACATTATGTCGGAGGTTCAGTATTTCTAATTCCTCATTAATGAACACAGTTTCTGGTAGGAATTCTAAGTGACAGTTAGACAGGTCTGCTTTGGTTGGCAGCTTGGCTGTGGCCTGAAATTATATATATCAAAGGATAAGCTTCTGGCATGATAGAGGTAAGGTGGGGGGTGGGAAGTTGGTGGTGGACATATGCTTCATGCAATAAACATCTTTTCTTGCATACCAAGTTTCACCTGTACTGACAATTCTTACAGAGCACCAGATAAGAAGCGTATTTGATGATAATTGAGGGATAATTTTCTTTATTTCTCATTGAAACCATATATTGTGACCCCTCATCTGAACCGTCTCGTTGAGACGGTTCAGATGAGGGGTCACAACATATGTTTTTATGCAGAATTAACAAAAATTATCCCTAATTATCACAAAATACTCCCTCTTATCTAGTGCTCTGATTCTTATCTCACCTGTGTTAATTATCTCACCCAAGACCTGCAAAATATCATGCAACTATTGCATGTAGTCATGAGTGCACTGGTCATATCAGCATTCATGTACTATCTATATCTTCAAGTAAAGTTGGTTGTACAGATGATGATGTCAGTCAGGTAAATGGCAGAATGACATCAGTTTATGCCATGCCAGATGTTATTGTAAAGAAATGAATGTCGGCACACTTTCTGATGCCAAACAAGTTACCCTTGGCACAAACTTTTCTACCCACATCTCACATCCATGAAAGACACTCAACTCCAAAGATGCCTCTCACACTTGTTTATGTTTGCAGGTAAAAAGTTTGCTTTTTAACAATTTTGGACAAAATTAATATTTTGCTGACGGTCCTTAAAAAAAAGGAAGGCAAATACTTGCAGGTCCGTGTGATAGCCCTTAAGTTGTATCAATTCACTACAAGGTGAATATATATACACTTTCAGGGGAAACAATTTGATCAATTTCAATTTTGCCATACCTTCTCAATGGTGTTTACTCTTAGAAGAAAAAATTTGCTCCTATAGTAGGAAATTCTTTCCTTTAATAGTAGACCCCAGTGCAGAACGATCGCACTATCCAGGGAAGCAAAAAGGAAGTCACGAAATTTTTTCCTTTTGTAAAAATGCCAGAAAAATATACAAGTGTACCCATACATTGTAATAAAACCAGGGTTTTTCTGGGCGTAGAAGTTAAGAAAAACAGAAGTCGTGTATAGTTTCTAAGCCTAGAAGTTCTATTATAGAGTTAGTCTAACTAGTAGTTAATGAGTCCCATTGAATTCAGAAATCGACGTTATGAGTTGTTACGTCAATATTGACCCAGTTAATGTTAGGTTCCCCTCTTCATTTAAATGTAAGTAGACTTGGAACCAATATTTCTCCTGGCCTGTTTACATCGCGAAATGATTATGTACAAAGTAGTTAGGTATTTTGTCAACGTATATAAGAAGTTTAAGACCTGAGTATCTCCATGTAATACATAAATTTATATAAAAGACGATAACAGATATTTCTAGACTAATATGCACAGTGGAAGGAAAGTAAACGATGATTATTTGAGCGTATGTGTATTCCGATTGGAAGAGTACTTCGGTCGACCACCTAGCTGATGAAATATCTCTGTATTCTTCGGTCGACCACCTAGCTGATGAAATATCTCTGTATTTTCCTAGTGAACATCGTTACGAGATTTGAACAACGTTATCTCAATATTCAATCGACCTTGATACTTCTAATTATTAATGATCAAAAATAATAATTCAGTCCATGAAAGATGAATTTAATTGTTGAGTTTGAGCTCGCATAACAAATTTAAGCCGTGACCTAGATATTCGAGACCGTATCGGGACGTTTCGCGCCAGGGACGTTTCGTCCCAGGATGTTTCGTCCCAAACAGGCCAAAAACCCGAGACGATTCGTCTCAGGACGTTTCGACCCATATTCATTTAGATTTCATCGAGAGATCACCGTATCAAAACGAAAGAACGAATCTGAATACAAAATCCGATACATAAGACTGTACACTCGTGATTCTCACTGGCTTTAACTTTAATGTTTAGTTCGTGAATTTATTGAAATTCAAACGGATTTCTCAGCCTAAAAAAACGAACGCAAGGATTTGTCAGTGTAAGCGGAAGTAAATGTCACCAATACGGCGGTTTGAGCTAAGTCCTTCGAGTATAATTCCAGACAGTTACATTAGTTTGTTTTTTTTGTTTAATATATTATTAGAAAAGTATACCTAATATTGTATTCATATTTACAGGCACAGTTACTATATTGTACCGTTTGAAACAAGAGTAAAAGCTCTTTTAGTATGAAACTATTAAGTTGCAATCCATCCACACTTGGTTCAAAACTTCATTATTAACAGGATGGGGTACAAGGTAAATATTATATAAAGGTCTCATCTGACCAAACTAGCTACACTTTTGACTCATCCTGATGTTGAAAGAGTTGTTTTGGGGTATATTGGTGAGTTCAGAGACAGACTCACTTAACACCGGCATAACACCTATGAACACCGGTCTGATTCCTACCTGCTTAGAGATGCATCCTGTATTACCCAGAAACTTATCGATGAATACCGGTCTGCTCAGACACACTCACCGCACTACCTAGAAACATGTCAATGAACACCTGTCTGATTCCTTATCTTAACTGCTTTGACACACTCACTGCATTAACTAGAACTATTTGGATGAACACTTGTCTGAAACCTATCTTCTCAGACACACTGACCCCAGTACATAGAAACAATCTGATGAACACCGCTCTAATAACTTCACCATCCTACCTTAAAACATGTTGATGAACATCCGTCTGTTTCCTACCTGCTTAGACAAATTCACCGCATTACCTAGAAACATGTCGATGAACACCAGTCATCGACATGTTTTTAGGTAGTGCAGTGAATTGTCTAAAGAGGGTAAAATCAGACTGGTGTTCATCGACATGTTTCTAGGTAATGCGGTGATTATGTATAAGCAGGTAGGAATCAGACCGGTGTTCATTGACATGTTTCTAGGTAGTGGGCTGATTGTGTCCGAGCATGTCAGGATCAGATAAGTGTTCTTCAGAATGTTTCTAGGTAGTGCGGTGAGTGTATCTGAGCAAGTACATATCAGACATATATTAACTGACAGATTCCTACCTGCTTTGACAAACTCAGCACACTACCTAGTAACAAGTTGATGAACACCAGTCATCAACATGCTTCAAAGTAGTGCAGTGAATTGTCTAAAGAGGTAAAATAAAACTAGTGTTTGACATGTTTCTTGGTAGTGAAGTGATCATGTCTAAGCAAGTAGGAATCAAACCATTCTTCTTCAACATGTTTTAAGATAGCGGAGTGATTGCGTTGGAGCAGGTCGGTATCGGACAAGTGTTCTTCAAAATGTTTCAAGGAAGTGTGGTGGGTGTATCTGAGCAAGAACGTATCAGACATATATTAATTGACTGATTCCTACCTGCTTTGGCAAACTCAGTGTACTACCTAGAAACATGTTAATGAACACCAGTCATTGACATGTTTTTAAGTAGTGCAGTGAATTGTCTAAAGAGGTAAAATTCAGACCGGTGTACATCAAAATTTTTCTTGGTAGTGAAGTGATCATGTCTAACCAAGTAGGAATCAGACCGGTGTTCATCAATATGTTTCTAGGTAGTGGGATGATTGTGTTTGAGCAGGCTGCTATCAGACAAGTGTTCTTCGAAATGTTTGTAGGCATTGCGGCTAGCAGTGCGGTTAGTGTATCTGAGCAAGTACGTATCAGACATTTATTAATTATTAATTGACATGTTTAGAGGGAGTGCGGTATAGTTATTTGACTGGTTTTCATCGATGTGTTTCCAGGTGGTGAGATGAATGTGTCTGAGTGGGTAGGTATTAGACAAATGTTCAACCAAATGGTTCTAGGTAGTGCAGTGAATGTATTTAAGCCGGTAAAAATCAGACTGATGTTCACTGACATGTTTCTAGATACCATAAAATTGAAAAAGTGATATCACAAAATATGTACGATTGAGTGATATCACAAACTCCAATTAGTGATACCACAAAATAGAATAAGTGATATCACAAAATTGATTTTGTGATGACACGAGAGCACAGCTACTTTGTGATATCACTAATTCGATCTTGTATACCACAACATCTATTTAGTTAAGTTCCATTCGATTTTGTGATATCACTTAATCGATTTTATGATATCACTATATCTATCGAGTTTGTGATCAGTAATTCGTTCCTAACTAGTGATATCAAGAAATCGATATTATGAAAACGATTTTGTGATTTCACTAAATCGATTTAGTAAACATAATATAACACATGGTTTATGACACTCAGGTGAGTCAGTGATAGCACATAATAGTTAGTGAAATCAGAAAATAATGTGATACTACATGTGATATCACATACTTGAAATAGTGGTATCACAAAATCGACATTGTGATATCACAAATTCGATTTTGTACGAATTAGTGATATCACAAACTCAGATTACTGATATCACCAAATCAAATAAGTGATATCAAACAAAAATCGAATTTGTGATATCGAAAAATCATATCCACTTTACTTTTTGATATATATCCAAATCTGTATAGTGATATCTATGGCAAGCCATTTTACTAATCATAATGCATAGTAGATATCTTATATAGTAAATTAGATATCTAATATGCCAGTTAAGATATCTAATATAACATATAAGATATATAACATATAAGAAATCTTATATCCTCTATAAGATATCTGATACAGGATATATCTTATATAGAAAATAAGATATCTTATATAGGATATGAGTTATCATCTTATTTAATTTTTCATATAAGATATCTTATATAATATATCAGATATCTTATATATTAGATATCTTATATAGTGTGTAAGATATCTTATATAATAAATCAGATATCTGATATATCAGATATGTTATATATTTAAATAAAATATCTCACATCCTATATAAGATAGCATATCTGATATCGATATCTGACTTACAAAACAGGATATCTTATATGTGATACAAGACATCTTAAATGCTTTATCAGATAACATATATTGTGTTGCGTCTTATGGAAAAGTCAAATAAGATATCTTATATACCTATACTAGATATCTTATATAGTATATTAGATTCTTATGTGATATCTTATATACCTATACTAGATATAGAAGGTCCCTTTGCACGCGACAATGATCAGCATATTCACATAGTTCATTGTTTTTTCCAGTGAAATTATTTAATTCAGATTTTTATATACTAAGGCCCGATTTCACGTTAAACTTAGTACATGGATTAGCATTCGGAACACCAACATTTTACATTGCGCCTTAGGGTAAAATAGACCACGGACTGGTTAATACGAGTTATAACTGTGACGTGAAATCGGGCCTAAAACCAATTGTCATTTGCATTTCAACTAACATAAATCTCATTCATCTTAATTTATCACTCAGTTTGTACTACGAATTTTGGAATTCAGAATTCGAAATTCGGAATTGTGAAATAAGAGAGGTAATTGGGCTATCGTAGGACATCGATACTTTTCGATTTTTATTGCCTTCCTTGCATTTTTATTTTGAATTAAAGGTGTTAGGTCCATATAGTTCAATTTAGCTGCACTAAGGTCTTTTTGCATACCTTTTAGTCTACATTAAACGCGGTCAATATTGTTCTGATTTACATGACCATGCATCATTCTTTAATATTAGTATATAGAGAAAATAGAGAAAATGAACAAAAAGGTTACTCAGTTTTATTTATTTATTTATTTTTCTTAAAATGCAAGTCTTAAGTCAAAAATTGTGTTAGCCTAGTATTCTGCACTAGCTTACAAATCTTCTGATCAAAGATATGTTGCTGTGGTCATTTTTAACAGAATTAATACATTCAAAAACTTAAGTTTTTTGCGTGGCTATATCGAAGTAAGATAATTTGTTGGGGTCGAAAACAACACGGAAGAAGCCTCATCAGTCTGCAATGAGATTCAAGTTTCATTTCAACAATCATTGCGACATTTACTTCTATAAACCTGCATAAACTGAGAAGTAAAATCAAACGCCCAATACAACATGACATTTCATGTTATAGTTTTTCTTGTTTAATAAATGATATGGTATAAAGGTATAAGGCAACGAAGCTGAAGACTAACTTGGACGGACACACGGTGCCAAGTGTGTGCAACTATGGTTACGTACCGTTGAGCCACTTGGGTAACGTCGATAAGAGAATTGAACTGAACTGAAATTTGAAGACTAACAAACTATGATCCTAACTATACACACAATATATGAATGCAACATTAAACATAGTAATTAAAGCTTTTATGTAGCAGCTTTTTAGAATGTGATTGGCCTTATGCCAGCTTAATGGCTGAAACTGACAAATTGTCAAGTTTCCCATGCATTTTACAAAAGGATATACTATTTGTAGCCTTAACATCTTAAATGATCACCTAAATAAATTGTCAGGTTTGCATCATACTTGATATAGATAGTGTAATTATATAACTTTCATGACATATTCATGTCTGGCAATTCTGTTTGTTCTTAGTCAGAGCCCTAGATAAGAGAGGTATTTGATGATAACTGAGGGATGATTTTCTTTATTTCTCATTGAAACCATATGTTGTGACCCCTCATCTGAACCGTCTCATCGAGACGGTTCAGATGAGTGGTCACAACATATGTTTTTATCCAGAATTAACAAAAATTATCCCTAATTATCACCAAATACTCCCTCTTATCTAGGGCTCTGTTCTTAAAGGAAAGATACTGCTCACAGCTGGGATGATGGCTGGTTTCAGCAGTCTTTTCAGCATTTATAATGTCCTGTTTACTTAAGCCATTGATAGCTTTGATAACTGGGCCCGCGGTTCTTCAGGACAACAAATTTGGAGTTCCTGACTCCTACTGTTCTTGCCTGGGAACTTAAGTATAAATGTATATTTATGGTGGGACGTCTAATGTTTCCGTAATGGTTGGGGACTCTGGTTTCCAAAAGTCTAGTGAGAATGCTAAAATTTAAGGTGTCCTTATTGTAGGATAATTACAGTATGTCCTACACTGCCAAAATTACCATATTTATTTGGCTGCATGATAAGTTTTTTTTCCTTCCAAAACAATCAAAAGAATCTACAGCCACCTCTAGACTTTTGCAAATTGTTTTTAAAGGGAAAAACATCATAAGGCAACACGAATATGACATATTTGGGGTCATTCTGGAGGGGAGAAACATTCCTGTCTTATTGGACAGGCGTCTGACGCTTTGTCCTGCATGTATCACGCACTAACTGACCCTAATATATTAGCCAAACGAAGTTCAGAGTATAGCCTGGGCAAGAGTTCCTCTTGTATTTTTTGGTGGTTGTTGTTGTTGAGTTCTTGTTTAATGTCCAAGGTAAACAGCTATGGTCACGTCGCTTAACCTAACCACACTATTCCTGGGCAGGCTGAGACCTCCTAAACGTTTTACCAGTACTAAAAGCACTTACTTTCACCAGTAACTGACAACTGCCCTTCTTAAATCAGCGGAAGGAGAACTAAAAGTAAGTGGCCGGACCAGGTATCGAACCCAGGACCTCTGGCTTATAAGTCAGATGCTCTACTGCTTGTGCTACGGGGCCAGACTTCTTTCGGGGGTGGGGGGGGGGGGGGGGGGGGGAATAGTTTACAGATGTATGCACAAAGTCAAACATCTATGATTATAGCTGATAAACAACACCTCCGTATTTCAACAGGTCTATACTTTATCAGTCTCCTCCCTGCTTACCTGAAGTAAATTTTGGGGACATTTCATGGTATAACAACTAATTTCACAAACATACCTTTTTTGTCTTCCGCAGCCACTTGCCGTATTCTTTTTCATCATTGAAAGACAGGTACACAGATCTCTCCCCTTGCAGTGTGGAGGTAAGTTTGATGACATAATCATGGCCCTTAATGTTCTGCACTTCCTCTACGGCCCCTTTAGCTAGCTGGACCACTGTTGGTTTGGTTGATTTGGTCTTATCTATGTAATAAAACAAAGCATTTCCACATAAGTTCAAATCTTGGATCTGAAGTTGATTTATACCAGTGTAAAAATGCAATTTTGTTCAGACAAATTTCGGCTGTACATGTAACTACCGTAAAAATTCTACCTACTGGGCCGGACAGGCTTAAGCAAACAGTGGAGACCCAGATCAGACTGCTCTTTCAAGGACTGAGGTGGGACTTCATAGAACTGTCATCACAGCCATTACTTTACAGAGCTCTTATACACAATACAGCATCAATGCTGTGGTTGTACAGAAGTCTTGGCACAGTATTGCATCACAGCCATGGCTGTATGGAGCTCCAGGCAAAGTACATCATAGGATGATAGGAGCCATGACTGTATAGAGCTATTAGGCACTGTACAGCATCACAGTCATGGCTATTTAGAGCCATAAGGCAATATACAGTCATAGCTATATAGAGCTATAAGGCAAGGTACAGCATCATAGTCATTGCTTTACAGAGCTAT
Source organism: Ctena decussata (assembly GCA_963989385.1). NCBI lineage: Eukaryota > Metazoa > Mollusca > Bivalvia > Lucinida > Lucinidae > Ctena > Ctena decussata. Next base: position 61,664,483 of record OZ022503.1, read on the forward strand.
AAGGCACTATATTGCATCACAGTCATGGCTGTATATAGCTCTAAGGTACAGTAACTAACAAAATCACAGTGAATGCTGGATAGAGCGCAGTACAACTGGACATAACTCTAATGGCAGTTGTAAATGCGATGCTGTTAGTGAATGCTGGATAGAGCGCAGTACAACTGGACATAACTCTAATGGCAGTTGTAAATGCGATGCTGTTTTCTATCACAGAGCCCCAAATAATTTTACTGGATTTACCCGATCTGTACTGTAATACAGCTTTTAACATAGAAAAATAATTTTTTTACAGTATGCCCCAAGACATGAAGAAAAAATAAATATTTTTTTCAAAACTCATTATTATCCATTTGTGATAACAAAAGTAATTTGTCTCTTTATTTTTAAAAGGGACTACATTCTTATTTTGAGATAAAAAAAAAATCTCTACTAAAATATACCATATTTAACACATCAGTTTTCAGAAGGTAATTCGTATCGGATTGTTTTTCAGACTAATACGTTTTATGTGCGGATCTGTGACATCAATGGAGACTTCTGTACTATCATCTCAGCCTCTCAAGACACTAGTCATTTCACAGCAGCAAACAAAACTTAAAATCAAGGAATTCTTATATACTTTTGCTAATAGTTAAACATGAATGTACCTTAAATTTCGCTGGGCCGGGTAGCGCAATCGGTAGGGCACCTGACTCGTAAGTCAGAGGTCCTGGGTTCGAATCCCGGTCTGGCCACATACTTTCGTTTCTCCTTCCGCTGATTCAAGAAGGGCAGTTGTCAGTTACTGGCGAAAGTATGTGCACTTAGTACTGGTTAACCGCTTAGGAGGTCTAAGCCTGCCCAGGAATAGTGTGGTTAGGTTAACTGACCGTCCCAACATGACCTTAGTTGTTTACCGTGGACGTTAAGCATCAAATCAACCAACCAACCAACCTTAAATTTCAATTTCTAATTCTGCAGCTTGAATTTTTATAAGATACATCTCATATGTACATATCATATTCACTGTAATTATTGCACAGTGCACTAAGAATTTTCAGATTTTACAAATGCTACATGTGCAAGTCAAATTTTGAGAACTTTGTCTTTCAGTGATCAGTTAAGCTGAATAAGTTTTGCTCAGTTTGGATTTATTCTTCGGCTTTGATGAATTTAAGCGATTCTACTCAAAGAGAGAAAGAGAAACAGAGAAAAACTAGAAAATTGTGTCTGTAAGACACTAATGATGCCCCCGTGCAGCGCCTGTCACATGATATGTATATATCCATAAAGCACCTACAAAGAATCCATTGAAAACATAACCTGCCATGAAAAAAACTGCCCAAAATGACTAAGTTAAAAAGGCTGTGATTCTGTCAAAATTAATTCTAGACCTATCAATATGCCTCATCATATCTTCAAATATGTCCACCATATGTAGACAAGGTTTGAAAAAGATCCATTGAAAACTGCAAGTTGATAACACAAAATCTATACCCTACAATGCGAAATTTCCCTAGAATGACTAAGTTCAAAAGGCCATAATTCTGTCAAAATTAATTCTAGTGCCATCAAAAACCCACATGCACATCTTCAATACATTCACAGCATGTATGCAAAGTTTGAAAAAGATCCATTGAAAACTGTGAGAGGAGTTGATTACACAAATTCTATACCCTACAATGCAAAAATTTGCCTAAAATGACTAAGTTCAAAAGGCCATAATTCTGTCAAAATTAATTCTAGGTCCAACAAAAATCCACATGCACATCTTCAATATGTCCACAACATGTATGCAAGGTTTGAAAAAGATCCATTGAAAACTGTGGGAGGAGTTGATTACACAAACTCTATACCCTACAATGCAAAAATTTGCCTAAAATGACTAAGTTCAAAAGGCCGTAATTCTGTCAAAATTAATTTTAGGTCCAATAAAAATCCACATGCACATCTTCAATATGTCCATAACATGTATGCAAGGTTTGAAAAAGATCTGTTGAAAACTGTGGGAGGAGTTGATTACACAAACTCTATACCCTACAATGCAAAAATTTGCCTAAAATGACTAAGTTCAAAAGGCCGTAATTCTGTCAAAATTAATTCTAGGTCCAACAAAAATCCACATGCACATCTTCAATATGTCCCCAACATGTATGCAAAGTTTGAAACACATCCATTGAAAACTGTGGGAGGAGTTGATTACACAAACTCTATACCATAAAGCGTGACGAACAGACAGACATGATAGACGGACAGACAGACAGGGGCAAATCTTAATGCCCCCTGACTATCGTCACGGGGGCATAAAAAAAACACACTACAGATATATACCCTTAAGGTGTACGGGTACACTGCCATGGTTTTTCTACCATTTATCAAACGGCAACAACTTCTGTGACTTCCTGTTTGCTTCCCAGCCTATGAAACCTTTCCATAAAGGGGTCTATCCTAAAATGGAAAGAATTTACTGATATCAAAATGAGGAAATTCTTTCCTTTATGAGTTGACCCCCATTAAAAAAGGGAGCAATAAATGAAAATGACAGAGTTGCTTTACCTGCACTTATTCATGTGAATCAGGCATGAAAAACATCTAAGTGTAATGCTTTTATTAAAACATGTGCTTATTAAGGGGAATAAAGTGTGCGAAATTCTACCTCTGTAGATCATCAGCCTAGTTCCCGTAATCACTAACAGCCTCCGTACCCACTGGTAGAGTAGCTTCCCTTTCCGTACATAAGCAAACGTAGACACCTGATTCCGTGAATATGTGCTGTCTATCAATGGCTTTCCTGCAAAATAAAACATGCATAATACACTTGAGCCGAGAAATGAGAAAACCAACAAAGTGGTTGTGCGCTAGTGCAGACTCAGATCAGCCCAGGCATCTGCCTGTCTACTCAAGACTCTTTGCTATGCGCTTAAAGGACGCTTAGGGTCCTAGCTACCTCCATGCGGATAGCAAAGACTCTGATCAGACTGGGCGGATGCCCAGGCTGATCTGAGTCTGCACTGGGTGCACAACCACTTTGCTAGTTTTGTTGTGTCGCAGTTCACTTAGTGATTCTCTTTTAACTTTCTGTTGAATGTTTCTTAAACAATCTCAGTGTGACTATAAACAGACTTAATTTCTACAGAATCTAACTACAGACTCTTTACTGAGAATGCCTGAGGATTGCACAGCCTCACCTTCTTAAATGGCAGCATTCCTATTTTCAGCATCCAAAATTGGCAATGCCATCGACATCATGTGATTGGTATCTCTATGGAAACTCATAAGGCATTTATGGGTGGTGAAATTAGTACCACTTAATATGCCAAAATCACAGATTCACTGCTCAAAATATTTAGAGGAGAACCTTATATCATTTCCATTAGTCTCCACATAAAACTCTTGATCGACAAAACTAATACAGTGGACCCTCTTTACAACGACGGCATTTGTTCTAAAAAAATTTGATGTTAAACCAAATTTGATGTTCTAAAGAATGCATATTTAGAACAATTTAGCCATTCAGCGCAAATCAAAATGACTTTATAAAGAATATTGCTGTTGTAATGAGTGCCGTTGTAAAGAGGGTTAACTGTAATTAGGTAAGGTATCAATGTCTGTAGACATTGATGCCAATGTCTGTAGACATTGATGCCTAGCTTATTTAATTTTTGATGATGAAGAGTTTTGTATAGAGACTTATGGAACTTATACCCAGTGCTCCATTGAATATTTTGAGTAGTTATTTCTTAATATGCCATAGTTATATACATTTCGTAATATACCATAATTGCATGCATTTCTTATTATACTGTAATTGTACATATGTATGAAAATACCAATACCATGACTGTATTTAATATACCATAATTGTTGTATATACCATACACATTTATTTCTTTATATGCAAGAACTATATTGCTTAATATACCATAACTGTATAAGCTTTTTGTAACAATATTTTGACATTAAAAGCCTGTACAAGCTGTATCTTTAGGGAATTAATATAACAAGGTACATTTATTTACCTGCATAAAATTTTACCAAATATGATATATCCACATTAGAGCCAATTTCCTGAATTTTTCTCAGGTCCATATATCCAATATTTTGTAGATATTCATTCTGTAGCGCCAATGGGCTGTCAAATGGGTCTAGCCTACGAATAATATCTCCATTAAATTGCACATGTAATGAATTTGGGGGCATCCCACACAGAATACACAATTTTTGAGCAATTGTAGATAATGTGCACGGAAATAACCGTGGGTGTACATCCAAATCTGATTTGAACACACGCACAAATCCGTGACTGGTATCTTCCGCTATCCAAGTCTGAGGATCCACTTTTGTAGGTTTATGATTTTGAACAAGGTCGTCATTTTCCTCAGATTTGTTGACCTCTTTGTAAAGGTCAGCAATAGAATCAGACAAATCCCAGGGTTCCTCATCATGCTTAGCCAATGAGAGACCTACATTCTGATGTGTAATCCCCGGCTGTAAGAAGTCCCCAACACTCCACCATGCATCTGCTCCACGATATTTTGTGTCGTATGCAGCAGACGGATCTATAGTGACATGTGACTTGACTGTGCTCCTGCCTGTACTCACACTGCTGTGACTTAGTAGACTGTGTCCCCCTATTGTTTCATTGCTCAGCCCTACAGGCATCTCTATCTCAACACTTGTCCTGAAACAGAATAAAATACATTAATTTGAAGTCACTGAACCATAAAATATAGGTCACGGCCGTATACATGTATAATCACTAATCAGATATGCATTTTCAGATTTTTTTGATAATTCAATGGATTATGATCTACATGTAAATGCAATATGAACATTCATAAATTTACTTCACTCAACTACTGTGGCATAAGTTTAAGGTCAACTGATGAATGGTACTGCTTCAACCCTTTTCACAATGTCCTTAACCTTGAATATGCTGAAGGTGAAAGGTGAGATTTTTCCATAAAAGTTAAAATCTACATTAGATAGCTCCTGAGTAGCAGACTATTCCACGTTTTTCTTCCTGCAAACAACCCCTCATAATGATGAATGACCAGTCAAAAATTTGATATTGATTGATTTGTTGCTTAACGTCCTCATCTATGGTCATGTCGGGATGGTCAGTTAACCTAACTACACTATTCCTGGGCAGGCTTAGACCTCCCAAGCGGTTAACCAGTACTAAGTGCACATACTTTCGCCAGTACCTGACAACTACCCTTCTTGAATAAGCGGAAGGAGAAACGAAAGTATGTGGCCAGACCGGGTTTAAGACCCATCACCTCTGACTTATGAGTCAGGTGCCCTACCGATTGCCTTAGGCTGCCCGGCCAAAAATTTCATAGGTTTTATTATGGAAACTCTGCATACTATTCACATCTCATTATAACAACATTATAACCCATCAGGTCTTTGAGGAAAATCAGGAAACTGCAAGATTTCACTACTTACATATACTTATTTTCAGGAACCGGTCCCAACGTGGACAGTTTCAATGCCATTTTATTCTTTGATGGCAAATACATTCCCTTCTTGTCATAGTACTCAATTTTATTCTTTTTCTTCATTTTCATTAAGCAACTAAATCTTATCCCACAATATTTCAATATCTTTTAAAGAAGTGCTGAGACTATAGTATAAGCACTGGAAATTTTATTCAAACATTGCATGGCCATCATGCCTGTTTATCAAATCCCCTGACAGCAACTACAATTTTTGTCAATATTGACTACATTCTCAATTTGTGATGTGTTCAGTTTTCAACTGTTTATCTATTACTTTCCTCTCCCATATTAGAACTAACTTCAATTCTTATTCCTTGATAGGTACTATTTTCCTCACTGGTGTTAGTACATAATTTTAGCCTCAACACCATCTACATTCCTCATTGTGACTTCAGTCAGTTCTCTTAATAATTAAGAATCAGTACTCAATTTTAGTCTGTCCTTCATTCCTTTATAGCAAGCACAGGTTATCTCTCAAATTAGTATGTGTTGAGTGCTGAATTTGGGTGTAAATTTCTTCATTTTCAGGTAGCATCAATAAACTTGCATCTTTACTAATATTTGTAAATATGAAAACCAGAAATTTCTATCACTGGTCATATATATCTCTCGCCCATGTTTATGCTCTACAAATTTTTTTCATACTCAAGTTTAAAATTGCTTGTCAGTTTTAGGTAGCACTAAATTTAGCTTCTAACCAAGTAACACCACTATATCATGATAAATACACCGTCAATATCAAACTTATTCCTGTAAAATTACAATCCTCTGTTCATATTCAAGCAAATGAAAAACAAATCAGAAATTTCAATCCATCCACTAAATCGTCCATAAACAAAACACCAAAAAGTTTAAACACCTTTCCTATCAAGCTGAATCTTCACGTTTTTTTGCTCCTTCAGTAGTCATGTTTATTGAACTTTAAATGATCGAGCTCAATCCTCACAAAAAGGTCCTGACTCCATGAAAACAGCAACGACTCTGACTAGACTACACAGGTCTGTGCAGTCTGATCCAAGTTGTTGCTGTTTGCATGCAGAGTTTGTTGTTTCTGAAAAATCTACAACTGACCCATAAATGCTGACCAGACTGCACAGGTTCAACAAGGAGTATTTACAGTTTGCAAATGTGGCATGAACTTTTAAGGGGGTCATGGCTCAAACATTTTTGTGTTCGCTAAATGACAGCTTTTCCCACAACATAAGAATCAGTAAAATATTAAAAGGCCTACAAAACATGGTAATTGGCTGATAATAGTCTATTATACCACCTCCGTATTAGTAAATGTACGAACCCTTGCTTGAAAATAAGGTTGCTCAAATAATTGTACTCGATCACATGATGAACGAATAAGCATATTCTTGTCATTTACAGTCTATGAAAAGATGAAATGAAATAATTTAACATTGCATTTATAATTCAAATCCTGACTTTTGATATTTAAATTCTGAGTTTTAATGGTTATTGCTATCTAACTCAAATCCTGCAATGAGATAATAGCAGTCAAATACAAATATGGAGATGATCAGTTCACAGGACATGTGATCAGTTTTAATAATTTATTAACCCTTAGAGTGCTAAGCGTGACTATAGTCATGCTCGAGGGGTAGGTCACTTTGAGAGCCTGTCAGGCACACTAGACATCAAGTACCCCCCATCATATGCGGTTGTCCTATGCAGGAAGGAATCTGCTTTCTACTAGAGCAAGGTTTTACCCACCTAACTGATTTGTTGACTTTAAAACTCGGACAAAACGCAAAAATTTATGATATTTTCAACATCAGCTTTTCAGGTGGCTACCCCAACTTACTTGATCCCGTTTTTCTGACAACTAGACTTCATCCTTCCAAACTTTCTCTCTTGATAAATATTCAGCAATAACACCGGCCCTCAGACAAGCAATTACTTTTGTCATACAAAGCATATCACTGGCGGTAATATCTTGGCCTTTTTTTTTTTTTTTAAGTGTCTATGTCGGTTCCCGGTATATCATGTGACATCCAAATATGGAAGGTCACGTGACTTGGTAACTTCCGGTAATGGCAGCGCCCACATCGTTGTTACTGATTGAAAATTTCAAGCAAATCGACCAGAGTTTGTGCAAGTTATGGCTTCTGAGATACCCCTACCCCCAGTTTAGGGCCAGGTGAATTATTTTTCTAGCACTCTAAGGGTTAAGCACTGTCAAAATTCAAAACTCAGAGATAAGGAGTTTCAACCCTTGAAGCGCCAAAAAAATGACAATAATAGCTGAATTTGAAAACAGTTACATCCAGATTAGGTACTGGCTCATAATGATGCAACTCATCTGGGTCAACACAGTTTGTCCTCTAGTCTTTGAATTCTAAAGGAGAAGAACTAAATAAGCTTATGATTTTGTTCTGATCCTATTGTGCTCATATTTTTATCATTGCTTATGTGTTTTTGAAATAAAATACATGTATGTTTAAAACAACTCTCATTATAATATAGTTTAAATGAAACAAATTTTGAAATTTTGCATATGTAAATTTTGTTGTCTGCTTTTTTTGGCACTTTAATAGTTAATGGTCAGAGCTGCTGAATTTAATTCCACAAATTATAAGTTAAAAGTTATATAGAAATGTCAAATTCAAATCATGAGACTTTATAAGTGTTAATGGAATATAATGGTTGACAAATGTTCACAAAATTATGTATATATTTAAATGGTTATTGCTATAAATTCAATTTGATTTAATGGATAGCAGTCATATTCAAATCCAAACATTCTTAATTTAATGCTAAGCACTGTCAATTAAAATCCTGAGAATCAGCACTGTCAAATTAAATTCCTGAGGAACAGCACTGTATAATTAAAATCCCGAAGATCAGCACTTCATAATTAAAATCCTGAAGATCAGCACTTCATAATTAAAATCTTAAGGATTAGCACTGTCAAATTAAAATCCTGAGATGACAACTTTCAATGGTTAGCACCATCACATTCAAATCCAGAGATGATGAGTTTTAATTGGTTAACACTATCATTTAATAATAAACTTTTCAGCAGGACACTGACTGATAAAACAGTTCCTGCTTTTTAGCGAATATTTAATATTTTGTGTCAATGCTTAAGTTTGCGAACTATTCCTGTCAGTTGATACATTCAAATTAGCAAATCTTCTAAAAAGCATTTCTAAAAGTCATGTTTACTCATTCTATGCTGATAAAAACAGCTCAAAATTCTTAACTTAATGTAACTTGCTGCATTATGTAAGTACCATCAGCAAAATAATCCTTTTAAAATTTACCAAGATAACAAAATTCTGCAAAAAATACCCATCAATGTGAATGCATTTTCAAGCATAAATACATAAATGTGTGTCAGTACCAGTTGTAATGCAAATGAAAATCTTCTTTTCAATTATATACACATTAAAATGACACTAAATTAAAATATCATAATTAGCTTTTAATAGCACTTACCAGTTAGCACCATGCAAAACTGCAAATAGCTGAATTTGCAAACACCCTACTAGATGCAGATGAAGTGGCTCATATGTAAATTTTGTGGTCTGCTTTTTTGACACCTTAATAAAGGGCACCTAGCACCAAAACGCAGACGACAAAATTAATGTCTGCAAAAATTAATAATTTGCCTTGTGCAAGACATTTCATATTGAGAATTCAAAGACTAGAGGGCAAACAGTGCAGATCTAGATGAGGCGGCTCATTATGAGCCACCTCATCAGGATCTATGCTGTTTGCAAATTTTGCTAATTTCTTCACTGGGGCTTAAAGAGTTAATAAAGATTAGTATCAGCTGATTTGTTGCTGGTGGACAGGTAAAGAGTGCAGGCTCCAAAATCCTTTAAAAGCAATCTGACCTGGGTCGAGATCTACACTGTTACTCAAGCCTCTCTGCCCCAAGAGCCATTACCGTAAATCTGATCACACAAATAAAATTTTATAAACGCTTTTTGCACTATGCACCAGACTTCAATAAACAACACTTCTAAATGCAGTTGAACACAATGGTGACACCAGGTAAAAGGAACGACACCATATAGAAGATTCAATGAGGTTTCAGCAATTGTTCGTTGCAGTCAAGAGCATACACTGAACATGCCTCCGAGGGTCATGAACTGTCACCCTCAGTCAATGGTGCTCCACAGGAACCAGTGTTAATATCACCGATCTGCACTTGACCAGACTTTAATAGATTATTATGGCAGCTCTTTCCAATTTCACAAAAAAAAGAACCATTTGCAACATATTTAGTCTAAATATTGAGACAAGAATACCTGGGCAAACAGAGCAGACCAAGATCAGACTGTGAGCAGTCTGATCTGGGCTTGCACTGTGTGCCAAGAAGTATATGAACACCCTGATAGGGTAATGGACTAGTCCAAATCTGAGGCTATAAGGAGTCTAATTCAGATGTAATGAGGTGTCCGAACATGTAAGGTAAAATAGGTTACTCAGTGTTTCATGGTCAGTCAACATACATTTTTGTCAAATTTAATGCCCCTGTATGAAATCAACCTAGTAAGCATGAGAATTTATAACAACCTTTTGTTAAAATGACCAAAAGTAGTACTTAGTCTTTCACGCCCGTCAACAATGTTCCAGTCAAATTTAGTGTTATATCTGTAATATGCAACAAGCATGAATTTTTTAATTCCATTACTATTAAATCTGTGATCAGTCACAATAATCCCAGCCAATAATCCATAATTCATGACTGCTTTGAATTACACCGGGTAGGCGGCAATCGAAAACGCTCTAAACAATCGAGTAAAGCAGGTAAAAAATGTTAGAAACAGCGTTTTCGATTGCAAATTGTTGCGTTTTTGATTGCAAATTGTTGCCAATTTGCAATCGAAAACGCTGTTTTTAAAGGTTTTTTATCCGTGTTTGTCAACTGCACGAGCATTTTCGATTGCTGCCTACCCGGTGTGTGAATTATACTGGTACATTATAAGGCAAAAATTGGTAGGACTAATGCACCAGTCATTTGCAGCCATGGTCCCCTGGGGCCGGGGAATAGCGGGGATATTGACTTTTCACTCTGCAAAGCCCTAGTTATAATGCCCTGCACAGTGGGGACATTTTTTAGGTCAAATCCCTGGTGAAGGTACCGCCCCCCAGGGGGTCATATAAATATAAAAATCCATATTCTGACAATGTTGTCACTGTAAATTTAGTTAAAAACACGCCACTATTTTCCCTGATGGGAATCAAAAGCCCAGCGTAGCCACGGCACTGCCGGGACACCTCTTAGGTAACTAGAAAATGTGTTTATGAAACACTATGCCCCCAACCATATGCTTGTCTCTAGAAAAAGGTTCATCCAATAATGCTTGTACCTTTGTACCATAGGCTTACAATGCACTTAGTCGAAAAAGGGGCTTAACTCAGTCAAAAATTTACGAATTGTTTTCGAAAGTTAATCAGGTCATCTACACCTGGGGCTATATCAACCTGCAAAAATCATGATCCTAGCATCAGGGGTTCTCCAGATATTTTGTTCACAAGCTTCCATAGGCATATAATGCACTAAGTTGAAAAGGGGGCATAACTCAATCCAAAATTTACAAATTATTTTCAAAAGTTAATCAGGTCATCTACACCACAGGCAGTATCTTCCTGCATAAAATCATGCTCCTAGCATCAGGTGTTCTTGAGATATTTTGTTCACAAGGTTCCATAGGCTTACAATGCACTAAGTCGAAAAAGGGGCATAACTCAATCAAAAATTCATGATTTCTTTTCAAAAGTTAATCAGGTCATCTACACCACAGGCAGTATCTTCCTGCAAAAAAATCATGCTCCTAACATCAGGGGTTCTAGAGATATTTTGTTCACAAGGTTCCATAGGCTTACAATGCACTAAGTCGAAAAAGGGGCATAATTTTGTCAAAAATTCAAGAATTTGTTTCAAAAGTTAATCAGGTCATCTACACCTTGGGTATTCTCATCCTGCAAAACCTCATGATCCTAGCATCAGGGGTTCTTGAGATATTTTGTTCACACGGTTCCACAGGCTAAGTCGAAAAAGGGGCATAACTCTGGAAATACATTGCCGGCGGAAAAATAAAAAAATACGGGTCTGCTTATTTTCCATACTGATCATGTGTATAAAGTTTCAAGTTCCTAGCTCTTATTGTTCTTGACTATATGTAAGGGTACCTTTGTACCATAGGCCTCAATGCACTAAGTCGAAAAAGGGGAAAAACTCGATAAAAAATTAACGAATTTTTTTCAAAAGTTAATCAGGTCATCTACACCACAGGCAGTATCTTCCTGCAAAAAATCATGCTCCTAGCTTCAGGGGTTCTTGAGATATTTTGTTCACAAGGTTCCATAGGCTTACAATGCACTAAGTCAAAAAAGGGGCATAACTCAGTCAAAAATTCACGAATTTGTTTCAAAAGTTAATCAGGTCATCTACACCTTGGGCATTCTCATCTTGCAAAGCCTCATGCTCCTAGCATCAGGGGCTCTTGAGATATTTTGTTCACAAGGTTCCACAGGCTAAGTCGAAAAAGGGGCATAACTCTGGAAATACATTGCCGGCGGAAAAATAAAAAAATACGGGTCTGCTTATTTTCCATACTGATCATGTGTATAAAGTTTCAAGTTCCTAGCTCTTATTGTTCTTGACTATATGTAAGGGTACCTTTGTACCATAGGCCTCAATGCACTAAGTCGAAAAAGGGGAATAACTCGATCAAAAATTCACGAATTTTTTTCAAAAGTTAATCAGGTCATCTACACCACAGGCAGTATCTTCCTGCAAAAAAATCATGCTCCTAGCTTCAGGGGTTCTTGAGATATTTTGTTCACAAGGTTCCATAGGCTTACAATGCACTAAGTCGAAAAAGGGGCATAACTCGGTCAAAAATTCACGAATTTGTTTCAAAAGTTAATCAGGTCATCTACACCTTGGGCATTCTCATCCTGCAAAACCTCATGATCCTAGCATCAGGGGTTCTTGAGATATTTTGTTCACAAGGTTCCACAGGCTAAGTCGAAAAAGGGGCATAACTCTTGAAATATGTGACCCGCGGAAAAAAGAAAAAACACGTGTTCGCTTATTTTTCATACTGATCATGTGTATAAAGTTTCAAGCTCCTAGCTCTTACGGTTCTTGAGATGACAGACGGACAGACGGACAGACGGACGGACGGACAGACGGACAGACGGACAGGCCCAAACCAATATGCCCCCACAATTTCTCCGAAATTGGGGGCATAAAAAACGGTACTTAAGCCCCACTATCCCCTGCCCCATGGGGGCCGTGGTTGCAAATGACTGGTGCATAAAATCCCTCTACTTTGTGGGATCTTGCCTTGACAAAGTGATCCAAGTGAGGAAGTGATTTTGGTTTTAATGTTCACCAACACATAGGTCATACCGAGACGGCCCTTGGTTTAGAGTCTCATCAGAAGGACTGGAAAAGTGGGGGTGATCCAAATGAAATCCTACAAAATAAATTCTTGATAAAAAATATCACATACAGGGACCAATTTGATACCATATTTACATTAAAGTTTCAGACAGACATGACTGAGCAAATTGTGTAGACCCTGATCAGTCCATATGTTTCTTTCAAATGCGTTCTCTGCTCTTGAAGGAACTCTTTAAGATTTTAATTTGACGCTGTTTCCAATCACTTTTTTTAAAACATACGCTGAAATAAGAAATCAAGCCATGGCCACATTCAGAGATGGAAAACTAGCCAAAGTGTCCAAATCATTATGATAAACCTATATAAATGATAAATATCTGAAACACAAGCTCTTTGTTCATCTACTTCCAAAAGAAAAGTAAACACTAAAATCAAACTTTTCACCTGTCTTAGTCTCATGAATCATCTATTATTGCCACTTTTCAAGTTATAGACCACTTCAGACAGGCCGATAAAGGTCACTTAAAGCAAATATGGCTTAAAAGCCCGGCAGGGGCGGTAATTTTCAAACTGGTCTAGGCACTTGCCATGTGGACAGATTCTCTTCAAAGTATTTCAAAAATGCAATTTTCTGCTGTTATCTTATAAGCAAAATAATCTCATGTGCCAAGCGCCAAATTTTTTCCAAGTACCCTGTGACTAGGCAGCATAATGGGTATCTGCCCAGTTTTGTAATATACGATGACTAAAATTTAGTCAGTGGTATTAAACACAAAAGTAAACAGCCCACATCCAGACCTGACGGCAGTAATCAATTCAATAATCACATTTCTAGGTGTCGGGCTCATTACCTTAAACAAACTTACGATAAAGTTAAATAAATTTCCTTTGTTTCCATCATATGGACAAAACTAAACATTTTTTACTGTAGTTATATTTATATTTTACCTTTTCACACTTTTATCCACTTATCCAAACAAACTTCAGAAACTCTAACACATTACTAATATTTCATTACAAATCCGAGACACTCACAAACTCGATATGACAAAAATATTACGAGTATATTATTTTCTTTTCTCAATGACAAATATCTGAGTAATATCTTATCTCACAAAGTGTCTCCATGTGCAGTGTAGTAAAACCACAATGTAAACAGCAGAGTCGCCGTACGTGGAGACTGTTTCAGGTGTGATGAATAAAATAGGTATGAAGTAATACCTGTATTTAACCCTTTTAAAAAGTGCCATTAAACGAAAATAATTGAATCTGCAAACAGCCTAGCTCCAGATGAACCGCCTCAACTGAGCCTACACTGTTTGCCCTCTAGTTATGATAGAGCTTGGATGAAATATTTTTTGAAATTTTGCAGACAAAATTTGTCGCCTGCTTTTCTTGCCACTTCACGCTTAAGTATTCGGCAACCACCCATGGTATTCCTCAGAGGATGTTTAAAAAAAGAAATATGAGCCACGACACGAGAAAACCAACAAAGTAGTTGTGTGCCCAGCACAGACTCAGATCAGCCTGAGCATCAGCCAAGTCTCGGCTACCCATTAAGTGCTTGGTGAAGAGCCTGATCAGAGTGGGTGGATGCCCAGGCTGATCTGAATCTGCACTGTGCGACAACCACTTTGCTGGTTTTCTCATATCTGCAAACAGCGCTGAAACTGATCATGGTTCACTGTGCCAGACTGAACAGTGAATCTTACATCGACTGATGACAAGTGGTTCTTTCAACTATATATAGAACAAGTGAGCATTAGGGCTCACATATACCTCTGACCAGTGCAACTGCCTAAAGAAACAACCTTAACATACAAATTTCCAAGTATGTGACCTTGACCTTAGGCAGCAGCACCCTAATATATTTCAACTTTAAGAAGTATATTAAGCCTTGTCATATATATCAAAAGGCCCAAATCAAGTATACCAGTAGTATAAGAAGAAAGTTACAACAAAATACCTTATAAAGGCCAAACTATTGATCCCCAAGGCCTCATCCAGGGGCCTGAACAAGGGGCTAGAATATTCTTTAAATGCGACTGAGATATCATGAACAAAATATGAAAAGAATCTGCAGCATGACATGCAGTTTAGTATGGTGATTTTAAGCTTGGACATTATGAAAACTTCTAAGTCCTAATTTAACTCACCCATGGCTCCACCTAAGGTCTTGATCTGAAAGGGCTCAGTAATTCAATTATCAAAGGACTGCTATATAGATATCATGATTCAAATAGGAAAAGGATCTGAGATGTGATTTACCAAAATAAAGGTTTGAGGCAAAATTTTGAAGGAAAAGTTGATAAACAGATGGATGAACGGACAGATGAAATGACAAAACTATATTCAACCAAAGTACTTCATACACAGGCGATATAATTCATGTTCACCCAAATGAAAGTCAATAATTGTTTTATTTTATATAAAGGAATATTTCAGTTAAATGGAGACAAAGTCACTTCACAAATCATGCAGTGTTAAAAGACGTTCGGTCACAAACCATGACTTGTAACACGCCTACCAATCGCTCTCATGCGAAACCACGGTTCAGAACGCAAATCCATGAGAGGAGTTTCCGGTTCTGCATGAGGGGAGCCAAAATCGTAAACAAATTTGACATCGGCACAAGGTTTCAGGTATTGTTTTTCTCTGAAAACAATTTATGCAAAATATAAGAATGCTATTTTGTCACATATACATTGGTACTTCGGCACATAAAAGGATTAGGCACATGGCATTGCATTTTTCTAGATATGCATTTAGTACGGCGGAGCATGTGTTCAATGTCAATCTCGGCGATATATACATGTAGGGAAAAGTCGCATTCTCTTGCTTGATTTTGAGTCTCTGACCTTGTCAATCGCAAAGAAGTGAACACAACTACTGTATGCGTGAATCCAAACGTTGAAAGTAAGCTTTCCGTGATGGAAAGGGCTAGAATTTAGAAAATACACGCAAAAACTTTGCATTGTCAGCCCGGTTCCGCATGAGATTATAAAAAATATAAGGAATTTTTTATCAAACACTAAAACAGTTTCTGAACAATAATTGGATCAAAACTAACTTGAATTCTGTGATATATCATTATTTTATACATTGCAGATGACTTTCTGGCTGTTTTTTATTCCCCGTTTGTCTGCCTGTGAGGCATGCAAGGGGGTTTGAAAGAGGGTTTGCAAAAGGTCATAAAAGACAAACGGGGAATAAAAAACAGCCAGAAAGTCATCTGCAATGTATAAAATAATGATTTATTACAGAGCTCATGTTCGTTTTGATCCAGTAATTGTTCAGAAGCTGTTGTTGTGTTTGATAAAAATTCCTTATATCTTCTAATATCTCATGCGGAACCGGGATGACGATGCCTAGTTTTTGCGAATATTTTCTAAATTCTAAACTTTCCATCACGATAAACTTACTTCCAACGTTCGGATTAACGCATACAGTAGTTCTGTTTACTTCTTTGCAACTGCCAAGGTCAGAGACTCAAAATCAAGCAAGAGAATGCGACTTTTTCCTACATGTATATATCGCCGAGATTGATCTTGAACACATGCTCCGCCGTACTATATGCATATCTAGAAAAATGCAAGACCATGTGCCTAAACCTTTCATGTGCCGAAGAACCAATGTATTTGTGACAAAATAGCATTCTTATATTTTGCATAAATAGTTTTCAGAGAAAATAAATACCTGAAACCTTGTGCCGATGTCAAATTTGTTTACGATTTTGGCTCCCCTCATGCAGAACCGGAAACTCCTCTCATGGATTGGCGTTCTGAACCGTGGTTTCGCATGAGAGCGATTGGTAGGCGTGTGTAAGCTTTGGTGGATTATCCTGTCATAATGGGAGATATCAGTATATTATCTCCCTTTATATTGGCAAATGGGGGTAACTATACACAAGTGTCTCCCAAAAGGACTGCTTTAGGGCAACTTATAGATCTTGATAACCATTGACCAGCTTTAAGATAATTGGGCAATAAATGTTGACAAATGACTCTTTTTCAAGTTCACAAACTTTTGTACAAAAGGACCCAAATTTTTTAACCAACTTGAGAAACACAGTACCAAGGCACAAAAATTACAACTGATGAAATAATGATAGAAAACAAAAATGCGTTTATGGTAGAGGAGAGTCAGGTAACTTCGGACATGGGGGTAAATTCGCACATACGATTGCAAACTGTGAAAATCCAGATGAGACGGCTCATAATGAGCCGTCTCATCAGGATTTTCACTGTTTGGGCAGTTACATGTGTATTTTTGTTTTAGTTCCAAACAACTGACATATAAAGGAAACAATGTCACTCTCTGAATTTACCCCCATGTCCAAAGTTACCCGACTCTCCCCTACAGTTACCAAAGTTAAAGGACAGTAAATATTGATATGACATAAAAATTCCTAGCAAATAAATGTAGGTCTGCTCACAGGATCTAGAGCTGTCTAATCAACATCTGCACTGCTTAATTGTCCTTTCTCTAGCACCTTTCTAAATCAGGTAAAAGTGATTTGTTCAAATTATTTATGTATAAATTCCTTTCCATAAAAAATCTAAACATTGGGACAGAAAGGCCTGATCAAACAGTTCAGACCCAGATCTGATCAGGATCTACACTGTTTGCCATTTCATTTGCATCTTTTGTAAGCATTATAAGCTAGCTGCCTTGTAAAACCCAACTGTTTCATTTTAGAACGATTATGGCCCAATAATACCAAACAGAGCTGGTTAAATTCAAAATTGAGTCGCGACACGACAAAACCAACAATGTGGTTGTGCGCCCAGTGCAGACTCAGATCAGCCTGGACATCCGCCCATTTTGACCAGATTATTCCTTTAGTGCTCAAAGGGTTGCTCAGGCTCTAAGCTACCGCCATGCGGACAGCAAAGATTCTGATCAGACTGGGCAGATGCCCAGGCTGATCTCAGTCTGCACTGGACGCACAATCACATTGTTGGTTTTGTCATGTCGCGGCTCAAATGACTGAAAAGAGCAAAGTCTGATGGATGAGCCAAGATGACTTTGTTGTGATTTTATGTCCTTTTCAACAGTACTGAGTAATATCAGGATGATGGCGATGGTGAAATTACACGGCTGTTTGCAATAGAACTTCCTTAAAAGCTCAAGCAATGTCTGCATAGTAAAG
Source organism: Ctena decussata (assembly GCA_963989385.1). NCBI lineage: Eukaryota > Metazoa > Mollusca > Bivalvia > Lucinida > Lucinidae > Ctena > Ctena decussata. Next base: position 61,682,496 of record OZ022503.1, read on the forward strand.
GCAAAACGGCTTTGTTTCAGAGATAACATATGTTGTCGCTGATCTTAACGATCAGAAGAACTTTAATCTCACAAAATTCTTAAATTAGCTTTCCATTATGATGTCAATCCTTCAACAATTGGGCTGCGACATGACAAAACCAACAAAGAGGCATGTGCACCCACGGAAACTCAGAGCAGACTCAGGCCTGGGCATCTGCCCGATGTGATCAGAGTATTCGCTGTCCTCATGAAGCTAGCTTAGACCCTTATGCTACTCTGTAAGTGCATAGCAAAGAGTCTGATTGGACTGGGCAGATGCCCAGGCTGATCTCAGTGATCGTTGGGTGCACATGCCATTTTTGGTTTTGTCCTGTCGTGGCTCAATTTTGCCATAATTTGTTTATTTGTGCTATCTAAAAATTACGACAGCAAATATTCTCAACCCAAAACTTGAATAACCTGTATTAACTGATAGATCCCCAGATCAACCAAGATATTTAGGATAATACTGTGAGCTTAAAACTAAATTTGGTAGAAATCACGAATGTTTTGTTTCATCAGCCACTCATGAACTCTTTGCATTAAAAGTCCATGAATAACATGTTACTTTGAAGACTATATAGTTCATGAACACTCAGTCCAGTTCACTTTAAGTCTTCATATACCATTCAATTCATAAATTACCTGGTTCACAAGAACTATTCATGAACTGACTATATGTATATAATATAGTTCATGAGCTATCCTGTTCATGAGTTATTCATATTTACAAAATAAAAAAAGTTCATGAACAACACAATGTCAGTTTATGAACAATTCATGAACCAGTCTCCACGCAGGTGAAAATGGTACTGAAATTTCACAGATATTTTACCACAATTTTAGTGCTATAGCAAAACATCAGTGATAGTCACAAGTTTGACTGAAATTCCATAAAATTACAGTGATATTTTATACAATTCAGACTCAGTAATGTCATTTTGTCCCGATGTTCGACAAACTTTAATACTGTCATTGACAAACAGATCACATTAATAACAAATTTCCATTCCAAAGAATGAGCATGATCACCATAATTTGCAGACTTGCAAAATTTACATGCCCACTGTATGGGCAATAAACATCATATATTCCCATATTTGCAAAGTTTCTGAGCCAACAAACTTCACATATTTCTGGATTTGAACAGCACATACACATGTATCTGGATTGCAATAAACATCACATTATTCCTGAATTTGCAAAACTAATCTATGCCCAAGAACATAAATAATTCATGATAATCACGATTCCTGAATTCACAAAAAATCAGTGCAGAAGAAGAATGAATGTCTTACATGTATTTGCAATTGTTGATGCAGGCACAAAATTAATGAATGTCACATGCTCATGAATTTGCACAATTTCCATGCACAAGAACAATGAAAGTCACCTTTTTATAAATTTGCAAAAATTCCCAAGCCCAAGAACAAGGCTCTGAAACTGAAATTTCCATGGCAAAAAGACTGAACTTAGTATTTTTGTGATTTGCTTTTTCCAATGCTAAGAACAATTAAATATCACATAATTCCTGAATTTGAAAACTTTACATGACCATTTTTTGAACAATGAACATAACTTTATCCCCGAATTCGTAAAATTTCCATGGCAAATATGATAAACCACTTAAACCATTACTGAGCTAAGTCAGGAGAAAAGGGTTCAACCCTTAAAACACCAAAATTTTTAAACAAATGTTTTGTCCAAGCTATATCATACTGAAATTTCAAACACATAATAGGGCAAACTGTGTAGACCCAGATGAGGCAGCTCATTATGCAAACAGAGTAGGTCCAGATGAGGTGGGTCATTTTGAGACATCTCATCTGGATCTATACTCTTTGCAAACTAAACAGTTTGCATTTTTGGCACTTTAAGCATTAAATGGTGAACACTCAGATCAGCCTATGCATCCACCTGGTCTGATCAGAGTCTTCATTATTTACTAAGACCCAAAAATTGTTGACAAGAACATCAGACTGCCCAACTGTACAGGCCAATCTCGTCTTCACTGTTAGTATGATTGTAAGGTCCATCTCTCATGGCCTGCCTGGGCCAATTAAAGTTTTTCACTGACAATTTAGCAGTAAGTCACCACCCAACAATACAAAGTTCAAAATACGTATTTTTCACAGGTTATCCATAAAGGGAATCTCAGTTTTTCTCAAAATTTACCTTTTCATCCATAAATAATAAACATAATTGGATGTAGAAAAGTTGCAAACTGTAATGAGCTCAAATATTCAAACATCAGTGTTTGAGCAAACTGTGCAGACCCAGATCAGACTGCTCCTATAGGAGCAGCTGATCTGCGTCTACACAGTTTGCAATCTTTTTTTTTACTTTTAACTCATTGCTGGATCGTAAAAATCATCTTGCTAAAATTTTGTGATAATTACGGTCACTGGTTTTGGTGTACCAACATTAAGGACACCAGTAAAAAGGGTAACCAAAATGAAGTCTTAATTTAAGAACACCTGTTTGACGTATCCATCACAATATTTATATTAACCTCTCTGATCAATATGTCAACATCTATACAGAAATGACAGATCCGAAATTTTGTGTCAGAATAAATTTCTTAATAATTGTACAGTTTCATATCTAAGAATTTTTTTTCTTTTAGAGAAGCTCCCAACTAGGACCCCAAACCTCCACCCCAATCTCTGCACTCTTGTATCTGATTTAAATGTCAAACGGCATTAATATACTCCTGGATGCTGTAGCACTAGTACTGCTTCAATGAAAAAGATTGATTGCAGTTTGATACAGCAATATGTCAGTATCTTAAACCTTCAATATATACATATTTGAAACTTTTAAATCCCTTTAATCCTGAGATATAGAGATTACCATAGAAACTTAAAATTAGTCTTTATTGGGTGACATGGATCACTGAATTTACTAAAAAAAAAAAAAAAACGTGAAGAAAAATTATATCAGTCTCACAAAAATGATTACACTGCATGACTTCAGTACACATAATCCTCAAAACTTGAAAATTATTCAATTTACTTATGCATGTAATAGGAGCTCTTAAAGAAAATTAAATTCACTGGTCTAGGAGTATCAGAATGAGTCATTTAAAAAAGTTAGCTGAAATACCATAATTTCAATGAACAGCTACGAACGACAGGCCCTGATACTATAACCTAATAGCCAATTTAATGTGTGCTTGACTTTAAATGGGGCAAGTTTAATAAGTGCTACCACTATAGCTGTCATAAGCTCACTGAGCCATGAAATATAGGTCACAGTGACATACAAGTAGTGTGAGGTCAGTTACAGTATCAGACTGACAAAATATTCCAAGTATGATGCAAATCCATTAAATAGGGCCAAATCAATGTACCATGAAATTTAGGTCACTGAGATGATCTACAAGTAATATGCAGCCATTATACACAGAGCCAGACTGAACCATAATCCCAAGTATGTGCTGACCTATCTGGCTATCATGCTTAACATGTAATACAAAATCACTGAACCATAAAATACAGGCCACAGTGACCTACAAAAAGTACATGTCAGTGTGACCCACTATTCTGAGTGTAATACAAATTAAGTAAGCCAGGACACGACAAAACCAACAAAGTGGCATGTGCACCCAGCGAACTCAGATCAGCACGGGCATCTGCCCAGTCTGATCAGAGTCTTTGCTGTGCACTTGAAAGGTAGCAAAGGGTCTAAGCTACCTCCATGCCGACAGCAAAGACTCTGATCAGACTTGGCAAATGGCCATGCTGATCTGAGTCTTCACATGCTACTTTGTTGGTTTTGTCATGTCATGGCTCAGACTGGTAAGTGTTTGAGATGCAAGGCATAAGAATTCCATGGAAGGCGGTGTCTCGCCTGTCTGCACATTGTCAGTGAACAGACTCAACAAAAGTCTACACCATGACACCAATGCCGGAAAAATAATACCCAAATTTGTCTCCCTTGTGATTAGCAGAAGCGAGACATTACTAACGTCTCGCTTCTCAGCTAATCACAGGGAAGGCAAAGCCCACTAAGTCATGAAATATAGGTCACAGTCACCTACAAATGACATGAAGTCAATTATTTCAAGTACAAATGCTGGAAATATATACCTAATCTGTAACGTCTTGGCTTTTAATTTGAGTAATTCAGGTCCAATTGGATCTCTTGTTTATGCGGATGCTGATGAAAATATTTGATAAAATTTTTATTTAAAATTCAATGACCCAAAACTGTTGATTACAAAAACAACTTTGTCCACAAGCCATGACAGAGCCAATAATTCAGATATCGCTTTTTGATAAAATATATGAACTAAAAACTTCATATAAAATAGTTTCATACTTTCATACAATAATTTCATGCTACGTTATTCTAATACAAACTTTTTCTTCTTTTCTGATTGTAAAATCTTAATCTTCAAATTGAGTAGGAGGGAAAGAAAATAAAAATTGATGAAATGATAAAAAGTTGTTCAAATATGACTGAAATAATAAGTATCTGGGCGGGTTCAGTGTAATTAACCCACATAAAACTGGTAGCTGTGGTGCATAGTCCTAAGTACTCACCAATTAACCACAGTTAAAGCACAGGTTTCCTTTAAGGGCAAATGGATAAACTTTCATGGGGAGTCAACTCTTATCTCCCTTCTCAATAAGGGTCAACTCTGAAAGGACAGAAATTTCTCCTCTAGTTTTGTGACAGATGACCTAGAGTTGTCAGGAACATGCACTGATGGGACTTATGGGTGCCTAGAGCAGGTCTCAGCTTGAAAACCACAAAATTGACTTTTTTAAATGTAAATCATGATGAGTTAGCTTTGTGGTAGGTGACCTGAAGAGGTTTGGTGCATGCTCTGATGGAGTTTCAAAAGCCTCAGGCTTATGGAAGCCAAGATACAATTTTTTAAACAGATATAGTATCGATTTTGCAAAAGTAGGTTATGATGAGCCCAAATATGGTTATGATTTTTGGTATAGTAGGTCACCATGACCTAGTTTATGATAGGTGACCTGGAACTGTTGCATGCATGCATCAATCAATCCAGTTTCATAGGTCTGAGGTTCATGGAAACCATGTTATAGGGCAGAACTTGAAAACAAGACATGGTGTAGATTTTTGCAGAAGTGATCAACATGACCCAATTTGTGCCAGATGACCTGGAGCCGTATTCATAAAACGACTTAAGTGGTTGCTATGCTGTTGCTAAGGCTAAATTTCTTTGAAGGAGATTCCCTACAACTATGAAATTTGCTCTGGAGGAACAGTCTTACAAAGACTGTTCCTCCAGACCAAATTTCATAGTTGTAGGGAATCTCTTTTATAGATATTTAGCCTTAGCAACCGCATAGCAACGACTTAAGTGGCTTTATGAATACGGCCGCTGGAGCTGTTTGGTGCTTACACTGATGGAATTTCAAATGCATGTGGTTAATGGTGATTACAAGCCAAGGTATAGGGCGGAACTCAAATCAGAAGAGATGCTGCTTTTTTGAAAAGGAGGTCAGGTTGACCTAGTTTTGTGGCAGGTGACTTGAAGCTGTTAACTGCATGCACTGATGGAGTTTCATAGGCCTAAGGCCTATGGAAGCCTAGATATCTGGTGGCCCACGAGACCAGAATGTTTTTTTGTGTAAGGGTGACCTAATAATGGGAGGAAATGGGAATTAAGGTACATATTAGGAGGAAATGACATATGATGAGTCTTAAGGTTCTTGGGATGGATGGCTGGATGACTTGCAATTTTATGTCCTTTTCGACAGTATTTCATTCATATCAAGACAATGGGGGGATGAAAATGAAAGGCTGTGTGCAATGGAACCTGTTTACGATTGAAAAGATTCCTGCCTCCAGGTCTCAAACCCAGGACCACTAGATCAGCAGGCCAGCACTCTACCTACTGAGCTTTCGAGGCTCCTAAGGTTCTTGGGTCTATGACTGTCCAGATACAGCTGTAAATGGATGGACCAATGCATTGGCCAGATATACGCTATCGTGTGATTTTGAGTGACTTTCTGGGTGTGGCTCGGAACTGTGTATTATGCACAACTAACAATGCCTCGCTGACCAAAAAGGGGCTTTACAACAAGACTATCATGATCAAAGGTATGGCTTAATATATGAATACAAATAGAGGCACGCCATTACGAGTCTATGAGAATTCTTATTTACGCAAATAATATTTCACAATTTAAATTACTGTATACATAACATCTAGTGACTTAAGGTGAATGGGTACACTTTCAGGGGAAGCAGCTCTGCTACTTCACTTTTGCCTTCAGGGGGTGCACTGCAAAAGCTCCTCACAATTTTGCGACAAAAAACAGCAGTATTTTTGCATACAATAGATTTAAAATTTTAATGTCTCGTTTACTAACGACCACGTTAGTTTTGAACAACCAAGCCCACGAGGTTACATACAGTAACTGTAGCATACCTAAATATTGGGGCACCTAAAAATAATTAATTTTCCATTTGGCACAAATGGAAAATTAATTATATTAGGTGTCCCAATATTTACTGTAAGTTCTCATATGGAAAATTAATTATTCTTGGTGTCCCAATATTTAAGCACATACATGTATTACCGCAAGCTGTCATTCTTTGAAAAAATGTGGGAAAAACATGGCAGCAATGTACCAATACACATTATAACGACCTCTCCAATTTCTTGTTTGCAAATAAACAAGATATCACACCAGATTTAAAAAAATATGCCTTGGTATGATCAATATTATAATGTAACAAAATCATCAATCTTTGATAATTTACGGAAATATACAATGTTAAGTCACAAACATGAGCGACGACAATAATTCAACCATTTATGAGTTATTGTGACAATCAAATATTAACATCTATCGACTTTTTCAGTTGAGAAGTCAATAATTACTGATCTAATATGTCTTTTTTCGTCTTACAAAGTACATTAAAATCATAAAATATTGAACTGGTGGGAAATATTAAAGATTTAAGTATGATAATTTTATATAAAACTACAAACTGAGATTGATTGTTTATTCAAAAATATACCGATTGGTACCTAATATAAACACAGCAGCCATGAGTTTAAGGTGTTTTTTTTTTGTAAACTATACAGACATAGAACAGTCTACACTTTTCTAACCACAGAACATCCTGAAAACAAAAAAAAAATAGACTAGTCCAACTGCAAGAGCAGAAGATTCCATTTTGGGAAATCAGAAGGTTCAAGGAAAATTGAGAATTATTATTCTCATACTTTGTTGCACAAAGTTCTCTGATTTTAAATGACAGATTTTTATCTGTCATTGAAGGCTGTCACAAGCATAATTTGGAAAGTGGCTTTCACAGCTGTATTCTTCCACTCTGGAATGAAGTGACTGTAAGATCATTTCTCTAAGAACATCTGTATTTAAAAATCAGTTTTTTTGCAAGAACTTTTATAACAGATTCTTGTGCTGAATTGTTTAGTTATATATAGGCACAATTAAGTATTCAAAAAATGACAACAGCAGCCTTTAAAAGTAATGAAAACAAACTGCATATTAGAAATTAATAATCCACCAACTGCTGTTACAGTTGCTGTTTATTGCCCAATTATCCCCCCCCCCCCCCCTTTAAGCACCTCTGTCCCTACATGCACCAATTATACTTTTTTTCCGGTAAAATAAATTAACTGCCCCCTAAAAAAACTCTAAAAAGTTGTAAATATACCAAAATTAGTATTGGTTTAGTTTGTCAATCATCGCAGAAAATATGTGATGTAAGGGAATTCATGTTTTCCCAGCCTCCCTCCAGAGGTCTACTTAACATTTTACGGTAGCTATGTAAAGGCTTATCAGTGGCTATTTATAGAACAATGTCATGGCATATTGTAAACACAGAGTGGACACCCAGTCTTGCAGGTTAAACCGCCGGTAATACTAAATACAACAAACACTAAGTATCAATATCAATACACTTGAAAGCCAGTAAAACCTAGTTATCATCTTCAAAATTCAGAAATTATGTATGTATACAGGGTGTCAGAAATCTGAACAGGCGACAGCATTTTGGCACATGTATAAACTGATTAGGGCTAAATAGCTCATTTACATAAATCATCTTTATGTATTAGAGCTGAATCAAACATCAAATAGGGCTGCAGGTTTGAAATTATTTGGAACAACCGAGCATACTTTTGTACCATGACCTTATTTGATAGAGTATGTCATTTCAGGGCTATTGGTCCTTTGATTCTTTAATGACTAAGTAAGACTTACATCATTTGCAGAAAGCCTGAAAGTAATATGTTTTACACCCCCCTCCTCCCCCCCCCAAAAAAAAAAATGACAGATCAGCATGGTAAAGGTTAACCTAAACCTTAAAGGAAAACACTTGCTTAAATATGAAAAGACTTTAAATTGTAGACCTGGATCAACAATTAAATTTGGTGAAAATTTCATGAAAATCGGACTTAAAATAAGAAAGATATGAAGATTTTAAAGCAATCAAAATGGCAGTCATGGGGGCTGCAATGTTGGAAGTTCTTGTCACGTGAAAAATATTTCAATCTATAATTGGTGCATAAATTGCTTACTTTTATGGTATTTTGTTAGTTTTAATCGTTTCTACTTTTATGGTATTTTGTTAGTTTTAGTCGTTTCTTTAGTGATGTAAAATATAGATTTTTGCATTTCATTCACCTACCATTTGTTTCAAACTAAAGTTATACATGTATAGGATTTTCATGTTTGACTGTGAGTTTATGAAGGTTTGCTGGTTCCCAGCTCAACATTTTAATATCTATAAATTGTCATATCTTTCTTAATTCAAGTCTGCTTTTCCTGAAATGTTTGGAAAATTTTATTTTTTCTATTAAAATCTTCAATAAAATTTGTGTCCAACATGCATTTTAGTGAGTGTTTTCCTTTAAAGCACCAAAAAGGCAGATGACAAAATTTAAGTACAAAATTTCAAAAAATGTTTCATCCAAGCTATATGATATTGAGAGTTCAAACACTAGAGGGGCAAATAGTGTAAACCAAGATTAGGCTGGATAAACACTATGGGCTGTTTATAGATTCAACTATTTTCAAGTGCTTTCAGGGTTAATGCAAGAATTTTCATTCTTGTATGATATACATTGTTGTGGCAGTTCACCCAGTCTTTAAATTTTCAATAATACATGTAATTGACATGTCAGTGAGTCTTACATCAATTGCGTAAAGTTAAAAAGGCACATCTTATCACCAAAAAAGATCAAACTTTAAGCTAAAATTACTAAATTTTCCGATTTACAAATTGTTAAGTATAACATTAGGCATGATTTAGATGCAGTTGAATCATAAAACAAACTTTTGAATTTCTGGCTAAACAGTTTTTATAAACTATGAAATGGTTGAAATACTACAGTTACTTCTTTATTTACAATTTCTAAAATGGGACATTTTTCAAACTCACAGAGGCATGAAACTGTTTGTCATTGTGTGTTAAACTATAACGTTTGTAAAATGAGACTTTTTCCTAAAAAAGATATTCCCCAGTGAAGCCAAATGTAAGTCGCAAATAAATGAATAAAAATTTCTTCAAAAAGGAAGAAAACTGGACAGGTGTATTGTTACAGCCCTTTCACACACCTCGTAAGCGGCAATCAAAAACGCTCATGCAATCGATGAACACGGGTCAAAAACCATTAGAAACAGCCTTTTCGATTGCAAATTGTCGCCAATTTGCAATCGAAAAGGCTGTTTCTAATGGTTTTTGATCTGTGTTAATCAATTGTTAAGAGCGTTTTCGATTGCCCCCTACCTGGTGTGTTTCAGCAGTATTGTAGTGGGCCAATGGGTGATTTAATGCAAGTAATCAATGGGTGAATGGTATAATCACAAGGCTTATAGACAAGAATCACTGAACCTGCTTATTTCTGGTAAAAAATTGAGAAAATAAAACACTTTCATGTTGCAAACTGTAGGTGGGTACCCTTAACCCATTGCATTCTGGGTAGTTTTTGTCATCTGCAGAAATTGTCGTCTGCATCAAAAATCAAGTGACAATATGGGTCTAACTAACTCTTGTAGAAATGATGTCTAGGCAGCAAACAGTTTGGATCTCAGATCAGTGACCACGTTTGTGGGGCCTGATCTGGATCCAAACTGTTTGCCCATAAAGGGGTATCCTGAATGGAATGGGTTAAAATGGAAGATGGCATAATTGGGGATAATAAGTAATTCTAGATGTTACAAATATGGAAGGCAAAAATCGTAACTTCAACTTCATGGTTCAGGTGTCTCCTATGAGAGACTGAACCAAATAAGATATATACAAACCACAGGAGTACATCATTTCCACAAATTACATTAATATTTATCATAACCTAGTTACTGAATTTGTAAATAATAAACAGCAAATATTTTTCTGGGCCATATATTTCCAATGAATGAAGATGTATCACCTGGAGATTTGAAAGGTCTTTAATCTTTGAATGTTTTGGAAGATGACTGAAGTGTATCAAACCCTGATCTATAATATTTATATTTAATATTGTGACATGGGAGGGTGTCAGTCTGAGTCACTTCTTTCCCCTCACAACCTTGTATTTTTTTTCTCGTTTACTGGCTAATTGTACTTTATCATCAACTGAAAAGAATAACTATATTTATCCTATTAAATGCCCCTGCTCTAATAAAAGCCCCCATGCTTCTTTTCCGAAAACAATGTTTTATTAACTTGCATAAATACTGTTTATTAGAGGTATTTTGGCAGTGGCTGATTTACTACACTTAGGATCTACAGTAACACCCACTAAAGGCACTTTCATAAAATGCAACACCCACAGGGTGTTTAACAGAATTAATATGGTGTAAAATGACATCTGATTCAGCACATGCACGTACAGGATGCGTGTGTTGACCAGTGGTGTAAAATGACTCAACATTAGTGAAAAAGATTTCATTTTGAAAGAAAACAGAAGTGAAAACAATTTTTTTCGTGAAGAGCAAAAGTTAAGCATGGTGCAAAACTTCAGTTCAGTATGTGTAGCATGTGACTGCCAGTGATGTTACAAAAATCATGGTACAAGTTCAGCACTTGTATACAAGGTTGGTCTTGTTATGATGGTCCAAATTACCACAGAAATATTCTGGATGCCACAACTGGAACTGTACATTTGTCAGAGCTGTGTGTTTATTAGTTTGAATACAGTATGTGCTTTGAAAAAGTTATCCCTAAGCAAACAGTACAGACTCAGATCAGACTGTTCTTCTGGAGCAGTCTGATCAGGTTCTGCACTGTTTGCCTATGATTTTATAAATCATCCAAATGGATTGTTGTTCAAGAATTAAAATGGTTTAACACTTAAAGCACCAGTGACGAAAATAGCAGAATTTGCAAACAGCGTAGAACTTGATGAGGCGGCTCATAATGAGCCGCCTCATCTAGATCTACACGGTTTGCCATCTAGTATTTGAATTCTCAAGATGAAATGTCTTGGACAAAGCATTTTTTGAATTTTTGCAGACGTAAATTTTGTCGTCTGCTTTTTGGTGCTTAAAGAGTTAAATACTTAAAGCCAATATATATCATAATTATGAATCAAGAAACTGAAGTAAATGAACTTTCAGCCAAAATTTAAGTGTTCTAAACACTGTTTAATCTGATTTTAACTTCTAATCATGGTGAGAAAAACATACTGACCAGCTATAAATCATTTATAAACATGACAAATCATTTTTAACATGATAAATCATTCATAAAACAAGGTAAACTTACCACTTTTCACGCTGGACTGCTACCAATCTAGGGGTTGCAAGCTTAAGACTGATCTCCCCCTTCTAAGGTCTTTCAGGTGAGACTTTAAACTGAGGTCCCCTCTCTCTATGATCTAGTTATTGGTGGGACGTTAAACCTGTGTCCACTCACTCACTTACCGCTTTTTGTGAACAAAATACAGAAGAACTTCAATGGCTCGAACAGGCTGGGGACCATGAAAATTAGTTCCAGCCAAGGGTAGTTCTAGACATCTAGGGTTAAATTCTATTTAAAGTGACCTCTAGGGACCAAGGAAAGAGTTCCAGCCAGGCTGGGTTAACGAGCCATTAGGGTTTGAGCCATTGAAGTTCTACTGTATTCTAAATATTGGGGTACTTAACCAACTACCCAAAGTAATAATAGTTTTAAAATATAAACATTGATTTTACCCATTTTATTGTGTATCAAAAAGCACAGGTGGATCCAATAGCAAAAGCTGCAGACCATGATCAGGCTGATATGGGTCTTCACCATTTACTCAGACACTACTCTAGTACTACCGTAATGTGCATATATATTGGGACACCTAAAAAATAATTAATCATTTGGGACAAATGGAAAATTAGTTATTTTAGGTGCCCCAATACTTAAGCACACTAGGCTAAGATCATCTATGGTTTGATGGGTAGAAAAGCCCATTCCTCTGCAGTAAAATTTATTCAACACCCACTAGTGAGCCAGTCAACACATGACCCCACTTTGACCCTTCAATGATCTTACCACACAGAAGCTGTCACCATAACAATGGCCCTTTCCCATACCTTGGTTACCCAATATTGCAGAGCACTCCCCTGTAACTGGTAACTGATAATTTTTAAAACACAATCTATTCAGCGCAAGACAGTGCAGCCATGACAAGAAGACATCCTTATACTGTAAACATTGTACCGTAATGCCCCTTAATATTCAGACAGATGGGTCTGTGCAAACATTGTAGACCCAGATCAAACTGCTCTTGAAGGAGCAGTTTGATCAGGGTCTACAACATTTGCCATTCACTGAGCATCATCCTGTGTAAAATCCACTTTCCAAGAATTTTCAAACAATAATTGTCCGACATTCGGGAGCCCTAAATATTAAGGTCATTATTGTAACTATTGAGACAAACAGATCTCAGAAAACAGTGTAGGCTGTCAGGATCTACACTGTTTGACATTCTATCTGCATCTTTGAGACACATTACTGCACTGAGTGATTCAATGAGCTCAGGTTTAACATCCCGGCCACCAACAACGATATGGAGAGGGGACCTCAGTTTATACATAAAGTCTCATCCGAAAAACCGGAGAAGCGAAGGATCGAACTTACGACCCTTGGATTTGGTAGTCCCGAGTGTTATCCACAATCTTACAGCCACTCCTATTACTGCATTCAGAAACGAACTCTTCAATTTTTAGGACAATTACCGTAATTATTTTAGGTCTCCCAATTTTACGAAATTTTATGGTAAAGAGAAAGACTCAGAATAAGTCTTGAAATACCAGAGGACCATTGGTCCTGTAGCTCACCTGAATCCTTTCAACCTCAGCACATAAGTCTAAGGCAAATTGTACAATATGTTTGAATTTCAAATGCATCTAAGATTTAATGCTTGTTGATGAAGTACAAGGTCTACAACCTCTTGAATTCATAGGGGCTGAAGTTGACTGCATTTCCATATCACAGAGCATAATAGCAACAGAAAAATGCACTTTTTCAGCTTTTCCCATTCAAAAGCCTATGGGACCAAATTTGACATTGTCACGAAATAGGTCAAGATCAACCCAGGGTAATCATTTATACAAACTTTGTAGTATTAGAGTTCCAGATGCTACATACCAAGTTTCAAGGCAATCAGCCCAGTGGTTCTGGAGAAAAGGATTTTTTCAAGTTTTTAACACATATGGGCATGGTGGCCATCTTGGTCATGTAACCTGGACCAAGTATATAAACTTTCTTTCCCCCTTTGCCTGAAGGCCGTTTATGAAATTTAAATGAAATTGGCCCAGTCATTTCAGAGGAGTAGTCTTTTAAAAATTGACAGAGGACCCTCAAGTGACCTTTTGCCAAGGTCACTAAATGACTTTGACCTTTAGAATTCAGAGGGGTTGAATTTTGCTGCATTTCCATGTGACAGAGCACAATAGCAACAGAAAAATGCACTTTTTCAGCTTTTCCAATTCAAAAGCCTAAGGGACCAATTTTGACCTTGTCATAAAATAGGTCAAGGTCAACCCAGGGTCATCATTTACATCAATTTTGTAGAACTAGAGCCCCAGATGCTACATACCAAGTTTCAAGGCAATCGGTCTAGTGATTCTGGAGAAGAAGATTTTTTAAGGTTTTTACCATATATGGGCATGGCGGCCATCTTGGTCATGTAACCTGGACCAAGTATATCACTTTTCTTTCTCCCTTTACCTGAAGGCTGTATATGAAATTTAAATGAAATTGGCCCAGTAGTTTCAGAGGAGAAGTCCTTTGAAAATGTTAACAAAGGATGGACAATTGAACTTTGGCCAAGGTCACTAAATGACCTTGACCTTTAAAATTCAGAGGAGTTGAATTTTGCTGCATTTCCATATCACAGAGTACAGTGGCAACAGAAAAATGCACTTTTTCAGCTTTTCCCAGTCAAAAGCCTAAGGGACCAATTTTGACCTTGTCATAAAATAGGTCAAGGTCAACCCAGGGTCATCACTTATATAAACTTTGTAGTACTAGAGCCCCAGATGCTACATACCAAGTTTCAAGGCAATCGGCCCAGTGGTTCTGGAGAAGAAGATTTTTTAAGGTTTTTACCATATATGGGCATGGTGGCCATCTTGGTCATGTGACCTGGACCAAATATATAAACTTTCGTTCCCCCATCCTGTAAATGCTCCATATGAAATTTGACTTCAATTGGCCAAGTGGTTTCTGAGAAGAAGATGTTTAAAGAGTGTGGACGACGACGACGGACGACGACGGACGACGGAGGTCTGCCTATACTATAAGCTCACCTTTGAGCCTTCGGCTCAGGTGAGCTAAAAATTCTGTTCATTCCTGGGTATATTGCTGCCTCCAAGGTTTTACAAAGTACTGTCAAGAGATAAAAAGTATCTCTTTGATTGAAATCAATGCAGCTGACAAAAGTCTTGAAATGACCATACCAATAGGCTGTCTTTAAATGAATCAACAATTACAGCAACAGCAGAACTGACTTGAAATGAATCAACTATTACTGCAATAGCAGAGGGTCTTCACATAAACCTACAATTGCTAGTTCTACAGTTGCAAACTGTTTTAAATGAATCAATGATTACTGCAACATCAGACCTGACTTGAAATATATATCAACAATTACTGCAACAGCAGGCTGACTTGATATGAATCAACCATTACTGTAACAACAAGCTGACTTGATATGAATCAACAATTACTGTAACAACAAGCTGACTTGATATGAATCAACCATTACTGTAACAACAAGCTGACTTGATATGAATCAACAATTATTGTAACAACAAGCTGACTTGATATGAATCAACCATTACTGTAACAACAAGCTGACTTGATATGAATCAACAATTACTGTAACAACAAGCTGACTTGATATGAATCAACCATTACTGTAACAACAAGCTGACTTGATATGAATCAACAATTATTGTAACAACAAGCTGACTTGATATGAATCAACCATTACTGTAACAACAAGCTGACTTGATATGAATCAACAATTACTGCAACAGCAGGCTGACTTGATATGAATCAACCATTACTGTAACAACAAGCTGACTTGATATGAATCAACCATTACTGTAACAACAAGCTGACTTGATATAAATCAACAATTACTGCAACAGTAGGCTGACTTGATATGAATCAACAATTACTGTAACAACAAGCTGACTTGATATGAATCAACAATTACTGTAACAACAAGCTGACTTGATATGAATCAACAATTACTGTAACAACAAGCTGACTTGATATGAATCAACCATTACTGTAACAACAAGCTGACTTGATATAAATCAACAATTACTGCAACAGTAGGCTGACTTGATATGAATCAACAATTACTGTAACAACAAGCTGACTTGATATGAATCAACCATTACTGTAACAACAAGCTGACTTGATATAAATCAACAATTACTGCAACAGTAGGCTGTTATGAATCAACAATTACTGCAACATCAGACCTGACTTGATACAAATCAAAACTCGAAAAACTTACTGGAAACTCAATACTCAGTCAAAAGTGACTCATGTACTAGAATGGGGATATATCTGCATAAACTGACAATACAAAATTTGCAACCATAAAAGCATTAAAACGAATTCATCTTAGTCTGCCTTGAAATGAATTCATCCAACAGACATCAAGAACTGATGTCAGTCAAAATTAGTTTTGAAATACAATGTAAATGCGGTCAGATCAAGATTTTTTAAGTGCACATAAAGATATTTTGATATTTAATTCAACTGCATACCTTTTTTGTGCAATTCCTGTTTTTGGTAAGTCACAAATACAATTTCAAAACTGAAGCACAAAAATTACACAGAGCTCCAGATAAGTTAAATATCTGTGGGGTAAAAAGCACAGGGTATAATCGATTCTGCTAATTTTCCCTTCCTGCAGAGACTGTACATCATATTTGGCTTCCGCTGAGACTGTCCGCGAACTCTTGCTTCCTGCCAAGACTTCTGTACATGATAAATGGCTTCCTGCCGAGACTGTCCGCGTGATTCTGCTTCCTGCAGAGGCTCTTGGCAGGAAGCAGAATCACGCATACAGTCTCTGCAGGAAGCCATTTTACGAGGACAGTAGTCTCTGCAGGAAGCAAGAGTTCGCGGACAGTCCCGGCAGAAGCCAAATATGATGTACAGTCTCTGCAGGAAGCGAAAATTAGCGGAATCGATTATACCCTGTGAAAAGGAGCCTTCTAATTTTTCTACAACAATAATCTAGTTAGCTTACATGTGGCTGGCAATTTTATAACTTTATCCCACAAGTTCCATGTGCTTTTTCTTGAGGAGAAATAAAGAAAACACAGTATAAAGCTCAAATTTCATACCAAAACTTAGTTTATCTTTCAAAATAACAACAGCATTGATCATGACAGCACAAAGGACCCTTATCATAAAGGGGAACACCATGAATTAAGACCTACATATGCACCCATGCATTCTGATCAGAGCAAACATTTGTCTCAGGGCTTATATATTGTGTTGGAACAGAAAGATTGACTCAGATCAGCCTTAGCAGATGTGCAACCTGGTCTGAACCTTATCTGTCCCTATAATGACAATATTGACCTTTAATGTGCACTGTGGCTCACACTGAAAAAAGCAAAATTGATAAACTTCCCATTAAGGTTCAAAATCTCCGAACCATTGAAGATATCTCAACTTTCGCAAGCCCCAGGCACATCCTATTGTCCATCAAAACACAGTGTCAGTGGTGAGGTGTACTTTCATCTAAAATCGTAATTATTGGAAATAAAAGGCTTAAAAGCAATTGTAAATTAGTGAAATAAAAGGTATATGGGGACCATAAAACAGGTTTGAGTCTACAAAGGTGTCAGTCAGGGTAGTTTCCCTTTATATACCTAGTAATACCTAGAAGCTTTGGAGATTTTACTTTATAAATTAGGACAAAAAATTTATGATTCTTGATTCTTCTTATACTGTATTTAATCTACAAAGCCATCACAAAATAATCATTTGCCAAGTGCAAAATTTACCATTTTATTCCCTGTGTTTTATATTTTACCATGTTTCCCCTTATAAGAGAACCTGGAATATCCACAATAGGGTGACCCCTTCCTTTTTGTCCCTAAGAGTTTTCCTTCTCAATTAAAGAAAAGTAGCAACTATAATACTCTCAAAAATGAGAAAAAAATATGTAATTTATACTAACATAGTTCTACAGATACGAGGTCTACTGTTTTAAACAGCCACCTTTTGAAGGTCCCTTTAACCAAAATACAGTGCAAGAGAACCTGTATTAAGGGTCACATCTGTCTTAAACAGCCAATTTCTGAGTTCCTTACGACAGCTTTCACTGAAATAATTAAATATATATGAGCCCCGACACGACAAAACCAACAAAATGGTTGTGCGCCCAGTGCAGACACATATCAGCCTGGGCATTCGCCCAGTCTGATCAGAGTCTTCCCTGTCCGCATGAAGGTAGCTTAGACCCTTAGCTACCCTTTAAGTGCTCAGGAAAGACTGTGATCAAACTGGGCGGATGATCAGGCTGATCTGAGTCTGCGCTGGGCAAACAACCACTTAGTTGGTTTTGTCGTGTCCTGGCTCATAAGGTGGTAGCAAGTAAAAGAAAGAAGTTGGAAGCCTTATTCAATGGGTTCTGATGAGTGTCTTCAGTTCAAAATACATATTGTTACCCCTAAATAGAACAACCTGACTGAGCCTTGAGGGGCTTGTAATCACAGGCCAAAACATACCGTAATGTGCATATATATTGGAACACCTAAATATTATGAATTTTTCATTTGGGACAAATGGAAAATTTATTGTTTTAGGTGTCCCAATACTTAGGCACATTAGGCCTAGGGTATGATAAGAAACACTACCAGAATTATTATCAAGGTCCCACCTTATCTACAGCCCTGTCAATATAACCATGATCAATGATGAGCCACCCAGGTACCACCAAGAGATGAGCTTAACAAGAATAATTCACATACCCTTGTCTCCTATTTATGACATAATGTTTGTGTAATTTCTGATGTAACAGCCCAGCTCTGAACAGATCTTATCCATTTGAACTTTCAAATAATCACCAGGTAAGTGCCATCTAAATCTACCTGATAGCCACCTCAGTCATTTTCAACTATGCTGAATAAACAAGTGTCGGCGTATACAGATTCACCTCAAACAGATTTTTCTGCAAATTTTTGAAAGGGAGACAACTAAGTTTACTTTTGTGGTTTAGAATTAGCTTCCCTGTGAGAAAAGCCTCTCTTAAATAGGTCTACTCTTAAAGGAAAGAATTTGCTCCTTGACCTGAGAGAATGAGCCTTTAGCTTGTAATTTTAAAAGGGTGAAAAAATCCTTCTTTGAATTCTCAATATGATACAACTTGGATGAAACAGGTTTCGAAATTTTGCAGACACATATTTTGTTGTTTACTTTTTGGAGCTTGAAAGGTTAACAGCCAAGCAGTCAGTTTTTCAGCCTACTGTTTTTCTCCATCAAATGCCCCCTCTTTAATAAATGCCTACATTTACTTTTATATGTAAAAAATAGCCATCAGAGGAGATGGCAAATCCCCCGACCGAAGGCCACCTGCGCCTTGGTAAACAGGGTGCACTTCAAAACGCATATAAACAGTATACTGTCATTCTTTTACGCTCCTTATTGACATTATCTGCTTAACAGATGCATGATTATCTAACACTCAGACCAAAACAGTATGCCAGATTGCTAAAAAGAGGTAAAATCTCAAATAGCAACCATGTAGACAATGAATTGCATATGATACATTCAACATTTTCATATGTGTGAATAACTTCTAAAGTACAAGCCCTACAAATCTAATTTTGAGCTCTCTAGTAAGTGAATTTGGACAAAGAATCAAAATCCTTAGAAAAAAAAAAATGGGGGGGGGGGGGGGGGGGGGGGGGTGGACTCAGAAAAGTATGAGACAAACTGTCATGATCTGATCTCCATATCTGTGAAGTATCATAAAAATATTTCAAAGGGTATTCGAATTATGGACCGGACACTAAATCACACCTAAAACTATCAAAGGGAAATAACTCAAAAAGTTAGAAAGCAGGAGTTGGCATTCTTGTTTGCGACACATCAGCATGACCTGTTCTACATTACTATGAAGTATCATGAAAATATTCCAAAGGGTATTCAAGTTATGGAGTGGACACGAAATCACACCTAAAACCATCAAGGGGAAATAACTCAAAAAGTAAGAAAGCAAGAGTTGTCATTCTTGTTCGAGACACATCGTCATGACCTGTTCTACATATCTGTGAAGTATCATGAAAATATTTCAAAAGGTATTCAAGTTATGGAGCGGACATGAAATCACACCTAAAACCATCAAGGGGAAATAACTCAAAAAGTAAGAAAGCAAGAGTTGTCATTCTTGTTTGTGACACATCACCATGACCTGTTCTACATATCTGTGAAGTATCATGAAAATATTCTAAAGGGTATTCAAGTTACAGAGTGGACACGAATCTGCCAAAAATTCACCAAAAGGGAGATAACTAAAATATTACAAAAGCAAGAGTTACCATTTGTGCAAGCGACACATCGCCATGACCTGTTCTACATAACTGTGAAGTATCATGACAATATTCCAAACGGTTTTCAAGATATGGAGCAGACAAGAAAATGTTTACGGACGGACAGACGGACAGACGCCAGGCTCATCGCTATATCCCCCGAATCTTTCGGTCGGGGTACCCTATATCCCCCGAACCTTTCGGTCGGGGGATAAAAATGTGGCCGAATTCTGAACCAAAAAGATGCTTGGTACTCACTAAGTATAAGAATGTTCGAGGCACCATATGCTACTTCATTACAAGATACTTACTTACAAGATACAAGCCCAATTTTTAGAACCTACTTTTATTATTTATAATTATAAAATGTAGAATAATTATTTTTCTGTAATCTTAAAGTTTAGGTCGTACCTAATGAGTAAGCATTACCTTCTTCTTGTTTATATATACACATACATGATTCCATTTATTGCCTAAATCACTACAAAGAATAATATCAGAGTAGTTTCAACCCGACTTTAAAAGCACTTAACTTACCATATTAGCCATAAATATTATGGCACTTTCACATGTTACAACTGAACTGCAACACAACAAAACCAACAATGTGGCATGTGCACCCATCTAAGATTCAGATCAGCTCGGGCATCTGCGCAGTCTGATCAGAGTCTTCGCTGAGCGCTTAAAATGTAGCTAAGGGTCTAAGTTAGTTCCATGCCTACAGCACAGACTCTAAACAGACTGAGCGGATGCCCACACTGATCTGAGTCTTCGCTGGGTGCACATGCCACATTGTTGGTTTTGTCGTGTCGCCGCTCAATGTTTTAACATATGGATTCACCTCCATGGTTTTCTCCCATTTTTTTCAACTTTCCTGGATGACAAAGCCCTTTCAAGACTAGGTCTTTCTCTTACAGGAAAGAATTTGCTCATAAGGAACAAATTCTTTCAGGAAAGAATTTGCTCATAGGGAGCAAATTCTTTTCTTTAATAAGTGTTCTCCCACTGGGAAAGGCAACAAAAATGAAAATGGCAGAGTTTGTCTCCCTGACTGAGTACCATAACCCTTAAACAAGTTCAGTTTACAACCCAAAAATAGATATCTTCATAAATTATTGGCATTATGTTACTGTGCAGTCTGATCAGGGTCTACACTGTTTGTTCAGGCACTTCTGTCCAAATATTCAGCGTTATTACCATAGATCACAATATAATAATGCATCAGAAGTAGTTCTAAAGCACTCAACTTATTCAGTAGCCTTTTAACATGTTTAAATAGTTTAGCAAAGAAAGCAGGATTAACTTTGTAAATAGCTTAAACATCAAAAGATGTTTTCATACAAGTCTAAGCTGTTAAACATACTATGTACTGATCGGGTCAATTCTCACACACACTAGATACATATTGTATAATGAAAGTTATTTTCAGGTAACAACCATATATAAACCAGTAATATTTTAATGGTAATTATTAATAGTCAGCATTGTTTCAGACAGGGTTTAATTAATTGGTTCCATGGTAAATTGTTACTAAAACTACTGGCAAACTAACACATAGTGCAGACTATGACAGATCTATCTACATTGATACTGCAACACGGGTTACACCCCCTTGTGAGGATTACACGCAGGAATCAGATACTCAGGGAAAGTTTGATCTGGTTCTAAATATAATAGTGCAATGTTTTAAATTTGGAAAATAAGAAAATAATATTCTTTTCCGGAGATAAAACTTTGTAAGAGAAACTTAAAGCCAATAAACATGTTTTATGTTTTTAGATCAGCCTTCCTCTGTTCCTGCATATGTATTTATAAGCCTGATTTTTATTTTTTTAAGACCTCTGCAACTGATGCCACTGGTATAGAGCGATGAGCCTGATTATATGGGCAAAACAACTTTAGTAAACAGTGAAGAAATAAATCAGATGGCTCCTGGCTCTAAGGGTCTGCACATGTATTTGAGAATACAGAAGTGGATCCGATTACAATCGATAACCCTAAGGAAACGCATCTATCGATGCCCTACACAGGCTGAATTTGAGATAAACAGATAAAGAAGAAAAAGATTTTGCACTCTCCGTCTCTGGGCTGTGTAGGCACTGAAAGGACATTCAGAAAACATTACAATTAACTTTTAAAATAGTTATTGTGATCGTTGAACAAAGGACACATGTATTTATCTGCACCGACCAAAATGAAGCTTCTTTTCCTTCTGCGAACGAGCCCGCTGCCATTGTTGTTGTTGTTGTCAGCTTGGTATGACGGTCTCCCGGAAATTCTTATAAAACCCAGAACCTACCTTCGGCCCATTTGAAGGTAGTATGCTTTTCGTACACCTAAGGAGGCATGTGTGATGGCCAATGCTAAGTGATATAAATCCGTTTTTTTTAATTTTTTTTATGAAATATTTATTACCTGGGTTCCTTCCAACAGGACCCCCCCCCCGATTATTCCCTTTTTAAAGAAATGTGATGTGTTGTACGTGTATGGTATCTTTGAAAATTTACCAAAATTTCTACTCATCAAATTCGTTCATCTTTCTAAAAGTGATCTCAGAATTGATGAAACAGTTTGTTGTCATATTCAATTGCAAAACATTTTTTTCAACAAATAGATCTACTTTTAAAGATAAAAAAAATTATTCTAATAAATTGTTGAAATAATAAGATTAAAACGAAAAGAAAGTAGAAATGTTTTTCAGAGAAAAACTGATGTTCCCCCACCAGCCCATTTCCAATGCCTCCTTATGAATGAAAAACCTGTACAATCAAAATACTTGGCAAATTTGGAGAAAATCCATCCACTGGTTCTAAAGATATCCACCAGAGGTCAAAATCTTATCAACTCTTAAAGTTGACCCAATGATGTATCCATGCAAGTTTGGTGAAATTCCATCCATTGGTTCAGGAGATGTAAAGAGTACAAGAGATTGTCATCTAAGTCTGCCAGTGACCTTGAAAATGAGGTCAAGGTCACCAAAATCTAATCAGCTCTTAAACTTGTCCCAGTGATGTATCCATGCAAGTTTGATGAAATTCCATCCATTGGTTCAAGAGATATAGTGGGTACAAGAAACTGTCATCTAAGCCCTCCAGTGACCTTGCAAATGAGGTCAAGGTCACCAAAATCTAAAAAGGCTCTTAAACCTGTCCAAATGATGCATCCATGCAAGTTTGGTGAAATTCTATCCATTGGTTCAAGAGATATCATGGGTACAAGAAACTAATATCTAAGTCCCCCAGTGACCTTTAAAATGAGGTCAAGGTCACCAAAATCTAATCAGCTCTTAAACTTGTCCCAATGAAGCATCTATGCAAGTTTGGTGAAATTCCATCCATTGGTTCAGGAGATATAGTGGTTACAAGAAATTGTCATGAAAGTCCTCCGGTGACCTTGGAAATGAGGTCAAGGTCACCAAAATCTTCTCAGCTCTTAAACCTGTCCCAATGATGTATCCATGCAAGATTGGTGAAATTCCATCCATTGGTTCAAGAGATATCATGTGTACAAGAAATTGTCATCTAATTCCTGCAGTGACCTTGAAAATAAGGTCAAGGTCACCAAAATCTAATAAGCTCTTAATGTCCCAATGATATAGCCATGCAAGTTCGGTGAAATTCCACCCATTGGTTCAGGAGATATTGTGCATACAAGAAATTTTCATGCCATTTAAGGCTTTCTGTGACCTTGAAAATGAGGTCAAGGTCACCAAAATCTAATCAGCTCTTAAGCTTGTCCCTATGATATATCCATGCAAGTTCGGTGAAATTCCATCCATTGGTTCAGGAGATATTGTGCATACAAGAAATTTTCATGCCATTTAAGTCCTTCTGTGACCTTGAAAATGAGGTCAAGGTCACCAAAATTTAATCAGCTCTTAAGCTTGTCCCAATGATATATCCATGCAAGTTTGGTGAAATTCCATCATTTGGTAGCTAGTTCGGTGAAATTCCACCCATTGGTTCAGGAGATATTGTGCATACAAGAAATTTTCATGCTATTTAAGTCCTCCTGTGACCTTGAAAATGAGGTCAAGGTCACCAAAATCTAATATGCTCTTAAACTTGTCCCAATGATATATCCATGCAAGTTTGGTGAAATTCCATCATTTGGTTCAAGAGATATCGTGCATACAAGAGTGTGACGCCGACGCTGACGCCGACGCACCGGGAACCGCACTGAAAACAATATGTCCCCCCTCACCTTTGGTGGGGGGACATAATTCCTGAGGTAGGGCCTTCGCTGAAAAAAAATCTAAATTTTAGTAAAATTAATACTTTGCTATCAAAAATAAACTGTCCTTTAACATTTTCTCATATATTATGCAGGTCTTATTTTTTCACCATGACCAATAGTTCTAGCATGATTTTGATATTTATTTTGAAGAAGGAAATGTTCCTTTCATTGGGGTGTACGAGTCCATGAGAGTATTCGAAAACACGAAAATCGGCCATACAACTGCTCATAATAATTATACTCCAGAGAGAAAGTAGCAATAAGACAGTATAGTCAGCAATGAGAATGCGTGAGTGCCTGAATGTAAAGTAACTGCATACATGTGTGCAAATTCTCCTGATAAAATTAAAAAAAAATACGCCATGTAAAGGACGTCAAAAAGGTGCCTAGCAGAGATACCCCCTCTCCCCCCCCCCCTCCCTCCCGCCGCGGCCCCAACACTACCACGAGAGCAATAAGCCCACTCAGAATTGTTCTGGGAACGAAGTTCTGCTCAAACCGGTGCAGGTTTTCATTACTGTTCATGAACTAGACTAAAGTAATCAAAACAAGTCTGCTAATTTCATTTAGAACTATGGTGTATTGATTGCTTCCAAAAGATCCATTTTTCCAGAATCTGATTGGCATCACTACAGTTGGAATTAAGTTAGAATTTTTTTCCTCATTTCTTTTTACTGTATTTTATTTTTTATTCCAATACAATGTGGGGTGTGTGTGTGGGGGGGGGGGGGGAGGGGGGGGGGGTAGTGGGTATTAGAGAGGCTTGAACACAAAGTACAACCACAACCCACAACTATGAATTGTAATACTAGCAAATATTGATAGTAAGTTAGTAATAATAAGGGTGATATATAATTATTGAATTATTGTAATAAATATTATTATTTTCATTATTAATGAAAACAGGTAAAATAGTAAAGTAGTAGAAGTAAGCATTTGTATATCGTAATAATTGTTAAGCACGTTTTTACAATTACATGTATTTCTATTTTACAGAAAAAGTATATCTAATTCATTCTTAATTTGTATATCTATCAATATCTTTACTCAGTTATAATAATCATCATTAAATGGACAGATGAATCACTTGCGTTTCTAATTCCTTTTCAGCAGTATTTCAGTCATATCAGGACGATGGGAGGATGATAATAAAAGGTTGTGTGCAACGGAACTCCGTTTACGGGTAGGAAAGATTCTCGCTTCAAGCGGGACGGCCGAGCCCGGTCCGCTAGATCAGTTAGGCCAGCACTTAACCCACAGAGATCATCATTAAAATAGTTCGGGTTTCATTGAAATAGCAATGAAATACAGGGCACTGGAAAGAGGAATGAAATTGCAGATATAATCTTTAGAAGAATATCCTCTGTTGGGCAATTTTATAAACAAAATTTTGACCTTACATACATGCAATATTACCCGGGTTGTATTTCATTTAAACGACTCAATAAAAGTCGTCATATTTGACATTTTTATCGTGTTCCATCTAAGAAATTCAAATTGATATACCGTCAAAACTCTAAACGTTGGGAAAGTCAACCCAGCGGGCACATGACGTCAAAATGACGTCGCACTGACGTCGATGCGACGTAATTACGTCGCATCGACGTCGGTACGACGTCATTTCAACGTCATGTGCCTGCTGGGTTTGCTCTCTAATATTCTGATCTAGATGTGTTGCGTTTTTCTTTCAGCCAAAGATTTCTTATTCAGACAAACAAGTTACTCGTCCAAATTTAAAGGCAAAATCAAATACATGGGTAAAGAAAAGAAAAGCTGGAGTGAGAGAGTGAACTCGGGTTTAACGTCCCACCAACAACGAGGTCATATGGAGACGGGACCTCGGTTTAAAGTCTCATCCGAAAGACCGGAGAAGCGGGGGATCGAACTTGGGACCCCTGGATTGGTAGTCTGGAGTGTTATCCAATACGCTACAGCCGCTCCTAAGAACAGCTCGAAGGGATACACCTATTAAAATAGATGCCGATGCTGTTTTTGATTAGCGTAGCTGAATGACCACCTGTTTGGGAAAGAGCTGCTCATTCGGTTTACCATGCGTGTCTTTCGTGAACTGGTGTAATTATTTCCGTGTGTGTGTGTGTGCTTCTTGGTTTTGAGAGCGGGATTTGGGATTTGATTGTATTAATTCCTGATTATTGCCTATCTTTCTACTTACCAGATTGAATAGGGACCCTAGCTGTTTGTGGACCCCACTGCAATGCCGAAACAAATGAGAGGTTTCAGACTCCTAAAGTTTGCAACCTTTAACGGCTTAGTACGGACAAATACTCGTACCATGACTAGACCCAACAGACCGCCCAGAAGATGAACATGGCACAACTCTGACGGGAAGCATCATAGTTAGATTGACTACATCTTGGTGTGGAAACTCCAGAGCTCTAGATAAGATGGAGGATTTGATGATAATTAAGGATATTTTTTTTTTGTTTCTCATTGTAACCATATGTTGTGACCCCTCATCTGAACCGTCTCGTCGAGACGGTTCAGATGAGGGGTCACGACATATGTTTTTACGCAGAATTAACCAAAATTATCTCTAATTATCACCAAATACTCCCTCTTATATAGAGCTTTCTGGGAGCAGACACAGGAAGTGACCATGACCTTTCAAGTTAATCTGAAGAAGTCAGAAAGTCAACAAAGCCAAGATTAAGGTTTGAAACTGAGGAGTTAGTGAAAGAGCCCAGATGTGGCATGCACATTTCAAGTAAAGGTAGGTGGGATATTTGCACGAATTATGGGAATGAGGGATGATGACATGGACATAGATCTATACCATGATAATCACATACTAAAATGTGCCGAGAAGACCAAACTCTATAAACATAGGTTGTGACCCCTCATCAAGCCCGTCTCGTCATAGCGGTTCTAATGAGTGTTCACAACATATTTTTTCGTTGGGAAACAAGAAAAATGATCTAAAAATTATCCTCAATATACACCCTATCTTGAGCTTTGGCATCTTGATAAATAACTCTTATAGATGGAATAAGTGTCTTGACACATCTTGACAGTCATCCTGGCAAGTGACATACGCGGGACCATAGCAAATACACTCTCGATATCTCGAAGTCAAATTGCAGCCCAAACTACTGATATCTCAAAGTGAATTTTCTGGTACCAGAAAATTTACTTTGAGATATCAGTAGTTTGAGATTACAGGAGTTGAAATGTAAATAAAAAAAAGAGATATATTCTTTGATATAAGCAGATATTTTGAGATATCCATGTTCGAGATATCGGAAATTGACTGTAATAAAAAAAGAGAGAGAATTCTGATAAATGTCCCAAAGGCCAAAATTTATAATGGCCACAGAAAAAGCAGAAATCAATTTACAGCTAGATATAACCATACTCACAGACAACTGTATTTACGTAGAGCCATGGTGTTTTGTGAAAACCGAGTCTCCATTGAATAAAATCACTTTAAAATTCACAACATTACACTGCTGAATGCATTTTATGACTGATACAAAAATTATATGAGCCGCGACACGACAAAACCAACAATGTGGTTGTGCGCCCAGCGCAGACTCAGATCAGCCTGGGCATCCGCCCAGTCTGATCAGAGTCTTCGCTGTCCGCATGGAGGTAGCTTAGACCTTTAGCTACCCTTTAAGCGTTTAGCGAAAAGTCTGAGCGGATTAGGCGGATGCCCAGGCTGATCTGAGTCTGTGCTGGGCGCACAACCACATTGTTGGTTTTCTCGCGTCGCGGCTCATATCATACAGTCATACTATCAGAGAGCTTCAGATAAAGGAGGATTTTTATAATAATTTTTAGAGAATGTTTGTTGTCTCCATAAAACATGTCATTGTTCTCCTTTAGAGCCACCCCAGAGAGACAGTTTTAATGTGTGTCACAACGGAATGTTTTACTGAAGAAATAAGCACAAATATCCCGATAAACTTAATATCTGCAGCTCTTTCTGAAATTCATGTAATAAAAGCTACAGAACCATTGACTGTTAAGTCTAACAGCATGATGCACAACTGAGATTAAGAAAAGGTATACAGGCGGTAAACACAACCAAGACTTGTTTGTCTCTCTTTTCCAGCTTATCACAGCAAAGTACTGCTTTGCATCAAAATTAAAATGCACAGAAAAGAAACATACTGATAATAAAACAGAGACGTGCAACGAAAATGTTATCTTAGGAAAATGTGAACAACAAATTGTCATATCAGTCAAAGCTTCGGCACAAGAAAGTATTCAATACACAGCTTTCTCAAGATCCAGAACCTACTGACTGCTGATGCTAACAAGACTGCCTGGATGCGGAGTCTACTCTGAATATTCCCTGCTCGCACATTTCAACATGTCCTAAGATACCCTCTTGGCGATTACACTAATGTTTCATTTTCCTAGCTGACAACTACATGTAGGTGAATATAACATGTAACAGGAACATGAACTGCGTCAGGTCAAAACTTTGTGGGAACAAATATGACTCAGATCAGTCTGCATATTTCTTGCAGTCTGATCAGAATCTTCCACGCTCGCATTAACAATCTACACACATTCAGAGGTTTCTACAATGTAAACAAAGGAATGTAGCAAACGTTTACACATCAGAGTTATAAACCCTTAAAGCGCCAAAAGCAGACGACAAGCTCAATGTCTGCAAACTTTCAAAAATGGTTTCGTAGAGAACAAAAAGTATAGATCCAGATGAGGCGGTTCATTATTAGTCGCCTCATTTGAATATACGCTGTTTGAAAATTATCTTTTTCTGGCGCTTTAGGGTAAATAAAAAGAACTATTTATCTGAAGCTCTGTTGTCATACGTCGTCAGGTAGTAGCTGACAGTAACTGCATCAACTAAACTGATGTTTGACACATGCTTGAACATGCCACAGTTGAACAACTCATTGTACAGAAATGCACAGGTGTCTTAAATTAATCCGTTCCAGTAGATTGCAGTCGTTCAAATGAATGGCAGAATCTGCATACGGTCCTCTTTTGATAAACATAAGAATAAGTTTGACTGAATGTTCTGGACGTTTCTGAATTTTTCATATTAAGTTATGGCATCGCCTTCAGTCGCCTAAACAGTTCTGAAACTGGTTCATACTCCAGACTCTCTTCCCCTCAGACAGGCCATTCTTATTTCGGTAGTACGTTGCACTGAGCCAAGTTCTACGGTGACTTGGCACACCGAAAATGACGGACCAACTTCGACTAGAATCTTGTAGCTACCACTGACATTGTTACAACATTAGATGGTCAAGGCAACAACCGCCCAATTAAACCGTTAGGTCTGTGCGGAAATACATTCTGATGATTCCTTTTGATGACCCCTTTTATGTCTTGTCTTCAGTGATAAAAGATAAAGGTTTCCCACAGCCTAGTAGTCGTAGGGGCAGTGAAGGTTAGAGGCTTATTGAGTCTTGGGCACAGCATTTGAAAGGCGGAGCCCATCCCTCTCCTTTCGCTCTCTTTAATATACGATTGTATCATGTTCTATAAAATAGAAGACTATCAGAAACCAATAGTGACTCATTCTTCATCGTATGTCTTCTTGGTCAAATTTCATGGGAACGCATACATCATACTCCAGCGTCCGCAGACTTGTATCTTGTTCTAATAAATACTCCCACATGTTTATCCTTCGCCTGATTGTTTGCTAATGACCCTGATATTGTATATTATTAGGCCCATTAAGAGACCATTTTCTTAATACAGGAACAGCAATTAGTAGTACGTGTAGATGTGACACCCTGCATACAGGACTCAAGCCCGGGGACACAAGGTCTTGTGCATCTGGAGGTTCTGATCAGTATCACTGCACATAAAATATCAAACAGTGTTTTATCCATGATCAGATTCCAACTCAGCTTCAAAGAACAAAACGCTTTGATTTCAACAAAATACACAAACAACAATCAAATAAGCACTACTTAATAGGGTGATAAACTTCTACCCGCCATAAATATTTACTTCCAGGAACCAAGGTATCAGAACATCTGAAGTATCATCAAGTCAATTTTAGCAGACGCCTGCAGAGAAAACACCACGCTCAGTTTTTCTGATAGTAAAAATTGGTTTCTGACTGTTGTTGTCTGATAAGACTCCATCAGCCGAAGCCGGTAAACAGCTGTTTGACTGTAACCAAGCTCAGTTCCTCGGGTACCTACTACAGTTCCAGCCGAAGTATACTCGGGTAAAAGCCGTGACCCCCTCATTCTCTATGTTTGGAGAATACATTCGGTCCGTCTCTACTCAACCATGTATTGCATTAGAGTATAATCCGCACAAGTCACCAGTTTTAATAAATCAGTAAAATGATGCATGCCACGGTCTGGTCGAATGTACACTCACTGATGCCGGCAGTTTGGTTTTTAAAACCAAATACTCTATACGATCCATGACAGTCAGGTTATCGGAAAGAATCATATCATGATTGGTTAGGATTGGGTCTGTTGTATGCTCGAATGCTCAGGGTGGTATGTCCAGATGTCATTTTATCGTTAAACAAAATAAGCATCATTCCAACAGGCCAAATTTATTTTTTATATTTGAATATCAGATTTCATTTAAGGTGTCTTGTTCAGGCATTCAAATTGAGATATTTTAATGACAGTTCATATTATGCGAGCAACAAGCATAAAATGATAATGTTAGACTGCTCAGGCCGTGTGAAAGAATTCATTAGGCCTAAATTCAGGACTCTGGTAAAAAGCATAGTTACAAAGGGGAACAACTTATGTCACTTCCTGTTTGCCTGGAGAACGAAGCCCTGTGAAAGGGTGTCTACTCTTAAAGGAAAGAATTTGCTCTTTAGGGTCAAATTCTTTACTTTAAAAGTAGACCTCTTTTCAGAAGGGAGGTATCAAAGAAAACGACAGAGTTGCTTCCCATGAAAGTGTACCTATCAGCTTAAAAAGATACGTACATATATACCTCAGAAATGATCTATTCGAGTGTTTTGAGTGAATACAATTATTTTATCATTTTTTCCGAAGTAACAACCTTTATTCCACAACGCTATTCAAATATGGATATACAGTTTGTAGATGTACGTTCATTTTACGAGTCCGCTGGCCATGGTGACATTTAAGTTTTCCGTTTATTTTTAATTTAACAAAGCCTCTGGTAATATGTTCAAAGTCAACGCAGAGGTGAACATAAAATGACCCTTAAGTTTTATTAGGTCACTCTGGACTTCACAGCTAGTTGCTTTAATTTTTCTTACTGGTTTACCGATGGCTTACTCATACTGCGCCTGTCTATATCCAAAATCTGGTCCAGCTAGGGCAAGCGAATATGACAATAACAAGACAGAGATTACAGCCAATTAAGGGCGTAGCTGCCTACACGCAAATACACATGTGCGTATTGAAATTTTGTCAAATTGACAAAATTTCAATACACACCTGCTTATTGCATACAATGGTTCGGTACAAATACCGACTGCATGCAGACATGGCAGTGTAAAATATCTCAGGTCGACAGGAGAGGTTATACTTCCGCTCAAGTGTGCTTATCATGAAATCGCCCCTAGCAACGCCCTGATATAGATCTGCACCCCTTAACACACTGGGCATGTACTCCGACTGGTCTGTGTATGTAAACTATAGCAGATACTAATGAGGCTGGGTCCTAGTAAAAGATTTGTGAAACGGGAAAATGTATCTTAATGCATCCAGATTAATCCGAAACCTTTGATTGACGTCAAAGTCCCTAAAAAGTCATAATAATAATGCTGAACTAGAAATTGTGTTTGTGAAACACTATGCCCCCAACCATATTCTTGCTTCTTAAGGTGTCAAACTTTAGAATGTCTAAGTCTGAAAAGGAGTTACCTAATCTTTATTAAAATATTAAACACATCAAGAACTACTGTTAAACAAAAAAATCAGCTTCCTAGATCAAGTAATTCAGAAGTTGGAAAAATGACAAATTCAAACAAGGGCCAAAACTCCATAAATATTTACAGAATTGTCCAAAAAGTTAATCAGGTAATCTACTCCTCATACCCAATCAGCATACCAAATATCAAGGCCATAGCTCAAATACATTTAATACCTTCATAATTAATGAATGCAGAGTTACCTAACCTGTACTAAAGTATCAAACTCACAAAGGACTACTACTATTCCACAAATCAGCGATTCAAAAGTTGGAAAAATGCCAAATTCAACCAAGCTCCATCAAACTTCACGGAATTCTCCCCAAAGTTGATCAGGTAATCTACTCCTCATACCCAACCAGTATACCAAATATCAAGGCCATAGCTAAAATACTTTTTGAGATATCTTGCTAACAATATAGTTATCTCATTTTTTTTAAAAGGGGCATAACTCCAAAACGGGGGCATAACTGGGATAAGAAAAAAATACGCGTCAGCTAATTTTCCACAAGGAATCCATATATGAAATTTCAAAACCCTATGCCTAGTGGTTCTTGAACTCAGTAGCTGCATAAGTACTGAGCATCAGAGGAAGTAACTCAGTAAATAATGAATGCAAAGTTACCTAACTTGTACTTAAGTATTTAGCACATCAAGAACTACTATTATACCAAAAATCAGCTTCCTAGCTCAAGCGGTTCAAAAGTTAGAAAAATGCCAAATTCAAATAAGGGCCATAACTCCATCAATATTTTACGGAATAATTGTCTCACAAGTTTATCACGTAGTCTACTCCTCATACCCAATCAGTATACCAAATATCAAGGCCATAGCGCAAATACCTTTTGAGATATCTAGCTAACAAGATAGTCACCTCATTTTTCTAAAAGGGGCATAACTCCAAAACGGGGGCATAACTGGGAAAAGAAAAAAATACGGGTCAGCTAATTTTCCACAAGGAATCCATATATGAAATTTCAAAACCCTATTCCTAATGGTTCTTGAACTCAGTAGCTGCATAAGTACTGAACATCAGGGGAAGTAACTCAGTAAATAATGAATGCAAAGTTACCTAACTTGTACTAAAGTATTTAACACACTAAGAACTACTACTAAACCAGCATCCTAGCTCAAGCGGTTCAAAAGTTGGAAAATACCAAATTCAAACAAGGGCCATAACTCCATCAATGTTTTACGGAATTGTCTCAAAAGTTACTCAGGTAATCTACTCCTCATACCCAATCAGTATACCAAATATCAATGCCATAGCTCAAATACTTTTTGAGATACCTTGCTAACAAGATATTTATCTCATTTTTCTAAAAGGGGCATAACTCCAAAAAGGGGCATAACCGCGAATAGAAAAAAATATGTGTCAGCTAATTTTCCATGAGGAATCCATATATGAAATTTCAAGACCCTAGCTCGCAGGGTTCTAAAGTTACAGCAATCATGAAAAGTGTGACACACACACACACACACACACACACACACACACACACACACACACACGGACAAGCCAAAAGCAATATGCCTCACCAACTTTTTCAAAGTTGGGGGCATAAACACATCAAGAACCACTACTATACCAAAGATCAGCTTCCTAGCTCAAGCGGTTCAAAAGTTGGAAAAATACCAAATTCAAACAAGAGCCATAACTCCATCAAAATTTTATGGAATTGTCCCAAAAGTTAATCAGGTAATCTACTCCTCATACCCAATCAGTATAGTTATCTCATTTTTCTAAAAGGGGCATAACTCCAAAAAGGGGCATAACTGCTAATAGAAAAAAATATATGTGAGCTAATTTTCCATGAGGAATCCATATATGAAATTTCAAGACCCTAGCTTGCAGGGTTCTAAAGTTACAGCAATCGCACACACACACACACGGACGGACAAGCCAAAAGCAATATGCCCCACCAACTTTTTCAAAGTTGGGGGCATAAAAAGGGGGTTGAATGGCAGGTGCGGGGGCAACGTCGATATGAGAATTGAAAGACTACCAAATGACGGACACACGGCGCCAAGTGTGTGCAACTGTGGTTACGTACCGTTGAGCCACTTGGGGAACGATAGGAGAATTGAACTGAACTGAACTGAACCAAATTTTCAGATGCAGTACCGCAGATGGTTGATGCTGACGTTAATAGCAGACATGCATTGTCGTGACTCGTGACGCGGTTACTAAAGGTATAATCCGAGTCTCCTGGCATTGAAAGCTTTTCGTTATTTTGATACAATGATCAATATGAAGAAACAGAGAAGACTCGGATTAAAGTCTCTCAAAACATCAGAGAAGACTCGGATTTGTATAGTTTCTAATACAGTTTCTTCTATATGGCCTATATAAAACGTTGAAAATGTTTACTCTCTTCCCCTGTCTCTGTCTGTCTGTCTGTCTGTCTGTGTCTCTCTCACTATCTGTCTGTCTCGCTCAAGACAAATGATAATACTCACAAGCAGCTGTATCTGGGTATTGCCATTGCTTTTTGAGAAATCTGACCATCCATTTAGAAAGTTAAACAAGATCTTGTGAACACAATCCAAGTTTCTATTAACCGTATCTTCCCTTTCATTGAATTTTATAGACTGTTTTCAATAGATGACTTTAAACTACACACACGTAATAACCGTAACAGTTTAAACATGTTTCGGATCTTATATGGCTGCATATTACCGTAAAATTTAAAAGTTTTGGGACAGATAGGTTTCGGCAAAAAGTGCAGACCCAGATCAGACTGCTCCTTAGGGAGCAGTCTGATCAGGGTCTACACTCTTTGTCATTTAATCTGCATCTTTTGTTCGCATTACTGCATTGTTAAACCAAACTGTTCCATTTTTAGAGCAAGTATGGTAATTATTTTGGTGTCCCAATTTTTAGAATTTTTACGGTATCACAATATTTCAATCACCGATGGAGCAAGTTGATTTTTTTCAGACAGCGATATTTGTCAAAAGTTTCTGGTGAAATGTCAGGCAGTGCAACTCTTGTCTGACTGCTCATACACTGTTTGCTCCAAGTGACACTTGTGTCCCAACATATAATGGTACTATTGGTAATTATGAATGGAAGATGTCTATCAACGCAAAAATGAAAGAAACTTTTTCATTGCTACCGATCTGTGTTGTTTGCATTGAAATATTTTAGAACGCATCGAGTGTTTTCTTTTAAAATCACATTCTGACAATTATAGTAATTAAAGCGGTGCAAGAAAATCCAACCTTGCGTGAACCTGTACAAGAGCAAACCTGGTTAAAGACATGGATGGGACTATATAAGGAGGATTAACTACTATGGAGTCATTCCCATGGACAGACACGGTGACAGGAGGTACAGCCATGGATTCTTTCGGCTGAGCCTTGGAGACCATCATTACGGAAAAGGGAACGACAACAACAGTTATTCTGTCCATTGAACTTAGCGTAACAACGTCTCCTTTCACACCTTTACCTGTACAGTAGCGTATTCTGTATGCTTGGAACAAGATCCTCGATATTGAGCTGTCTGCGTGTGCTCAGACGAGCCTTCATAGAAGCGCAGTCTAGTCAGGGCATGCGCATTTCGCGAAAAAATGATTTGATTTTGTAAAATTTAAAAGCCTTATTGCGAAAAGGGATGACACACTGCCCTGGGCATGCGCCCTGCAGTCCGATCAGGGTCTTCACTGTTTGCCACCTACCCAACAGCTCAAGAAAACAACTTTCCTGATAGAGCAGAGAAGGTAGAACTATATGGTGTCTTAGTACATATTATTCAAGTGTTAATGTAAACTTCTTATCCGTATCAAGTAGCAATTCAAGTCCTTACCTTGAAATGAACATAATGTTAAAACCATTTTTGACAGCTTTAAAGCGGAACAATTATTTTGATATGTTTACTTCAGTTACAGTTGAAATCCTTTATAAAAATTAAGAACGAATACCAGTTTTCCTTTGACACAAGTTCATAGCTTCATGAAGCTTCGGTAATGGCAAAAATCTGTATTCAGATGAATGGATACACTTTCAGGGGAAGCAACTCTGCCATTTTCATGATTGCCTCCCTTCTCAATGGGGGTCAACTCTTAAAGGAAAG
This sequence comes from Ctena decussata, assembly GCA_963989385.1. Taxonomy (NCBI): domain Eukaryota; kingdom Metazoa; phylum Mollusca; class Bivalvia; order Lucinida; family Lucinidae; genus Ctena; species Ctena decussata. The sequence goes on from OZ022503.1 coordinate 61,718,691, forward strand.
AATTTGCTCCAGAAGTGCAAATTCTATCCTTGAAGAGTAGACCCCATTTTGGAAGAAGTATGTTTTCCAGGGAAGCTAACAGGAAGTCACAAAAATTGTTATACTTTGTGAAAATGGCGGAAAAACATGGAGGTGTACCCATACACCTTAAGGTTGGTTGGTTGGTTGATTTGATGCTTAACGTCCACGGTAAACAACTAAGGTCATGTCGGGACGGTCAGTTAACCTAACCACACTATTCCTGGGCAGGCTTAGACCTCCTAAGCGTTTAACCAGTACTAAGTGCACATACTTTCGCCAGTAACTGACAACTGCCCTTCTTGAATCAGCGGAAGGAGAAACGAAAGTATGTGGCCAGACCGGGATTCGAACCCAGGACCTCTGACTTACGAGTCAGGTGCCCTACCGATTGCGCTACCCGGCCCGGCTACACCTTAAGGTATATGTGATATACATATGCCCAGACCAACTTATGTGCCAAGGCATGCGCAAACTTTTCAAACTCTGCTAATTATTTCCTCGGTTATAGCACTTTGATAAAATGTATGAATGTATGTCATTTGTCTTGCTTTTGCGCTAAAGGGAGACAATATTAGTATTTTTGGAGAGAATTCCATTTTTTTGCTTTTACACTATATAATCAAGTAAGCATATCAACCAACAAAATGTCACCAGTATTCATTGTGACGGTTATGCAAATTTAACGTTCAACAGCTGAAATGTGGCTGAAATGTTTAAGTCTATGTTGTCATAACTTCTGAAATCGGCACAAAATCGGCACGGGGCACAACTAGGTAGCCTACAAAGCGCTTCGGTAGAGCGGTAGATTAATTAAGCGTTGTCTTACTATTTTTAGCGCGCTGTCACAGGGTTTCATTGCATAGAGCCTTTCATTATCAACTTACTATCGTCCCGATATGGCTGCAATACCGTTGAAAGGGAAGTTAAACTCAGTTCCGTCCATCCATCCATCCATCGGCATTTAATAGAAACCGAAAAACAATCATGCAGTGTAATCTGGACAAATCCTTGACATCAGCGTCAGCGGCAACCATATATTACATTATTGATAGCAAAAATTGTTTAGACAAAAAAAAAGACACCCAACATTCTGTTGTCAAAATCTATTTACATGTAAATCTGGGGAATGCGAACTTCCTGTCATCTGAGTATTTAATTGTATACCTCTGAACTGTGAATAGTTTTTGTATACTCATACTACTATAAGAGCAATGGTAACTTTGCGCATCCTTCTCTAGTCTATTCTACTGGAGGTCAGATCCGCTATATCCGGTCTATAGAGTCCAAGCAAGTTATATATAGGTTATTACTTATACCATCAGAAAATATTTGGCTCACAGAATACTTACAAAAGAGAACAAAGCCCCAAAGCTGCCAGCAATAGATCTTAATACAACCGCAACTCGATGGATACCACTCAGCTAGTATGGCCCATGAAAACGTAATGCAGCCTGCCATAGCCCATAATGTAGAACACTCGACGAAGTCAACTATCCATTTTTTATCATGACCTCGATGAAATTTGAACTACTGAAGATGGTGATAGCAATATGAAAATCGATGGAAAACTAAAGGAGGCATTGCAACAAGGGTTTTCTCACTGATGACACCGCTAAAGAATGAGCTATAACTGGATGTATTGCGGTTTCACAGAATAGTATGGCTATAGAAGTTACAAAGAAGAAGAAGAAGAAAAAAACCAAAGCCGCCAGCAATAGATCTTAATACAACCGCAACTCGATGGATACCACTCGTTAGTATGAGCCATGAAAACGTATTGCAACATGCGTTCGATTATACAGTAACTCCGCTACTTTGTCGGCGTCATCGTCGGACCTTTTCTGGCATAGTTATAAAGCATGACCTGTCCAGTACTGGTAAGATATGCTATCTTCAGTCTTTTATGGAAGCTGGACTTCTAACTTCAGGACTTCCTACTTTAATACTTTCTATATAATGTTATAAATATCTGAAGTGGATCTTTTTTTTATCGGGGTCATGATTAGTCCCTTTCCGTCAGAGTTACTGTCCTTGATCAGATCAAGGATTGATCTTCTCCAGTGGGTACTGATCGCAATATCTTGAGAGTTTGAAGAAGATTTTAGCCCGTAACTTTTGTCAATGTCTGTAACTGTGGCATTTTCGCAAGCCAAGCTTGCGAAGGTGTAACTGTGTTAGAAAGAGTCCGATTATAACTACGCTACAATATGATACATTACAAATGGTGCTAACAATATCTGGAAAGATTGTTAAAAACGTTTGAAAACTGAAGGAGTTAGCAACGACTATCAGAAAGCGAAAAAAAAATATCGGTCAACTACAAGCTCCATAACTCTAGCAGAAACGGTCCGATCGTAGCCCAGATTAAGTATGATCTACTTCAGATGCTGATAATTACTTGTAAGGTCTATGACAATCTGTGTGGCAGTATAAAAGATACCGCAAACTAAAACTAACTGTAAAGGCCTGTAACTTCGCTAGAATGACCAATGGAATATGAAATTTACTACCGGTTTACGTGAGAACCAACTGATGGTAATGTGCACAACCCGTGGTGAATGTAGAATAATCAGTTCTCGTGCCAGAAGGAATGTATGGAAACGAAATTGGTCATTTCTTGTAGAATGATGCATATTTTTATCAAACTACACCATGTGGTTAAGAGTTATGAGCAAATTCACTCACTGACTACAGCGGAAGGACAAACAGACTGATGGACTTGCACAGCGATTAAAGTGCACACCTGTGGGTCGAGCAATACTACATGTTTAGACTTTCGTCACCGTTTTGCATGCCGGTGGCTGGAAAATGTTAAAATACATAAGTATACAAAATTTGAACCATATATACCACGGGGTTCAAGAGTTATGAGCATTTTCACTACTTGCCAGTAAATTTTCAACTTGTGCTCAGCAAAGCCTCGTCCATCAAAAAGACGGTTATGCATGCGAGTCGTTAGATAATGTTGACATGTATAAGTATGCAAAATTTTATGAAAATATAGAATGCGGTTCAAGAGTTATAAGCGTTTTCGCTAACTGATAACGGACGGACAAATGGACGGACTCACACAGAGATTATAGTGCAAACCTGCGGGTTGTGCAATAAGAAGTTTTGCATACCAGTGGCTGGGCAATGTTAAATTACATAAGTATACAAAATTTGAAGCAAATATACCAAGCGGTCCAAGAGTTATGACCATTTTTAATAAAAGAGCTCGACCTGCCAAATTGATGCTCGGTAAACCCTCGTCACTGTTTTGCATACCAGTGGCTGGTCAATGTTAAATTACATAAGTATACAAAATTTGAAGCAAATATACCAAGCGGTTCAAGAGTTATGAGCATTTTCAATAAAATAGCTCGACCGGCCAAATTGATGCTCGGTGAAGCCTCGTCACTGTTTTGCATGCCGGTGGCTGGACTATGTTAATATACATAAGCATACAAAATTTGAACCATATTTACCACGGTGTTCAAGAGACATGAGCATTTTCGGTAGTTGGCCGTAAATTTTCAACTTGTGCTCAGCAAAGCCTCGTCCATCAAATAAGGTTGTTATGCATGCGAGTCGTTAGACAATGTTGACATGTATAAGTCTGCAAAATTTTGTCAAAATATCCCATGCGGTTCAAGAGTTTATAAGTGTTTTCGCTGACTGATGAACGGTTTTCGCTAACTTATAACGGACGGATGGACTCAGTGATTATAGTGCAAACCTGCGGGCTGTGCAATATATCAAAAGTTTATGAATTCATTCCAAAATTTCACGGTTTTTCGTTCACTGCTTCCGTGTTTCCGTTTGCCTCTAGAGCACTCAACCCAATTTCAAGGTAGGCGCGTATCTCAGTGGGTTAAGCGGTATCCTGCTAAACCAGCGGTACGTGTTCGCATCCCACTGTTGGTGGAAACTTTTCAACTGTGCACGAGGTTCCATTGCACTCAGCCTTTCATTATCACTTTCCCATCGTCCTGATGTGACTATAAAGGATGTACAGTCAACTCTCGATATCTCAAAGTGAAAGTTCAATCCAAATCACTGATATCACAAAGTAATTTTTCTGGTCCCAGAAAAATTACTTTGAGATAGCAGTAGTTTTAGATAACAGGATCTGAAATGTAAATAAAAATAGGAAAATTAGTCTAAACTGCATTCTTTGATATAAGAGAATACTTTGAGATACCAGTGTTCGAGACACCGAGAGCTGACTGTACAAAGAAACACATGATAAACGATAGCTACTAGGCAACAATTGTTTTAATGCGACAATACATGTAAAGCCATTTTGGGGAGATGAAGAAGAAAAAGAAGAAGAAAGAAGGAGATGATGATGATGAAAAAGAAGAAACACTCAGAAATTGTATTTACCTCCATCCTGCCCAAAATATGGACTTCATCCTTGGCTGTCCTGGAGGTTTACTCCCCGCCATTGTAAAAGATATACATGCACTATGTTAGCGACCGGTTAAGTTTCAAGACACGCGCACAGAAGCTTAGTGACTGGTTAAGATTTCCAGGCGCTTTATTATCTAAAGTCACAGAACATGGCAACAACTGGTTAAGATTTCCAGACACCTACAGTCATAAACTTGGTTGGCGGCTAGTTTAGATTTCCAGACACTTCATAAATCTACACTCAGTTAGTGACTAACGAAGATTCTCAAACACTTTTCAAAGTCTGCATTCGTAGAAAAAATGTCAATGACTGGATAACATTTCCAGACACTTTGTAGTCTAACATAAATCTGTTAGTGTCCGGTTAAATTTCCAGGTATTTAAAGTCTTCACTCACAGAAAAATGACGGTGACTGATTTCCAGACGCTACAGTCTTCACTCACAGAAACTTTTGATCAGTGATTGGTTAAGATTTCCAGGCACTTAATACAGTCTACACTTATGGAAACATTGCAATGAACGATTAAGAGTTCCGAACTATTGAAACAGTCTAACCACACAGAATCTGGGTTACCGACTAAGATTTCCATACAGGTTTTTTTTTTTGTTAAATTTTCAATACTTCTCTATAACTATCATCCTCAACAAACCATATTTTTGTCAATTCGTCTGTTCAGATGATTATAAATACAAGTCATCAAAAAATGTGTGCTGCCCAACGTAAAAATATACCTCATGGAATGTGCGAACAGTTAAGTATCCACGCAGTCTGGTCAGAGGCTTATCTGCTCGTGTCAGCCATCTTCGGCTCATGAGGAATATAAATGATACAAATCGAAGACTGTATACAGTCTATGTAGCTCTGCCTACTGATCTGAGTCTTGGCTGTTTGCACATGTATATTCAAGTTTACTCCTATTAAAGCTAACAAAAAAAAACTTACTGTTTATAAAACACGAAGACACAGTATCATAATCTTTTGTAAAGTGTCAGTGTTGTTATGTATCTTCTTAAGTTCATTACTCTCTGTTCGTTTCGGTGTTTTGACCCACTTCTCCGCATGTGGTTTTAATTATATGACATAGCTGTTTTCGGGATTTACATGAACTATGTATAATATCTGAAAAATTGTGTTATTATGAAAACAAAAATAATAATAATAATAATAAAAAAAATAAAAAATAAAATAAAAGATACCGCCGCTGCTGAATATTATTCTTTTATTGTTTATGTACAATGTACTTTTATGATAGATTATCAACCTGTACTTTACCAGAAGTGAACTTAGTGTGACTTTACCAGCTCCCTAGAAGCTTCGTCAACTGAAACCTGTGCATTTCTAAAAATATTTCCGCCTAAGTTCAAAGAAAATTTGCCAATATGCTGCTAATGCCGATATACCATTATGCAATTTTCTGACTCCATTATCCTCATAAGTAAACTCAGAAGTCAGTTAAAAGATTTCTAGTAAAATTGTTGGCCTCGTTTTCTGTGACTCCTAATCCATATCCACCAAAAAAGGGAAAAAATGTTCGCACAAAATGTTAGTTCCACAAGTTGAACGCACTTCCTTAAAGTTTTAAGTAACATGAAAATAGAATGTTTACCGTAATTATTTCATTTATTGGGACAAACGTGCCTAACAGTGTACACCTTGATTAGACTGCTCCTTTTTGGAGAAGTCTGATCATGGTCAGCACTGTTTACAATTCCCCGATTATTTTTACACACAGAGTGAAATCATCTTGTGCCAATCCAAGATAAATACGGTAAAAGATTAAGCTGTCTCAATTTTTAGGACCATTACGGTAATATTTCATCTTCCACGCTCTATTCACTTTGCTCATCAGTCACATTTGTATTGTCTATTTGACAGAAATGATTAATGAATGTCCATATATTTTTGTTTAAATCTTCTTAAAAAAGATAAGTTTAACTTCTGAGGGGTGTTAAAAAATTCCCGGAAAAACTCTATAAATTTACCTATGCTAAACTATTCACAAGCATCAAACTTCAGATCTAATGGCTTTTCAAAAGAACGTATATAAGCGTTGCCATTGTAATGTCACTTCACGTGATCATGCGTTGCTTCGAAGAATGTCTAGACCCCCCCTCCCCCCCTCCCCCCCCCCAAAAAAAAAAAAAACAAAAAAAAAAACTGACATGAACATTCTTTTGTTTTCAAATATTATCTATGTTTTGTTGTTTCTTTTCTCATCTGGACGCTCTAACTGATAATGAAGATGATGATAACAATAACAATAATATCAATAAAACCTTGCAAATAAAGCCATATTACTATTTGACTAATTTATTTGCCTTTTGCTTATCAAGACTATATAATAGGTCGGCTAAAGGCAAGCGTACATACCTAACATTGCCAGTTATCTCACTGATACAGTTCTGGTTTTGGTACTGAGACAGTTATCTGTCCTTGATTTAACCCATCCTCACTGATAAACCGAACACAATTATTTTTCGGGGACTTTTTGATCCGCCCTCATGAACCACAATAAAATGTAGGTTTGCGTGAGAACTTGTATAATATCAAGAAGATCGCATACAAATGCCTCACAATTACTTACAATTAATTGAAACCTAGTCCTAGGATGAAAATTAAATCCTTGTTAACCATTAAAAAGTCATGTTTGGAGAAAAAATACAATGTGGTATATACCCAGCGAGGTCTTCTACGTAAAATATCGGACTTTTCAGTGAGTTGGCCGAGAAAGAAATGGTAAAGAACTCAGTGGAAAATGGCGTACGTCAACAGCAAAGATAGTTGGTTGGTTGATTTGATGCTTAACGTCCACGGTAAACAACTAAGGTCATGTCGGGACGGTCAGTTAACCTAACCACACTATTCCTGGGCAGGCTTAGACCTCCTAAGCGGTTAACCAGTACTAAGTGCACATACTTTCGCCAGTAACTGACAACTGCCCTTCTTGAATCAGCGGAAGGAGAAACAGCAAAGAGATGACCACTATAAGTCAAGAGATGACCATTATATGCTTTTAGCTTACTGTCAGAGCCTGATACTTTACACTGTACATTATACATATGAATTGATTATTGTTTAAACCAAAGAGTCTTTGCTGTTGATGTATGCCATTTTTTCCATGCTTTCCCTTTCATCCCTCTAAATAGGGTGAAACAGACTTCATATTTTGATTTTCAACAAGTAATAAACTGAAAATACTGATTGGAAGATGTGTTCAAAATCTGGTAAAAATAGGTCACAGCGACCTGGTTCACTTAGTGGTGTACCAGTGATACTAAGATTCAGGTCTTACGATTTAATTGCTACCTAACCAAAATACCCATTAAGTCGTGCATGTAAGTACGAACAGGTAGAAACCCCAAAACGACTGTCATACTAACCACAAGTGTGCTCGACGAGAATGCTGCATGAAAATACATGAACTGCATTATGCAACACTTAAGACTGTGCGTGTGCGCTTTTGTGCTTGCATTCATTTTTTTTCCACCTTGAGGATGGAGACAGGAGATTTTATTTCACTGGCCTCTGGAAACAATTTCTTTTTTTATTCACCTTGAGGGAGCTAATTTCCTTTTTTAACAAACTAACTCAAACAGGTTATTTTTTTTTCTATAGGCTGAACTATCAGATCCTTGTTTACTTGACCTTAACAACATCCTTTTATATTACCCACAACAGTAATTTTCACACCTTTTTTCTCACAAAAAGAACATGGTGCTGTCTTTAACCAGGCTAAGGGCATGGCTTAGCTTGCTTTTGCAAATCTGAGTGTCTGGAGCATGTTACTCTCTTCATCTAAGGTACAGATATAAACATTCCTGTATGAGTTGAGCAAAAAATTAGGCCTTAAATAAGGGATATTTTGGCCAAATATTAGGGCTATTTTGGCTAGTTTTAGGGCTAACATTAGGAATTTAAGGTTTTTTTTTCTAGCCCAGTCATATGCCCAAACATGCTTTATTCGCACTTTAGAAAGTTTGATAAATACTTACTGATAGAGTCACATTATACATGAATGCCAGTTAACAAAATGGCTGAAAGTTCTGTGCTAAGAAGTTAACAAAGGTGGGTTGCCCCCTAGAAGCCAAAGCAATTTCCCAATTTTAATGGCAATTTTAAGACTGTAAACAATAGATAAAAACTAGGGATGATGATAAAATAAAGTTTTTTTTTTATTTAAGGACTTTTGCCTTTTGCCTTATGAGCCAGGTTATTTTTTTCTTGCATATCCAAAGACAGGGATTTTTTGGGGATAAATATACCAGCTCCCCCCCCCCTCCCCTCACCCCAAATATCAAATGGTCGATCCCTAAGCTTAACCCCAAACTTACCCTAACTTAGCCTGTGACACCTTAACCTGATCATAACATTTATCAAACCAACTACATGCATGTAACACAAAACTAACAATCATCCCATCTAGTGAAAACAGCTGTCAATTTGCAACATAGCCCACTTTAGCAAGTGCAAGTGCGGTGGACAGGGATTGAGTGCGTGGTTACAAATGAGTGGTGTATTAAGAGAAGCTAATAATTTTGAAAGCTTTCCGGTGCCGTTTAAAACTGCGCTTTGAATCCGCTTGAAAATGCTCTGTCTCAAGGGTTACTATGCTTGGATGCGCTTAATATGCAGGATTACCCCATCCATACTTTCCGTCTGATCAGAATCTTCCCTGCACCCATGAGCACTCTGTGGACCCTGCAGAATGTTAGGATTAGTCTGCGCGAATGAGTCTTCTCGGTACGTACAAACCGTAAGTAGCAGCGCTGCTCATAGAACTTTCAAAGTTCATTTTGTATCTGTCTCTATCACGAATTTGTCATATTTTTTCTATTAGAGGGTGATAAACTATATCATATTTACATCTTCCATTCTTAATTTTACATACTCCTCATTTTTGTATAATACTGTGCCATTCAGGCATACTTTTGAATTGTCAACAAGTAGATTAGTTACATCTCGCGGCAAATTTGAGAGGTCGGCCTCAGCACCAAGATATACTTCTTTTATTCGATAGTAATAAGATGATGTTATCACTTATTGAAATATTCTAAAGGTAACTATGGTTTACCTGATCATATTTATCATTTTTTCAAAAGATACAGAAAACGACAATAAATATCTTTAAAACAGATAGTATGTGAAGGTAACAATATTGTTTTTGATGATTATCAGGGACAATAACTCAAGACGGCATTAAAATAATACTTTCCTTATCATGGGCAAATTTTGCCTTCAGTCCCACATACGCCACTGTTGTAGAGAAGTTAAAATGGCATGAACCTTCACTCAAGACGGCATTAAAACAATAGTTTCCTTATCATGGGCAAATTTCGCCTTCAGTCCCACATACGCCACTATCGTAGAGAAGTTAAAATGGCATGAACCTTCACTCAAGACGGCATTAAAACAACAGTTTCCTTATCATGGACAAATTTCGCCTTCAGTCCCACATACGCCACTATCGTAGAGAAGTTGAAATGGCATGAACCATCGTGGAACAATTTCCTCTTTTATTGTCTTACTTAAAATATTGTGTTAGGTCTTTAACCCTTAATGCGCCAAAAAGCAGACGACAAAAATTTACGTCTGCAGAATTTCAAAAACTGTTTTGTCCAAGCGATATCATATTTAGAATTCGAACACTAGAGGGCAAACAGTGTAGATTCAGATGAGGTGGCTCATTATGAGCCACCTCATCAGGATCTGCACTGTTTGCAAATTCTGCCTTTACCTCATTGGCGCTTTAAGTATTAAAGCTGCACCAAGATCCTTTTCATACTTTTTAGTCTACATTCAGTGCGGTCATTTTTGTCCTGATTCACATGACCATCATTTTCTAATACTATATAGGGCAACTAGAGTAAATGAGCGAACACTACTCAAGTTGCTTCTTTTTTTCTTGCAATGCAGGGCTTAAGATAAATATACTGTGCGGCGGTAGTGTAGTGGATTACACGCTGGACTACCAATCCAGGGGTCGCAAGATCGACCACCGCTTCTCCGGTCTTTCGGATGAGACTTTAAACCGAGGTCCCGTCTCGGTATGACCTAGATGTCGGTGGGTCCTTAAACCCGAGTTCACTCACTCACTCGCTCACCCCCGTTAGCCTAGAAATCTACATTATACTATCTTGCAATACATTTAGATGTATAGCTGAATGTTAAGAAAAGAACAAGAACCATAAACTTCTCATATGATCTAAATCAAGGGATTTCTCCCTAAAGCGGAATATAAGCAGCGGAATCTCTTAGTGGCTGTCTGCACGACCGTCGCGCGGACTAGTATCAGGTTATACTGAAAGCTTGCAAACTCTTTATATAGAAATGTGCTAAACACAGGTAGGCCTATCTTCTAGATAAATGTGAGAGTGTTCCAGTTATTTCTTATTTGATGCAGCGTTAAACTAATACTTGATGAGGATACAGTTTTGTGGAGTCAAAGAAAGACAATTACTGAAAATCCAGAATAGCGTTTTTACACATTACACGAATATATCCAGAAATTACCGGAATTCCTCCCCTAAATGGCTTATGTGCACAGAGCAGAAAAAAGAACAAATTCCTCCCCTCAATGACCTATTTACACGAAACTTCGGAAAAAACAGAATTCATCCCTTAAATGGCTTATTTACACAAAAAACGGAGAATATCCAGTGTTCTTCCCTCATGTACACATTACGAAAATATCCAGGAAAACGCTGAACTTTCTACATTTCACACATGTATAAATATTACCAAATTTTACTATCAAGTCAAAAAGTCCCACTTATTCTTCACAAACTTGTTCGTTATCGATACAAAAATCTTTCCAAAATATAAAATATGACACTAGATTATAAAAAATTTATAATTAACAATACTGAAAAGATTTCTAAATCATTATCATATCTGTCGTATCACAAAACATCAAGCTATGCCATCGCGTGCGAAACAGCGTGTTTTTGATATAAAATATTTAAGATACAGGTGTGCGTATAAAAGTAGCTTGACCAATTTCAAAATTAGTTTATAACTAGGTTATAACTACATAATTATGGCATCACCACATGGCCACAGGCTGGTTTGTTCAGGCTGATCAAATAAAGACAATTAAACTGCGCAGTAATATGTGAAACGGTATCCTGCAGCATGTGCAGACAACGAAGACACAGATCAGCCAGCACATTCGCGCGGTTTAATCATAATCTTCCTTTCTGCATAAAAATCTATGGACCTTGAGGAAGCTATAGCAAGAAAATCGATAACGCAGATCACACTGCAGAGATGAGCAGGCTGATCCGAGTCTTGAATGTTGGCACATGCTGTATGGTACTGTTACGTGGAACAGATCTCATATCAACAGCAGCATGTCCAATTTCTGAAGTTATATTTATATACAGCAGCATGTCCACTTTTTTAAGTTACATCTGTATACTACAGCATGTCCAATTTCTTAAGCTATATCTAAATACCGCAGCATGCAAATTTCTGAAGTTATATCTATATACAGCAGCATGTACAATTTCTAGAGTTATACCTATTTATCATATATTTAGTAGAAAATACGCTCTTTTTACATATGCGGTACAGGCAAGACTTTCATGCACGTATAAGAACTGCATATCTCGAAGGCCGTATCACTCCAAAAATAGCCAAACCCCATATCATTCCCTAGGGAGAAAAACGTATATCATACGTATCACATCCTACGAGACCCATATCATCCTCAGTCTTCTGAAACATGATTTGCATTTATCAAACAGGAAAACTTTGGTCATAATAAGAATATATGATAAACAGATTATGACATAGCGATTTTCAATATCATACGCAGTATCAACCCTCGACTCCCATATAAGCCCTTGACTCCCATATCAGCCCGCGGGCCTTCGGCCCTTGGGCAGATATGGGAGTCTCGGGTTGATACGGGGTATGATATAAAAATTGCCATATAATAATCTATATGTATAGCAGAATGCCAAATTTCTGAGTTATATCTACGAGATACAGCAGTATATAGAATTTCTGAAGTTATATCTATATACAGCAGTATGTCAAATTTCTTAAGCTATATCTATATACACAGCAGCATATCCGATTTCTTAAGTTATATCTATATACCACAGCATGTCCAATTTCATAAGCTATATCTATATACAGCAGCATGTCCAATTTCTTAAGCTGTATCTATATATACAGCAGCTTGTCCACTTTCTCAAGTTATGTCTATATACAACAGCATGCCAACTCTATCTATATCCAGCAGCATGTCCACTATCTGAAGTTATATCTCTATACAGAAGCATGTCCAATTTCTGAAATTTAATCTATAAATAGCAGCATGTCCAATTTCTGAAATTAAATCTAAAGACAGCAGCATGTCCAATTTCTGAAGTTATATCTGCTACAGCTGTATGTCCAATTTCTGAGTTATATCTACATACAGCAGCATGCCTTTTTTTTTTTTTAAATCATATCCATATACAGCAGCATGTCCAATTTCTCAAGTTAAATCTATGAGAAAATTTCTCAAGTTACATCTACGAAATACAGCAGCATGTCCAATTTCTGGAGTTATATCTATATACAGCAGCATGTCCAATTTCTGGAGTTATATCTATATACAGCAGCATGTCCAATTTCTGGGGTTATATTTATATACAGCAGCATGTCCAATTTCTGGAGTTATATCTATATACAGCAGTAAGCCAAATGTCAGAATTTATATCTATATACAACAGCATGTTCAATTTCTGAAGTTATATCTATATACAGCAGTATGTCAAATTTCTTAGTTATGTCTATATACAACAGCATGTTAAATTTCTTAGTTATGTCTATATACAGCAGCATGTCAAATTTCTTAGGTATGTGTATATACAGCAGCATGCCCAATTTCTTAAGTTATATCTATATACAGCAGCATGTCCAATTTCTGAAGTTATATCTATATACAGCAGCATGCCCAATTTCTTAAGTTATATCTATATACAGCAGCATGCCCAATTTCTTAAGTTATATCTATATACAGCAGCATGCCAGATTTCTGAATTTATATCTATATACAACAGCATGTTAAATTTCTTAGTTATGTCTATATACAGCAGCATGCCAAATTTCTTAGGTATGTGTATATACAGCAGCATGCCCGATTTCTTAAGTTATATCTATATACAGCAGCATGTCTAATTTCTGAAGTTATATCTATATACAGCAGCATGTCAAATTTCTTAGGTATGTGTATATACAGCAGCATGCCCAATTTCTTAAGTTATATCTATATACAGCAGCATGCCCAATTTCTTAAGTTATATCTATATACAGCAGCATGTCAAATTTCTTAAGTTATATCTATATACAGCAGCATGCCCAATTTCTTAAGTTATATCTATATACAGCAGCATGTCCAATTTCTTTAGTTATATCTATATACAGCAGCATGTCCAATTTCTGAAGTTATATCTATATACAGCAGCATGTCAAATTTCTTAGTTATGTCTATATACAGCAGCATGTCAAATTTCTTAGTTATGTCTATATACAGCAGCATGTCAAATTGCTTAGTTATTTTTATATACAGCAATATGTCCAGTCTTGAAGTTTTAAATCTTTATACAGCAGCATGTCCAATTTCTGAAGTTATATCTATATACAACAGCATGTCAAATTTCTTAGTTATGTCTATATACAGCAGCATGTCAAATTTCTTAGTTACGTCTATATACAGCAGCATGTCAAATTTCTTAGTTACGTCTATATACAGCAGCATGTCAAATTGCTTAGTTATGTCTATATACAGCAATATGTCCAGTCTTGAAGTTATATCTATATACAGCAGCATGTCCAATTTCTGAAGTTATATCTATACTTAGCAAAAATAAAAACTTGACAGTCGCTTTTTGCATCCTACGGTAGCCGGCAAAAAGTGAAACATGGAAATTCTTTTAATTTAAGAAAAAGTAATCATTTTGTACTATCGTAGTCACACAAAATTCACGATTCTTTAGATAAAGCAAAATTGAGGCTGTTATAAACGTCAAATGGGTACTTTTCTGTTTTCTCTGCTAAAAACCAAATAATTACCGAATTTAAAATTGTCAAAGTCTGCTTCAATGATAACAACTCTGTTGGCAATGCCTTTCCATTATTAAATCCAATCTGTATAAACTCATAAGCTAAAATCATGCCGATCCACGGTCGAGTAGGAAGCCGTGAGGACCAGGCGAAACACCTCAGTCCAAACCATTATAAAGCCAGAAATTCAGTTTCAGTGGAATTCCCATTACACATTAAAATCTTTATGACAGTTTAAGAAATGGCTTTCAAATCAATTCAGTAATAAAGACATTGACTTTGCAAGGTAGTCAAACAAATCTCGAAGAAAATAAGAAGAAAGACCCATTGGTATGGAAGATATGGCATCTCAAAAATCTCTATATGTTTAAATCGAAGGGAGATAATCTAAAAGTTTTGAAACTTTAGACGTTATTTCAGGTTGTGATTACAATGAATATAAGCATTTAAAGTGTTTTCTGTGTGTACTGGATCTACTGTTTTTTGCGTACAAGAGAACTTTTTTCTGCGCATGCGCAAATTAAAGTTTTATGTTAAATTATTAAATAAGGATTAAGTTAGATAAATCCGGACAGGACAAAAATTTACCAATAATTTTCCATGACTTAAGTAATCAGACGTCTGTCCAACTCGAAAAATCCATATATACATTACAAATTTGCTAGCCTGGTCGGAATTAAGAAATAAAAACCGTCAAGTTTTTATTTTTGTTCAGTATATATACAGCAGCATGTCAAATTTCTGAAGTTATATCTATACGAGGGTCATCCAATAAGTCCTGCAAACGGCCGAGTTTCAGGCAAATGATAATTAAAAACGAATCAAGCAATCCACATTCCTACATTGCATCCTTCCTTCTTTCCAGTCAACAATTTCCAGAAACGTCATGATCTTGCAAATGGCGTTGCTAGGCAACTGAAGAATACTACCATTATGGGTGCGGCGGTGGCTTCTAGTTGTCTGTTTAAGATCCCCTAGCATAGTTCAGAATCCTTGTAAATATCTGAAAATTGCTGGGAGATACGGAAAATAATACTGAAGTATGTACACGGTACCAAGGTTAAGATATTACCATCAGTCAAGATATAATTATTGTTCAAAGGAAGATCACCATCTTTTTCGGGCAGCTAAAATATCATATAAAATGAGTATATGTAGAAGAGGCTTTCACAGCAAATGAAGTGTTTCCTAAACTGCCATTAATTTGTTATCAAAGAATAGTCCCGAGATGCTGAAATGTAGATATAAGAGAGAATATAAGCTTCGAGCCTTGTTTAATATCGTTTGCAGCCTTAAGAAACCAGAGGTAAACGTCAAAAACTAAAATTTTGCTAAAATTCTGTAATATTCTCTTGCTGCCTAGCAACCACATTTGTCTGGTAATGTGAAGTGACAATTGTCTCTTATTTGAGTTCATAAATATGAGGCGATTACTTTAGAACATGAATTCTTGTAATTTGAAAGAATAATAAACATGTATGTAGGAATTAACTTCCCCTAACCTCTTGTAAAAAATGTCATGTTTGTGCAATATCACCGCCGGTATCGCTTACACCTCTGCGTTCAAAACCCTCCCATATCTGAGAAAGGAATAACACATGCATGATTTTTAGCTAATATGTGTATTATATACGTAAGCTGTTAATGGTGTAATTTGAGAACCCTACCTCAATTAATAAAGCAGTAATGACGGCGTTTGCAAGACTTATTGGATGACCCTCGTATACAGCCTTATGTCCATGTTCTTAAGCTATATCTATATATAGAGCAGCATGTCCAATTCCTGAGTTCTTTTTAAGCGCAGCTGCATGTCCGATTTTGACGTGCTGCTCTATACAAATATATCTTCAGAACAGATCTGCTTGGAGGCCTATACAATAATCTCTAGAAACTCTTAGACAGGCGTGAATCGTCTTGTCTTTCCAATTCTCATAACGATGTTCCCTAGGCAGGTGTGAAAAGGGATCCCTTTTTTAAAATGTTAAACCTACCCTACACAGTTTCACAACGCAAGAGAACCATCATACCATTATTATCTGAACGGGAAACATTGAACATTGTACAGCTGACAATTTGTCGAACAATATAAATAGAGGATCTTACCCGAGTGGCCATTTCATATGAAATTTATGAAACGAACCTTTGCCGAGATTCATAAATTTCATATGAAATGACTACAAGTGTAAGATTCTTTTTATCATATGACTCTTTAAAACTGGATATTATCACCTTGAAAATGAACATTAGTTCAATGAGAAAACGCAATGCTAACACGTTTGTTGACAATGACGTTGCATGTACGCACCAATGTGTTATTACACGAGTGGTCATACGATTTTTATGACATGACGTTATCCACTGAATAATATAGCGACTCCATATGACAAATCTACTTCTTTGATATTTGTGTGAAAGTAAAAGTCATAAAGAACGATAATCGACCATAAACGAAGCCCCTTTCATTGTACTGTCCATCGCAACTGTCCCAGATCTGTGGTTAAGGGATATTTTATTGCAGTTTAAGTAAGTAATAAATATTCATATCCTTTTCTTGGTGGCAGATGGACCTGTGAAAATTGTGCATAAAATTCCGTGCTACAGATGGTAACGCGATAAAGTGAATAAAGACTACTCCTTTCCTGCCAATTATGTGTTGCGGGTCGCGACAGATTCTACATGTAAGTAAAATAACAGAATAATGTTTAGTTGATATAACAGGGCACAAAGCACAAGCGCTTGAAGTTCTCCCTTTTAACCATAATAAACATAATATTACCCCGCCCATATATAGCCATGCGCTTGAAGTTCTGTACTCAAAAACGTCGAAAAAATAACATTTATAAAAAACATGAAATTACTGACCTATATAGCCATTTCGAAGATATAGCTATATATGGGTGGGGTAATATCATGTTTATTATGGTTTAAAGGGAGAACTCCAGGCGCTATATAAGTCAGTAATTTCATGTTTTTTTTATTACGTTTTTGAGTACAGAACTTCAAGCGCCTGTGCACAAAGTAAGGGCCAAACGGAAGTAAAAGCGCTTACAGTGCCCGAGTAGCAGAGTTAGAAAAGAAATAGATGGGACAAATGAGACTAAGAAATAATCCAAACAACCCAATCCTACACCTGCTGCAAGCACAGCCGACCCTTGTCCTACTATTATCCAATTAGTAGGACGCCCTGGATCTGAAAGTTACACAGCGCCATCGCCAAAGCCGACCTCCCCAGCGACATAATCTTACCATGAACTTTAAATACAGACCAGTCATTTATTAAAATTTTTTTTTTTAGTTAAGATGCAAAGGTGCGTCTAGTGGTCTTTAGGTTATGATGCAAGAGTGGCTTACATTCGCACTGAATGTAACATGTTTTATTCTTGTGTCTGAAAAAGTGGGTTGACAAAAACTTGATCAAAGGCACTAGTCTAAGAGTAAAAAAAATACGGAATGCTGGCAAGATTTACTGAAGTCGGCGTCTCAACACATTGCGACCACATGATCATTTGGGATCAACAAAGGCGATCGGACGTGAAATAAGCCAGTGCACTAACACAGTATGTGTTCGCAGTCAATGAGTATTCATCAGGTGACGTGAGTCTTTCAGTCTTCGGGGCGTCCTATAGGTAAGTTAAGGGCCAGCTGTACCTGCAGTAGGTGCGGGATGTTGCTGTTTCAATTTGAAAAAAGCCTGTGTTCCGACACAGCATGTGTTTGGCGAGCTTTAAAATACTGACTCAAAGGGCCGTTAAACCTAAACAGTCAATAAGATTGATTGATTGATTCGTTTTGGGTTTAACGGTCCTTTCAGACAGTATTTCAGTCTATATCGGACCGTCTCCCAGAGAAAGGGAGAACGGAGAGAAATGATAGACGAGAGAATAAAATGTCTAAACAACCATCACTCGCACCAACTGCAAGCACAGTACGTTAGGCCCATAGGACGCCCCGGCACTGGAAGTTATACGCAGCCTCATCGCACCACTCGACCTTTTGGTAAGTTTTAAGTTGTTGCGGTGTGTTTATCAGCGGTTTGAAGTATACCAATATTCTGCATTTGCTGACTCTCGGCCCACTTAAGCATCAGTGCGGGGTACCATTTTCCTTATCTATGCTGTAGACTGGCACAATCACTTACAATTCGTGCAAAAGTGGCTGTCGACCGAGA
Organism: Ctena decussata; assembly: GCA_963989385.1. NCBI lineage: Eukaryota > Metazoa > Mollusca > Bivalvia > Lucinida > Lucinidae > Ctena > Ctena decussata. Next base: position 61,737,333 of record OZ022503.1, read on the forward strand.
CAATCGATAACAGAGTCAGCTCAAATGCCAGCCATAAACAAAAGTACTTCTCGGCGAACGTTTCTGCAAATTTAAAGGAGATAAAAGTTCAAAGGGTGAGCAGTTTGAATTTTGTGATGCAGTGTTTATATATGAGCCGCGACACGAGAAAACCAACAAAGTTGTGCGCCCAGCGCAGACTCAGATCAGCCTGGGCATCTGCTCAGTCCGATCAGACTCTTCGTTAAGCACTTTAAGGGTATCTAAGGGTCTAAGCTACCTTCATGCGGACAGCGAAGACTCTGATCAGACTGGGCGGATGCCCAGGCTGATCTGATGCTGCGCTGGGCGCACGACCACTTTGTTGGTTTTCTCGTGTCGCGGCTCATGTTATTTTTTCAGAATCATTTTACTATCCTTTATAGAATCTAGCGATAGGAAAAAGATTTTAAGTTGGATGTATGAGTTTATCTCTCCAGTCTCGATAAAACAACTAAACAAAAACAATAATAAAATAATCATTCAAAATTTTCTTACTTTTCCTTACCAAAAATATTATTTCCAATTCATCAATTAAGTCACAAACTATGCTTATTTATATATGTAAGCTTTAAAGTGAACTATTATTAAACTTCCAAAGTATATCATTGAAGTTTACCGTCTTAAAATTTACTTAATTCATTAGATAGTTTTAACACGTTTAATTTAAATGGTCACATCCCAGAACCAGTGGCATGTTAAGTGTGTCTTATTTCAACTGATAGTACAATGTCATTACTGTTAACTTTTAATTCCTTTGTAGCATATCAACATGGAATACCACCATTTATCTAATTATTAGGACTCCAATGAAAAGTTGTGTACAGTTAATTTCTATTCCGAGATGTAAACGACCGTCCAAAGAAGGGCAGGGATACATTTCAGACCCAAATCAGACTGCTCCGCAGGGAGCAGTCTAATTTGGGTCTGATCTGTTTCCATGCCGGTCTTCTATCCCAATATTTAGAGTCATTACATCAGACAATGTTTTCAAAACTTTCTAGATAATTTCAAGGTCAAAGGCACTGTCCTAAAGTCAAAAAGGCTAGGACAACTTTGGCAGTACATTGTCATACAATTCGGACGTCTAGGATATTGTAACGATAACCAGACTGACCTGTCAGTTATCATCTAGTTTTCTTCAGTTGGACGACGGTGATGGCACTTTTGAAACAAGATTTATATGAGCCGCGACACTACAAAGTCAACAAAATGACATGTGCTCCGCGAGGAGACTCAGATCAGCCTGTGCATCCTCCCTGGCTAATCGGAATCTTTGCTGAGCGCTTTGTTGTTGTTGTGTTATTGTTTTACGTCCACGGTAAGCAGCTATGGTCATGTTGGGACGGTCAGTTAACCTAACCACACCATTCCTGGGCAGGCTTTGACATCCTAAGCGGTTTAGCAGTACTACTAGCACTTACTTTCACCAGTTACTGACAACTGCCCTTCTTGAATCAGCGGAAGGACAAATGAAAGTAAGTGGCCGGACCGGGCTATGCGCTTAAAGGGTGTCTAAGGTAGCTCTATGCGGACAGCAAAGACTCTGATCAGACTGGGCGGATGCCCAGGCTGATCTTTGTCTTCGATGGGCGTACATGACACTTTGCTGGTTTGTCGTGTCGCGGGTCATATATAGAATGACTATAAGTTCTAAAAGTGCATATATTCCACAAATGGGAATCACCACTTGATTGCTTCCCTTGTAAACCCTTAACCAACTTAAGGGGAAAAATCTGAAGGAAGATTCTCTGGAACCAAGAACGCCCCACAGACACGGAAATAGTATTCTCTGTTTACCTTAGTCTGTTTATGTGCAGTAATGTAATATTGCATAGCGCTACCCACGCCCCATATTAGTGGCTTCAGCGGAATTCTGACTCTGTTCTCAGACTGACAAGATCTCCGATGGATCAGAAAAATATAAACAGTATGAGAAGCCTTTCAACGCTGCCATTAAATTTTTTGCAAAGGCACACAATGAAATAGCTAGTTCTCCAAGGCAAGCCGATGTTTTACAAAAACAGACCTTTTGTTACCTATGAAAGTCGGTAATATTATGCGACGGAAACTCTGTATAAGAACTTATGTTATTGCATAAAAAGCAGTGCATCAACCGGCGAAAAGCCGTGTTTCAACAAGGTTTTAAACGCGCTGTTAATGCACGATGACAAAACTTTCATTATGCTTGTGCCGGGCCACTAAAAACTCTGCAACTTTGTCTCTCCCGTTTCGGTAGAATTACAAAAATTGGTGGTGCGCTACCTATGTATGCCTATATGTCGTCACCATGCATTGTAATCTGACGTCATCGTCGTGACTCAGGTTTGAAGCGATGTTGTTTACATTCTTACAATGCCAAATGGAGTGTAAATAGGCCTAAGTGTTAAAGAAAACATGCATCTCAAGCTTAAAGGTAGGTTCCTGTATTTTGGAATGCGTCATAATTTTGATGGTCTTTCATTCAAGTTGTTGGAAAGCACTTATAAAAGGGAATGAATAAGTTTCACTAAAAAGTGTAAATCAAAAAAATATTAGAAAAGTTGTTTTGCAAGGGATTTCCTAACTCTGCTTCGCACACCAGATAGCGCTATTTTTAGTTCGCGTCAAAAATAGATTACGCAGCTGACGTCATGTTGCATTGCATTTTGGGATAGTTTTAACCCATCCACCATGCCAGTACCTCTAGGAGAGCTCACGACAAGGGAAAACTGGCCATTGGAGAATGGCATCAGAAATCGCGCACTTATAGACATAATAAACATAGTTATTTTTAGAACTGGAATTCCAACGAAAGAAAATAAACCAACAGGGAAAACGACTATTTTCTTCAACATCTGACGAGTTTCTCAGTAGCAACAAATTCAGAAAAATAAGAGATTTCATTACTGCTCAGAAAAAAGACAAATTTATTTTGTGGACATAATTGTTATGGCTAGTCCAGGAACCTACCTTTAACTGCAGGATGGTATATGAATGGACCAGGCTTGTTCTGCATGGAAATTATTGCTCAAGGTATCTGCTTTTTGTTGATTAATTTGCAATTTATTTTGCATCAACTGAAACGACCATCTTGGACACTTTTTCCGAAATATTGAGGTTGAATAGAATGATGGCAGCCATTTTGAATAGAATGAATGCTCTCGGACCCGGAAGATGAATATTAGTAAAAACATGCACCAGCGCGTTGGCTGTCAAACGGTGACAAAATATAGTGCCAAGTTTTTTCTCAAATTTTAACGAATAATTCTTTGAATTATGCAATAACATCGACCAAACATTTGTTTCCAATGCATTAACATTCGGCCTCGGTTTCCAATATCTCCCTCGGGACCTGGCAAACTTTAATGCATGAAAAACCATGTTTGATCCCTATACTGAATGACACTGTACTACAAAGGTAAACGCTTTTTTTGATGAGCTATAAACATCGAATGCTTTTAGTGGCATAGATCCCCTAAAAACTAAAGCACAGTCGTCGCCTCTGATTCCGTTGGCTGAACACATATAAATATCTAATATAACCTTCAGTAGCGATGACCTTGTACTTTATGAAATATTTCATACTAAAGCAAATGTAATATCAAATACTGACAGTGAAATTCTTGACCCAGAGATAGAGTCAGTCTCTTCTAAGGTTGCCATCCCCACTTCCTCTTGCATTTTGACTGTTTGTGTCCGTGTGGCTTCTTTGTGTTTCTACAATTAAAACAATAAAAAAGACAATGACAATGTCCACTAACAGTGTAACTTGCTCAACTCGCGCCTGTACATCACGTTATTTTAAACAGTACCATTTTATATTTTGCACAGCTCAGTATGTAAACAGACCTATTTATCAAGTTCCTGATATTAAAAACAGTTTAACATTTCGACCAGTCATTCTGACTATTGAGTTCATTTTATAGGCACCATTGATTTTACGGTGTAAAGTATACTCTTTAATCTGCATGCACAAAATTCCTGTAAATCCTTCAAACCAGTAGAAGAATGTTTAATGTACAATTTACTCAAGATATCAGAATCACAGAAGTCTGCATTTTATTCAGGAAACGTCACAAAAAGATATGTACAGGATCTGATAGAAAACTTGAAATTTAAAAAACCATCATCTAATGACACTAATATAGTTGAAAGGTAGATAGAAAATGCAGGCATAGAACGCCAAACTAGTTTACATAAATGTAAATATCTTCGAGAATTTGCTGGGTGGAAGCCATGGGATATACACTATAAATACACAATGAAAGAAATCAGTGACATCAGTATCGTTTGAACTGGTGTAATCAAAATGTAACATTGGCTTTATGAATAACAGCTAAACTAGCTATAAAACCACCACCAGAGACCAGGGTCTTGCAAAAAGTTCTACCTTCAGGGGTGGATTTTAACTGAAGCGTTTGATCAACAAATCCTCAAGGTATTCCCCATTTACCGAAATACGCTTATTTAACATTTTACCCAGCCGTGGAATGCATTGAAATAATCTTCTTTTGGTTTCTGTTGTAGACATTGGAATAAAGCACTGCCAAAAGAACTTCTGGAACTATATTTCTTCCCAGAAAGCATTTCCTCAAGCATTGGAAATAAAAAAAGAAATCACATGGACTCATGTCTGGGGAGTAAGTGGATAGTTTACAGCATGAGCGTTTTCAGACGCCAAGGAAGCCGTTCTAACACCAGTGGAAGGAGGCATTGTCATGAACCAGATGGACCTGACCTTCCTCTGTTTGGACGCTTCTTACAATAAAAACTTTTCACTTTTTCCCAACACAGTTCTTATAGAAGCGTCCAGTGACTGAGAGAATAGATGGACATGACACTTGAACGAACTGAATTAAAGAAAATAGCGAAATTAATTATTGTCAGTTTATCTCAACATTGGAACTGTATGACCTGGAGTGCTGACTTTTTTGTTTCCTGTTAGTATTGGTATTAAGTCATTTTTATGTCAGCCTGGTGACAATTAGGTAATGATGCACACATAAATGATATTATTGACTTTCACTAAATAATATATTTCAGTCCCTGAAGTGTAGTTACTCTTTAAATTTTCACAAGTTTAAAGGCTGACTTTAAACCCCCCAGTAGTTATTACTGACCGTCCCAAGGCGGTACTTTTGTTGCGGTTGCATTTTTTTTTATGTTCGGTGCTGTTTAATTTATTGTGTTCTCAGTTTAATCCTTCTATCATAAAAATAGAAAATAGGTAAAAATAATTGTTAAATGTTTTTCATATAATTTGCTTAGTCCGTTGTAACCCGTCTGTTGGTCTAAATTATTTAGTTCAATAAAGATAGCTGAGTTGCCATCTATTTGGGAAAGAGCTGCTGACTCAGCTTATCACTTGTAATTTATTGTTTGTTGGGATGTCTTTGTCAATCTTTCCCTTTGATGTTTGAGATAGGGTTTGGGATCTGATTCAATCAGTTCCTGAAGTGTAGTTACTCTTTAAATTTAATCGGATATTTTTGACAAGTTCAAAACACAACTGAAAAATATTTGATATTGCATATAAACGAGACTAAGAAATATTTATGAATTAACATCATGATGCTCTCCAAAGTATAAACTTTACTACTGAGGCTTCTCAACTAATACTTGATGAGGTCTTTTCCCCTTCAGTGAAATGTCCTTTTTTATGGTTGAGCATATTGTTTGGAACATAGTATTTTACAGACACATTTTTATTTAAATATTTATTAATTAACAGTGGGAACGCGTATCCATGGCGGAGTGATATTTTTATACAGATAGCAACGAAATAACGTTCGAAATTTCTGATATATAGATTCAATCGACGAACGTGTCGCAGTTTCAGTGATGCTTTGTCGGCGATTCAAACTACACACAGCCGAAAATAATATATGGTTTTATTCCTGACATCTTAATTTAATTCTCTATGCCTTTAAGAGCAGAGCTCAACACCGAGATATTCGGCAATCGAACGTTTTACGTGATCATGTAAAGACGACTCTTATCCGCCAACTTCAACAGCAATTTTCAAAATAAATCGACTTTCTCCCGTCGGCGGACATATGCCATGAAAAACCATGGTGTCTGCCCTTTCTCCATTATAAAAATTAAGTAATTCGGTGTTTGGGACAATTTCCTTTGCAAAATAATGTTTAGGTACCCTATTTCATTTTCTAAAATAATGGCGGATTTTTTACCTGATCGATAGACAGCAAAATAATCTGTAATAAATTCAAACATTTCGGAAATGTTCTTGAATCCTGAAATCCGACACACGAAGAGGAACGCATCCTGTAATTCAACATACAACACTATTTTTTTCTGTACTTTCTTCAGAATGATTGGGAAAAGAATTCTGATCAGTAGCCTACACCATACTGTAAACAAATCGATCGATTTATGACAGTTGTGACGCAATTACATAACTGCGTCAACTGTTTCAGCCTTCGCATTTACTTGCTTATAAGTTATTAAGACCGGTACATTGTGGTCAAAATCAGAGGTGTACCGAAGTAATTAAAAGAAACAATGAAGTCTTTTGATAGTGATCGTATAGAATTTATTAAAGTTAATTTCTAACTTTTTGTCTATAAAATTTTAATTTCTGAATTTGGCTTTTTGTTTCCGAAATATTTCCTAAAAGTTATTAATGAGAGTCCAAAGGTTGAATATGTCGTTTCTAACGGACAGTATATCCGCGCGATAGCAAGCAAAACGCATATTACCAGTCCTTCTGAATTTCTATTCTTTTATACCCAGTTGGAATGATGCAATGGCATGAACAACGCAATAATCCTTTAGTCATCATCCCAACCAGGTCATCAAAAGCGCCTTCAACCCTGAACCCTGCAGCCATTGGATGAAATTATATTGGTTAATCACCTGACCAACCAATATATCTCAATTCCATCGCAAAAGCTGTACTTTTGGTCATGTGACACACCAGGTGCAGTGTCACCCCTACAATATATTTAAGTACAATCATCAAAAATTGACAGATAGTATATAAAATCAGTTGAAAATATGTTATCTCTATAAATATTTCCTAAAACTGTCTATAATAAGTCAACAATGAAGGGCTTATTTATGCATATGTCATTGGAAATACTAAAATTATCAATCACCTGACCAGTGCAGTGACCCTTCATTATTGCGTCATTATTTAGTATATTTAACAGTACATTTTAATAGTACATTTTAACAGTTTTCTACAAAATCTTAATTTCTAATGTTTTTAATAAAAGAAGCATAATTCAACAAATTTAAATTATGAACTCATTAGATCAATCATTATAAAATCATTCAAAGCCCTGCTTTGCAACATACGCCCATTGCCAGTTGAAAAATTTATCTTCAAATGAAGTTTTCAAAAAGAATGACTGTTACTAAGAATGATTTTATCCGACATATAAACATAATTTTAATTTAAAACTCTTCACTATTTCCGTCACGAACGAATTAAAATGATTAACACACACAATGAGTTTATATAATGTTTTTATATAAAGTCAACTGTTATTCATGATGTTTCGAATGTCGTTGTATCAATAGAACTATGCTGACTATTGTTGTACCAGGTGAACATGTAAGTAGTTATGTCACCCATCTGTTGTACCAGATGATATGATTATCATCCGTCTGTTGTACCAATAGAACCATGTTGACTATTGTTGTACCAGGTGAACATGAAAGCAGTCATGTCACCCATCTGTTGTACCAGATGACATATGACTATGCCATCAGCTGACAATGACAATGTCACTAAAATAATAAACTGATAAAATGTTAATGTTCACTCAAACATCATAAAAGTTTCATGTTGACACGTATTCTTCAAACACTCTCTGTATTACATACAGTGTTCATACACTACACAGTAGTGTATTCTCATACAAGTGACACACTTGTATAATAATGATGACGTTAGACCTTTCGCTGTAATAATTCGATAACAACACATGGACTCTAGATATATCACTATCTTCCTTAAATGGTTTGAGTCCAATACAGGACACCATGATCCTGACAACAGTTTACTTTTCTACGCTGCGCAGCACTTTTCCCTTTGTTTTCACAGCAGGTTTGGAAGTAACATCTTCCTTTCGGCGTACCATCGCTTTTCAGTTTCAAACTGACACCTGCCCCTTACAAGCGAAATCCAACATTCATCCACAGTATTCAGTCTGCCTTGCTTAGCCAACCAAAACTTCCTAAGTTTCAATATTCAGGAAAATAAACTATAACCAGTTTGCCTATACAATAAACCCACCAAGATATTGTTTTCCATTAGTAACTCAACAAAGGCCAAACACAAGATGACATAATCAACTAAAAATCAGACTCAACTCAAATACCGTTTTAGTCATAATTTCAAACGTAAGTTTCTTTTTTTTTTTTTTTTTTCTGACATACAATTGGAAAAACCTAAAGTACTTGTGTGCAAATTATTATTTGTTTTGTACATTAAAATCGGTAATGCTTTACTCAGTTTTATATTTAGCAATTAATTCTGGTTTTATTTCATTCATTAGAAAATGCTGGGGTTAAATGTCTTTTCAATCTTTAACTGGTCATTATTATCTAATAAAGGAAATAGCTCTAAGCAGAGACAGATAGAAACTCGCTTTATGCATTTTCTATTCGAAAACCACAAAGCATAGCATTAACAATGCTAAATTTTTGAACATTTACTTTCAAGACAACAAATACATATTCATGGTTGAGTCATTATTCCATAACTTTTATTTGTTTAACGACCCTCACAAATAACTTTAAGACCAGAACATTGATATATTACTTACGGGCTTTACGGTACTATTAAACTGATACTTTAATCAAACCGTTTATTCATTGAATATAATTTTATTACCTAACAAGTCAAGATACAGAACAGAACAGAAGTTTTATTCAGACTTAAACTATACAGATACATTTTGTATCAACATCAAGTTTCCTGAAATTCCCTTAAAAGTGTCCCAATGTTTGCTTTTAACGCCTCTGACATATCTACATAAAATTCACTATTATAGCATACATGTTAAAACATAACATTATTGTTATTCATTTCGTCTCCCTGAATTAAGAAATGTTTATTTTTTTTTAAATGTCACATGGTTTGTACAGTACTTTTTTAAAAGGTCATCAAATAATGAGACTAACAATCTACCTACGGTTGCATTTAGCTATTATTACACACGCTTTCAAATTTGATAATAATTATTGTTACTATTCAGATAGGATTAAATTGCTTACAATTTCTCTTCGAAAGAAAAAGGAATAATAAATACTACCTTAGTGTTCCGTAGTATTGAGACAGACATGCTGAGCTTAAAGTGTGGATGAGATCAGACTGTTCTCTCAAACCCCACGCTCAGAGACAGACAAGACACTAGTGATGCTCTGGGACGAAGAAGGAGGGAGTGATATGTGGAGCCTCATACCAGACTAGCACCATTGCTAACAAGAAAAGAACAGCATTGTATGCTTGTGAAAAGGGGACGGTATGTGGATCATTTTCATGATCAAGGACTGTAAGAAAATCTTCAGACTTAAGTCTCCAAGGTAAGTCACTCAACCGACTATTCTCCTCTGGCAGGTTTCAAAAACAAATAGGCGAGAAGGTTTCTTTAATCTGTCAGTAAACATATGTATTCTCATGCATCCAAGGTTATTTTTCTAACTGTCAGACAAAATTGTTGTAGTTACATTTGTTATTATAACACATATCATTGTTTATTAACCCTAACCTTTATTAGATTACAATATCAAGCCAACAGCGCAGAGATGCACCAAACTATTTATATTACCGTAATTCATTAAGTATTGGGACATAAAATGTTATTGTAGACACGGACCAAACATATTACCATAGTGAATCTAAATATTGGTACAGTGCAGATTTATGCACATATCACTAGATATTGAGACACCAGCATTACAGTGTAGACATTGATCAGAATGGGACAGATATTCCTGAACAACACGTAAACTCGGGCAAGACCAGCCCCTGTAGAATAATTTATATATATCAATTACGTTTCATTAACCCACACTCCACTATCCTTTATTCTTAAGTCAACTTAACCTTGTTATCGTCAAATTTTACTCAGAACATGCAGCCAGTGCATTTTTGTGTCACGTTAGTATAGCGTTTACCACACATTAAAAATGAACCTTACGTCAATATTTAAACCTAACAATTTATTTTTGAACTTCTTAAGCCGCTACTGTAATAAACAATATCAAAATAAACACAGCAACCAACAAAACGAAAAGAATCAGTTAAACCAACACAGCCTACTTTATTTTTGAAGACCAAATTATATTATTTAATTACTTATCTTTCTCTGTAATAATCAACAAATCTTAATACCGTAAAATTATAATAAACGCACATGCCTAAATAAACTATAATCGTCAAAACGTCCAATTAAAATAATTTTTTACTGTCGCTTTATTTCTTTAATTCGTGTACTTATCACCTATAAATAATACAGTTACACACCACAATTTATTTAATAAAAATACCAGAAAGTACAATTTTTTTATTGTTTTTTGCAAATCACAACTTGCTTATCAAAATCAATGCTTAAGCTTCTATGGGAATAAGTCTGCAACCAGAAGATAATTAAAACAGACACAAATTTCGACAACACAATGGATATAAAATCCATGACACAACAAACATAAAATTCACGACCGAATCCACGGTCTTCATGTTATTAACAAACATGATAGATATTAACCGAACCAACGGCATTTTCCTCTTTTTGTTAAACACATAAAACTAAGCCGTTAAGCATAAGATATGATTTGCATAATTATAACCTATTCATAAATTTTGTGATTTATAAAAATGACATTTACCTCAAAAATGCCTACAATATAATCACGGCTCTTCAAAAAAAAAACAGTCAAATGACCAATAAAATATCATGATTATTTTTTCAGTCATTTCTAAAACAAGAAACTTCTATATAACACCAACAATTATGCAAATACATATAAAACACTTTCACCTGAAATAGGCTCACCAAATTTTAATTTAAGCTTGAAATATGTGTAACCAGTACATTATCTACCAACTCTTTGTGACCTTATACACTGACATTTTGAAAACAACAAAAATGCCTAAGATCAAAGCTCTTCATATATCACACAAAGTTCAACAATAAATTTAAACCCTTCAAAGAAGGTGCCAATTTAGCCAATATTGTTGCTCTATAACTCGGTCATGAAACTACTATATTATTCTAACAATAATGTAAACACATATTTCAGCAACACCTAAACTTTAAAAGGTTTGCCAATGCAAAGTCGATCAATCGTTCCGTATTAGTTCAGACTCAGCAACCTGAATTTTAGTACACAAACCAAATCACTGTTGCGAGTCTTTCCAAAAGGTACCTTAAACCAAATTTAGAGATCTTATCCCAAAATTTTCAGCTCTGATATCATTACTAACCAAGCCAAATTAAAATAACGACACAACCCAAAACAAGAGGCCTTAGTGTATACACCCATCTTAATTTGCTACTGTTGGTCAGCAATAGGCACAAGCAGAACTCAATACAGTGAACAAACAAAAGAATTCACTTACTCAGTTTAGGCTCAGTCGTCTACTGTAAGCTTGGAGATTGTCAGTCTTGATCCTTTGATTGTCCCAAGGTTCTTTTTCTATTGATAATCCGTCGAACGGCACCAAACAAGTACAGTTGTACCGAAGTAATTAAAAGAAACAATGAAGTCTTTTGATAGTGATCGTATAGAATTTATTAAAGTTAATTTCTAACTTTTTGTCTTTAAAATTTTAATTTCTGAATTTGGCTTTTTGTTTCCGAAATATTTCCTAAAAGTTATTAATGAGAGTCCAAAGGTTGAATATGTCGTTTCTAACGGACAGTATATCCGCGCGATAGCAAGCAAAACGCATATTACCAGTCCTTCTGAATTTCTATTCTTTTATACCCAGTTGGAATGATGCAATGGCATGAACAACGCAATAATCCTTTAGTCATCATCCCAACCAGGTCATCAAAAGCGCCTTCAACCCTGAACCCAGCAGCCATTGGATGAAATTATATTGGTTAATCACCTGACCAACCAATATATCTCAATTCCATCGCAAAAGCTGTACTTTTGGTCATGTGACACACCAGGTGCAGTGTCACCCCTACAATATATTTAAGTACAATCATCAAAAATTGACAGATAGTATATAAAATCAGTTGAAAATATGTTATCTCTATAAATATTTCCTAAAACTGTCTATAATAAGTCAACAATGAAGGGCTTATTTATGCATATGTCATTGGAAATACTAAAATTATCAATCACCTGACCAGTGCAGTGACCCTTCATTATTGCGTCATTATTTAGTATATTTAACAGTACATTTTAATAGTACATTTTAACAGTTTTCTACAAAATCTTAATTTCTAATGTTTTTAATAAAAGAAGCATAATTCAACAAATTTAAATTATGAACTCATTAGATCAATCATTATAAAATCATTCAAAGCCCTGCTTTGCAACAGAGGGACTGCTAGAAAAAAGTAATTTTGCCATCCAATTAATCCTGCACGTGCCAATATTTAAAAGCCTCTCCTGCAACTCACACGATCACCCTACCCAACTTAAGGCCCCTCTACCCCCCTCCCCCTTCTTCCTCCACCCTTCCTCCATCCCCAACCCCCACCCCTACACACACACACACGCACACAACTTTTAACCTTTCTTTTACGTGAAAAACTAAGCAAAATATAATAGATGTTTAGCCATAACAAATACTTGCAAAATTCAATGACTAAAATCCTTGATTAAAAAGTGCAGTGTAGACCTGGGTTAGACTAAGTACCATCAAAACAGCAGTCTAATCAGGGTGAGTACTATTTGATTTTCCCAGCAATTTCGACACACTGTCAGATGGTGAAAGTGGTAGGACAATTGCAGTAATGAAGATTTTGTTTAAACTTTAAGCTTAGAAAATGACTTGGCCATACATACTTATACACTCCTTTACACTCCATATAATTTCAGCCAACACTGAGAAGCAGCATATGTACTGTTAAATGAGCTTTTGAGCATTAAAATTGCAGTATGCATTTTTATAACATAGGTTTTGGCCCTCTGTGGAACTACCTTAATGAGGAGTTCTAATGAGGGGTACAACATACATATTTACTTGTTAGTTGTTTATCCCCTTTTTAAGAGTGTAAACAACTAACAAGCATTTATTGATTCTTCCTAAGAAGAAACCAGAGATTTAATAAAATACATATTTATTATGAAATGCCAGGTTTGTCAAATACTAGCTCATCAGGTGGGGGTGAGGGCTGTCAGCTCTGCAATGCCCTTGGTTCATAAATTAAAATGCCACAGTGTGTTTATATACTCAGTGATCTTTTTAGGGATTTGCTCTAACTGTTGCCAAAAATCTCATGGAAATCTATCAGTAGGGGCAAATCTCATGCAAAAATTATATAATTTATAATGAATGGTACCTTAACTTTTCATTGAGAATGGAGAATTTCTCAAAATTTTAGTTCAATGAGATGTGTTCTCTAATATGATTCTGAGTCACACTCACAAAAAACGAAACAAATAAAAAGCACAGCTGTCCAGCAAACCAGAAAACTTGATTAAATATGTGGCAATTTAAGGCTCAGGACTTGGTAATCTATTCTCTAAGTTGAATAATGGTAAGATATAAACATGATTAAACAAGAAAAATAATAGGGCAATATCTAGTGAGCCAAAGTGGAATTATTCTTTATCATTTCTCTTGAAGTAAAATGTACATTAGTATGTTGTGGTGTCTCATCACAGTTGCTTTTGATCAAAAATTAAAATTTAACACAAATTTCAAATGAACAAATTAGTACCATAAAGGTATTCTAAATGTATAAAGCTCTGATCAAATTATTATATTCACATGCAGTCTGACATTGCCCTTCAGTGTTTTCCCTATAAGTATAAATAAATAAATATCCAAAATAAATTATAACATATGTACATAATAAGAAAAAAATCCTGGAGACATTTCCACAAGTGATGGTTTTATGATAATGATTATACAAGGACTCAGCTGGAGCATGATAGCAATTCTGGGAATTCTGTCTTATTCAGCCATAAAAACATTTGTTGTGATCCATTAATAGAATCATCTATGCTCTTGCTGAAGTGCTTCTAATGAGAGGGCACAACAGGTGTTAATATGAAGCCCATTGATGCTGGTGCAACATTTATGGTGGAACTGTGTAATTATTTTCATTTTAACATAGTCTTGACTTGTAGAAGGACAAACAGCATTATGCAACATTCCACATAAAGTGCAGGGTCCAGCAGTTAGCAGGGTATGCCCCATTCATTATTTTGTGCACTTATAATGATATAAACAAAAAGCTTGCTAGCATAATAAAGTCCTAAATATTTGGCCAATAAAATCCTCTGTGAAAATGCTTTTTAATAGGCTGGTGTGTGTGTGTGTGTTTGGGGGTGGGGATAGACAGGAAGGGGCTACCTCTCATTCAGCTGCACTAAACTGCATCCCTTTACAGTCATGACTCATCATTTAATGTCTGTCATCAAGTTTTTCTCTCTAGTAGCTTAATAACTGATTAGTAATTACAAGTTTCTTTGCTTTGGTCAGAAGCTGCAAACATTTAAGTTGGATTAAATAAAAATGTTTTTTATTTTTCAGTTTATGGTATCATTTCTATTGATATAACTTCAATATGAGCCTGTTAATTTTCTTTATGAGATTTAAGCTAAAACATACTTTTGGCATTTAATTCTATAGCATATATATTTCTTCATGCCCCTTTCCCCTCCTCCCATCTCAGCCTCAGACCAAGCATAAAAAGTATTTTGTTTGCAGTTGCCTATTAACTAGGGTTTTTTTGGAGAGTACTTAGGTAGGTAGGCTTTCTTTTTAATCCCTGCAAACTATGAAAACAACAAAAACAAATAATAGTTCTACATAAAATGTCACACACAGTTACAGTAATTACCCATAATACTAAGATAACAGCATCCTACATTTTGAACATATCTATATCACCCACAAATGGTGTACCCAAAATGTGCAGGTGTTAAGGAAAAATTGCTGACCCAGATCAGACTGCTCCTGATCTACAATGCTTGCTCAGACCTGTTTGTCTTACTATGCAGGTTGATCACGGTAAATGTGCCGTTAAATAGAAAAAACAGATCTAGTGTGTCCCAAGTGGCCATCTTTTTTTTTTTTTTTGGGGGGGGGGGGGGGGTGGGTGGGGGGGGATGAGGGGTTAGATGAATTTTGGTGTGTAGGTAAGCAGTTGCTATCTACCCACTAAAAGTGCAGGGCCAAGACTCAGGGGTAAGGTGAATTTTGGTGGGTAGGTAGGCAGTTGCTATCTTCCCACCAAAAGTGCAGGGTCCAGACTCTTTTTTGGAAATTTTGGGTGGAGCCAGGTTATTTTTTTCACTGATTTTTGAGGCCAGATTATTTTTTGAAATCCCCTTATGAGCTAATTTATTTTTACTTGCATTTTTTTTCTTCCAAAGACAGGGTTTGTTTCGAAAATTATACCAGCCCCCCCCCCCCCCCCCCCCCCCCACCACCACCACCACCACGAATATATAAATGTCGGTCCCTTAGCGCCTAGCGGGACAGGGTTTTGGCAGATTTATGAGGAAGGGCAAGCTGTCTCTTGTTCTTTGTTTTTTGTTGGATGACTTCTGAAATGTACGTGTGTTTGAAGGGGGGGGGGGGGACAGAATTCTTTAGACGGGCGAGTGGTCTCAGAATGTGGGGAGCGTTATCTTGGAGGAAGTTGTCTGGGGGAGTTTTCTCAGAATCTGGGGCGAGTTGTCACCTGAAGGTGGGGCGACATGTCTTGTGGCTTTATCGTTTGTCAAACTTTGTGGTTGATAAGTGCGTTTGGTTTGCTTTCTCTCGTTCTCGGCGTGTAGCCTAAATTCAGAAGCCCAAAAAATCGCAGGTAGACAGACTAACGCAAAATCTTAATAAATTCACAGTATGCTAAATGATTACAAGCTTTACTTTACCATAAATGAAGAAACAGTTGGTCTCCTCAAGTCGATCCAGCTGAAAAATGTCTGTGTGTTGACAAACGCACGTGCCATGTTTACGTAAAAATGATCAACTTCATTATCGATTTTCAACGAAAATAGACTTTCTCCCGAAGATATACCTGGCTAAAAGACGGTCGAATGTATGAACTACGGTTCAGTTATAATGGCATCTAATTTGGTTTTTGGGACAATTTTCTTTGCAAAATAACTTTGGGGTACTGTCGTAGGGTTTTACTTTTCTGAAAAACGGTTGTCAAACTGTGATCGTTGTTTTGGGTGTGCAAACTGCATTGAGGTACCGATATGCGTCTGATTTCAATAACAAAACATCAAATTTCTTTCTGATCTGGTCCGTTGGAAAACTATGACTGCATATCTTATCAAACGAGCATTATTTTGGGACTGTTTCTGTTCAAAATTTCCCGCCATTTTTTTCCGGCGAAAAAAAGGATTATTTCTTTGTGCGTAGACGACCGCTCAGAAAATGAATTACTCAAATGTGATGAGTCTGCGTTCCCACTGTAATATATGTGACAGTGCCTGCGATTTTGGGCCTTGTGGGGGTGCGACGTTGACGTCACGAAACGTGAAATGAAAGTGACGTCATAAAATTTACACGTAAAGTTAATTGTATTTCTGGGCACTGGCTAACAAATTTCAAAGCGTCACCTGAAAAGAGTGATTCAACATTTCGATCGGCATGTTTAATTTTCTTCATAGAATGTTCGCATTATTTGAAAAGAGATGTCAAGAACCAGAGTTATAAAGGTTTATCTAGCTAGTATGTAAATTGTATTCAATCAGTGAAACGAAAACAAAAAATCGGGTGAGTGTGAATTTCGTCTGATTTTGCAGTAACTCTTAGCGCTATTTCTATGTGCTTCTCAAAATCTATTCTGGAAGCACTAATGAATATGAAAATGTTAAAAACAAAAATTCCGATTTTTGCTCCATAAGGCTCAAAATGCCAGACACTGTCACATATACTGACACCAAACAGAAAACATGTAGTATACGTAGAAATAAAATTTGTATCTCTTTAGATAACATCATAGGCAGGTTTGGTATCAAAATGTGTGGAATTTATTTGGCTACATGATGCATTATTTTTAATTTGATTATAGATAAATCTCGGTATATTTCTTTACGCTTAAATGACTTGGGGTGAAAAGTAAAAGTTGCAGATTTTGAAATGTGTGTGTGTGTGTGTGTGTGTGTGTGTGTATGTGTGTGGATTTTACCTGAGACATTCAGTAAATATGAATATTAATCAGAATCTGTTTGTGGTGTGTCCACCTCTCATACGGATAACAGCCAGGAGCAGAAATTAAAATGTGCAATTTTTGTTTTTCACCCCTTGTCATTTAAGCATAAACAAATGTATTAAGAATTAACTAAAGCGCATCATGTTGCCGAAATAATTTTCAGACATTTTGATACCTTATTTGCCTATATTTTTATCTTAAAGATACAAATTTTATTTGAAAGTCAACCTCGCAGTTTCTTGGTGGTGTCAGTATATATGTTTGCTAAAAGGTAGGAAGCCAATATTTAAGTGAAGACTTATAAAAGAAAATAATTTAAATCTGCATTATTTTACGTGTAAATTTTCAATCACATTCGTGACTATTGATATTGCATATAATATGTTTTAAGTAAAAAGGTAGGCAATGATGAGGAGCTAATACAAATCAGATCCTAAATACCGCCCCAAAAACCAAACACGAAAAGAAGTATATACTGATTGTAAACAATGCCCGAGGTTGTTATGTCATAGCAAGTGTAACAAAAAGTCTAAGAGGGTGGTTCAAACATTTTGTCTTAACACACGAAAAGTAGAAAAAAAAAACAATAAGAAATTTGAAATGTGTTTTAATCATACCACATCGTCAACAATTTCGTTTAACTTACACTGTAGAAAGAATTGGTAGGTTCCATTTAAATAACACATTAACATCCAAATAGTTATTTTTGCATATTTACACATGTGTAAATCTTTTTTCCATTTAACTTACTTTAGTAAATTGGCCAAATGAGTTTGGCCTTAAAATTCTTGATTCTATCATTACATTTATATGTTAATCTTAAGGCTGGATTTTATATTGGGCGCCGCGTAAAGAGAAAAATGTCTGAAGGAATATGTCTTCCGCTCAAAACCAAATTAGCCGTCGGATGCACACATTCTGACTGAAGCATGTGGAGTTTGTGAATGCATTGAATTAAATTTACAGGTTTTAGAGGCAAGATGCACGTACCCTGAGCTGCCTGTGCATGTGTGCAGGTGGTCTGTGCACCACACGTATTTGCATTAAGAAGGGTTTTTATCATAGGAATAGTAACACATACGGGAACAGACTGTGGTAATTTTAGGGTTGAGACGAATCAGATAAAAAGATACATTATTACATGACCAGACGGTGATGACTTAAATCAGACTCTACATTCACGCAATCTGACTAGAGTCTTTACTTTTTGTGTGGCAATAGTTATCCTGACAAATGCACATACAGAAACATGAAATCTCTGACCAGCCTTTGTACATGCACAGGCTGGTCTCAGCCTCAGCCCAATGTATGTGCCATAAGCCCTTTCCGTTTGTTTCTCCCCTCACTTTCTAAAAAGTAGTTGTCAACAGGTAGGCTGCGAACTTGGTGAAGATATAATTATTTTCATTCCGAAAAGAATTGATAATAGGTCCCCAGGTGAAATATACAATTATTTGAGCCGCGACGTGACAAAACCAACAAAGTGGTTTTGCGCCCAGCGCAGACTCAGATCAGCCTGGGCATCCGCCCAGTCTGATCAGAGTCTTCGCTGTCCGCATGGAGGTAGCTTAGACCCTTAGCTACCCTTTAAGCACTCAACGAAGAGTCTGACCGGACTGGGCGGATGTCCAAGCTGACCTGAGTCTTCGCTGGGCGCACAATCACATTGTTGGTTTTCTCGTGTCGCGGCTCATTTCTTATCGTGACAATTCAATTTAGGGGTAGTGACACATCTTCCAAGTACGTTAGTTTTTTTTCTGTCAAAGTCGAAGCATTTCAGTATTGCTAATGCACTTCGGTTGTTCAATATTAATAGCGGACCTCCTACTGCGAGAGAGAGAAAAAATGTTATAAGCCCAGCTAGCACACACTATTATTTTTAGACCTTTAACAATATTTCAAAGTAAAAAGATGGGCAATGATCAGGAATTAACACAACCAAATCCCACATTGCCTATTTACACAGCATAACACAGTAATGTTGTGCTACTGCTTTACTGTCAACAATGGAACATAAAATCATATCGACGTGTGTGATATACCGAACAAAACGACATTTGCACGTTTTTTACAGCCAGTAGAAGAAGCGCAACACAAATTTGTCATATTGGCGTTGCATTCTTTTCTGTGGCATATAGACAGCTTTCAATATTTGATTAAATAACTCTTAAAGGACGCACATCCAAAAAAAAGTTAAATTATTTGAATGCTTTGCGATGTACAGTTCTAACGTACGGTTAGTTAGCTAGTTGCACTGGCGCTTGAAGTTTAGACCGTCAGCATTTTAAAATGTGAAAAAATCGGAAAGGCCATATGCCATTTATTGTACAATGTTGTATTGGACACTTTGGATGACAAGGTTTAGAAATGTTTCTAAGCTAAAACTTCAAGCTCCTGTTGTTCCGATGTTGTAAAACATGATATTTAAATGGTGTAATATCATATGTGTCACTTTTTTATCACGCATGTTTAATAATGTACAAAAATAAGACATTCAACTTTCATGTTTCTGACTGACATACAAGAAGACTAATTCATCTAATGACATTGTTAATGTTACAAGTGGACATTTTGTTTGATCAGTTACTGCAATTCCATTTCATTTCATGTGGTTTAATCTTATTAGTCAACCGAATACCCAGCTAGCATACAAAACTTGTACAACATTGCTTGAAAAGTCGTTTGAGTGTTATGTCTCGAATGACATCAGATGAACAGACAATGAGAGACTGACATTAGGGTAAAGTCGGGTAAATTCCGACAGCGGGTAAATTCGGACAGTGACACCGTTTCCGTTATATGTCAGTTGTTTGGAATTAAAACAAAAGTAACTGGACAAACAGTGAAAATCCTGATGAGACGGCTCATTATGAGCCGTCTCATCTGGATTTTCACTGTTTGGAATGGTAAGTCCGAATTTACCCGCTGTCCGAAGTTACCCGACGCTACCCCATCATGTTGCACATTCTGCATGAAACACTAACTGGGAAAGGATAATAATAATAAAAAAGTAAAAAAATGAAAAATATATAAAAAATAAAATAAACGCGATGCATAGATGCAAAACCAGGGTCTGCTCCTGTCATACACACTGTGGCATCATCTGCAAACTTGACTTTTCTACTTTCAGTCCTGTTATGTATCTCACTGAGAAATACGTTGAAAAGCACAGGGGACATAAAACTTCCTTGAGAATGCCCAGATGTGTCTTGAATGGCTTTCCTTTGTTTTGTCATTCCATTGTCGACATGTCCCTATGCTGTCACAGAAAAACTCAGAGTTACACAGCCACAGTCTCCCACCGACACTTTTAACAAAAAGGCCTTTTCTCTACATTGTATCGAAAACTATCTCTATGTCGATGCCGATGGCCAAGTAGCTTGAGTTTCATAAAGCCCGTCAGGATGTCCTGTAAAATTCTGATTAGAGACTGCGAAGTTCCTCTGTCCCTACGAAACACATCGTGCTCTTTGCTTAAAATCCCATGATGCTCCACAAATGAATAAAGCCTGGCATGGACAATCCTAGTCATACATTCACCAAGGAGACTTGTAAGGCCGATAGGTCTATAAGCACCTGCTTTGTAGTAATTGTCTTTTTCATGTTTCTTAAGATATTTAATATCAGCATTCTTCCAACATTTTGGCAGATTACCCGTAGTCCATGATAGTTCTAATAGCCTGTCGGACTGAATATATCAACAAATTTATGAATATTCTGGTTGAAAAGTCTTTCTTCAGTCTTTACATGGCTTCTCCTGTTTCCTCAAAGGAAATAGCCCTATATTGAGAAAAGTATCACTAGCCCCTCCCTGGACGGATTCTCTGACATTTTAAGTCTCTCTTTAATTTCTTCTTTAAATTTGTCATCAAATACTGCATTTACTATATGTGCATCTTTTTTACATTTTCCATTCATTGTCAAATACAGTTTCACTTCTGCTGTTTAGCAGTGGTAATACACCTATGTCATTTTCTTAAAAACGTTGCAGTAAAATTAGTCGAAGGGACAATACTCCGGTGCTCCGTTTAGACCATAGTCACTGTTCATTTTATTCTCTTTTATTTCTTTCCATCATCCTGCTGCCGAAAGGGTGATCTTTCACACAAAAGTTGTACAATATTACCATGTTATTAGTCTTAAACAACCGTTTTATATTTACGCAACAGCATTAACTAATGAGGTCATTTATTGATACAATGTTAACAGTGAAAAGAAACACTATACCGACATTGTCAGAGTGTCAGTAACGAATTATCATGAATGAAATGCCGCCGAATGTCTATTTCGTATGTTATGTCAGCTAATAGAGGCGCATCCTAACATTATTTTTGTAAATTTTCTGCTGTCTAGACAACTTGTTGTTCTTATACTAATTAACGAAAACTGAAAGGGCACATATTATTTTTGCACATAACAAATTTCATACAACATTCGACTTTGATGCCACTGACTGATACGCAAAAATATGTGATTGTGTTAGTTTTGTTAGTAGGTGTGTAATGAATATTACGCATGAAGCATCAACAACAAATTCCTTTCATATGGTGGTGTAATCTCTATACAAATCCTGTGCGCTTTCTAGTTATTTGGCGTCGCCGTAAAATGAAATTTTACAAACTACGAATATACCCGGCTAGCGCATAGCATTTGAACAACATTGCTTTAAATGCATTATTATAAACTATTATAGTTGTGTCTCAAATGAATGACACTCCTATTGCATTTCTACAACCTTTAGTGGAATTGGACAAAACGAAATTTTCAGTTTTCTCGGAAAACAATATACATGTACCTTCAAAATGTACCGTCTTTTATGAAACAATAAACAATATACTTTTGAGCATTAAACACACTTTTTCTCTTTTACAGCCGTCGCAGTAGCCCACATACAGTTCACCGACGACTTGCTACCACAAAAATATTCGCCAGAAAACCATACAAAGGGTCCATTCTGACAGGACGCCCTCGTCGGCATCATCTTGCTAAAACAAATTCAACCTGTCCTTTGCCGATGGTAGCAAGCGAATCTACAGACGTCGGGGTGAAAAGTTTGGTCAGTGCTGCGTCATGGAATACAACTGGCCCAGAGGTTATAAAACTTGAGTACATTCTCAAACTCAAAATAAAGCACATTGATTGGCTGCTTCCGAGCACATGCTCGGAAGCAGCCAATCAGTGTGCTTTATTTTGAGTTTGTTTTATAACCTCGAACCCTGATGGGATTGCGAATGATGGTTTGAGCCGGCGTCAGTGCTGACCAGAGGACTCCGTCAGTTGCACGTTGTACTGATTAAGCCTATCTCCCTTGCCATCTTTCAACCGATAGCGATTCCGGTCATTGCACCAACATTGTCTGCGACATTGCAAGGTAGACTCACCACAGACTATCTACGCTAGCAGCAATTTTAGTAGCAATTTATTATCTTACCATGTTCGTCCCTCAGCCCCGTTTCGAGCTCAATCGAGCACTTTATATTTATTGTGGGAGGAACTTGGGAGACATGTGCGATCGAGGGCTGTGCAGCCAGTGAAACTTAAGAGCTGGAAGCTGCGTTGCGCAAATGTTTGCAAGCCGTCCGGCAGAACGTCATCCGGCGCTACTTCTCGATGCGAAGCAAGCGTGAAGCTATTTATACTAGAATATTGTGGTCTTTGGCTGGTTAGATGTTTTGGGTTTAGCGGCTCTTCGAGACAGTATTATAAATAGTCTATATATCGGACCGTCCCCCAGACAAAGAGAGAAAAAAAGAAGAAAAAATAAATAAATAGAAAATGGCCAAACAACCCTCACCCGCACCTACTGCAAACACAGTAGGCCCTTGCTCTAGTATAATCGAAATAAGTAAGCCTACATCCCCGGCACGGAAGTTACCCAGCATCATCGCACGACCACGACCACACCCAATATGATGGTCATACGAGGTACTGAACTGTGCAAGTCCAATGTGTTTGTAACGATAATCTGAATAAGAACTCTAGTGCAACATTGAAAAATCAAATTTAATACTACCTAATACGTTTAAGGTGGTGATAATCGCTGATTTGGGGGCAGATACAAAAATCTGGATAAAATACTGAAAATCGACAGATCTTCCCAAAACCTAGCATATGCCATCTTTATGTTGTTTCTCATAATTCAGAATCCCAAAATGCAGGATTTGTTGATGTTAAAAAGTGCTTTTTTAAGGAAAGATCAAAGGGTAATTTTCTGCGCAGAAATCTAAAAAAATAATATCGTTATTGAAACTATACTTAGTGCTGAGAGTTTCTTGTTGCATTACGGAGAGTGTCCTGGCATTTTTTTTTCCAGCTCTTACACACAGGCTAAGCAGACAAAAAAGTCATAGTTTTTCTCCAATTTTTTTGTCAAAACACACAGTTAACACACAAGTGAGAATATTTTAACAAGGTTGAACAATTTCATATACACACACCTTTTATAGTGTCAGTAATGTATTATTTACATTGTAGGTGTTATATAAGTATGCTTGCCTACCCTATATTTAATGAATGTGTCCCGTGTACATTTACTTTGTACATGGTTGAACATTTGAGAAAAAGCTACTGTTTTCATCTGGTCTACATTACAATTTGAGAAAGAGTTGGAACAAATAATTGCTAGGACGCTCTTCATTATGCAATAACGTTCCTCAGCACTATTTTCAATTTTCAATAACGATGTTATTTTTTTAGATTTCTGCGCACAAATTTCACTTTGATCTTTATTTATAAAAACATTTTTCAAGCAGCATGTACCTCTACTTTGTATTCTAAACTGTAGAGAACAACAACAATTAGAAGTCTGCAAACTTTCAGGGAGATGTGTTATTTTTTTTATAGTTTTATGCAGATTTTTGCATTTACCATAAATCACCACCTTAAGTGAATGAAATGAACTGTGACTGTTTTGATTTTTTGTGGATTTCTAGGTTATAATCGTGTCTGCTTTGTCCCAGTTGTAAACCATTCAGTTTGGTTGGTTGGTTTGGGTTTTACGACTCTTTGAGATAGTATTTAGTAAGTCAATATCGAGCCGTTTCCCTGAGAGTATGAGGACGGAAAGGAACAGATAGGATAGATGAGACTAAAATATCCAAACAAAGCACACACCCTGCACCTGCTGCAAATACAGCCTGTCCTTGCCTTACTGTTATCCACTGAAAGCTACACAGCACCATCACCCGATCCGACCATACCTATTTGGTTCCCAGTATAATGTTTAGTAAATTTTGGCCTTCAGTATATTTAATGCAAATTCTTAAAACAAGACTACAGCGAAAGTCAACCTATTTATTGATACTCTCTCGTAATTTGACCATCATAATTTTCCTGTGATGTTCGGGAGCCTATTTGCGAGCCGAATAGTTTGAATAATATTGGAGTCTCGGGCACAGATTAGGAACCTGCAAAATTAATTTATCTCACCCAGCCCCGTTTGACAGCTCCGATTTCGAAGTAATTAGCTCTTTGTAAGAGGGTTTTCTACTATGTATCCCATATGCTGTCTTGTTTTATGTCCTTGCATTATGGTCACCATGTTGGTTAAGAGAACTTTCAAGGCTGTTTACTTTGGTTTCTGTGTCTACATTTCGTATGGACTGTATACGTTTTAGTTTGTTCACTCTTGTTCACTTTTTGTTGGACATCGTTTGCCCGTCCAACTGTCTGTCCGTTACAAATGAAGCGACCGCGAAAATAAAAAAACACTGAGCCCAATTTAATCAAGCGTCACAGAAATGTAAACCATAATGAGAAGACGTGTCGCCAGCAAAGTTTAAGTTCCTTCGCCCGGTAAGGGACACAATCACAGGTCAAATCATATCATATGTCCGAAAACGGCTAATTTGATCAAACTTCAAAGAAAGGTAAGTGCCCTGCGCAAAATTGAGGTTCCAATGCCCAGGGTCAAGGTCACAATTAGATATGGTGTTCACAGTGGCTTAAAAGCTGCTGAAGCAAACTTAATAAAAATTCACAAAGAGGTACTAAATAGTAAGACAGGATGTTACGCAGAGGATTTAAGTTCACATGCCTTCGGTCAAAATCACAATCCAGGATCAGAGGGCAACAGATGCCTCTGCAAATGCTAAAAATAAAAGTTGTCTGCCTTGTGCATGATTAGGTTTCTTTGCTCAAGATTAAGATCACATTCAGGGATCGAAGGGCAAATAAAGTATGGATCCAATTTATCAAAGAGAAAAATACAACATAATATGAAGCTGTGTGATGAGTAAGATTAAGGCTCTCTCATCCTGTATCAAGGTCGCATGTCAAATTGTGCATCCTGATTACTCAGAATCTGCGAAAGCTTTAAATAAAGGTAAGGCATCATAGGAATGCATTTTAAATGTTTGATATAAGATTTATGTTCCCATGCCCTAAGTCAGGAGTCAACGTGCAAACCATGTCTACACTTACTGAAAAAAGCTGTTGCAGTATTTGATTAAACTTCTGAGGCAAAGCTGTGCGCCATCCCGCTTCTATGCCAAAAGTTATGGTCACAGGCAAAGGTCAAAATGTGTTTTTGCAGCAATTACTCATAAACTACCAAAGGGAATTTATACGAGTAATGAAACTTCAAAGGAAAGTCAAGCATATATCAGAGTTTGGTTCTTGCAATAATAGTTACGGGCAGGGATCAGAGGAAAATTTTTGTCACATGGATTAAAAATAAACACTATGGAGACTTTGATTAGCATCCAAGACAATACATGATGAAAAGACGTTTCCTCCAGGCTGTACAAGATTTCAGTTCTCACACTCAGGTTTGGATCAACTATGAAATTGTGTCACGATGATTGAAATCAAGCAACTTCAATCAAACTTCAGAAAATAAAAAAAGAAAAAGGGTTAAGCATAATGAGAAAAGGGTTATTAAAGCAAAATGAGAAGGTTAATTGTGAACAAGATTTACATTTCCAAGTATAATGAGAAGAGGGTTATTAAAGCATAGTGAGGCGGTTTGTTGTGAATAAGATTTACATTCCCAAGCATAATGAGAACAGGGTTATTAATGCATGATGAGAAGGTTTGTTGTGATCAAGATTTACATTCCCAAGCATAATGAGAAGAGGGTTATAAAACATAATGAGAAAGTTTGTTGGGAACAAGATTAACATTCTTATATTTAGAGTCATGGCTACAATCGTAAGTCAGTTCGAGTTCGGGGCATTTATTATACACTATAACATGAGCCGCGACACGACAAAACCAACAAACTGGCATGTGCGCCCAGCAAAGACTCAGATCAGCCTGGGCATCCGCTCAAAGGGGGTTATAAAACATAATGAGAAAGTTTGTTGGGAACAAGATTAACATTCCTTTATTTAGAGTCATGGCTACAATCGTAAGTCAGTTCGAGTTCGGGGCATTTATTATACACTATAACATGAGCCGCGACACGACAAAACCAACAAACTGGCATGTGCGCCCAGCAAAGACTCAGATCAGCCTGGGCATCCGCTCAATCTGACCAGAGTCTTCGCTGTACGTTTGAAGGGAAGTTAAGGATCTAAACTACTTCCATGCGGACAGCAAAGACTCTGATAAGACTGGGCGGATGCCAAGGCTGACCTGAGTCTTCTCTGGGCGCACATGTCACTTTGTTTGTTTTGTCGTGTTGGGGCTCAGTCATTCCCTGGTGCAATTGGAAGACTATCATGGTCTTTGACTGCGGCTTTATATGATTATATTAATTAGGTATATAATAATCACATTGATCTGGCATTCAACACAGGCAACGAAGGCAACGTACATGCCAACGAAGATTTCTGCCCATAAAGCTCGATTTTTTCACATTCTACTGAATTAAATTTGAAAAATCACTCTGGCGACCCAACAGTTTGTTAGACATCAAAGTAAGACCGGTTTTGTTTAACAAATGCTTCCTAGTATATAATTCCGTGCAAAAATAAGTTTCTTCACCTCTTCATTGTCATGGTCGTTGTACAACGACCATGACGACGAATTGGTGAAGAAATTTTATTTTTACAATGACCATGACAACGAACAGGCGGAGAAACTTATTTTCGCACGGTATTATTACCAGACGGAATTTAGTCGGAAAAGTTGCCTAACGCAGAAGAGTAACAAACTGACGAGTCTGTAAGAATGACAATTCAAAGTAGTATGCGAAAAACTCGAGTTTATAGTCAGCGATTTTCGTTGGCATGTACCTTGTCTTCGTTGCCTGTATTAAATGCCAGACCAGCGTGATAATAGTCAAAGTAATAATAAGAAGAATTTTTATAACCTTGGCACTTCAAAGTCATTCGACTGGATTCCGTCGATGGTCCATGATAGAATTGTGCTTATTCTGCTGGAAACTAGGGTCTTGGCGGGGCGTCCAACTGGTTTGGCTTACAGTAAGGCAAGGGCCTACTGTGTGTGCACTAGGTGCGGGTTGTGGTTGTTTGAACATTTTTTCTCTCGTCTATCATTTCTCTTTTCTTTCTCCCTCTCTCTGGTAGACGGTCTGATATAGACTAAAATACTGTCTCAAAGGGCCGTTAAACCAAAAACAACCAACCAACAGCCGTTGGGGCCTGCAAAATAGATAGGTTGCCTGGTGCCTCTGCGACAGAGCTGCTACTAACTGTAGCAGGACCTGAGTGTCATTTATGGACATTAAAAGTTTACCTAGGCTGACATTCTACATTTGAGATCGGACGTTCTATGTAAGGGGGCATTTCTAACGTATACATCGCATCGATTGTGGTGCCGAATTGCGTCGCACGAACAGGGAGTTTAGGACATTAGCGACGAGCAAAGACTCAGTCCAATTTAGTCTTTACATATGCATCAAACCAGGAAGACTGATCAGTCTGCGCCGGTGCGCAAGCTGATCCGAGTCTTCTTAAAGGCACGCACCGTAAGGTAAAATTTTACACGACGCCATTTGCAGGATTGAATTAAAACCGTATCTACATCGTTGCAACATCATATTTACATCATGACGTTGCATCAGCGTCGATTTGACGCTGACAACATTTTAGCTACATTAGGACATCTAGGCAAAAAGACGATGTATGTCGTTCTTTCTCGTCAGGAAAGCATAAATAAACGTGGTGTTATTTATATTTTCGTTTTGCTGATACTGAATTAGCTATTTGTTCAACGCCAATACCCCGCCAGGGAAATTTTTTTCTTCCATTTTGATCGGTTGAAGACAGCTTGTGATAGCGCCACTCAAACTAAATCGTCAGCCCATAATGTAAGGCAGAATAGCGCAAAGCGGGATCTAGCCGTGTAAACGTCTCCGTCATGATGGAAAATTACACGTGATGTCAGCATTTGTCATTGGAAGTGCGCTCTTATCTGACGTTAAGGGTTGCTTTACCAGTGTATGGCACACAATTTGACTCGGCTATTTTGTACTACTGAATGAATATACAGGGTTTCAGTACCAGTCTGTTGGGAGCCCCATAAGGACTGTCCTGATAAGCTAGCAGTCCGTGTTCGAATCTTGCTGGAGGAGGAAAGCTTAACCTACAAACGGGATTCTTGCACATTGTGTGAACATTATGCCAAAACTGAAACAGCATAAATTTGCATGCAGCATGCTTATGTGTATACATGCAACGTATGTATATGTGTCAGTGATATCTGTTGGAAACAAAAACGAAGTCGTATCAGGCTGACTGCACAGACGCGCAGATAGGTCTGAGTCGTCATTGGTCGCATATGTACAGCAGATCCTGTTAAACGTCGACGCAGTGGCACGCTGATTTTACAGACGAACATCTGTGATCCGGTCAAGGGCCTGCCAGTAAATTAAATATCAATCAAAATTTTGGATGATTTCAAGTTGTCATAATATGTAGAGTAATTAACTCTTTTTACACTGGTAACCCGTTTTGGCGACATATGCGAAAGTGTAGACCCAGTTCAGACGCCGCATAATGCGGCGTCTGGTCAGGATGAACGGAATATTTATACAAAAATACAAAATACAATAAAAGTGGAAACATGCACCAGAAACCCCATAAACACAGAAATGGAGTCATCCAAATCCATGTAACAGACTTTCAAAGAAAAAGGGGATTGGGGAGACTTGGGAGCGGGGGGGGGGGGGGGGGGGGGCTGGGGCGGGCTTAGATTACCCACAATTTAATGGGCTAACAAAAGCAAATGTACTACCCCAGCCTTTCCCGGTGTACATGTATACATGTGCAGTCTGGCCAGGGCATGTGCATTTAGTCCACATAATTGATTCGGCATTACGGCTCGTTCCCAACAGCTGAAAACGCCGTGGCAATATAGCATTTGATAGGTTCTGTGCACGCTGCAAATAATTTGCTATACAAAACGTTTGAAGCTTATCAAAGTTGATACGCCAGCGACACGCTGTTTTAAAGTTGCCTGATTCTTGGTTAAGCTAAGTGATGAACTTTGGGTACATTCAGGGTTCTGCCAGTGGTGTCATTGGCGATTTGCCAATGGTGCCATAGGTAACCGTAAACCCTGAACAGGTGAACTTTGGCAGCCAACTATTGGTAGAGCCAATGGCGCCATTGACACTATTGCAGAGCCATTTTTCTCTGTAATTAGAAAATTTTAGTTTTTCTAATTTGCTTTCATCACTGTCGGGAACAATTATTCTCCTGTCACAACTCGAGCGTTTATGATGGATTCACTAAATCGCCATATTGAATGACGCAATTTTTCGGCGTTTGTAATGTTACCCACGCCCTTTGTTGTCTGCAGTACTGGCAGCCAATGGTCGGCAATATTGGTACCTTTGGTACCGACGGTAGAATCAGTGGTGCCAATGTTGAAACTCTGAACGGCATTGACATATCTATGCTGGCATTGGCAGAGCCCCAAACGCACCCTTTGTTAACGTATACTTAGTATATTCTTGAGAGTGACAAAACACTGAAATGGCGAATGGACGTTGCGTTGATGACGTTGCAAGGACATTGATTCGACGACTTCCTTTGTAGCAATGCATACCAGACAGTCTGCACTCGTTTTGAAATGAAGTCGCTAAATCTGTCTCGGCGTTTATGCGACGTTGTTTGGTTTCTGCGTGAGTTTCAGTTTCCTAACATTTTACATGTACCTTAACCTTGTTGGCAGAGTTTATACAACGGTTCAAATGTTGTAGTAATGTCGACATTGCATCGACGTTGATTCGACACTTGCCCGCTTGGTTCCTTCAGAAAAGGCTTCCAACACTTACATCTCAAACCAGCCATGTAGATTATCCAGCCAAAATCCTGAATGCATACAGCTCTGTTCAATATATAAGGAACAGCGAGTATCGTGATCAGACTGCACTTATGTGCATGTCTTAACAAGGGCAAAATACATAAATACATGTTTTTATACCGAGCAAGGGCGCACTAGCGGAAATCACACTGAGCGTGTTGGAATTTTGTCAGTGTGACAAAAATTTAATACGCACCTGCGTATTTGCATACAGGTAGCTACGCTTTTGCCGACATTAGAATCCAGTGTCTGCTCATCGTACACGTTATAGACACACGATCGAAATCGAAAGTAAACACGTCCTTCTCGCAATACAGATAAACCTGTTGTTTTGGTATTTTATTGTTCAGCCATATATTAGTACTATTGTGTTTTTACCCCTTATAAACTATACAATTCCCTTGTAGCTTAGAAGCAAGGCAAGAGGGATGGAAATTGAGACCGCTGTCTGTCACCGCTTTGGATTCGTGCAAAGCGCTCAGCTGTAATTCACCTAACTGCGCATGTCTGGCGGAAGTAGATAAAGATCGCCCCTTGATTTGCTTCTAGTGCTACTAATCCCTGGTACTTACATCTGGACCCGGTAGTCAGGCCAAGACGATGCGTCACTACACTCCTCCCAACTTTATGATGAAAGGTTCCACCCAGGCTGGGAAGCCGAAAAGAGATGTGCCAGCCACAGGCCCACACACAATACCTTACCTCTTTGGTGTAGCTTACATCAACCAGGACTCTGTTGTGAACTACAAGTCCACAGGAATCTTCTTGACAAACCATAGGCTCGTCGATGACTTCTTTTGACAAACTACAAGTCTGTCGTTGACTTCTGTTGACAAACTACAAGTCTGTCACTGGATATCTGTTTATACTGGACAGATGACAGACTACAAGACATATCATCTGGAATTCTGGATATCAGTTGATACTGGACAGATGACAGACTACAAGACATATCATCTGGGTTCTCTGTTGAAGCTGACAGATGACAGACTACAAGACATGCCATCTGGATTCTCTGTTGAAGCTGACAGATGACAGACTACAAGACATATCATCTGGATTCTCTGTTGAAGCTGAACAAATGACAAACTACAAGTCTGTCATTGACTTCTGAGCAGACAACATGTCCGCTCAAACAGTTGACATCCGGATTGCTTTGTTGACATGAGTGAGCTACAAGCCCAACTCAGCTGGAAGTTGACATGAGCGAGCTACAAGCCCAACTCAACTGGAACTTGACATGAGCGAGCTACAAGCCCAACTCAACTGGAACTTGACATGAGTGAGCTACAAGCCCAACTCAACTGCATGTTCACATGACCACTCTCTTGAGCGAGCTACAAGCCCAACTCAAATGGAATGGATTACTGCTGTCCACGAAGCTTTCTTTTAAATCTTCCTCGCCTGACTACAAGTCTCGGCTCGGACAGATCTGGTGGATAGCAGAGTAACCTCTCTCTGTGGGGATCTCTTTCACTGACTACAAGTCCGGGAGCGAGCATCCAACTGTCTTGGCTGTTGAGGTTCTTTTCTTGGGGATCTCTTTCCCTGACTACAAGTCTGGGAGCAAGCATCCATCTGTCCATCCATCATGGCAGAGTAGTCTTGAAATCCGAATGTAGCATCCTGCGCAGGTTCCACAGGTGATTCCTGACACCGGTGACTTCTGAAGGTAATTCCTGACACCGGTAACCTTCTTTCTGTACTTCTGATATCACAGTCTTATCACCCTGGTTGACGTCTATGGACCATTCTTGGACAGGTTCCAAAGGTAATGCCTAACACCGGTAGCCACTGAAGGTATTTCCTGACACCGGTAACCTTTCCTGTTTCCTGTACTTCAACAACTCAGTTAAACTTGAGTGATCTGACTTGACTGTGAAGATTCAACCCAACAGTTTTCACCTGATGTACCTGTACTCTTTCCTCCCCTGTTTACTTTAAAGGCCTTTCCTCTACTGTGTGGGATTCCTATCCCGACCTTGATCCTCTGAATCTTCTGACTTGTTCTCCTGCTTTTTTCTAAGCCATGCTTGATAGACTCTGCAATCTTTCTTCATATGTCCGAATTTCTTACAGAAGAAACACTGAATGGGACTTTTCTTCTTACTGTCTGAATTCTGTTCTGTGTCTGAAGAAGAATGACAACTGGATTGAGAGCTTGTCTGTAGTTTTTCTGCGAAATCTTTTAATGCTGAAGCAATAAGTTGTTCAATCCTAGCTTCTGATGGGGATTGCACAGCATTGACTGAAGCTTCATTTTCTTTCTTTGCCTTCTTTCCATCAACGGCTTGCGAAATATATCGATGGTGTTTTACCAGATTTAATGCCTCTTCCATGGTTTTAGGATGTTCAAAACAAGCGTGTTTAGCTGCATCCCTGTCAATACAACCCTGGCAAAATCTAGCAATGGCTTCTTCTTTCAAGTGCTCTTCTGGCAAATCTACAAATGCTGGAGTTGCGAGAGTCATTACACGGTCTGCCCAATCTTCTAATGATTCATCCTGCTTCTGAAAAGCTTGACGAAATCTTGCCTTCGAGGTTTCTGTCAACTCCTTTACACCAAACCTAGCCTCTAACTTCTTCATTATTTTTCGAAAAGAATATTTTTCCATATCAGATGTTGTTATGGTGAAAAAATCAAGGGCTTTTCCTTGAAGACTCCACATCAGATAATCTTTGCTTTCTGCCTCTGACCATTTCATCACTTTTCTGTAACTATCAAACTTCTTTTTAAAAGATAACCAATTTGACTTTCCATCAAAACGCAAAGCTTTAGGGTGTTTTCGGGGATCTCCATGCTTTGAAGAATATCTATCCACCGAAGAATCTATATCTGATTTTGAACATGATAAGTGATGATGTTTTCTTGATCTTCTTTTTGTTTTCTGTGACCTTGATCTTCCTTTTGATTTACGTGACCTTGACCGTGAAGGAGATCTTGATTGTGATTCTGAACTAGACGATGTATGATGTTTATGTTTATGTATCTTTGATTTAGCACGCCTTGTCTGAACTCTCCTTTTATGGGAAGATCTAGAATGTGACCTTGATGATGAACTTGACGTTGACCTTGAACTAGATGACGATCGACGTTTATGTTTGTGCACCATCCTTGATCTATCATGTTTTGTTTTTAATTTAACCCTTCTCTTATGAGATTTGGAATGTGAACTTGATGACCTTGAGGCTGACCTTGACAATGATCTGGAAGTTGATCTCGACTTTGATCTGGAGTGTTTGTGTATCTTTTTCTGCGACTTACTTTTCTTAGAGTCATGTTTTCTTGAACTTCGTCTCAATGACTTTGACTGTGAAGTTGACCTTGAAGAATCATGCTTCTTTTTCTTTTTAACTTTTGTGTCAGATTTTCTCGAGTGGCGTTCAACTGACCTTGACCTTGAAGAATAATGTTTCTTTTTCATATTTTTATTGTCAGAATTTCTTGAACGACGCTCAACTGACTTTGACCTTGAAGATGACCTAGAGGAACTTCTTTCCCTTTTCTTCACAACTTTAGAGTCTGATTTCCTTGAATGGTAATGAGCTGACTTTGAACTTGAAGATGACCTTGACATACTTCTGTCCTTTTTCTTCTTAACTTCAGAGTCTGTTTTCTTTGAGCTCTTATCCTTTTTCTTGACATTGCTGGAATCTGATTTTTTAGAATGACTCTGTTTTGACCTTGACCTTGAAGTGGATCGTGACCCCGAAGCTGACCTTGATCTTGACCTCGATGGTCTTTTCTTTGATCTTCTGCACTTTGACATCGACCGTTTTGACTGTGACCTTGACCTCGACACTGACCCTGAGTTTGACCTTGACACTGACAGTGACCCAGAGTGTGACCTTGACCTTTTACTGTGACGCCTATGCGTCCTTATATGTTTAGGGGAGTGTTTTCTTGAACGTCTCTGACTAGACAGTGACCTTGACCCTGAGGAAGATCTGTTTTCCCTTGGAGATCTGGATCTACAAGACCCATTAGCTCCCTCTGATCCTCTTGATGTGGATGTCTTCCTTTCAGCAGGTTTCTTATCCTCTTTCTCACCATGAGATACTGACCTGGAATCAGTTCTACAAGAACGTGATTCTTCTGGCTCATGGATACGCGAAGCTGCTGCTAACATAGCGGATGCTTCCTGATCTGTAAGCTTTGATGCCAACATGGAGAAACTCTCTCGAACTGGTGACATTGACTCTTTTCTTGGCTCAAATGCTGATGGCAACGTCAGTGGATGCCAAACTTCTGACTCTGGTTCATGTGGTGACCTTGACCTTCTTGCTGTTGTCTGGTGGGCAAAGCTCACCAAGGGTTCCCATGAATCATTCTTCGGTACTGATGGGAGACAGCTTAGATCAATATCGAATGGATCATCTAGCTTTGGCACTGAGAAGTCTATCATCTCCAGGACTTCATCTGACAGGTGTCCCCGAAGAGCCAAATTCAGAGCCTCTCTTTTGATGACTCTATAAACATCTCTGAACTGAATAAGGAGCTGTGCAACTTTTTCACCAACTCCTGGAATCTGTTTCAGTTCCTCTGTAGTCGCTGTGTTGACGTTTATTGACATGGTGACAGACGTACAGGGATAATACTGACTTTATTGCTATTACGATTGTGGTGGGGTAATGACCATGTGTCTTATTTGAACAATCACGTGTGTCTAAAAGACTCCACAAGCAATAAACTTTTAATCAAATAAATCACCTGTGTGTCTACAAGACTCCACAAGAAATCTTATTTGAATAATGTTGCGTGTCTACAAGACTCCACAAGAGACTTTGGGAATAACAAATAAATTACTCATGTGTCTACAAGACCTCATAAGAAATCGTATTTGCACAATCTAGTGTGTCTACAAGACTCCACAAGAAGTAAAATTCCCTATATTATCCCCTGTATAACTGACCCTCTATTAACCTTACGCCTGCTTTCTAATTTCGACCAAAACTGGATAAATTTAGAATTTATAGGTCGAGACTTTCAAGGGCTCTGTGTGTATAGCGTAGAAGCTTGCAATGTTGTCAATTTGCTATTTTAGAACTGGCGACCTATTCCCTCCTTTGTCAAAGTTTGTGTTCGAAAAAACACAGGACGAATGTCAATGGGGGAAAAGGCGAAAATAACAAAATACAAATGCTTCTGCCAAGTTTACCTCGTCGCCATTATTGTGTTTTTACCCCTTATTAAACTATACAATTCCCTTGTAGCTTAGAAGCAAGGCAAGAGGGATGGAAATTGAGACCGCTGTCTGTCACCGCTCTGGATTCGTGCAAAGCGCTCAGCTGTAATTCACCTAACTGCGCATGTCTGGCGGAAGTAGATAAAGATCGCCCCTTGATTTGCTTCTAGTGCTACTAATCCCTGGTACTTACATCTGGACCCGGTAGTCAGGCCAAGACGATGCGTCACTACAGTACAAAATTAAGTCATCTAATTTGAATCAGCGCTCAGTTCATCTAAAAGATCCATCCATCCATTCATCCATCTAGTCACCTACCTACCTAACATTCTTACCTGCCTACGTCCCTACCCTGTGAATGTCTGTATGTCTGTCTCTCCGTTCACCTACCTACTTACCTACCTACCCTACTCTATCCTACCCTACCTACCCTGAGAGGCCGTCTACCTGTCTCTGTCTGACAGACCGTCTGTATGTCTGTAGCCTTATGCATTCTTTATAAGACACCAATATGTTCAGACAGAATGGATGGATGGATGACTTGCGAATGTACGTCCATATCAGGACGCTGGGTGGGTGATAATGAAAGCGATGTAGCCAGTTTATGATTAAAATGATCTCCGCCTCCGGTGGGGCTAGAACCCCAGACCGCTAGATCAGCAGGCCAGCGCTTAACATACTGAGGCTCCATTTTTATACAGTACGAATAGTCTGATTAAATAAAGACAGAAGACCCAGATCGGCCTAATGGTAAAAAAAAAAAAAAAAAAAAAAAAAAAAAACCACCAACAAAAAAGAAAAACAAAAAAAAAAAAACAACTACACTTCAACTTGTGCTTGTAAGATTCCTGAAGATCCGAGCATAATGTGCGAACAACAAAGACTCTGACCTGACTGCCTGCATGCACGGGTACACTTTCAGGGGAAGCAAGTCTGCCATTTGTATCTTTTGCCTCGCTTTTTACTTAAGGGTCAAACCATAAGGGAGCCGGGCCGCGTAGCGCAATCGGTAGGGCACCTGACTCATAAGTCAGAGGTCCTGGGTTCGAAACCCGGTCTGGCCACATACTTTCGTTTCTCCTTCCGCTGGTTTAAGAAGAGCAGTTGTCAGTTACTGGCGAAAGTATGTGCACTTAGTGCTGGTTAACCGCTCAGGAGGTCTAAGTCTGCCCAGGAACAGTGTGGTTAGGTTAACTGGCCGTCCCGACATGACCATAGATGTTTACCGTGGACGTTAAGCAATCAATCAATCAATCAATCAAACCATAAGGGGGAAAAGCTACCTCTGGAGGTTCGAATTTTTTCCTCAAAGCATTGTTTCAGTTTGAAAGGGCAACGTTTTGCCGAGAATAAAACAGGAAGTCACAAAAAGCAGGACAGCCTAGCAGGCACATGACGTTGAAATGACGTCGTACTGACGTCGATGCGACATGGTGACGTAGCATCGACGTCAATATGACGTAATTCTGACGTCATGTGCCCGTTGGGAGTGAACCAATTCATAAGACAGGTTTGCCTACAGCTTGATACTTGGCACATGTTATGAGAAAACGTTTTAAAGCTCGTGCGAACAGCGAAGACGATAATAAGCCTGCACTTCTGCACAGATGGATGGATGGCTAGGCCGATCGATCGATCATCGATCGATCAATAGGTAGATATATAAATAAATACATGTAGATGGATGGATGGGTGGCTGGCTGGATGGATGAATTGCGATTTTACGTCCTTTCTAACAGTATTTTAGTCATATCAGGACAATGGGTGGATGATAATGAAAGGCTATGTCCATGGAACTCCGCTTACGATTGAAAAGATTCCCGCCAACAGCGGGGCTAGTAGTAAAGGGCGTCACTCTGGACACGCCCGTCCGGAGACTAAGTCCGCAGCCTGGGGCAGTCTCGGGCCGGGCGTGTCCAGAGGTGACACCGCTTTAGTAAGCTTGAAAAGGCTAGTTTGAAATAACTTAGTCTTTTTCAGGGTAAAAGTCTATGTTAAATGGCATAGGAGATGTCGTAGGAGGCTATACAGTAATATGCGTCTGCTATGAGTCTCTTGGCCCTGTATCTCAAGACCTCACTATACCAGAGGCATAACTCTATAGCGTCAGTTGATGGTGTAAGTTGCTGTGGCATACTCTTGTTCATTCTGTTCAATTTCTGAGGCTTTACAGTAATATGCGTCTGCTATCAGTCTCTTGACCCTGTATCTCAGGGGCTCACTATACCAGAGGCATAACTCTATAGCGTCAGTACTTGTTCTTGGGGATTATAAAATCTTGTATCTCAAGATTTTAATGTTCTGGACTGAAATTATTTCTTACTAGCCTTCTAAAGCCTGACTACTACATTTGATGACGAGAAGATCTCTGCTGCCAGTGTGCTTGAACTTGTGGGTATCTAGTGGAAGGTCCACATATCCACATTGAAATTGTGGAGCTGATGTGGATGTCAAGTGGAAGGTCCACATATCCACATTGAAATTGTGGAGCTGATGTGGATGTCAAGTGGAAGGTCCACATATCCACATTGAAATTGTGGAGCTGATGTGGATGATGTGGACTTGATGTGTATGCAATGTGGAGGTTATGTGGATGATGTGGATCCACAATGTGGAGTTTCCACATGTCCACATCTACACATTAGACAAATCGGCTTACCCTGTCCCATTTCTGACAGACTGACACAATGCATCTCAAAACCTCACTGTTACAATGCCAACTGCCCAGGGGTTCACTTGTTCCTCATACATCCTAATTCTGAGTTATATCTGATTCCTACCTTCTATTCTGTACATGCATATTGTGGTTTATTATTTTGAAACAAAATTTGGTAGGTGTTGACTTGTTCTTTCCAATAAAAGAAAAAAATTGAAAATCCATTGAGGCAATTTGGAGTTATTACAGGTTTCTTACCCTCCATATTCCGTGCATGCGCAGTGTGACAATTTATTTTAAAAGTATTTGGTAGGTTTTGACTTGCTCTTTCTAATAAAAAAAAGAATTATGAAAATCCATTGAGGCAATCTGAAGTTATTACAGTTTTCTTACCCTCCATATTCCGCGCATGCGCAGTGTGACAATTTATTTTAAAAGTATTTGGTAGGTTTTGACTTGTTCTTTCCAATAAAAAAAGAATTATGAAAATCCATCAAGGCAATCTGGAGTTATTACAGTTTTCTTACCCTCCAAATTCCGCGCATGCGCAGTGCACATGCCTGGCAAAACATGCTTCTTTTATTTTAGATCTAGTAGTTAACACAAAATATACTCATAACTGAAGTGATACATACATACAGGTATTCACTTTTCATTTGTATCATTTTTCTGAAAGCTACTACTTGTTTTGTCTATTTATAGAATGAACAAAGTCAATACAGATTTACCTCCCTTGTAATCACACCATAATAGGAGAAAATTGAATAACTTCGTTATTTGTTGGCCGATTTTGATAAAATAAACACCAAAATGTAGATTTTATTATTCTCTACTTATTTTTTATATTTTAAAATGTGATTCTATAAATAGTAACATGACCTAATTCAAATAACATATACATGATATGCAAATTTTTAACTTGTTTTCAGTTAACTGGGTTTATGTTTAGGTATATATATTGGAAACTAACATATTAATATTGCTGGTTTGCCGGTCACCACTGGACTGGAACTGGTGTGCACAACGGTTATACCGCCTGGGCCCGCAGATGCGAAGTCTATCGATTACATGTGAAACAGTAGAAGCCTTATGGCTTAAGGGGTCGGAACATCCATGGTTCCGTAAAAAGGTACCTCCGCTGGCAGGTCTCTGGTCCATAGCGACATTCAGGACTTGTGATCATGTAGATATGGCTTCAAATCGCCAGGGCTTCCCAGGCATAGGGTAACCGACCGGGGAAGAAATAGTGCTGTACAGCACACTCTTCTTGCTAAATTTTTCAGTGCATATTTTTGTCTTTACTGGCATGCAAGAAATAAAGATTGCATTTTTGTGGCACTATAATTTTGATGAGAATTGTGTGAAATAATATATGAAACTCAAAATGCTATCCGGTATATAAGTGTGATGTTCAGATATGAATTCATTCTAGTTTTGAACAGAGAGAAGTAAGAAGCAAGAGAAAAAAACAAAGCAGTTTAAGATATTTGATGAGTGATAATTCATCTCCTGACCATGAAGGACTTCTATCTGACACTTCTGAGCGATGGGTCTCTGAAAACTTTCCCTCAAAACACACAAAGCTCTTTTACTGTGAGACTAGATCACCCGATAAATATCGAAAGCGAAAAGTGGGAAGTTGCTTTGGTGGAATTAATTACACCATCTCGAGTCAATAATATTTCAGAAAACAATAACTTTTTCTTTTTGTCATTTCTGGACCAAGCGGTATTAAATGCTCAAGGAATAGATACCACAAAGGATTTGTGTGCTAGTGGAGAGGGCTGTCATGAATATAAATTATTTCTTCCTGAAGGAAATTACAACTCTCCACAGCATTTGGTGGATGAGATGCAATCTGTTATAGATACAAAACATGGATCTTTAATGAAACAAATAAATGCTTCTATCAGCATTACTTATGTTAAAAGCACAAATCGTCTAAAAATTGTTGCACAAAATCCAAACCAGGTCAGGATTCGCTTTCCAGCTTCACTTGGACAAGCTCTTGGAGTTAATCCGGATATGTCAGAAAACCCCATTGGAAACGAATCATATGCTTTCAAATATGGAGTAGACCTAAATATATTGCATAATCGCTTGTACGTGTACTCAGATGTAGTTGATTATACATACCTTGGTGACGTGACGGCCCCTATTTTGAGAGTTGTACCATTTGAGAATTCAAAACGCTCTCAGCAGTCACACAAAGAATTTGTCAACATGCACTACGTTCCAGTGGGAAAATCTTATATTGATCAAGTTCATATCAGTATCAAAGGTGATACCGGTAAAAATATTCAGTTCAGCTCTGGAAAGACTTTAATTAAGTTACATTTCAGGCGGCGAATTAAATAAAAAAAGAAATACAAAATAAGTATAAATACAACACACTGTTACAAACGTCACCATTTCAAGTAAAATCTTGAGAGAAAGCAGAATGTCTGGTAGTTCCAATAACCTAACAAAAGCACACTGTGGGCTAACTTGTGAATCTTCTGGCTTGCCTGTCATTCCTGTTGTACAAAAAAGAAAAAGAAATCCTTCTACCTTTGGACAGATTCGATACCTCATGAAACGATTGTCAACTGCTTTGGACAAAAGGCTCAGAGAGGGTAGACCTTTAAAGTATTGCCGACTATGCAGAGCAGAAATTCGTTCATTATGTCGTGAGGAGAAAGAAAAGCAACACAAACTCAAAGGATACATACACAAGAAGAATAAACAGTTAAGACGTTCCAGGCGGACAAAGAATGATTCTGGGTGTCAGAAATGTCATAGACGTAGTGAAGCTAAAGAAGATATCAACAGACAGACAGGGAACAAGCTGGAGCTAAAAACAATGAAATAAAGTGTTAGTCACTTTTTTAATGCTATGATGATTGAGTAACATTGGAAACTTGTATCAGTTTACTAAATGTAGGTTTGTTAAAATTCAGTTGGTATTTAGACTATTGACAGAATTAATAAAACTGATATTAAATTATACACATTTTTTTTCACAATTTTCTACATCATTTAGTTCACAAAAGTGCATGCAATTGGTAAAAATGTAAGAATTGCAGTGGTTTACCAAACTTAGCACAAGTTCTTCAATATCTATTGCAGACTATAAAAGAAAGAGTCAAAGGATAAAACTTCATTCTTCAACCAGTCGTTAATGGGTCGATACCAGTGCAAGCAGTGCTTCCGTGAATTTGCTCGATCAGACAGCCTGAGAAGACATACGTCCAGTGGTGTTTGTAAAGCAACTACAACTATGTCTGACAGCGAAGAAAGTACTATCTCAGAAGCATCGGATGTAACTACAAACAGAAAATATTTGAAGGGAATGAAAGGACATGATATCTTTGGAGAATATGATTATAGTAAACTCTCCGACGATCCAGACACAGAACCGTCAGAAGTGGAGACAGACAGTGAGTCTGCCAGTAAAGAGGAAAAACAGAAAGCCAAACGCAGGAAAATTCAAAAGCCAAGTCCTTGGGATAGACTAATGAGAAGTACTTACAGAGACAATCAAGATCAGTTCGATGAAACGGTGGAAAATACCATGCAGGAGACACCTAACATCGATGTTGAATCAGCTGAGGAAATGGCATATGAAGAACTGAAACCAAAATACAGATCAACGCTGGTTACCAAGTATCAAGACCTCGTGGCACTCGGGTCTGCTTTGAGAAAAGATCCTATCCACAAG
Organism: Ctena decussata; assembly: GCA_963989385.1. Taxonomy (NCBI): domain Eukaryota; kingdom Metazoa; phylum Mollusca; class Bivalvia; order Lucinida; family Lucinidae; genus Ctena; species Ctena decussata. The sequence goes on from OZ022503.1 coordinate 61,779,426, forward strand.
AAAGTAATATCAACAGCTCACAGATTGAAAGAAGATGAAGACTATGATGAAGAAGAGGCGATGCAGTATGCAGTGAAAAAAAGAAGATATCTACTTGAACGAAAACTTGACGAATATGAAAGACCAACTTTAACTGTTGAAGAGGAAACCCAATGACATTGATTCTTGATAGGACTTTGAAATTAACCATTTCAGCGATGGCAAAGCATTGAGATCATTTAAATAATAGTAGACCTGCAGTGGGACCTATCAAAAAGTTTCATTTACTATGAAAGACTAATGATCATTATGTAAACGAAGACAGAGGGACGGTCCTAATCCTCTGTCCGTCGTAATGAATAGATGAGCGGGACAAATAAAGTTGTTCTGAATTTAAACTGTTGTTAATTGTTCTTTTCTTCCTAGTTCTTATTATTGTAACAGTGAGGTTTTGAGATGCATTGTGTCAGTCTGTCAGAAATGGGACAGGGTAAGCCGATTTGTCTAATGTGTAGATGTGGACATGTGGAAACTCCACATTGTGGATCCACATCATCCACATAACCTCCACATTGCATACACATCAAGTCCACATCATCCACATCAGCTCCACAATTTCAATGTGGATATGTGGACCTTCCACTTGACATCCACATCAGCTCCACAATTTCAATGTGGATATGTGGACCTTCCACTTGACATCCACATCAGCTCCACAATTTCAATGTGGATATGTGGACCTTCCACTAGATACCCACAAGTTCAAGCACACTGGCAGCAGAGATCTTCTCGTCATCAAATGTAGTAGTCAGGCTTTAGAAGGCTAGTAAGAAATAATTTCAGTCCAGAACATTAAAATCTTGAGATACAAGATTTTATAATCCCCAAGAACAAGTACTGACGCTATAGAGTTATGCCTCTGGTATAGTGAGCCCCTGAGATACAGGGTCAAGAGACTGATAGCAGACGCATATTACTGTAAAGCCTCAGAAATTGAACAGAATTAACAAGAGTATGCCACAGCAACTTACACCATCAACTGACGCTATAGAGTTATGCCTCTGGTATAGTGAGGTCTTGAGATACAGGGCCAAGAGACTCATAGCAGACGCATATTACTGTATAGCCTCCTACGACATCTCCTATGCCATTTAACATAGACTTTTACCCTGAAAAAGACTAAGTTATTTCAAACTAGCCTTTTCAAGCTTACTAAAGCGGTGTCACCTCTGGACACGCCCGGCCCGAGACTGCCCCAGGCTGCGGACTTAGTCTCCGGACGGGCGTGTCCAGAGTGACGCCCTTTACTACTGGGGCTCGAACTCGGGATCGCTAGATCAGCGGGCCACTTTTTAAGCTACTAAGCTACCGGAGCTCCTTGATAAACAGATAGACACCAGCAGGCACATGACGTCGTATTGACGTCGGTTCTACGAAATGACGTCGCACCGAAGTCATCACGACGTCATTTTGACGATACGTATCCGCTGGGCCAGATTAGGGAGGTAGGTAACATGGAGGAGGAATGGAAAGACAGATAAAATGATGGATAAATGGATGGTTGGATGGTAGGTTGGGTTATGGTTGAATAGGTAGAGAGAGAGAGAGAGAGGAATGTGGTCGAGAGAAAAGAAAACAAAAATGAGGAAAATCAATTAATCTCGAGGGTAATACCAGTTTCCCAACCTGGTTTTCGATCTAGCCAATCAGTTACCGCACATGCAAAAGTGGTTGTCGACTGGGACAATCGACACCAATACCAGCCCGGTCGACACCCATTTACAGTAGTATCATTTACCGTGACTGGTATAGCTTTCGACCGAATTATCGGTCGACTTAGTACAGTTACTTTGCAGAGTACCGGATAGGTCCACTGTTGGTTGGTATTATCGGCTGTAAGCCTATATTTCAACCATGACAAATTAAGTTAGTCGCCCCTGATTTATGTTGCGTGATTTTTCCATTCCATGTTAGGGGTGGTCGGTTTGGGCGATGGTGCTGCTGAACATTCAATGCCGTGGCGTTCTTCTAATTTGGCTAATAGTAGGGCAAGGGCCGGTCGGCCTGCAGCAGGTGCGGGATGGGGTTTGTTTGGATTATTCTGGTCTCATCTATCCTATCTATACCTTTTCTTTCTTGCTCTCTCTGGAAGCAGCTCGAAGAGACTGGAATACTATCTAAAAGAGCCGTAAAACCCAAACGCCAACCACCACCACCATCCAGTCCATGCTAGTACAAACTTATGAGATAACAAGGATCGTTTGTCCAGTGCGCTTGGCTTGCGTTTGAAGACGACAGGTTTCTTACTTACTGACAAACTCCCTCAGTCGTAGTCCGTACCTGATACTCTTGAATCAATGATAACAGGCAGCGAAACGACATGACTGGACCATAATATATGCTATGACGATAGAATGGAAATCTAACAGCCCACAAACAATACGCCCAAATGACATATGTATCATTATATCTCTGTATGATGATCCACATCAGTAGGTTCAGCGCTTGCCTGCCGATCTAACGGACCCGGGTTAGAGATGCGCGAGAAGCGAAATCTTTCCGACCTTAAATGGGGCTACATTGCACCCAGACTTTCACTATCAATGTCCCATCCTCCTGATACGAAAATACTGTTCTAAAGGACGTAAAACTGCAACACATGATGGCAATTAGTATCGGCAAATTTCATAGCCATCCGTCCATTTCTTCTCACGTTGTGATTTAAGGACCACCTTGGACATCCCTATACACCGGCGTGGCATTCATTACAGGCTTGCACGAAGGCGCAGGCTGATCTGTCTTTCCGCTATAGTATGCATCAATTGTGACTAGGATTCTTTTAAATTTGAGATGACCCCCAAGTAGTTTGTCAGCCTCGAATATATAAACTCTGCGTATGGTCAAAGTTTTAATGTCCTATATCAGGTCGGGTAAAAGTCCTACAAAGTCGGAGGCAAGGCCTCGACATGACTGAAGTATTGTTTACTGGGACGTTCAATCACAACTCAACAACAATAAAGCTGGAAGTTATTTAAAGCTGGTTATAGATGAATACTAGATGGAGGACAGCTTGGAAAGTAAAAAGATGGGCGATGATCAGGAATTAATACGATCAGATCCCGCAAGGGAAAGAACTATATACATAAACTGACAAAAGTTCACGAAAAAACATGCACGGTAAGCCAAATGCACATCTCTTTCCCAAACAGGTAGTCATTCAGTTACCCCAACTGAAAACAACAGTACTATCTAGTTTTACCTATTTTCTATCTTAACACAAAGCAAAGCGAACAGCTAAATTGCTAGACGACCATAGACAAGCGGACACAAGATTATTTAACATTGAGGAACCACAAGAGAAGTATCGCCTTGGAACGGTCAGTAGTATATTACTGGGGGCGTAAACTATTCTTAGTGGTTCCAAACCCTCGCCCTTTGCTTCTGAAGTGGTTCCAAACATTTAGTTGGCTGTTTGGTTCGCATGAAGGGCTCCTAGCCCATCATTGGCTCACCACAGGAAAATATGAATCATCACAGGAAACAAAATAAAAAAAAAACAATCACGGATAAGACATATGATGAATCGGAGATGAGAACTCGACAGAAACAACGTATTGCAACGACTGGTGATTCCTGGGAATAAAGCAACACCACTGAAATGCTGTAGCAGAAGAAAACCACCAGCTGAACCCCGAACGGCCGATCAACAGAAAGAGCAAGCGCCGGCCCCAAGCAACTACATTTAATAGCTGTATAGGCCTATCAATTTCCAATAATATTTGCAAAATTTGAAGATATGCATCATTTCGTACATGGCTCATATGAGATAGTTTCTTGCTCCAGCGGTCCCAGGTTAATGTCATTTAGTTTGAGTCTAAAAATACTACTATGCGAGATACATGTAATCGGAACAAATATAGCATTGACCTTAAAATGACCAGGCCCCGAGGTTATAAAACTTTTTTCGTGCTCAACTCAGCTGAGCATGAAATTTTACCTGCTTATAAATAGCAAATTACTGGTAAGTACAGTTGTTTTCTTGCTTAGTTTAGCTGAGTATGAAACTTTCTCTGCTTATGAATATGAAAATGCCAACATTAGTTGGCATTTTCATATTTATCAGCAGAGCAAATTTCATGCTCAGCTGAGTTGAGAACGAAAAAAGTTTTATAACCTCGGGGCCAGTGTTTTTAAACGCCCTACACAACGTGAATGTTTACCTAGCCAATACTGGCCCCAAAGAGCATTTTAAGTAAGATCTGCACTGTTTTCCATACTTTTTTCGATAAAAGTAGGGCAAGAGCCTACTGTGCTTGCAGTAGGTGCAGGAGTGGTTGTTTGGAAATTTTTCTTTCATATCATTTCTTTCTTCTTTCTCCCTCTCTTTGGAAGACGACCCGATATAGATTAAAACACTGTCTCAATGGGCCATTAAACCCAAAACAACTAACAAACCAACCATAAATTTTTAGACAAATAGGCGCTTTGTTAAAGCGGCTTTTTAAATTTCGGAATAATTTTCTGTTTTTGACCCAATAGTAGGAGTAATTTTGTCACCTTTGCATTGATAACCAAATATATGTCAAAATGTCAAATCAGAACAGTCACATACGATTTGAGCCGCGACACGAGAAAACCAACGAAGTCCAGCATCCAGCTTGTCTGATTAGACTGATCACTGAGTCTTTGCCGCATGGGCGCAAATGCCACTTTGTTGGTTTTGTTATGTTGTGGCTAATATAATTATAATATACCATAAGAGTCAAGTGTTGACACAGACGCGTGTGCAAATAGTGTAGACTGAGATCAGTCGATTCCTTAATGAGCAGACCACGGCCTGATTCTAAGAAGTGTATAAAAACCGTCTGTACCAATGGACAGATTGTTTGGAGTGGTTTGAGCGCGGAATTGGTCTAGGGGTTGGTTGGTTTTAACGGCCCTTTGAGACAGTATTTTAGTCTATATCGGACCGTCTCCCAGAGAGGGGGAGAAAGAAATAAGAAATGAAAGCCGAGAAAAAAAAGTATCCAAACAACCCCAACCCGCACCTACTGCCAGCACAGTGGGACCTTGTCCTACATTTATCCAAATTAGTACGTGTAGGAGCCCTCTGCACTGGAAGTTATAACCACCATCCCCTGGTTTAGCGATAAGATAGTAGACTTGCAGCCTAGGGTAAGGAGTTCGGTCTTCTACTTCTCCAATATTTGAGCCGCGACACCACAAAACCAACAAAGTGACATCTGCTCCTTGGGAAGACTCAGTTCAGCCTGGTCATCCGCCCTTTCTGATTAGAATCTCCGTTGACGGCATGGTGATAGGTAGCTTAGACTCTAAGCTAACCTGTAAGCGCGCAGCGAAGACTCTGATCAAATTGGGCGCATGTCCAGGCTGAGTTAAGTCTTCGCTGGGCCACTGCACTTGCAACTTTGTTGGTTTTGTCGTGTCGCGGCTCATTTTGTATTTCGGGTGCAACTGTGTGAATGATGTGCTAAACTGTCCCAATCAACACGTCTTTTAGAATGTAATCAGAAGAACGTAAATACACAGATTCTTAAGTCTTTGCTTATGACGTGTTTGTCTATACCAAAAGGTACTATGCCCTATAAGTCAGAAGTGCTAAAGGATATCCGAAGACAATGTTAGAGAATTGTGGACGTATTTGTAGATAACATAAAGACATTTTTCTAATGTCATGTTATAGCGGGATCACTTTATCATATTTGTGGTTTCCGCTTGCAGTGCTAAACTAACTGACTCAACGGTCATTGTCACGAAAATGTGAACCAACGAATTTCGTTAACTGAGTACTCACACTTCAAGACTAGCAAAAACACCTTGAGTACCTTATTAGACCACTTTTTGGGGGTTTGCGTTCTATTTTCATCCATTTTCTGGAAGACTAAATGTTCAGGGATTTAAAGTGTAGGGATACACTTCCGTTTTTCCCACCAACTAACAATTAACTTTGATGGTTTTCTGTTTGCTCCTCTGGATAACGGTGCACTTCTAAAACGGGGTATATTCTTAAAGGAAAGAATTTACTCCTTGAGGGAGTGACTTTTTTCCTTTTTAAGAACCCTTCTGTCGGGCAGGAAGAATCAACTCCCTTCGATGTTATCCCATTCCCCTTAAACTGAGGTAGGTGGTCGATAACTGCAAATGCCTTGCTTTTTTACTCAAAAAATGTCAAGGTCAGTCAACTTCCAGGTGACTAATTGTTATCATCTTTGACGAAACTGTAAGATTTATTTTGATTTGATAAGAATTGCGGTCAAATAAAAGAGAATGGAAGTAAAACAGACTTCAGAAATTAAATCTTCGTTATTAACAGGCTTAATACATGGCTGGCAACTGGACTTTTATTCGTAAGTACCAGTTAAGATGTAATTTTTCTAACAGAGAATAATGTCTTATAACTCTTAAATTTTTGCTTGAATTTTGATTGTTATTTTTACATTTTCTTTTCAGAAATTGCTATTGTATTGCATGTGTCATTTTTTGTGTAACTACTAGGGTGTATTGATATACATTTAAGGGAGAAACTCCACAATTTTCATTCACGCCACCCGTGACTATGGGGATAAACTCTTTATGGAAATATTTACTCCCTTTCTGTACATATAAATGTGTTTGCATTTAGGTGTAAGTTGCACGCAAGAAGTTTTAAAATAGATTTTTAGATATGAATCTTTATGATGCTCCTACCTAATTGCATCATACAAGTGAGCTGCGACATGAAAAAACACAAAAACAAACAAACCAAAAAAAAAAAAAAAAAGACAAAAACAAAGAAAACAAACAACAAAGTGGTTGTGCGCCCAGCGCAGACTCAGATCGACCTGGGCATTCGCTCAGTCTGACCAGAGTCTTTGCTGTCCGCATGAAGGTAGCTTAGACCCATAACTACCTTTTAAGCGCACTGCGAAGAATCTGATCAGACTGGGCGGATGCGACATTTTTACCACTGGTATGCCTATGAAGACATTAAATTTATTTACTCATTTATAAAACTTGCTTGCTTAGCCGGGACCGTGGTGTGTGTGTGTGTGTGTGTGTGGGGGGGGGGGGGGGGGGTGAGTGGGGGGGGGGGGTCGGTGATGGAGATTTTAAAGAAAAATCATTCTGATCTAGATGCTCTTTGTTACTCTTCTCATTTGATGCTGCACTTGACGAATAGAATTTGCTCCAATATCAGAATAGATTTGTACAAGCATTGGTTAGACTATCTAGCTGAAACAACAACAACAACAAAAGATTTCAGACAGCTACGCCAGTAGAGTTGTTTGCTTTTTTTGAATAAAATTTAAAAAAAAAATGGCAAAACCATTTTTTAGAGTATGCTTTAGTCTAAGGTAAAGGTAAAGGTTTCCCATAGCCTAATAGCCGTAGAGGCAGTGGGGGTTAGAGACCCACTGTATCTTGGGCACAGCTAATGAAAGGCGGAGCCCATCTCTCTCCTTTCGCTGCCTTATCCTTCCCTGATTCGAAAAAGGTACCCATTGACTGCTGCTGGGTTGACAGAGAGAGTTTTCCAGTCGTCGGATGGCGACAGTGAGCCGCGAACTCACGACCTTCCGGTGACTTTCTGCACAATAGCCGAGCCACTCTTACCCCTCGACTACCGCGCCTCTAATGCTTTAGTCTAGGAGATGCATGACTTTAGCTAAATAAAAATGATTATAGAATTTATCTTATTGTCACGGTCTCTTAAAAAATCTCAGACGCTCCAGCGCGTATTCGAACCCGGGTCTCTTGTGTGAAAGGCGAACACTCTATCACGTCGCCATATAAGCCGGCCTGTACCATATTGCAGTACAGTTGTACGATATATCAGCCTATGCCCTGTGACATAATCTTTGAACAAAACTTGTAATTTATCAACATTAATATGCACTCGAGATTACGCAGACATGCAGACACAGACAAAACTAGATATCAACAAAAATATTCAAACCAGGATGACAAAGTTTGCATTTCCCATTGCAGTTTCTTTTGGTAAACTGTCAAAGCGCATTGTGTGCACCCATGAGACAAAGTTTGTTCAGAGATATTCGACAACGCATGATCAGATGCGTAATCAGGTCAGAGCTTTCGCACTTGACTCCAATACTATGAATATACCCTGTAGATCGGGAAAGAAGTAAAATGCGCATCGAGAAAGCGCAGGCTGAACTCGTTATGCTGTTCGCATATGTGTGAAGACATTTTTCCTTGAACAAGGTAAATTTCTTTACATGAGCCGCGTCACGACAAAACCAGCAAAGTGGCATGTGCACTCAGCGAAGTCTCAGATCAGCCTGGGCATCCGCCCAGTCTGATCAGCGTCTTTGCTGGGCGCTTAAAGGGTAACTGAGGATCTAAGCTAGCTCCACTGCGACAGCAAAGACGTTTATTAGACTGGGCAGAGGCACAGGCCGATCTGAGTCTTCGCTGGGCGCACATGCCACTTTGTTTTTGTATTGTCAAGGCTCAATTTTATTTGGTATTTGGCTGGGTGTTTGCAAGCAACACGAGTAAGAAGAGGTGAATGGAAATTTTTGAGGTTCTATCTCTTCATATCAATGAAACGTTTAATCAGTGTACTTTAAGTAGCAGTGCAAATTGAAAAAGAAGTACAACACAGTTGAATTGCAAAGCTTGATATTTTAAATAAAAACTCCACATGACTTTTTATTCGTAAAGGTGTTAGGTCTACGGCGAAAACTGTTGATATTAGACATACATTTAAAAAGAAATAATTGTAGTAAATTTGAAAAATTCTAAAACAATGGAGACTGAAATGTCTCTTAAGTCACATATATTTGAATCTTTGTTTCATTCATCTTTTTTGTTTACACTTATTTATTCATTTGCCAATTTCTGTATGCCTGTGTATCATGGACCTTGACTGCAGAGTTAAAGAAAAGAACGCAGGCCTTTGAGATGAGATACTACCGAAGGTTATTGAACATTTTGTACAAAGACCTTATGACGACTGGGGAGGCTCGTAGAAAGATCCAAGCAGCCATTGAAAAGTATGATGAACGCCTCACCCTGATCAAGAAACGGAAACTAAAGAAGTTATGTCTTCTGGTTTAGCAAAGACTGTTCTACAGGGCACTGTGCTAGGAAAAAGGAGAAAAGAGAGAAAAAGATGTGGGAATTCAATATTAAAGAGTGGAAAGGAATGGACTTTGCCAGCTCAAGTAGGGCAGCTGAAAACAGGACAAGCTGGAAGGAATCGTTGGTGCCCCAACGACCTTGTACGGCTATGAAATAGAATAGAATAGAAGTACATAGATTTATCCAACTATCATCGGTCTTACATTTAAGCGGACTTTATTCCCATATTGTCTACAGTAATGAGTATAGAGTCTTTTAACTATATTTTTGACTACAAACCATATTTTGAGTTGCCTTTCCTGATACTGCTGCTAAAGATTGTAAAGATATATTCCCCTAGTTTTTGCCTCTGTTACGACTCATGATATACACAACAGTCCACCTTTCATTATACCCCCATTCCACTGGACGGCGCTTCCACTGCGCTCCGAAATTTTGGTCAAAGCGCCGTGAATCGTAGCAGAAGTTTCAACAGCGCAGTAGAAGCTTCTAGGCCGTAACAAAAGCGTATCTGAAGCGGCATGATCGCCAAGTCACGGCGATTGTTTTGACTCGGCTTAAAATTTACGTAGCGGAAGCGCCGTTGACTCAAATGACTCAAAGCGCAACGAAAGCGTAGTAAGAACGTAGCTCGAAATTCATGATCGGGGCAGCAGCGGGAGCAACGCAGCACCAGCGCAGCGTGATCGTGCCAACAGCGCTGTGAGATTCGTCTGCGACCCAGCTACGCTTCTGCCAGACTCTTTGCGCTCGTGTTGCGCTCTATACGCTCTCGTGGAGCTCTTGCCGCTTCCGCTGCGACTCTATTATTTTTGAATAGCGCAACCACGACGCTTTCAATGCGCTCTTGGCGCTTTATCTGCGTTTTCTCTGCTCTTATGGCGATCTGGGCAAGAAAACACCGCGTTTCAACGATGTTTCAGAACTCGATTCTCACGTTTCATTCATGATGCCCCCCCACGCCCCCCGTCAAAAGAAGATGAAGTCCACACCCAGGCCTGGTCAGGAGACTATTTTTTTTACGCAGCCCGATTCACCGCCGATTTACATAGAAGCGGTTACAAAGCGCAACACAAGCGCAGCATAAGCGCAGCTCCGGCACTTAGGTCGTAGCACGATCGCAAATGCATCGTAATAAGCGTAGATCAAATGCCTACGCTTCTGCGGCGATTTCGAAAATTTTGAAGAAGCGCCATGATCGCCATGAGCGCAGTCATAGCGTCGTCCAGTGGAAAGGAGTTATTACCAAACGTGAAGATTGAATCGCTTTTTATAATGGTTTATGTTGAGACGTGTTTACTACTGACAGTACTTTGGATAAACAGCCAACGATATAAACCAGGGCCCAGGTTCACAATCATTCCTTAAACTTAAGGAGTTAATAAAAATTTACGCCCCAAAAAATGATCTGAGCCGCGACACGACAAAACGAACAATGTGGCATGTGATGTGCGTCCAGCGAAGAATCAGATCAGCCTGGGCATCCACCCAGTCTGATCAGAGTCTTTGCTGTGCGCTTAAAGAGTAGCTGAGGATCTAAGCTACCTTCACACGGACAGCAAAGACTCTGATCAGACTGGGCGGATGCACAGTCTGATCTCAGTCTGCTCTGGGCACTTTGTTGCTCTTCTCGTGTCGCGGCTCATTCGGTGTTTCTTTCTCATTCCAACTCCGTTAACATTGTCAGCAGGATTACACAAAAACAGTGATTCCCTATATAATTAACCCTTTTTAGACCAGATACCCGTTTTGGGGACATAATGCAAACAGTGCAGACCCAGTTCAGACGCCGCAAAACGCGGCGTCTGATCAGGGTCTACATTGTTTGCTTACAGGAATTTCTATGCAAAGTACAATAAAAGTGAAAATATTCACCAGGAACCCCTAAAACTAGAAATGGGATTATCTGATTGATAAGAATGGACAAGTCCACTGGTCAAAAATGGGTTAAAATATAGATTTTCTTGGAGTGACATTTTCGACCTTAAAGTTAAGGTTGTTCTTACATTTAAGTCCTTAAAGTTAAGGTTGTTTTTAAATGTTAGTCCTGAAAATTAAGGTTGTTCTTAGATTTAAGCCCTTAAGTTTAAGGTTGTCCTAAACTTTAGGAATGATTGTAAACTGTGCTTAGGAATTGCGAACAGGAATTTCACAGCTCAGTTTATATTCACCATTGTAAACATCCAAAGAATGAGACAAATATTAAAAGAATGCATGAAAAATTCCAAATATTGTTAAGTAGCCAAGATGTTGATATTACCTTAGTAAACATATATTGATTACATAATGTACCATTAGTTGATTAAGTGAAATAAGGCCGAACAATTTACAATATGGTTTACCTTTTTTCCCATAAAAGTTAAACAAGCATTTCCTACTCATCAATAGGTCTAATTGTTTATGCAAAATAGTTTTTACATAGCTTGAAAATAATAGATGGTTCAGGTAAAGTTAAATCTGGCAAAGGACGGAATTACCAGTTCATGAACTACGCAGAGGATGGTCGATTTCAAAGGAATATACAGATGAACTCTACTATTACTACTTACAAAAATAGATATACTCATATTTCCCTGTCGCATAAAAAGCATCCATTGAAAATTAATATGATGGTAAGAAAATAGAAACTGAGATCTCGAACATGACCGGAGAACGACTGGAACACATATGAACTATTGGAACTCGGGAGTAATTATACACAGAGGACCACGCTGAAAAATTTACCTTTGACGTGCTTGTGGTAGATATAACCGATACAATAAATGAATAAATATATAAATAGAAATTTCCGCGAAACGTGTGTTTCGTTTGTCGTGTGTCATAGAGGTGCCTATACTACAATCAGACAACTCGACGAAAATTTACGCAGAACATGGTACCGAAAAATTAATATTTGAGCCGCTTGTGGCAGATAGAAGCGCGACAATAAATAAATAAATAAATAAATAAATAAATAAATAATTGTATTGTTTTGTTGTTGTGTGTCGTGTGTCAAAAGAGATGCCCATACTTCACACAGAGAGCTAAATCAGATTACTCGACGAAAATTTACGCAGACGATGGCATCGGAAAATGAAGTCTTATGACTTGCTTGTTGTAGGTGCAACCAAGATAATAAATATATTTACACTTGCCACTGACCTCCCATAGATAAACTTATTAGGGCAGCTGGCTTCATACACCGATGAACGACAATTGATCATGTCACGTTGTCGTCAAGCGACGTCTGAGGTAAACAAACGAATTGATTGGTCCGCCTAACGTTCGATTGACGTCACGTTATGGCGACGGCTATTCAACGTAATGGCCGAATACGTCGTTACTACATTTTCTTCAACGCATATCTTGTATATTCTACATTTAATTACAACGAATACACCACAGGAAGGGTCTTAATGTAAAGTGTAAATATAAGAATAAGAAGCCAGTGGTCGTAGCTAAAATTCTACAAGAAGCGCTTCGCGCTTCATGGAATTTTAGCTCCGCCCAATGGCTTCATCACACGATGAACGCTAAAAAATCAAATTTCAATTCTCAAATGAATAAATAAACAACAATGGTAATAATACATACAAATAAATATATACAAATAAATAAATAAATCATAATGAAAATGATAATAATACGAAATTGGAATAATCAAATAATAACATTTCAGTTCCATTCAGTTTAAATTCAAATGATATACGGTAGCCCCGGTAGATCAATACGTTAAGCGCTGGCCTTCTGATCTAGCCTTCCGGGGTTCGAGACCAGCTGGAGGCGAGAATCCTCTCAATCGTAAATGGGGTTCCACTGCACTCAGCCTTTTATTATCACCCTCCCATCGTCCTGATATGACAGAAATACTGTTGAAAATGACGTAAAATCCATCCATGAAATGATATAGAAAAAATAATAAATGAAATATAGATATTGTAGGATGTTGTTAGTGATGAACAAAACTGTATTCTGTAGTGGCCTCATTATAAGTTGAGTAACCTGATTGGGACACATTATCATTATCGTTATCAGAAGCATGTCCTCAGTCTCCTATCAAGATTAAGACAGGTTCCATAGTAACCTGAAACATTTGGACAAAATATCTCAGCAAAATGTGTAGCCCAAATCAGACTGCTTCTAGAAGAAGCAGTCTGATTTGGGCTACACTCTTTGCTGGCGCGCCGCTAATTAACTGACATAACTCCTATTAAAATCATTTTGTTTTAATTTAAGAAAATATACGGTAAGAGGTTTATTGTTTGGGTATTTTTAAGTTAATCACGGTAGTTGATAAACAAATACTAATATTTACTATAAGTAATGTGTGACAAGAGTGCGTATGAAATTATTTGTGAAATAAGGCTACAAAAGAATGTTTGCGACATGCAACTAAAATGCATACTTGAAAAAAGTGGCTTATACAACGAACGAGCCGACGGTACAGTGAACATATAGGTTTGAATTATGGACGGTAATTAAATTTTACGTATTCCTTCCACCTCATATACGAACAGCACCAGCCGCATCATATTCAAATTGTCTGATAGACTAAAACAAAATATTTGATTTCGTTGCACGCTATAATCATAGAACAATTTATATGAGCCGCGACACGACAAAACCAACAAAGTGGTAGTGCGCCCAGTGCAGACTCGAATCAGCCTTGGCATCACTCAAGTCTGATCAGACTCTTAGCAAAGCGATTAAAGGATAGCTAAGGGCTTCAGCTACCTCCATGCGGACAGCGAAGACTCTGATCAGACTGGGCGGATGCCCAGGCTGATCTGAGTCAGCGCTGGGCGCACAACCACTTTGTTGGTTTTGTCGTGTCGCAGCTCATATAATCTTGTAACTGCTAAAGCATAGTTTGGTACACCTCATTAGCCGCTTTAATGGACAACAGCTGCAAACAAATTTTTATCTGATGTCGGTTGAGCCATTTGGACAAAAGTCATCTGGCTGATCAAAAAAAAAAAAAAAATAAAAAAATAAAATAAAATAAATAATAAAAAGAAGGAATATGACGGCGGGAGAGTCTATATGAATGACTGCCGTCCACAAATTTAGTATTTGCAGTTACTGATAATATCAAAAGTCGTAAACGTTTTTTTTTTTATAATCTGGCAGGAGAATAAAGCACCTTTTGCATTCCAAGCTGGTCTGATTTTCGATATTTCGTTTTGTTTATTCTGCCTCTTGGTGTAACTGCATGGAATAACGATAGGCATTGGCCAGGAACTAACACGATCAGATCCCACATCCCGACTTGAAAACCAAAAGGGAAGAAAATAAAATCATAAACTTACGCGCTTTCCCAGACAGGCAGTCATTCAGCTACCTCAACTTAAGCACAGCGCACAACACAACAAGTGAACAAAAGCATCGACTTGACAACAAGAACCAGCGATAGTGAGGAGCCACAACAAGAGTACCGCCTTGGAACGGCCAGTCAAAATTACTGGGATGGGTGGGGAAAGGGATTTAACTAGTTTGACTAGATTCAAACCCTGTCCACAAGAAGCCTTTAATTATGCTGTCTTTGGTGGTAACTAATTTTGTGTTGTCTTTTTCCCACAATGTGTTCTGGGTGGGATCTGGGATTGAATTGTGTCAGTTCCTGAGAATTCGAAACACACCAATGAACATTACGGGAGGATACAAAAGAATTCCGGATAAAACTATGGTGAATCAAATATGAGGACTCAACAGAAACAAGATATTACGTAAACACGAGATTCCCGAGGTGCCAAACACTACCTCCAAACAAATACTGGATAAAACAAAAGACCCACCAATCTAATTACAAGAAGTGGCAAGCAACAGATAAATAAATGAGCCGCGACGCGAGAAAACCAACAAAGTGGTTGTGCAGCCAGCTGAGACTCAGATCAGCCTGGACATCCACCAATCTGATCAGAGTATTCGCAGTCCTCATGGAGCTAGCTTAGACACTTAGCTACCATTTAAACGCAAACGAAGACTCTGATCACACTGGGCGGATGCCCAGGCTGGTCTGAGTCTTCGCTGGGCGCACATGCCACTTTGTTGGTTTACTCGTGACTCGTGTCGAGCACAAAAAGCATTTTGTTGGAACCATCATTAGACAACGGTTATCTTTTGATGCTGCACTTCTGTAATATTACCATTAATCTTCATCGGATGCTACACATTACTTTTACGATTTAAATGCTCAATTCTTATACTGATTGGAATATACCTTAAATATTGTTGTCAAAGTTTTGTTTCCTGATTGTCCATTGCAATCATGGAAGAACCTTGGACTCTTTCATGATTGCAGCGGACAGTCAAGTTTGGTCAACTGGTCTAATAAAATAAATCTTGAACATTGTTGTCAGAGTTTAGGTCCCTGACAGTCCGCTGCAATGATGGAAGAATATTGTATTCTTGCGCGATTGCAATGGACTTTCAACTGTGGACAAATGATCAGTTACTTGAATTGAGTAAAATCAACCTTAAGGTCCCTGCCCTTGCGCTGCAATCAAGAATGCTACATTCTGGGCACGCAGGGACCTGGAATCTGACCACAGTATTTATATTGTAAGTCGTATTATATTTCAGGAAAGAGAATAGGCCGCGTTGACGCACCATCCCAATTTTGGTTTGATAATATAGAACCACCGACTAGACTACGAAGCAGAAAGGATCGGGGCAGTTTTCTTCAACAAGTTAGACGGAGAGGTAGCATTTTCAAGAAGAAGCAATTTTGGCTGGATAATCTTGAAACGACCCCTAAGTTACGCAGTAGAGCAGACAGGAACAGTACAAGCTTCTTGGAACAAGTGAAGCGTCGAGGAAGTGAAGCAATTATTAAAGTTAAGGAAGTTGGTGTCATCTGGGGAGGCTCTCTTGTCTTGCAGACTGTTATTGGTATGGAAGAACTTGTACATATTATGAAACAGTAAATATAAAACCGCTATATTTTAACATTAACGATAAACCAAATAATAATAATGATAAATAAAATACACTTACTTTCATTTCGTAAGAACTACTGAAATGGTGCATATATAAACCATCTATTTTTCTGATACTGTGGATTAGCTTATGTTGTAAATTTAGAATCTCGTCAAAATGTCTAAGGAACGAAAGAAAATACTTCAGTGTTCGTTTCAGGTTCCTACTGCTTCTAAAACATTAGAAATTAATTGGTTTTCAAAGTTAAGACATTTAATATACTTTTTAACAGTTTTGCAAAAACAGGCTTAAGTTTGTTTAAATTAACATCCAGAACATTGTTTTTTAAAGTAGATTATAGTGGAACAAATTCTTTCCGAATAAGTATACCACGTTGTTATTTTTGCCATTTTTAATACAATGAAGACCTTTCGTGACTCCAGTTTTGTTTTTCTCGAAAGAGAAGGCCTTCGAAACTCTTCAAGAAAAGAATTTCTCATGAGGTAGCAAGTTCTTTTCTTTTAAGAGTTGACCTTGCCTTTGAGAAAGGAGAAAAATAAAAACGGTAGAGTTGCTTCCTTTGAAAGTGAATCCATTAGCCCTAAAGCTGAGCAAGACAACTATCATATCGCTTTTTCTTCAAGGACCTGGTATATTTACGTCACCAAAAGGAGTGATACAGTTTGGTGGGTCAGTAGGCTTAAGCTATGTCATCTGGACATGGAGTGGATTGATTTCTATGTTAGGTACTATAAACACTTGTTTATATATTGTAATAGGCCGAAACTTTGGGACTACTAAAATAATTAAGTTTCCATTTCGGACAAATGGAGAATTAAATCATTTAGTTGTCTCAACACTGAGGGAAATTACGGGTAAATGTCTTTGGCTACAGCATTTGCCTTTTTATGAACTGACTATTTATCTAATCTTATGCCCCAACTCCGAAGAAGTCTGTCGGGCAATTAGGCATGCCTTGTCTATTCTTCTGGTCATCTGTAAGTCTGCAACATTCAACGGCTAAAACAAGGACCCCAAAACTTCATAGGCAGAATGGGCTTAGGGAAGCATGATCGTATTTTTTATTCCTTTTCCATAGAATAGTTCGTACAGAGCTAGGCCCTATTTTCGACTTAGAATATTTGGAAATACATGTATCAACTTTGTCAACACAGTATAGGTAGAGTCAGTATTTGACATACTTTCGAAACATTGGTGTACATTTGCTCTGATAACCTTTAGAATAAATTAGTCTTTTGTTTTTAACTTTATAAACATTTAAGCCATATGCATGCTAAAACATCACATTTCTAACAAAATACCTAGACTATCTCTAGAACTTGGTTTATGGTATTAAGCATAGAGTATAGATGTCCTGATAACTTTAATGTTTTTTTTCGGAATGCGAGTTCTGCTGCAGCTGTTTTTTTTTGTCTGGCGATTTTATTCCGATTTTGCGGGGGTGAATGCATTTAAGGTATTAGCAATAAAATGTGCTAATAGAAACGGTTTAACGCTAAACAGATCTTGGTGTTTCTTCTAATGTGACAATATTTGCCAAACGACAAGACACAAAGTTAACAATAGTATTTTTCTCATTATAGTAATTAATTCAAATAGGTGATCATTTTGTTTCGGCGGTTATCCTCTTGTCTGCCAAATCGCCAAAATACTTGTTTTTTCTACAGTATTACTGTTTTGGACGTTAGTAAAAAAATCAGATTGCTTATGATTTTTACCCCATTTTTTGTCTGTAAGGCATTAAAATGATATAAGTTGTATGTGGATTACAAAGAAAACTAAATAAATAAATAAATTTTTACAAAGAAAGATAAATAAATAAATAAAACACACTTCTACATGGGCTTAGGCCAGAAAAAATAAATCACCGCTTTGCATTAATGTTGAATTGATTTCCAAATTGAAAATGTAAACTTTTTGTTTCTTAGGTGATTTAGTAGTTGTGTTTGAAATTCTGAAATTATAAGAATTCTAAGTAAAGCTCAAATCGACGGAAATGAATAGCAGAAATAATAATTATGCAATGCATGTATAATGCTGCAAAATAAAAATTATTGTTTTGAATTTAGCGGCCCTGTGCTTTGTGGAACTTCAACTCTCTGTGCCCAGGGCAGGCTGCGAGTATGGTTACATTCATAAAGCCTTTGGGAGAATACCTACCTTTATATATACCTGGATGAGAATAGCTTTGGCGGAACCTGTTACCACGGCCGTGTTTACTATCGCTTTTGCAGATTATGTGGCTGACACTATCTTTGACAACTGTGGCCCTGCGGAGGTGCTGAGAAAGTTAGTAGCAGTAGTTGCAGCAGGTACGATAAAATATATACCATGGTGCTAGGTGTATGTAAGTGAGTTGAATAACGTAAAATATTCCCAAGAAGTTTCTCACGGGGTTTATACATGTACCAAATAATTTACCTGTGCTGTCGACCGCTTCGGTACTGTGCAAAGTGCCTGTCAACCGGGAACTCTGGCGAAACCACACATTAATGATAAACGATACTTTTGTCAGTGACCGTCAATCGACAGCACTGTTGCTTGTTTGGTGACTGTTGTGCTCGGTCGACAGCACAGGTAGGGAGACTGGTATTTCCTTTGTGTTTTCGTTGGTCCTTTGGGCATGCAGAACACATAGATTTTGCCAGAAATTAATTAACCGTTTGGCGCAACTTCTTGAGCCTGCACTTTTCAGTATTTCGTATAAACACAGTTGTAAATTCTGAACTTCGATTGTTGTTGTGACTTTCGAAAGGTCTTTGTGTCTTCCTTTTTGTTCGGATTATTTTTAATGATTCTATTACTATGTCGGCTCTGATTTGTCATGCTTGTCGTTGAAATTAAATTAATGAGCCGCGACACGAGAAAACCAACAATGTGGTTGTGCGTCCAGCGCAGACTCAGATGAGCCTGGGCATCCGCCCAGTCTGATCAGAGTCTTCGCTGTCCGCATGAAAGTAGCTTAGTCCCTTGGCTACCATTTAAGCGCTAAGCAAAGAGTCTGATCGGACTGGGCGGATGGCCAGACTGATCTAAGTCTGCGCTGGGCGTACAACCACGTTGTTGGTTTTCACGTGTCGCGGCTCATTTTATTTTCTTATGCCCTTTCAGTGTCACTTACTGTGATGAATGGTATTTTCAGAAAGCTGTCTAAAGGGCTCAATGTTCTAGCTAACATTGGGAAGTTCGTTACATTGTCAATTGTCATTCTGTGTGGATTATATAATTTATGTAAAGGTACGATATTTGTCAGATTAATATATGTGTAAATAAGTGGTAGACTTTAAATATATTTACCAAATATAGCAGAATTAAGATTTGGGTGTTTTTGTTTATGTACAGACTTCAGTGATTCAAATACGAGTAAATATGGCCGCTATCATAATGTTGTATTCAAATAAGATGTAACTGTTTGATGTGGAAACACGTTCTACTACACTGAGTTACATTGAGCAATCTATTAAATTTTAAAACTGTGATCCAAAGCCAATGTTGAAATTAAATTTCATATAAAAATTGAGGAATAGAAAAGAAATTCATAGAATATATTTGACTAGAAACCAGAATCAAACCAAGAGTTCAATTCTGATTCTATTATCGTTTGCATTTAACAGTATACAATAATGTATTTTTCTTGTATAAAACTTGTTTTGAAGTCATTTTTTGTTTAAGATAGTTATGGACATTTGAGCCGCGACGTGACAAAACCAACAATGTGGTCGTGCGTCCAGCGCAGACTCAGATCAGCCTGGGCATCCGCCCAGTCTGATCAGAGTCTTCGCTTTCCGCATGAAGGTAGCTTAGTCCCTCAGCTACCCTTTAAGCGCTTAGCAAAGAGTCTGATCAGACTGGGTGAATGCCCAGGCTGATCTGAGTCTGCGCTGGGCGCACAACCACATTGTTGGTTTTCTCGCGTCGCGGCTCATTTGAAGTAGGCAAATTACTGGTTCTTCAAATCTCCAAGCTATAGAGCCTCAAAACTGTAGAAAACTCAAATTATATATCCTTACAGGTAAAACAGCTGTCCTTCAACAGGGTTTTGAACACACTGAGACAGGATATGATTCCATCGTCATAGCCATATACAATAGTCTCTGGGCATACGGTGGATGGTAGGTGTTAGTACTACGTTTACCCCACCTCCTACAGAAATATAACCCCACGTATTACATGTATATAACTTGCTTTAGGCAAGCGGTCACATATTTATTTAGGTTTTGATTTTTTCAGGGCAAATGTACCTCACGTTACAGCTGGAGTTAGAAGACCACCGAGGTAAGCCGCACTGCACACCTTGACAGAATTGTAAAATAAATAGCTATACTTTCAGAGTACAAAACATCATATTTTGTTTGTCTTTCATCTTAATAGAAGTCAAATCTTAAAAGAAAGGAGTAAGAGGTGACCCCGTATGAGGTTAGCGTTTGTTACAGAACACCCTTAACCTAATACTATATCTCCTTTTGAGAAAAATGGCGTAAAAACATGGAGCTGCTTCTATTCCTCTTGAACACTTCTTTGAATTTTATACTTTTACTTGTGTAGAATGTCATTTGGTTTAAACAATATACAAAACAGTACAATATACAATATGGTACAGGATCTGACGGTAAGCGAAACGCTTATTATATATGAAAGTCATCTCCTGAGCGAAACGCTTATATGAAAGTCATCTCCTGAATGTCATTTGACATTAGGAAAAAAAAGTAAAAAAAAATCTGTAACTGTCAGAGGATCTTATTGTACCCAGCTGTAGTACTTCTTGTTTATATTGGTTTTTATGAAGGAAAAGATATTTTCTTTTTATATACTACCCTTTTCAATGGCGGGTTACCTCTTAAATAAAAGAGAATTTTCTCCTTCAGGAGCAAAGGACCTCTGACAGTATCTGTGCAAATTTGCCTCCTTTTCAACACCACATTGCAGCTTCCTCGTGGAGAAAAAGTTGAAATATTTGGCATTGATATATATAGATATATGCATTAGTTTTATCAATGATTTTGAAATTTCTATCTCTAAATACAAGTGCAGTTTTTGGGTTTTGCAAGATGTTAAAATGTTGTTTAATTAATATGTATAAATTAATGAACATACTACAATTACTTATTGAATGTAGTATTTTCAGATAATAAGGATTTTATCCCCTTTTGTGACACAAAGAGTGTAATTACCCCCCCCCCCCCCCCCATCCCCCACTTTTCAGTTTTAAGCTCTGTAGTATCTTTCCACCCCGTGCCTCAGGTTTCCACTCATACATAATATGTATTATGATAGTACACGCATACATGCAAAGTGGCTAGCTGAGACACGGTGGGGGTGGGAGGGGGGGAGGTTTGGGGGGGGGGGCGGATGTGTATTTAAAAATCTTTTCCTATTTCCATTATCTTCAATGATTAAATCTGGCTTTTTCACCCAAAATTGAAGTATGTGTACTACACAATCAGAAAATAGATTTAAAACCAGTTATGGAAAGTTGAGTACATCAAATTTCAAGATAAATTCTTGGGTATATCAAAACTTTATGACTTACTAATTTTACAGGCAAATTTAGATTATAATTTATACATAACCAACAATGTTATTTGAAAATACAGTTTATTATTATGTTAATACTACATATTCATAACAAGAAAAACTTAAATACAATAAAAGTAACTATATCTTAAAAAGCTATCATTATTTTTGGCTCTGCCATTCTAGGGGCCGCTCCCTCATAGTTTGCCCTGAAATTGCATAACTGAGACCTGGGGGTAGCCTTGTAACCGATGGGTGCTAAAGAATAGGCTTTGCTTGGCCAGCCTGAGGGGAGGCTTGACGGAGCTATCCCAGGCATTAGAGAGGCTTGAATAATGAAACAATGCAAGGGGTATTCCCGTGATACCTGAGGGGAGGCTTGACAGAGCTATCTCAGGTGTTAGAGTGCCCTTCACAGGGAGATCCTGTGATGCCTGAGGGGAGGCTTGACGGAGCAACTCAGGCTTGAAAGAGGCATGTAATGGAGACCTGAGGGGAGGCTTGACGGAGCTATCTCAGGTCTCAAAGAGGCTTGAATACCTTCACAGGGAGATCCTGTGATGCCTGAGGGGAGGCTTGACGGAGCAACTCAGGCTTGAAAGAGGCATGTAATGGAGACCTGAGGGGAGGCTTGACGGAGCTATCTCAGGTCTCAAAGAGGCTTGAATACCTTCACAGGGAGATCCTGTGATGCCTGAGGGGAGGCTTGACGGAGCAACTCAGGCTTGAAAGAGGCATGTTATGGAGACCTGAGGGGAGGCTTGACGGAGCTATCTCAGGTCTCAAAGAGGCTTGAATACCTTCACAGGGAGATCCTGTGATGCCTGAGGGGAGGCTTGACGGAGCATCTCAGGCGTGAAAGAGGCATGCTATGCAGACCTGAGGGGAGGCTTGACGGAGCTATCTCAGGTCTAAAGAGGCTTGAATGCTATTGAATGGAATGATTCCATAGCGGCCTGAGGGGAGGCTTGACTGAGCTATCTCAAGGCCTAAGTGATGCATGATAACCCGAGACCTGATCAGGCTACTCCCAGGTATGTATAAACCACACCATAATTTTGGGGGTTATTAGTAAAGGCTCCAACTATGGAAGAGCAGCCACTAGAATGGAAATTGCAACTGACATTATTTAGTAATAACGGAATAACATGTGGCAAAATAACCTGAAAACATAAGAACTATACTAATACAAATGTAACAATACAGTTAAAGATGATAAACACTAAATGTAGGAGGTGCTGGGGTGGATGGCTGGGAATTATTTTTATCTGGAGACAAGCTGATTCAACAATGTCAAAGTCACAACTGACCCAGGTTCTGCTACATAGTTCTACTTGATAATCTCTGACTGGTTGCCCTGAAGTATCAAGTCCTCCCATTGGTCAGACTTAATGACCAATAGGGAGAAACTCCTTTCTGAAATAACACCTTGCACCTGCACTCTTAGACAAAGAGACAGTTATATAATTCCAATATACACAGTCTACTGGTATTTGGAAAAGAATTCCATTCCCTAATAAACACCATGCACCTGCAGCTTTAGACTGAGCCAATACACAAGTTAGACTGCAGGTGCCCAGAACACTTGCAGCTATTAAACATAAACAAAGTTAAGGCTCAGTCTGATCCTGGTCTGTCCAGATCCAACCCTGATCATAATCTACATATACAGAAACTGGCTACAGTACATATCCATTTATAATGCTTTACACTAATATAAATTTCATTATATGCTAAGACCTGTGGAAACAACACATTGTCAGGTCATAATCTCTCTCTGTCTGATCATGATCTACAGTGAGACAGACAACTATGAGTAAAAGTTATGTATAAACCACAATTATAAAAATTGCCATTTTATACATAACCAACAATGTTATTTGAAAATACAGTTTATTATTATGTTAATACTACATATTCATAACAAGAAAAACTTAAATACAATAAAAGTAACTATATCTTAAAAAGCTATCATTATTTTTGGCTCTGCCATTCTAGGGGCCGCTCCCTCATAGTTTGCCCTGAAATTGCATAACTGAGACCTGGGGGTAGCCTTGTAACCGATGGGTGCTAAAGAATAGGCTTTGCTTGGCCAGCCTGAGGGGAGGCTTGACGGAGCTATCCCAGGCATTAGAGAGGCTTGAATAATGAAACAATGCAAGGGGTATTCCCGTGATACCTGAGGGGAGGCTTGACAGAGCTATCTCAGGTGTTAGAGTGCCCTTCACAGGGAGATCCTGTGATGCCTGAGGGGAGGCTTGACGGAGCAACTCAGGCTTGAAAGAGGCATGTAATGGAGACCTGAGGGGAGGCTTGACGGAGCTATCTCAGGTCTCAAAGAGGCTTGAATACCTTCACAGGGAGATCCTGTGATGCCTGAGGGGAGGCTTGACGGAGCAACTCAGGCTTGAAAGAGGCATGTAATGGAGACCTGAGGGGAGGCTTGACGGAGCTATCTCAGGTCTCAAAGAGGCTTGAATACCTTCACAGGGAGATCCTGTGATGCCTGAGGGGAGGCTTGACGGAGCAACTCAGGCTTGAAAGAGGCATGTTATGGAGACCTGAGGGGAGGCTTGACGGAGCTATCTCAGGTCTCAAAGAGGCTTGAATACCTTCACAGGGAGATCCTGTGATGCCTGAGGGGAGGCTTGACGGAGCATCTCAGGCGTGAAAGAGGCATGCTATGCAGACCTGAGGGGAGGCTTGACGGAGCTATCTCAGGTCTAAAGAGGCTTGAATGCTATTGAATGGAATGATTCCATAGCGGCCTGAGGGGAGGCTTGACTGAGCTATCTCAAGGCCTAAGTGATGCATGATTACCCGAGACCTGATCAGGCTACTCCCAGGTATGTATAAACCACACCATGATTTTGGAGGTTAGTAAAGGCCAAACGAGTTTGATGCTAATCAAATGAGGCCCCCAAAATGTAGAACCAAGAAGAAAAGGGAGGAAGTAGTTAAGACAAAACCGCCCATAGTGAACTTGAAACTCATCCGCTACCGGATATTTGATTTATTCCCGGATATGACAATTTCTATTCAAAATTGGCTGTGTGTCAGAATGCTGAGATTCCTCAAGGCATTCTCTAGTGTACATCCGGGAACCTTTTTGTATCTCACATAGCACCATGAGTTCCAACGACCCAACATTTAATCAGATGATCTTCAACTCTGGCAATGGCTGCTGTTGTAGCAGCCCAAAAACAAAATGAATGTCCACCATAATTTGATTGTGTATCGGCCAATCGCTCCAAGATACTCTATAGTATGACAGAAACAACTTTCTGCTAAATGGTTGCTTTTAAGAGTCTAGAAATAGTGGGGCTGCACATTTCTCTGTCTTGTGGGGCATTTCACTTCTAAGTATCTTTGCCACGCTATGGCTAACCCGGGAATCAATCCAAATAGTCGGACAGCTGAAAACTTTGCTCACTATGACAGTCTGTGCATACAATGGACTGACTACCCTACCAATAAGGCTTGAGACCAAGGCATGAAGTGTACAAACTCAAAGCCTTGGAAAATTTATTGCGAAGGTGCATGACTTGACACCTAAGGCTTGAGATATAGCTGTGAAAAGGTACATGCTGGGTGATACTAGACGGCCTGAGTGAAAGGCATGAAATGGTGTTGTCTCATGATTCCAGGTTAAGAGCTATAGGTGTGAAGCGATGCTATCTCGGGGCCTTGGAACAGGCATGATAACAGTGCAGACTGATAGGATTCAACCCAGAGGCCTGAAAAAGAGGCGTGAAATGGTGTTGTCTAATGGCAAGGGCAGGTGTGAAAAACAGCATAGGAAAAGGGGTCATTCCTGAGCCTGAGAGCTAGGCATGAAACGTTACTGTCTCATGACTGGAACAGGCATGAAGAACCAGTGCTCTCAAGGATAATCCTTAAGCCAGAGCAGTAGGCATGAATGATGCTGCTCATGGCTCCAATCGGGCTTGAGACTAAATGGTTGCAAGCGTTGGGTGATCATGAATTTGCAGACTCGGTCATGCATTGTTGTGCAGACAGAACAGTATGAGACATGAATGCTGAGACATAAATGCTGATGGTGCTTAGGGTAAATTCCACAAATCAGGTTAGCCTGAATTAGTAATAAGTCAAACTGTAACATACCTGCTTGACAAGTGATATTTTGGGGAAAAGAAGGCCAAATGAATTTGACAAAAGTATCTTAATCACGCAACAACCCCAAGTGCTTGAGCAAAACACAGACCAGACCATTCACAAGAAGCAGGGTGATATCACAATTCTGACACATTGTCATACACTAAAACCAAATTATACAATTTTTTCTCATACCTTCTAACACCTAGATTTGCCGATTTTTCCTGCATGATAACCACTGCCTGATTTTCACCGACTGTAGAAGAGTAGTTAGAGCCCTAGGCAATGTCGCAGAAAGTCCTAGATTTGACTCCCAACTGGGACAAATGAGTCAAGTAATGTCAACCCAGCAGCAAATTGGTAAAGTTGGTACCTGTTTGAAATAACGAAGATTAAAGGCAACAAACGGAGTGGAATGGGCTTCTACCTCATATGCTATGCTGAAGGTGTAGTGGCCTCTAATATCCTCCATTCCCATGGCCACAAGGTAAAAAATATAAACCCAAAATAATAAACTATGGCCTTCACTATACTTCTGTCACCATAAATCAGTTAAGTTTCCCAGTGAACGGATCAAGGATACTTATGTACCTGGTGGTAGCCACTCTAATAACAGAATTACATGTACGTAGTAAATGAGATCCCTGGCACAACTAGGGAACTGAAAGAATGCTCCACTACTAGATCAGGCATTTTACGCCCTTTCAAGTATACTAGCCGGTCACGAAAACCAGAGATAAAAAACCTTTATAGGAAAAAATGCTCTGGAACGTGAGTCGAAGCCATGCTAAAGCATACCTCAGGACAGGACGTCGACCTCATCCCAAAATACCTGCTCTGTATACTGTGCCCAACAATATTCATACACACAACAATATTAAAAACTCCACTCTATAACAAGTAACAAAGTTGAAGTGAACGTTGAGAAGACTTTGCAAGAATGAACCATCAATGACCAAATTTGAATAAAAACAATTCAGTCACCTAACACAAAAACAGGTGACCACATGAGGAATATTCTATCCTAAAAACAAAGTTTCTTGCTACATTTAAAACACACACTTATGACTTATGAACAGTGCACCCTCCTACAATGATGATGTTATTCCCAAACACTTTGAATTTGCTACTACAGAGAATACAGAATACATACTCTGCACAATAGCCATTCAGAGCATATCAAAATGACATGTAGGAATTTGCTGTTGTAATGAAAGCAGTTATATGCCGTTATAAAGAGGGTTGACTGTGTACTAATAAGTTGAATGACAGCTAGTGCCGAACCCACGTACGGCTCTACCAGCGCCCTGTGCACTTAACTTTTTCAAATGGTGGCAACTACTAGTAGTAAACTTAATAAAGCGCACATTTCTGAGAATTATAATACACTTTGCAAGAACAAATTTAAAGGTTAAGCATCAGAGAAAAGCTGCTTATGGTCATAGAAGGCTAAAGAAGCTTACAAGAGAACACTTAAAGATTCCATAACCTTTGCAGCTCTAATTGTAAACAGCAAACAAAGGGATACACCACTAGTAAAAATATATGCATTTATCATAAATTGTCATGATGTGCACTGGTAGGCACATATGCACTCCTAGTGTATAGTGTACATGTCTATGAGGATGATGGTGAACCCCATACAAGAAATCACAGAAATGAGTTCAGAAAAGTTAACTTTGTTAATATTCATAACCATCTGAAGATTTACATCTGAAATACATGTAGTAGTATACACAGCTGGACTTGTTTATTTACTGTCACTGTTCTTATTACCAGTTGAAACAACACAAAGTCCATGACAAGCTTACTGCCTATACCGTTGCATGTAGACTGATATGTATGGGGTCAATTGCCTCTGAGTCAATTTTAATTTTTGATGTGACAGGACACTGCAGCATGCACCATTGGAGGTTTCTATTTGTACGATTGTCATGTTAACACATTTAAGTGTTCATGCTGAATTGACAGGTTCCATCTGAGTATGCTCGGAACACCAGAATGGGTGTTTGAATACTTGTTAAACATAAAATATTCCTGCAAGTAGCTGAAGCCACATGCAGCACAACTGTCATTCAGCTTCATTAATGTATTCCATCTCAAAGATTCTAAAATTCACAATAATGGTAACTGTCTAACCAGCGGCAGCTGTCAGGCTTCCAGGACATGACCCTCACCAACATACATGTATATAACATCCTCAGTTATTGCATTAAATGTAGCACACACCCGAGCAAAACCGAGAATACACTGCTTGAGAAACTGCAAGCACTTCAAAGGATAAATTAAATTTTAACACAGTTTCATTCAAATTAATGTGAGAAGTTATTCCAGATCGAAGAAACCTCTGTAAATAGTTTGTGTCCATAGAATATGTCAGTGGCTTTGAAACAAATTTTAGCCTGACTTCTTTTAATTGTAAATTAAAACTTGAACACTATTTCATTCCAATTTATGTGATATGTTGTTCCAGATCGAAGAAAGTAAGTGTTAAAACCTGTGTAATTAGTATATGTCCATAGTGGCTTTGACACGAATTTAAGCCTGAAATTCTTCAACTGTAAATTGAAACTTGAACAGTATATCATTCCAATTTATGTGCTTTGTTATTCC
Source organism: Ctena decussata (assembly GCA_963989385.1). NCBI lineage: Eukaryota > Metazoa > Mollusca > Bivalvia > Lucinida > Lucinidae > Ctena > Ctena decussata. The sequence goes on from OZ022503.1 coordinate 61,807,671, forward strand.
AGATCGAAGAAAGTATGTGTCAAAAACTGATCTTTCGAGTTGAAGTTAATTATTATCTCTTATTCTCATACACTAGTTTATTTCACATGAAATCACTTTCTGCATTTATCAATGTTTTATTCCATTATGTTACACAGTCCTCTCAATCTGTGGTCAAAGCTCTGCAATAGAAAAAAAAAGAACGCTTCTCGGTCTCGACCATCACCCCTGTGATGGTTAAGACCGAAAAAACACATCCTCTGACAGATCACAATAGTGTATATAATGATCTGACAAAGAAAATCAGACCGCTGCTGAGAACATCCAAGACTGAGCACTTGTGTCAAACATTATGAGTAAAAAAAAAATTATTTTTATCTGGAGACAAGCTGATTCAACAATGTCAAAGTCACAACTGACCCAGGTTCTGCTACATAGTTCTACTTGATAATCTCTGACTGGTTGCCCTGAAGTATCAAGTCCTCCCATTGGTCAGACTTAATGACCAATAGGGAGAAACTCCTTTCTGAAATAACACCTTGCACCTGCACTCTTAGACAAAGAGACAGTTATATAATTCCAATATACACAGTCTACTGGTATTTGGAAAAGAATTCCATTCCCTAATAAACACCATGCACCTGCAGCTTTAGACTGAGCCAATACACAAGTTAGACTGCAGGTGCCCAGAACACTTGCAGCTATTAAACATAAACAAAGTTAAGGCTCAGTCTGATCCTGGTCTGTCCAGATCCAACCCTGATCATAATCTACATATACAGAAACTGGCTACAGTACATATCCATTTATAATGCTTTACACTAATATAAATTTCATTATATGCTAAGACCTGTGGAAACAACACATTGTCAGGTCATAATCTCTCTCTGTCTGATCATGATCTACAGTGAGACAGACAACTATGAGTAAAAGTTATGTATAAACCACAATTATAAAAATTGCCATTAGTCAGATATCCTTCTTTCATTTAAAACTGGACCTCATTTTTGAAGGGCTTTTTCGTCCATGGAAGCAAACAGGAATTCATTAAGTCTTTCTTTGTAAAAGTGGCGGAAAACATGAAGGTGTACCAATACCTTCAACAATAGAAAACAACAGATATTTGAAAAAGACGACATTCTCTCGAATAATGCTGTGTTGCAACAAACATGTTTTATCCAATTTTTAGAAATTTGCCACTCTTGATATTGACCGTGATACCATTTGTCACCTGTGTGTACCTGTTAACTGTGACGTCATTCTTCACCGTTTTGAGCAGACAGGAAATGATGTCAGCCGAAGCTATTGGGGTGGTAGGTAAAGATATTTCTGAGTTATCCCCCTTGACCAATACAGGTAAAGAATGGGATGAGGGCGTAAGCTCAAACAACATTAGTTACATGTATTTCTTTTTTTTCATTTTTAACATATTCATTTTCCCCTAAGGGCTAGAAACGCTGTAAAGATAATCAGGGACTTAAAAGATGGAGTTTTCTTCCCTAAATCCATGTGTTAAATACTTAGCCGATTCTCTATTTGGGACAATAATCTTCATAAATTTACACGCTTAAAATTCAGACATTTTTGGGAAGAGGTAGGTCGATTTTGTTGTACTTGTCCAATTTCAGAATACTTATCGTTTTAGAAACATTTTGTTTTGTTGCCTTATTTATTTTCTGTATCATTTTAATAGCCATATTTGTAAAGAAAAAGATTATTTTTCTGATATTTTGTTTGAAAGTGGCTAATGCAAGCTGTATTGCCTACCTTCATTCACGTACCTTACCAGTTATAATACATATTCCGAAGCAATCTGAACATTTTGCGGATTTTTCTTTTCATCAGAACATTTTTTCTGAATGTGTCAGAAAATATACACACGCGGAACATCACAAACGAAAAAAAATCAAGAAAGAGAAAACTTAGTCGGGAATCAAAGTCATGTCATCCCGTTTGTCATAAAACTTGAATGAAATGAACCAATTTTATATAAACAAATGTAAATCTAAGAAAATGTGACTTTAGTGTAAGAGGAATTTGCTTTCCTAAGTGGAAGTTCTGTAGGATAAAATAGATATTACCAATATTAAGCTTAAGTATCCGTTTTGATTTAAGAAAACTATAAATAACTTTTATCATATGACGCCGCTGTTATTCAGAAGATAACGTCGTGTCATAAAAATCGTATGACACACGTAACATCATTGACAACGCCCATGTCAACAATGCGTTTTCTTATTGAAATAATTCTCAGTTTGAAGGCGTTAAAATACCATTTTAAAGGGTCATATGGTAAACAGACTCTTACACGAGTGGCAATTTCATATCAACTTAATGAAACGAGCTGTGGCTCGTTTCATAAATTTCATATGAAACTACCACTCTTGTAAGATCCTCCATACGCAACTATTTTCATAATCGCTATCGAGTGAAAAATACAGGTATCGCCGATTTATCGATAATACCCGCAGATCTCTGAGTTACGTAGCGTAGCAGTCTACTTGGCAACAGGTAGCGATTAAAACAGGTACAATATCGATTATTTGACTGTGAGAAGTGTCATAAAAATTAAACGCCCTTTTCTGGTTCTTTGCTTAGTTTGTGCATATGCGACTGATCAGGCTGCGCATCAGCTCAGACTAATGAAAGGCCACGGGTTCTGGCGATTGATGTTCCTTTGGGGTATCACTCGTAAACAATTCTGATTCCAATGTAGTTACTTAAAATACTGCGCATCTGCGCAAACTAACCAGAAACCCTGGTCCCGTCTTGATCAGTTTGCGCAGGCTAATCTGAATAGCTTATAAAACGGTTGAACATTCAACTAAAGCAGATGCGCAGATGATCAGGTTTCAAATGTGCATACTGATTGTTTTTATTTTTTTCTGTTCCCATATTGCATATCCAAATATAAAACCAAAATTATTTTCAAAAATTAAATAAATCGGAGTTTTAATGGCAATATGGTAATTTCGTTTGCTGAAGTTGTCAGTGTTGAATCATCTGTTGATAGCGAAGGGTAAATGTCAAGCGTGTTTATTGCACATGAATATATCGATTATCGATCGTAAAATCAGAGATTACCTGGACAAAGATATCCTTAATTATTCGTGAAATAAATAAACGATAAATCGGAGAAAAAATAAATAAAATAGATAGATAATTTTAAAATAAAATCTATTTTGCAGAATAATTAAGTATGTGTGTGCTGTTTGCAAAAAAAAAAGAAAAAAAAAAAAAAAAAGATTTTTTTTTTTCAAAACGCTTTAATGCGTTTGCCCAAATCAGCTTGTGCATGTGCGCAAACTAATTGGGAAATCTGTTCTATGTTTGCGGGCGATTCTTAGAGCAAATGTCGGGAGACAAGCTGTAGAACTATTTCAACCGCGACATGAGAAAAACAACAAAAGTGGTTGTGCGCACGGCGCAGACTCAGTTCAGCCTGGGAACCGTTTGCTACCCTGTTAGCGCTTAACGTAGACTCTGCTCAGACTGGGAGGAGGACAGGCTGATCTGAGTGTGCGCTGGAATCAGGACCACGTTGTTGGTTTTCTCGTGTCGCGGCTCATTTGTCCCTCAGAACACCAATAAATATCAATGAAAATAGTGCATCTCAGATCAGCCTGCATATTTTTAGTATTATTATTTCTGCTTTTTCTGCAACACACTCTCTGAATACCCGATCAGACTGCGCAGTCTTTCACTGTCTAGTTTAGTCTAACAGATCATAAAACACCTCCCCATCATTCAGCGCTTTGTAGCTAACATTCTGATGAGATCTTAATCGATGCTTGCACACTTTTATTGTACAATTAACTTACCTAGTTTGAGTAAAAGCTGAGTAAAGCGAACAATAATTGCCATTAATTGGCATTAACACCTTTACTATCAACATTAGTTCTCTCCGTTTCAAACTGTCGTCTACAATACCATCAAAGTCTTTACCGATGCAGCAAATATTGAAGCCATAATTAGCAAAAAGGATCAAATTCATAATTGGTAGTAAGTGTTACTAAGATTAAAGTACCGAAGATAATTGCAGTCACAATACTGTCTTCTCATTTTAAGCAAATAATAATAATAATAATAATAATGTGATGAAAAGAAAGAAAGAATAGGAATCAACTTATTTGTCTTAAATTGCAGATTTAATAATTTGATGTGCAAAACGTATCGTATGAATTGGATTTTACGGCAATATATAAATAAATACAATTAATATACGCACCTTTAGCATGTGATGATCCAATACTTCGTTTCTCAACCGTTCGTAAACAGTCGGCATTAACCGTACACCTCCGGAATGTGATTCTAACTAAATTTGAAATTATGGTTTCTAATTTAAATCGCAAAAATAGACTAAAAAGTCCAACGCTTAGTTTAATAAATTTTATATCAGTATAAAGGTCTAATATTAAGGGAACTGCAGCCGCCAGCACAGAGTCAATTAGATCTCAAATCGTGGACTTATCTTAATTTAAAATGTATAAATCTGTCAAATTTATGATGATTTTGCTATATATTTAATCATTTTACTGGTCATAACAAATAACCCGAAAATAGACCAAAATGTTATTACTATAAAATTATGAAAAACATATCAGCGTAATCGGGAAATAATGTAGTTTTCTATGCCGCCAGCACAGAGTTTCTATCTTTTATAATTATTTTATAATTGGTTGTTAAAAAGTCATCTCCTATCTAAATCAATGCATTTTTGTGTATCGTGTCGCTCAGGTATTGGCGAGACTCAGTTATTGGAAAGTTGGCCATGTATATCTCAGTTTACATGTAGCGAAATTGTGTCTTTTTATTTACAATTAGCTTTGGGGACAGAAGATGTGGGGACCCATAGGGTACATTATTCCAGTGTTTGTTGCATTCATCGCCCTGGGGAACGCTAATGGAACATTTCTAAGTGCTGGAAGGTAGATACATGTATATCATATCATATTGTATCGTATTATATTTCTTTATTTAAATTAACGCATATGATTTCCACAATATGATTCGATTTATGTATGTAAAAGCGATATTTTAATTACTTAAAGTTGTTTCTGGTGTTATGATATCACAATATTTCACAATATTTCGAAGCACACATTTCTCCTAAAAGTTGCAATGGTGACTTTATTTATATTGTGTTATACATCAAATCAGTATTATTTTTAAATGTATAAATTAGACATACATGCAAATTTCATTCTTAACATGTCACTTTTTTAAATTCAAAATTGCTCCTACAATGAGTGTAAAATCGCATTTGGGAGTGTATTACGTCATACAGTGAGTTTACTAGGCACCCATCCAAGGGAAGCAACTGTGTCATTTTCATGGCCTCTTTATCTAAAAGGGGTCAATTCTTCAAGGAAAGAATTGGATATTATAAGAGAAAATTCTTTCCTTGAGAGCAGATCCAATTTTTGGAAGAGCTACGTTGTGCAGGGAAGCAAACAAGAAGTTTCAGCAGTTAGCAGTTATTTCCCTTTGAAACTGGCGAAAACATTATGGTGTGTACTCACACACCTTTAAAGAAGGTGGATAATTACCTGGATACAGTGTGTGCTATTTCATGGTGTTCATAATAACGTCGTGTTTACAAATGGCGAAATATTGATATTTTGTTGAGAAAATCACGAAATCAGTGCGACCTTTGTATTAAATGACAAAGAAAATCTTTTTAAAAGTCGTGCTCCTATATTATTGAATTTATTAAATTTGCTTATGCAAACGATAAGTTGTTTTGCTAAGTTCTTCCTTAACTCATCTATTCACATGAGACTGATGCTCTTTCAATACACAACCAGTCATATGCCTTAACAAATAATTATTGTATATGTCAATAATCTGATTTAAGGCCTCAGAAGTTTTTGTATTGGTTCCATGGATGCAGCGTAAATGTCCATTGGTATAACAAATTCCATAATATACTGACGCTCATGTAAGGTCCTCCATTTATCATGTGACGTCGCATCTGAGAGTGTAATAAAGCCATGCATTAAAGAGACGTTCTCAGTTAAGCTGGGCCATTAGCTATTAATTTTGTCCTTCGTATTGACTTTCTTTAAATTACAAAATAACGGTCCTGTTTACCCTCTGACAGGTAGCCCTCTGTCTAAAGAAGTAGATAAAAGTACCAAGACATGCATGCGTTTTGTTAGACATTTTTAACACTGGTTCGAATAATGATACCCTGCTTTAAAAAGCGACGTTTTTAAATGTCGCAATATTGCCGTTGCATAGATATGAACGCCGCACGGCTAAAAAAGATAAATCACTGCTGAAAATCGAGTTCCATTATTAAATTCAGGTGATTTCTTACATATTTCCCCGCTTCAACAATATCCAAAGGGTAGTTTTTGTTACGAAATGAGACTGGGAACTAATGTCGCAAATTTTATGTAACCTACGTCACAGCGGTAAATTCGTGATACATGTATTAACTAAAATGGCCCGGCATCATAAAACTTACAAGATCACACAAAAAAATATGTTTTCCTCAATATCTTATATCATTTGTGCAAATTTGCTAAATTTTGTATATTTTACTCGACTTCAAAATACATTACCCCAGCATTTTTCTGTAAGAATGTAACCTTACGTCACGGGCTTTTCTTAAAACTGAGCAAAGCAATCGCTCTGAAACTCATGTGCAAAATCCTGCCTAGTAACAGCTACAAGATGGTGTGCTTAGATTCCATGCAATGAAACATAAAAATGATATAAAACCGTTAAAATGTGTGCACTGTAACCTACGTCACACGAAACCTACGTCACAACGTCACCAAGACCACGTTCTGAAAGCGTTGACGTCATTTGATTAAGCAGCGCTTCATAGAAAACCCCTCTCTTCCAAAAAAAGCAAAGAAAAACATTTTAAATTGAAACCAGCCAAAATAATCAAATGTCAGTAGATTAGTAAATGTGCAATGCTACGCATGTCAAAGAAATCGTATGCAACATCGTCTTTCAACGTATCTTAATAGCGTCATAAAACACGCCGTTTCTAATTGTTAGGGTATGTCTCTAAATATGGTTGGTATTCCATAATCTTAAACTATTATCTGAAAATATTTTAAAGATTTGAAGCAGATATAATGAGCATTATGTTCGTGATTTTTTCTTGAATTCTGAAATGGTTGTATATATGGCCATTTTTGTCCGCGAATGGCCCAGCTTAACTGAGAACGTCTCTAAAAACGATAACCAACTAGTGGATCAAATATTCAAATTACGTCGTAACGCTATGCGTTGACGTCCATAAAGCATCACATTTTCTAATGGCAAAATCGTGACGTTTTCGTGCAAAATTTGCTATTGAAATGCAATTTTACTGTCTTATGATAAATAGAATCTTGCAGTCGTACTGCTGTATTATTGAACTTATCAAACTCGTTGGGGAAAACCGATAAGATGCTCGGCACAGCCTCGCATCTTATCATTTTCCCTTACTCGTTTAATAAATTCCATAATACATTGGCATTCATTTAAGATTCTCTTATTATTTTACAGAACAGCTTCTGTAGCAGTACATGATGGCTATATTCCAGAACTTCTCTCATATGTTCATGTAAAAACAAAAATACATGTACCGGCTGTTGCTGCAAGGGTAGGTCAAGTTTTTGTTGTTTTCATTTTATTACCCGGCTTTGGTTGTGACTCAGTTTTATCATTAACTTCAGTTTTATTAAAACAGAGAATTAAATTATTTGAGAAAAAATGATAGGTTCGAAAAACCACCCTTGTTCTTTGTATGAGTAGCATCTCACTTATAATTTGAGGGGAGCATGGCATGCATTGTATATGCCATGCTCCCCTCGAATTATAAGTGAAATGACGCCAAAGATCTGTTACCGAAGCAGCTATGGGACTACCAACTGTTGTGCTTAGTACCTTGGCAGAATGACGTCTCGGTGACGTCACCTAGACATCAATATGAACTATAAGTTGCCGGCACAGATATATGACATCATTGGTTCCAGAGCATGACAAACAATGTATGCTATGCTCCGCCAATTCTTCTGTTGTCTTCAAACGTAGCATGAAATAGTATTGCTAAGAGAAACAAATGCACAGAAAAAAGACAGGCAATGATCAGTAACTAATACAATCAAATCCCACATTCCGCCTTCAAAACCAAAAGGGAAAGAAGCACCTTACAAAAATCGTCAAAAGTACACGAAAGACACGTACGGTAAATCGAATGAACAGCTCTTTCCTTAAATAGGTGGCGGTCTTTCAGCCACCCTAAATGAAAACAGTAGCATCGCCTTATTTTTTTCTATTTTAAAAAACAAAAATAGAAAGCAAATGGGCAGTTATTCTGGTGACCTTATTGCTAGAGACCATAGACAAAAATTCATAATAACATCTAACACTGAGGAATCACAACTGAATTTCGATCAGTAATATATTACTGGGGAGGGGGTGAGGTTGGGGGAGCTTAAACTAGTTTTACTGGATCCAAACCTTTAGCATTTGCTTCTGCATTTGTTTGAAACATTTGGTGAGCTAGTCTACTAATAAAGGTGCCATTATTGGAGGTTTTGTAATACCACCAAGTATGTAGCACAGGCCCGGACCCAGATCACAACTAGCTGACAGGCTCCTTCTGGTCAATTGGTCGGGCTTAGGGCCCAAAGAAAGAAGCCATAATCTGGGTTCCAGATAAAATAGAGATTTCAATAAAACTTCAAGATTATATCATGCTTACCTTTAAATATGTATTATGACATCTCACTGGAATCGCATCAACAAGGCGATTCCGATGAGATGTCACAGCATATATTTAGTTTAAACATATTTTATTTCATCAACATGACAAAGTACAACATGTCGTCAATACAAGCTTTAGGATCAGAACGAAAGCAATAATACTAATTTAGTTCAGCATATATTTCAATCTAACCTTACGGAATAGCATCCGAAAGCCCCTTCCCCCGGAGCCATGGCTCTAGCAGAAAAGCAGCTGTTAAGAAGTTACATAGTGATTTGAAAAAAAATATAGGGGTACACGTTCAGGGAAAGCACCTCTACCATTTTCATGTTTTCTTACTTGGCAGTGGGGGTCCTTTATCAAAGGAGAACATTTGCTCCTAGAGGAGCAAAATTGTTTTTGTAAGAGGTGATCACCTTTTGGAAGGATTTTGTTATCCAGGAAAGCAAACAGTAAGTCAGGATAGTTGTCTCCCTTTGAAAAACGCAATGCGCAAATGTTTCTAATAACCAGCAAAACTAAAAGCAACCAAGTTCCTGCATTCCCCAAAGCGATGCTAGTGTTTTTGTTCAACTTTCTATTTGTTTTGTCTGCAGTTTTAATAGTCTTCGATAACATTTTGGTTATTTTAAGGCTTTTATTGGTGACCACTTGTCTGGGAAAATTCTGTTCACTTAATTTTCCGTGCGTGTTATCCTACCTCCAGAAATGTCACGGTCTGTTTATAGGATGCGCAGGCTGATCTGTGTCATTTTGCTGTTTGCAGACATTAAAAAACAACTTTTGTTGTGTTTGCGCTTACGAGCTTTTCTGTTTATTATAGTGTGTTGGTACCGTTATACTGATATTCATAACCGATGTCGGATCACTCTTGCGATTTTACGTGTTTACGGTCTGGTTGTTTCATGGCGTCACAATGTTAGGATTACTTGTCATGCGGTGGAAGAAAAACAGTTATCATAAGCCATACAAGGTAACTATGATGATGCAATTGTTTGTTGTTGTCACCATGCTAGGAGTACAAGTCATTCGAACAAAGATATTCAGTAATTGTAAACAAATAAGAAACAGAAAAAATAATAGCAATCATGAATATATTGTTACGGTTAGGTTGTCTCATGACATTTTTATATAAACTGGTCCCAAGTTATCCCATCAATATTTGTGACAACTAGTCAGATATAGTCTTTCGTCGGCTGCGATTGGTCCGCCAATCATATGCTGTATAACAAATCGGGTTTTCTTCAGCTGATAATACACTGTTTACCATTACGTCACCTGGCCATGTGATTTGCTAGATTGGTCCATTCAAAATTTTATCGGATGTATGTCATGACGCGTCATGGCTACTCTTCAATGACCTGACAGCGAGGTTATGTTTTAAAAAATGTTTTTGTCTTAGAAAACATTGTAACATCAAATGTAATAGTTATAGTAGACCAAAGTACATCTACCAATTAAGTTATTAATATTATAGCTACAAAAGCTAAATATCGCATGAACTCTCGCTAGATATCACAGGCAGATTCCTGCCCGTTTGGATTATTGATTACCTATTCCTAATACTAGCTATTAGGGGAGAGAACCAATCTTATTTCTACATTAATATTAGTAGAGCTCGTTATGCCCTGGAAGAAAGCCAGCTAAATGTATTATAAAACATATAAGGGAATTATGTGTGTAGTCACGGCCTGGTTGTTTCATAATTTCCCATGCAAAGTAAATGAGAAGACACTAAACAGGAACAATGGGATAGCCTTGTGGGCCAAAGTTGTGGCCGTCTATTGGGAAAAAAGCTGTCCTCATGGCTTTTCGCTGGTGCTGTTTATTTTAGTGCCGTCTTAGCTGTAGCTGGCCATTTATCATGCTATGAAAACATAAAGTGATAGCATGTCACTTTATAACTGCGCTTGCGCGAATGTTATCAGGCGATGCATTTAGAAGCTATCTCTGAAGACGGTTGGTTACGCATTGACATTGACCGTGATAACAACGTTCGATTGGTTAAATGACGCTGGCGACTAACGTCATAACGCATTCGCAACATCAGTAAGTTCTATGAAAATTGCGTTTGCGTTTTTACGCCTTAAATCTTCCAATGATGCATGCTAAATAGAAAACCATGTAAGTGTCTTTTGATAGCAAGTTTATCAGGTTTGACCCGAAACAGGTCGGACCGGCTCGGCAAGCCTCGTCATTCCCATGCTGTTTCTGGTCTCGCCTGATTAACTTGATGTCAAAAGACACTAAAATGGTATTCTCTATTTCTCGTTTGGTGCCAAGGGCAGGATGTTTAATTCGATTGAATTCCTTCCTGATCATTGCCCTTTTCTTTTACCAACACAATCAATTTCCTCTTCGATCAGTAATATTAATTAGGATAGCTAGTGCACCAACAGGTTGTGTTTCACTTGTATCTTTGGCTTAAAAATATAACCTTCGCTATTATAGCAGACTGGAACCCCTCCTCAACATAATAAATGGGCCGCGACATTACAAAACCAACAAAGTGGCATGTGCGCCAAGCGAAGACTCAGATCAGCCTTGGTGGATACCAAGTCTAATCTGTGACTTTGCTGGGCGCACATGCCACTTTGTTTGTCTTGTCGTGTCGCAGCTCATATAACTGCTACTGTACAGAAATTATATTAGCATCATGGTGTAGATGTGAGCTATTTACCATGCTTCGGACGAAGTCTAGTAACTATTGCAAATTTGTTATTGTTTTAACAGTCAATATGAGATGCTTGCTCGTCATTAATTATAGTCACGTTGAGACTTATATACATGTAAAGAACTCTTTAAGGTTTTAATTATGTAGATGCATCACATAATTGATGGCCAATCTGTGGCACTCGATGGGTGAAGGTCTCTATATCTGACACTAGTTTCATGGGTTGGAGGAAACACTGCTAATCTCTCAATGAGATGTTATCATGTTTGAAAGGAAATCGGTTCAACTGATGTCACTTAATGCAATTTCTAATGTTTATTTTATCTTTATACTTCAGATTTATTTTTAAATATTGGTTCAGTTTATATATTTCTGTTCGATTTTTCCAGGTTCCCATATTCGTGCCTGTCATAGTACTTTTATTTTCCCTCACCATTGTCATCGTACCTTTCACAGCGGGTGTTCCCAGAAAAGAATTCTTATTCTCAGTAGTTGTAGCAGCATTATCTATCATTGGCTTTTTACCATTTGGCAAGGCAAAGCGGTTTATGAAGTACCTAGGTAAGTTTACTGACACTTTTTATATTTGTTGAATTATAACATGTCATTTTCATCTTTGGTTTAAACAATATTTTATTAATCAATTCACATTGTATAATTTACAATTTAAAGTATCAGGATCTGACAGTAAGCTAAAAACTTATAGTAGTCATCTCCAGAAATGATCTATACTTGGTAAAACTACTGAAGGATATTAAAATTCTATGATCTTTTTTCACTTCAAACAAAATATTTACAAATTTTAATATGCATGCATTTAATATAACTGGGTATTCACAATTGTAGAGCATGTCTAACTAAAGCCACGCTTAAGCGTTTACAGCACAGTACCGGTCCAAATGTCATAACCCTCTGCAGCATAAATTCATACACATGCACACTAATCGCTGTACTGTTGCTAATATTCGTTTTCAGGAGTTGAATGTTTACTATTAGAAGTCCGCCATACACTATAAACGTTTTTAACACAATAAGCGCATTAGATAAATGTGCAAAGATGTACAAATAAGACTTCTCTCGCTCACTGACCTAGGTGTTCCTTAGATTAACCTCGATCAACAGCATAATAGTTGACATCAGAGTACTCTATCAGGCATTTAGATGATCGGGCAATCTGCTTTGTTTGGACACAATTTTAATTGCCTTTGAAGTTTTGCAGTAGTAGGCTAGTACACTTGGGGAAGAACTGTACAGTCAACACTGACGTGTGATGTTAACTGAACTTGTCTTTTATTTGCAAACGCCCAGTATTAATACATAAAGCTGGGCAGATATGTGAAATAATTGTGCACTTTTTGATAAAAGCATGAAATTTGGCACATTGCAAGACAAAGCTATTCTAAGCATTTTCAGGGTGGATGCCAAGCCGAAAAATTCCATTTATGGCGGCCATCTTGAATTTCAAAATGGCCGCCACTGAAACTGCATTTTATGACAAACAGAATCGGAAATCATTAGAAAGACCAGTTTTGTGTTTCTGAACATGTTTAGCTGAACTTTCGCCATGATTTTCTCAAACTTGTCTGTTATTCGGCATTTCTGATCTATGCTCCTGGGCGTAGACATGACACTAATCGATAATTACATGTTTGTAAGTATAGAAACGGAATACAGTGAATCACAATTCCTCACCACCTGGTGAACAAAACCTTTCAAAATATCATTGTTTTGCATATTTAATTCTTTTTCTAGTGAACAAAACCTATTAACTGGATGACAATAGCAATTCTTTTACTTGTTATTTTTCTTGTTGCTTTAGTCTACATAATAAATCATTTTGTCTAACTCGTAATTTATAAAAGAAGCAAAAAAACATAGTTTAATCCAAAAATGTATTTGAGTTTATTTTAATGCACAAAGTTATATAAAGATTTAAAAGGAAAAAAATCATATTCGATGTGTAACGTACATAACAGTAGCAAAGGTACATGTACTAACAAACAACAATAATCTAAATAAACCAAAATTGATGGTCGATAAATGTGGTCCTTACTGAACTAACACTATTATTCGTTTTCAAATTATGCACATATAAGAGAGAACAGATTGGCTCCTTTTGAATTAGTCAATACAGCACTGAAAAATTACTTGAATCTAGAACGAAACATTTTTGTAAGAGACCATACAATTTTGAAGAATGACTTCGAGAAATAGATACACGTGTAAATGGTGACTAGTGTATCCTCAGTTTGATCTGTATATCATCTTAAGTAGTCAGAAGCATATGCCACTATATTGGAAAACCATCGTTGTATGTTTTTAGCTACAATTATATGATTTAAACATGTACATGTATCTGAAGGTAGGTTTAGTGGTAACGTTGTGTAACACAATTGTTGTTTGTATATAATTGTTAGTGGTGTCAGATAATTAGAATTGCAAACTGTTGTAAAGAGTCAGTTTCAGACTGCAGCTAGGCTTTCAATGCTTTAAGTGTTAACCTGTCAACTATATTCAGATATTCAGATACATGTAGTATACGTAGATTTTCAATATTTCCTGTAGTACAACAGGAAAAACAAAGATCTTTACGAATGGCATACTCTGGCTCTGAGTCTTTTAAAACATAGTTTTGCAGCAGCTTCACTATAATAACCTTTTAATGACACATTCAACAAGTAAATATTTTGATCAGGCTTAAGGTTGAATATCACGTTAAATGTGTATCTGAGCGGTAATAAACGTTATCTGTTTATATACATGTAGCACTCGTTATTTATACTGTCGCATATTACTGTAAGGAAAACGAAAAAAGTGCAAATCTTTATAGTGAGACATGGAAATTAGAGCTTTCCCATCATCTTCTGTTCACGAAGTGTAACTGTCACTATAAAAAGACATAATCTTTCCTGATCAGGTAATTTTGCACCACCATCTTTGCATATTACGGCTTACTATTATCAACACCTAAAATATTACAACAGCATAATTACTTTCAAACAACTTGTAATAAGTTATTTATTGTATTAGTATATTCTTTTATATTGTCAAGTTGTATTGAGAACACTGTTCATAAGCAGCAGGACTTCATCATCAATAAATTATTTACTCCCCTGCCCGACCTACGATACCCCTTTCCCGAAATGATTATAACAAACTAGGCAAAAGGATTTGATATGTATAGATATAACTTGTTTTATTTGTTTCTGTCCTATACGTAACGTTTTACTATATATAAGGTGTGTCTAATTAGTAAATTGCCCAATAAAATGGCTGTATTCATTACTTGTTATGTTTGTTCTCGTTTAATTTCTAGTCATACTGCAGGTTCATATAGGAGATGAGGAACTGAGATTTGCCTTTAAATCCCTAAGTTGTAACATTGATGTTGATTAATATATGTAGTCTTTTTTTCATTTGCCATTGCATTTTGTGCAGTTGGAACACTGCAGATTATTATTACTTGTAAAAAGAAAATATTTGTCAATAACAACAACTTAAGTTCCCATATTTAGGCACCCCTCAAGAAACTGTTGAATATATAAGCATTGATAAGGTAAGAAAAAATAATAAAACAAAACTGCGGCATAGAATGAAGATTGTCGTAAAAGGAAGAATTTATCGAAACCAGCTTCAAATATCCACATAGCCTTTTACTCAACTCCTCGTATCATTAGCTTTCAGTTCATGTTTCGATATTTTATTCCCAAAGTCCTGCTTAAGGCATCAGAGTGAGGAGCATTACAAAATAGACAACGTAAAGCTGTGTTGTAAAACTTGTAGTATTTTGGCATTATGCAGTATTCTTTATATTTTATATGATGGTTTTAGTTGAGAAATGGCATTTCTTGTGTAACGTATACTACCCATAGAACCTTAACTAAAGTAAATGTGCTCTGCAACCCAAGTTTACATGTAGCATTCTGTTCCAAAAATCTTATAATGTCTGTTTATATTTCTCTTATCAACAGTCTTTCTTTTGTTTGCACTTAATATGCTACATCTTTTCAATAAGCACTGTAAGGCAATGCTCTTGTATGTTTTGTAGATTACATGTCATACTAGACGCTCGTATACTACTAAATTCATGCTTTTAGGGCGCTATTTTTTTAAGACTGACTGTTTACTGCTTATCTCTTGACTTTACTTCTACATAAAGTGCTGTCCTACAACGGCAGGGCTCTATTTTCTCTACAGTGATGTCTCTGTTCTTTTATTTAATTTAATTTTTTTAGTCATTTTTTATAATAAATATCATGTATGCTAGTATCATTAAAAGGATGACAAAACAGTTAAGTACATGTAGTTAGGCAAGTACGTTGTTAATAATGTTAATTAAGGTAATAAAATGCCAGAAAAGAGTGAATGTCCTCAGAGCTTTTCATGTCTAAAAACATTATTAGTTTGCAGTATCCTATTTTTCGTAACGTATAAAACACACGTCATGTCACCTTTAACCTAACTATTAAAGTGTCAGAGGTCTCAAGAAGCAACGTTTCTTAAGAACTGAAAGAATGTCATATTTATAATATTTTTGAGACACAGTGAAGAAAGTTCATAAGTGGTATTATAATGGACTTTTATGACTAAATGTTATTTACGTTACCTCCAGTAGTTGAAAATGATAAAAAAATCATACAGACTGTAATTATTCCACTATTTGAAGATAGGAAAAAAGGGTGAAAGGCTGACAGAAACAAAACGAAATGTTTCTGCATTCAAATTATATGGTTCTATGGAAATATAAATATGTAATTTACATATGTGGGCTTAACCCATAATCAGAGGGTTTACAGGTATAAACCAACACAATTTTAATAGGAACTTCTGCAAACACTACTCTCTAGAGTTCCTTCATATGACAGGGGGACTTTTTTCAGCTCAAAATCTATACAAAATGTAATGGGCTCTGATCAGTATGAAACTTACCTATAGGGCAGACGCCATTTTGAAAATTCAAGATGGCCGCCGAAATAGGCACAATTCAGCTTGGCATCCACCCTGAAAATTCATATTTTGGTCCAATCTAACTATGTACCAAATTTCATGCTTTTATCAAAAAGTGCACAATTCGGCCAAAATTTGTTACATATCTGCCCCACTAATACGTGCATACCTAATTTGGTACATAGTTTGTTGGGTATCACAAGTATGGTTGAATTTTGATACCCTTCAATTGTTCTACTTAGTATAGTTTCTTAGAACATTTTGACATTATCCTATCCACTGGGCTCTAAATATTCAGTCAACATTGAATTAACCTTGATTCAACGTTATGACGTTGAATCAAGGTTGATTCAATTTGATTCAACGTCGTGTGCCTGCATAGTTTTATTATTTGTTTTGTAATGTGTTGTGGAAATTTTATGTTTCCTTACTAAAGATCTCTGAAGCAGAGGAATATGAAACTATACTTAAGGACAAAAGTTCAGCACGGATGTTTATAAAACATCCGCGCAGAACTTTTGTCCTTAAGTATACCAGCAGGACGCCCGATGAGCGTGACTAAAACAATGCACAACTAACAATTAACTCTAATTAAGTTTAAATCAAATTAGACAAAGTTGCTTGAATAGTGACCTGAAATATTGTTGCACCATTGTGCAAATTTGCACATATTTATCTCGATAAACGTCATATGAAAGCATGATAGCGACGACGTCATATTCGTTCAATGCCTTTTCAGATTGGTTTGTTGTGCTAGTTCAACTTTTGATGAACGTTATTCCACCAAAGTAAGTTATAGTTTAACACATCTATTGACACTTTGATTAAACCACCGAAATGTGTCGTTCCACAGAAGCTTTACTTCAAGCAAAGATTACTGAAATTCAGCTATATGTGTTTTATAGTGTAAAACACTTATACTTGGCCTTTACCTAATTTTGGCGATATTGGCAAAGAGCGCTGATCTACCAGGGTTGATTAATATATTCGCGAAATTTCCGTCTACAATTGTTATAAGCACATGAACTAACCAAAATTAAAAATTTTTTTTCAAAGAAAGACCCCTCTGACAGTATGTACTTGTGACATCTTTCCAGCCCCGTAAGGAACGCTTAACATAGGCCGTCACGGAACACTACCCTTAGCACTCACCTAGTTCCTCTCTTCGTCATAGTTCGTTCCCGTAAAAAAATCTGTAACCGTTAGAAGCAGAAACAACAGGACCAATGGTCCTGTAGCTCACCTGAATCCATTCAGCCTCAGTACTCTAGGATAAGTATCTCTAAGGCCATCGGTCAATTGGTTCTGGTGAAAAAGATTTTTAAAGGTTTTAACCATATATGGGCATGGAGGACATGTTGGTCATGTGACTTGGACATTTGAAAAAAATTCATTCCCTCAACTCCCTGGAGGTTCTATATGAAACTTGGTTTCAAAATTGGCCCAGGGGCTTTTTAGGAAATGGTTTGATATTGTCAAAATGACAGAGTTCTGGGTCAAAAGTCAAAGAATGACCTTGACCTCTTGTACTCATAAATCTTCATGTACTCCTTAAGATGACTGTAGATACCAATTTTTACGGCTTAAATCTTCAAAACTTTCCATGAAATCTTATGTTTTAGCATTTTCCCACATTTGACCTTTACCATAAAATAGTAAAGGTCAACCTAAGGTCATCATTTTGAACAAAGCTTCAAGGCCATCGGTCAATTGGTTCTGGAGAAGAAGATTTTTAAAGGGTTTTACCATATATGGGCCTGGCGGCTATGTTGGTCATGTGACCTGGACCGTTTGAACAACTTTTCATTCCCTCAACCCACTGGAGGCTCTATATGAAATTTGGTAACAATTGGCCCAGTTGTTTTTGAGGAGATTGTTTGATATTGTCAAAATATGAATGTTCTGGGTCAAAGATCAAAGAATGACATTGACCTCTTGTACTCACATATCTTCATGTACTCATTAAGAT
Organism: Ctena decussata; assembly: GCA_963989385.1. Lineage (NCBI taxonomy): Eukaryota > Metazoa > Mollusca > Bivalvia > Lucinida > Lucinidae > Ctena > Ctena decussata. The sequence continues at coordinate 61,825,956 of OZ022503.1, forward strand.
AACTGTATATACCAATTTTTAGGCATAAATCTTCAGAACTTTCCATGAAATCTCATGTTCTAGCATTTTCCCATATTTGACCTTGCCGTAAAAAAAATCAAGGTCAACCCAAGGTCATAATTTGAACAATCTTGATAGTACTTGAGTACCCAAAGCTACATACCATGTTTCAAGACCATCGGTCAATTGGTTCTGGATAAGAAGATGTTTAAAAGTTTTTACCATATATGGGCGTGGCGGCCATGTTGGTCATGTGACCTGGACCGCATGAATAATTTTTTGTTCCCTCAACTCCTGGAGGCTCTATATGAAATGTGATTTTAATTGGCCCAGGGGTTTTTGAGAAGATTGTTTGATATTGTCAAAATATGTGAGTTCTGGGTCAAAGGTTAAAGAATGACCTTGACCTCTTGTACTCATAAATCTTCATGTACTCATTAAGATGACTGTAGATACCAATTTTTAGCCCAAAATTTTCAACAGTTTCCAAGGTATCTTATGTTCTAGCATTTTGCCATATAAAAGCACAAGGAAGCAAATTTGACCTTACCGTAAAAAGGTCAAGGTCAACCCAAGGTCATAATTTGAACAATCTGGGTAGTACTTGCGTACCCGATGCTACATACCAAGTTTCAAGGCCATCGGCCTACTGATTCTGGAGAAGAAGATTTTTTTAGGGTTTTACCATATATGGGCATGGCGGCCATGATGGTTATGTGACCAGGACCGTTTGAACAACTTTTCGTTCCCATGAGCCCTGGAAGCTACATATGAAGTGGTTTTAGAGAAGTCGATTGAAATTGTTGACGGACGGACGACGGACGGACGGACGACGACGGACGACAGAGCCTGCCCATACCATAAGCTCCCCCAGAGCCTTTGGCTCAGGTGAGCTAAAAAGTTACAAGTAGTCAAATCTGAACAATACGTTGGGTGAATAGCGGTTTCAAACTCAAAACGAGCATTGTACTCTGAACAAAACAGCGCGTTGTCCTAGTGCAGAATGAAACCGGGAACAGGGGTCGGCAATGAAACGTGCTTCCAGACTGTACTTTGCTGTTTGCTTTCTGGCTCAAAGAAATGAAACCAGGCCTTATCACATGTAATCAGTCCATTGAGAAGCTTATCACATTTTTCCATATATTGTTTCCTCATCCCTGCATAATTGTACTTTCACCTTCGTTTGGTCGGGAACCAGTCGCCTGGGTACCAATCTGGCACACACACGGCACATTCCTAATGTGCTGGTCAAAATGTCTTTAGCAGTTCCATAGCTAACGTCGAATTGCTCTGCTATCTAGCTAATGGAAAAGCGTTTGTCTCCTAGCACAAGCATCTCTACTGCAGAGTCCATTTCTTCAGTTTTAATCTTAATAACACGCCCTCTTCGATTGTTGTCTTTAATAGAGTGTATGCTTTAACTGAAGCAATGACACCACTTATAGACTGCCGTTTTATACAGCACAGAACGCCCGCAAATTGATGTAAATCATTATTATTTTCACGCATGGTTTTACCCAGTTTCACGTAAAAACTAATAACACTGCGTTGATCTGGAACAATATCGTCCGACATCTTTAACGTCACGCACAAGAAGCACGTTACATTAAATGACGTCATCGAATCAATCAATACGCTAAAATTTTCACCAAGCTGTTTCAAATTGATTGTTCTTATTTCAAAGCTAGATCTGTGTCTCTAGGTTTCTCTATCTCCAACGTTATGAAGAAGTTCGTGAATGTATTGTTCCGCACTCGTATATCCTACAATATTTGATTTTTCAATACTTTTACTTACGCATAGCATAACAGCGGTTCAGAAAAAGGAAGCACGTGATAAGTATTTGAGATATTTTCTTTACCATTCCATTTATTAAACTATATATTGGGGCATCCAGTTAGAATCAATTCGACGCGGTGATTCTAATGGGATGTCACAATATATCGTTTAATAAAATACAAAAAAAATGCAATACAAATTTAAGTCAAATTTTCTTTATTATCTGGAGCCATGATGGATCGTGAACGATAAAATTAAGCTTTGCCAACATGTTATTTGCAATAAATCGCAAAATTTTGATACCCCAGATATTATATGCTTTACAGAATTAAAGGGTTATTGCTTCATCTCCAAATGAGATCACTCTGATAGAGAATATTTGCCACCTTTCTTAAAGGGAGCTGCTCTTAATGGAAAATATTTCCGGACTGTTCACGAGTAACCAATGCCCTTTTTGAAGTTGAAATTAAATGCCAGAAATGCATTAAAAGATGATGTTAATTCTTTTTTTTTTTGAAAAGAACATAATATCTATCTTATCGACCTGGCAGAATAATAATCTAAAGCTGTGTGAAATGGAACTCCGTGCATTGAGAAAAGAATTCCATTACTGGTGGGATTTGATACCGGTTCCGCTAGCACTGTTAAGCAGTGCCTTTTTGACTGCATTACTGAAGTGCCAGCGTTCCGCACAAGCTAGTACTAGATTCTGATAAAGCTATTGTTAGCAAAATAACTGCCAATTCATCGTGGGTATTTCCAGATATCCCCAAGATGATATTCTGATATTGTGAACGGTTGATAGAATGTAGTCAAGTTATAGTTTACCATAACTTAAGAAAATAACAACAACAACAACAACAACAACAACAAAAAAAAAACATCAACAAAAAACAACAACAGTATTCATTCATACCAATTATAGCCGCATTGAGGGAAAACCTGATTTAAAGGATATATGTGAATAGCGCCCACTAAGACCAGCCGTCCATGTTTGAGGAAATGGACTCTATAAGCTTTGAGCTTCTGTCCAAATCCTCTATATTCATTGTATATATAATATCACCACATGTACATTTTTAAACGAATAAATACTGTTTAAACCAAGACCAGCCGGATAATCAGTTATACGTGTCTTGGTCTCACAGTCAATACTTGGACCTCTTAGATTTCATCTGCGCATGCCATGAAGAATGGTACAAATTATTTTGTAAAATCAGAGATTTTTTTTATTGACTTAGATTTGCATCATATGTATTTTTTTCTCTCCTTTTTTATTAGAATACATAAACATAAACAAAGTCGAAGTCTTCGGCCGACGAGAAAGTTCACTCCAGCATCTATGAAACTAACTGATACATTATATACACCCGGAAGATTTTCATCGACATCAGTATCATCATTAGAGGACGCAGACATCAGCCCTCTCCGGAGAGTCCGGTTCGCATTTCCAAATGATCTTTTGAAAGACGAGGACAGAAAGATCTCTACCGTTTCAAACTATTCCAATGCATCTTCAGACTATTGCGAAGTAATGACAGATTATGACGACGCACATGGTGAAAATGACAGTTTAACCGACAGTAATAATTCGACAGACAGTGCTCAGAGTGTAGGCAGTTTTGAGGAGCCTCATAAAGATACTGCCAAGAATACTGATATTGAAATGGATGAGATTGAAAAGACACCTTCTCATACTATGCACAGGAGTGTTAGTGTTAATAGTACTACTCCTCTATTAGTTTCCACAGTGCTAAATGAGAGGCTTTAGAAGGTATAAAAATATCACAATTATTCTTCAGAGAAGTATAAACAAATACATTCAAAGTTACTTTTTCACGGCCAAAATATTGATAAAGGAGATGGTTTGACTATATTTGAGCAACATTAATATTTTGGTACATTGGAATAATATTGGCAGCTGAGAATTTAATCACAGCTATAGGACTAATGCATTTTCATTATTTATCTTTTTTTTAGAAAATGGAGTGAGTTAAGGCATTAGAGACGTCAATGGGTTTTCCTAAAAACAAGAAAAATGTCAAAATGTGCATGTAAACTGTATAGATTTTTAGAAGCTTGGAACACATCTAATATGAAAATAGACACTGCCCATAGGCGAGCACATCGCTTTTTACAGTGTGTTGGTGGTAAAGTAAAATCCTTCTTATGGCTGCTATAATGTTCACCCTTATATTTGCGTACAAAATGCGTGGTCTAAGTGTCGACCCTCATCTGACTACTCATTGTACGATTCTGGAATCAATTTCACAACGTTTTTTGTCGAATGAAATTTAAACCGAGTCCGCTATTTTCTGTTCTTTGATGTATTCCAAGTTTCCAAAGGATCTTACTATTCATAACTTATCTATCTTCAATGCAGCTGGTGTTTGTGCCGTGTGGCGGCCGTAAAATGTCTCCATGTACATCATCATAGTGCATATTAGATTTTCTGGTCCTTTGGGATCATTGAGTTTATTTGAATTATTTTGAAAATTGAGTTCCGCTTAAGCCGGTGAAAGGGGGCGTGGCTGGTGTCGCACATTTCATTACTGGTCATGAAAAGACTCAATTAATCCGAGTCTTCAATTTTCTGTTCTTTGATGTATTCCTTGCTTCCAAAGGATCTTACTATTCAGAACTTATTTATCCACTGCAGTTGGTGTTTGTGCCGTGTGGCGGACGTAAAACGTCTCCCCGTACATCATCATAGTGCAGATTAGATTTTCTGGTCCTTTGGGATCATTGAGTTTATTTGAGTCATTTTGAAAATTGAGTTCCGCTTAAGCCGGTGCTAGGGGGCGTGGCTGGTGTCGTACGTTTCATTACTGGTCATGAACAGACTCAGTTAAACCGAATCTGCTATTTTCTGTTCTTTGATGTATTCCTTGTTTCCTTCCAAAGGATCTTACTATTCAGAACTCGTACGCTCGTATTCAAACCAGTCTAATTTGGATGATAACTTCCGTTTTGGAAACGTTACGGAAGAAATTCCATTGAGCGTAATGTATTCTGAAGATAAAAATATGCCTTACCAACCTTCTACCATAAAGCTCGAATTTGCAGGCGCGTACCGCCTGCGCAAAGCGAGTGCTCGCTATGAAATTAAAATTGTATGCACGGTGTTTTCTTTGTTCATGTTCATGCGCCGTAATGTACTGTGCCAAATATTTCTTTGACAGACAAATAGAATCTATAAATGCTGTCCAGTTGGGATAGCGATCCAAACCCAAGTGTCAACCGTTCAAGTGGGCTTTGAGGCTCTGCCGAGTTTCCCACTTGAACGGTAGACCCGAGGGTTGGGATCACTTTCCCCACTGGACATCAATGATTGACTATATTTCTCACCTACCAATATTAAAAAAGATTATTTGGCTGACTGTTTGCTGCGACCTTAAAACGAGGTATTCAGACGTCCTTTAATGAGTGACTTAGATAGTGACGTCATAAATTTAACATGAATATCTCAGATAGTAAATCGAACAAAGCCAAAGAAGAGGGTCAATAGCTGGTAAGCTAGAAGAAGATTATTTAATGACAATTATTATGTAAAATGAATGTTTCTAAATCCTGTCTGGGAAGCCACTGAGTGAAGAAATTCGAACGAATTCACTTACGTGTAGCTTATCCCATATGGCTAGAAGTGTGGGATAAAATTTGCTACTGTCATGAAAGAACACGGATGATTCTATCCTGTACGCTATGGTAGGTGAGAAAAATCAATCTTTTCTTTTCTGCTTTCTGTGCATAGAATCAAGCAACGTCTAAAAAGACGAAAGAGGCAGCTACAGTGACCAAAAAAGTTTACCAACACGTCTTTTGAGCCAAGAAAGTACGTTTCACTTATTTAAAGCTGGTTACACTGACGACAGTCTGTTGAAAACCTAGCACTCATACGAAGGGTATTAATTGAATAATGGCAAAACGCACATATCTCATTAGCTATGTGTTAGAACAGTATTTCAGATCTATAATAACTAAGAGGCAAGCATAAGACATATAACTAAGTTCCAAAGTACTGTTTAGGAATACTGTTGCCATCTCAACAAAGCTTTAAATTTAGAGCGGTTTAGCCTATATTTTTTTGCAAATTTTTTATGTATATATGCTTCTGAAATGTGTTGGCTAGATACAAGTCCCGGATACTATCGAAATAGGTAGTTATTCATTACTTACTGTCAAACCAGACAAAGATACAGACGGTATAAGGTTTTCGATTATGTAGGATGTGAATTTTTTTCGCTGATTTTTCACCTGAGGGACCGTGTGACGTCGTTGCACTTATACTAGCAAAGTCTTGGACATATTGTATAGTAGAAAGAACCAAAATTGCCCTGTACTTTACAACCGATGAATTAACTTCAGCGTAATACTGAACATTATGGAATAGAATGCCAACAGCCCCTAATATCAATTATTTTAACCATTATATTTGCTGTACGTCATACCAAATATCAGAAAAATTTCATAAAAATCATTTTATGTGTGTTTGTTAAGCCAAAACCAAAACTTAAACGGAAGCCGCAAGCTGTTCCTAAATTTTCAATTTCTTTTTAAATGTCCTACAAAATAAATATAACACAAGCATCTACTTACCAAAATGACGTAAAAAAACTTCACTCGCTATACCTAGTATGAACTTGACGTCATATGTTGCTATGGTTGCACATTGAAATTTTAACTTTGAACATGAATTTGGACGCAACAAGAGACACTTTTGTGTTGCATAAAGGATACAATACATGAATTGGAGGGCTACAACAGTTCGTGTTATGGTAAAAAACGGCAAACACGACGTGTGGCGGCCGTAAAATGTCTCCCCGTACATCATCCATAGTGCAAATTCCTTTAGATCAGACGATATATTCTGAGAAATCAGAAAGTCTTGATTGGTTTAGACTTTTATTCTAAATCATAGCGTTTAACCATTTGGATCCTTTTGATACTAATCAGTCTTTGAATTGACTGCCTTATTAAAATTAAGAAATTACAGTATGCTTTTCTCTGGCTTTCGTTACCAGATATTGTCAAGGTCATCGATGAGGCTTGAAACTTCGAAGCATGGCCCATGTTCCTTCTTTTGAATGTCTGCTCTTCTCTTGAAGGAACTCTTTAAGATTTTTATTTATATACATAAAATAACTGTAAAATGATACCTAAAATGTCCAAGATATTGTCATGCTTAGTATTTGTATGAAGTAATATCAAAATCGGTCCTAAAAGGCGCTAGAGGTTTAATGAAGCATTTACTATTGACCCTAAAAATTTTAGATCGCAAACTATTCTAAGATATTATCACACTAAACATTTGGGTGAAGTCATATCAAAATGTATCAATGAAAAATGGACTAGAGCGATGACAAAGTTTTTTAAAAAAAAAAAAAAATAGCAACTGTGACCTTGAACTGAAATCTGAAGTGCTGAAACGCAAATAAATAAAAAAATGTGAAACTTAACATTTGTGTGAAGTTCTTGTTTAATCAGTCCATGGATAAAAGCGCTAGAGCGATGACAAACTTTTACTAGAAATAGCAACTGTGATCTTCAACTTAGCCCTATCAATCTGAAACGCAAACTCCTTCGAGGTATTGTCATATCCAATATAGCTGTTATGTAACATCAAACCGGTTAATAAATGAGGTCACTAGAGGGTGACAAATGGAAGGCTTGTTCTGAAGGCACGAAATATGGTCAAAATATATGTCATTTAAGGGGATATAATTCTGCAGTAATGACCTGGATCAAAGTGTTCAATGCATGTCTGGGTTGTGTTGCAAGTTCCAGATCCCTGCATCAAATACTGCAGGGGGAGTTGCGGAGACACGAACAATTATACAAAGGAAGAATTGTCAAAATATGTATGTCATTTACGGGGACATAGTTCTGCAATAATGACCTGGATCAAAGTTCCGCTTCCTTTATGCACATGTTCAATGCATGTCTGAACTGGTTTGCAAGTTTCAGATCCCTGCATCAAATACTGTAGGGGGAGTTGCAGAGACACTAACAGTACTACAAAGTGTGACGGACGTACAGATGTACGTACGGACAAGGGCTAAACTATATTCCCCGCCTCAATTTGTGGCGGGGGCAAAATCAACAGTCTAAGTGAGGTAGAGTAAACGGCAACGGTATAAAACTGACAGTTCAGTCTTGGAACAAATGCACATCCTAAGGTAACCACTAAACAGGTGGCACATACTATAAAGTCCTTGGATCGGATGTAAATTTACACCAACCGTCATGATCTTAAAATCCAAGATACCTGCCTTCCGTTCATGAAATAATATTGATTATCTATTTTCTATTCTATTCTATCCCATAACCTTACTAGGTCGTTGGGGCACCACAGCTGACTTCAAAACAATCCCTTTCCACCTTGTCCTGTCTTCAGCTGCCCTAGTTGAGCTGGCAAAATCCATTCCAGTCCACTCCTTGATATTGTCTTCCCACCTCTTCTTCTGTCTACCTCTTCTTCTTTTTCCTTTCACTGTGCCCTGAAGAATTGTCTTTGCTAAACCAGAAGACCTTGAGACGTGGCCAAACCACCTTAGTTTCCGTTTCTTGACCAGCGTCAGGAGTTCATCATATTCTCCAATGGCTGCTTGGATCTTCCTGCGAACCTCCTCATTGGTTATATGGTCCTTGTACGAAATGTTCAGTAACCTTCGGTAGCATCTCATCTCAAAGGCCTGCGTTCTTTTCTCTAACTCTGCTGTCAAGGTCCATGATTCACAGGCATACAGAAATATGGAAATGACAAGGGAGCGCATAAGTGTCACCTTTGATCCAAGAGATATGTTGTTATCTCTCCAAATTGGTTTCAGCTTGGCAAGAGCTGAAGTGGCTTGTGCTATCCTTGAGAGAACCTCCTGTTTTGAGCCATCATCTGAGACAACTGCTCCAAGGTATTTGAAGCTGCTTACAGTACCCAGCTTCTGCCCCTTTACCTTGATCTCCCTCTGGATGCCATCTGCGCTGTTTGTCATCAGTTTGGTCTTCTCAGCACTGATCTCCATCTTATACCTTGTGCAGGTCTGGTCGAGACTTTCAACTAGAGCTTCTAGTTCCTGCTCTTCCTCTGCAAGAGCGTCTATGTCATCGGCAAACCGCAGGTTGGTAATCTTTCTGCCGCCTATGCTAACCTTTCCGTCATGTTCTTCCAGAGCATCGGACATGATCCGTTCGAGAAAAATGTTGAAGAGGGTGGGTGACAGAAGACATCCTTGTCTTACTCCAACTGTTGTTCTGAACCATTCTCCTTATAGCAGTTCCTAATAAATCTTCAAAGTACAAATAAATACCCAAAGTATCTGCAAAACATTGACTAGGAAAACTACTTTGAAAGCTGATTAAGTTGAATATGTTTATTTCCTGACCCCAAGTCCCGAATTCTTCACGGTATAAACAAAGTAGCTTTTTTCATAATCAGTGCATGGCTAAAGACTTTTGAGATATTCAACTTGATATGTGTGCTTAATAAATGGTGGACATCGCATGTTCTTATACCTTTCTGGCAGAACCAATGCAAATATACTGAACGGACTTAAAAGCTTCCACTCTTTAATTCTGAATATCTCAAAAACGAATGAAGCTACGTCAACCAAAATTTCACAAGAAAAAGAGAATATATTCTCTTTTTCCTGAATATTTCATAAACCAAACTTGAAATCATTCAACCGAATCGGTCAGGAATACGCTCGTGCTCCTCGTTCTCTTAGTACAGTTTACATACAGATGAATCACTTCGTGTATCCAATTTTCTGAGGAAACATTTCTCTTTTAATATCAAATTTTATTTCAAAAGTTTGAAGTGGATCTGTGGCTTTATTTCGCATACCGCGCCTAAATATTCAAAAGAGATGCAGAGTTTTGCGCCAGTTAAATGCTGAAATTTCAAAAAGTGACGTCGTAGGAAAATCTTATGAGTTAATTACGGTAATTTACAATCTTCGATTACATGCACGGTTTACAGGAATCTCGAAAGACCGTCAGAAAAACAGATAATCGAGACTATAACAATCAATCATGAGTGTCCATGTAGGATAGGGAAATCTCACCCGAGGGGTCGGAATTTCAACCAGGGACGAGGCTTGCCGAGTCCCTGGTTGAAATTCCGACCCCGAGGGTGAGATTTCCCTATCCTACATGGACTGGCTCATGATGGATTATTTTTCTCCCACTGTTAGCGGATTTTAAACCTAAAGTCGGATTAGGCTTCAGAACAGGAAAAATTCTAACTTTTTAGCCAATGATCTGAAGTAAATTTTGAGCAGCCCAGTGTGTTTATCGGGTCTTACACGTTATGTGGACTATTTTATCTTCCAGAGGGCGAAAACAAAATGCAACTTAACCTCTCACGTCACACGCGTCAAGTTTGCTAGCGACGTTTTAACCGGTTTTAGTGACGTCATTAAAATTGAGTGACGTCACAAACCCATGATCTGCTATCAAACGTCATCCGACATGCTTGCGTGTCCATTTTGCTCATTTAAAACTAAAATATTAGTCAAAAAATGAAAAAAGTATGGTTGCTAATATAAGAAAGATGTTGCCAGGTATAAGATAGAAATTTCTTATATGAGCTGAGAGCCTATCTTATATAGGCTAAGGCGGGAGAATAAAAACCCGACGTCATCACGTTAACTTACGTCGACGCCGTCTCCGTATTAGGTTCTGCACGCCAGCATCGATTGCAATGATAATTGCAAACCAATGTGGATGACGTTACTATAATATGAAAAAATGCACTGCCTTTAGGCGAGCACATCGCTTTTTACAATGTATGGGTTGTATGATAAAGCCTCTTTGGCTGTTACCATGTTAACTCTACAAAGTTTCGGACAAAAATGCATAATCGAAGTGTAGACCCTGATCTGACTACTCACTGTACGATTCTGGATTCAATCTCACAAGTTGCCGTTTGAAATTTGTAATAAAATTATTGCAACTCAACAACTGCGAACTTCGTCTGACAAACAGATGAGAAACTGACTGAGAATAGCTTTCCCCACCTAATCTTTTTCCTCGGAAAACTGGCTAAATATTTTTAAAGTTTCAGTAGGCGCTTTCTGTTTCCTTCAAACTTCACCCAACGCTCAGCCTTCTTGCATTTTGTGAATCACCATAATTATAGTGATCTACGCACAAAAGCGGTAAACGTTGACGCCATCTTGATTTTTTTGCACGGAACATTTGACGTCATTACGTAACGTAGCGACAGAAGTACGTCACTTCCGTTTGGTGTCGTAACGAAAGAAATTTCATTGAAAGTAATGGATTATGTAGGCAAAAATATGCCTTACCAATCTTCTACCAAGAGCTATCGCTCTTTCAAAGCTCCCTCGGAGCTTTGAATTGCAGGCGCTACGCGCCTGCAAGCGAGTGCTTGCTATTACAACAGCAACAAATCGTCTAAAAGAGCGTTGCTTAAGATAACGCCTCCATCGCCTTATGCGTTTCAGAGGTGTAACATTCTTTTACTGACGTCTTTAAGTAAACGATTCGAAAAATGGGTAATCTTTAGATTCAATAAGTTTCAAGCATTTTGTCATAAAATATTAAACACTGCCACGAGTAAAAGGATCACCAGCCAGTGGTAAAAAGTGGAAGGTTTTAAATCCCCTAAGAATATAATCAAAATAGGAGAAGTGCAGAGGATAAAGCAGGATAAACTGGTCTAATGTTAAAATAGCTTTTGAGGATTTTCTCAGCACTTTCAAACCCGACAGTATTGAAACTTACGAAAATAATCATTCTTCACAGTATTTCTTTAAAGATTTACGCCCTCAATATTTCTATTAATTTTAAAATTCTCACAAAACATTATATCCTAGGCATGATAATGATTGCTATTAAAAGTACATTTATCTGCCAAATTTACGATCTGTGATGGTCATTGAAAATAGGGAATTTAAGAAAATAAACAAAAAGAGCGGCAATAGCGGGTCGCCATTCCCGCCAAAAATGAAGACTGGATACGCCCAGCAATTATAGTTAATCAGGTTAAAGTTATATCATGAATAATCTTAAGCCCTTTCTTTAATCGTCTTCATACAGTTATTGGCTGAAAAGAACTCACGTGCACAGATTAGACGTTAATGCTATTGTAAAGTTATTTACTCCACCAATCATAAAATTCAAATATGCTTGCAGAAACGCCTGTGGGAGTCAATCAGTTTATGACGACAAAATATTCGTGAATATTCAAGAAGGGTATGCATTGATAAATCGTCTCTGCCTCCGTAACAAAGAGGTTTTCGCTGAAGATTTTTTGAACAAATCTTAATTATGTTGCATAAAACTAACCAGTTTCATAATTTTGTGATTACTTCGTAATGAAATACGAGGGAGTATACCTTTAAAACTCTTATTACAGTCACCTCTAATAACCGTCAGTTCTCGAATCTCAAAGTCAAAGATGATCTCAAACTACGACATCTCAAAGTAAATTTTCTTATACTAGAAAATTTACTTTAAAGATACCAGTAGTTGAAGATAACAGTTGAAATGTAAAGAATAAAAAAGAAACTGTGTCTCGGAGCTTTATTATTTGATGTAAGAGTGTACTTTGAGATATCAGCGTTTGAGATAAAGATAGTCAACTGCATTATGCAATATAGAAAACCTATTTCAGAGGGAACAAATTCAGGTTCTTCATACATTTAATTCCTAAACTCAACAAAAGGCATAGATCTATAGAAACGTTTTTGTTACACGAAGTCGGTATTAACTTACAGATACTTACAGATCCTCATCTGGTTAAAGGCTGGACCAAGCATGTGAAACCCGTCTTGTTATTTCTTGGTCTGTTCTGGTGGTGTTATACACAAATATGGATTTATAATCATATTTAATGGGCTGGGTTTCTAAATAACTATCTAGCCTTCTTTCAAATGAATATTTAGTTTTGGCTTCCACGATTTCCTCTGGTAATTAAAGTATTAAAGAAAAACTTTGCTTCTATATTTGATATCCCCTTACTAAACCCAGACTGCACAGCGAAGGGTTTACCATTTACTTTATGGAAAGCCCTTACTGACCATTTAATACTGCAGTACATTAACAAAGTCGTGCCACCGTAAGTAATTATTCATTTATCATCGTGAAAATTTTAGATATTTTCAAAAGATTGGGACTCAGTTGTATGAGGTAAATATAGTAAAATTTTAAGGAGGTACCTTAGGGGTATACATATTTTAAGTTTCTCTGAGTCGCTGGAAAACCACACCAGCCTTTAAGATATAAGCACTAATATAATTTTTAATGATGCAAGTAATGAGTATCGTTCTTGATGTTTGTTGTAATGATAATTGAGCCGCGACACGATTAAAACCAAGTAAGTGGCATGTGCGCCCAGCGAAGACTCAGATCAGCCTGGGCATCCGCTCATTCTGATCAGAGTCGTCGTTGTCCGCATGTAGCTTAGACCCTTAGCTACCCTTTAAACGCACAGCTAGGACTGAGATCAGGCTGGGCGGAAGCCCAGGCTGATCTGAGTCTTCGATAAGCGCGTATGTCACTTTGCTTAATTTTGTCGAGTCACGGCTTAGATGCATTCAACCAGTGCCTTACTGTTTCTAAATATACTCTTCCGAGTCAGTTACATGATACGCACAATTCTTGAGGGGAAGTCTACGAGTATCTGTTTAGCCCCTAAGATAGTTCATTTTTCCATATCCATTGGCAGTTGGTATTGAATCATCGTGTAATTGTCAAAGTTATCATGCAAATCCGCAGAAGTGTATTGAAAGTTTTCAATTTGACTAAATTTCAATACACACCTAAGTATTTGCATAAAGGCAGCTACGCCATTAGTTCTGTTTAGTCGTGTGTGTTTCTTTTTCGTCTTCCCTTAGCTTTCGGTGTCTTGAAGGGCAGATGCTTGATACTTGTGTCCTTTTTTCTGGCTATGTTCGTCTATATTTAAGCTTGCAAATGTACATCTTTATTCAGCAAAAAAAATTGTTTACGACATCCAGTTAGTATTTCTAATGGCCAGTGCACATCTAGCATGGAAGTCTTACTAGGAAAGAGAGTCAATTTTTATAATTTTCAATCATTATACGTCATCCCCAATGTAGACAATATTAAATATTTCCATGCGCATTCTTTCTGCTGCTTGATTTAAACAAGGACATACCAGTTTCAGCATGTTTAAGATCTCAAGTCGAGTTTCTTTAAACCAAATCACATATATTAGGGGGTCCACGATGCAATTGAAGATGAATGCAATATCTCCTATTGTTGCATAATATCCTCTGTCTTCTTTGAATTTATTGAAGACTGCAATTACCATAATTACCAAATAGATAACATGTGTAACTGCTGTATTCAACAAATACATAAATGAAGTCATAGTTCCTTTATACTGCGTAATAGAGAGCCTGTGGCCCTGTGTCGCTCCCCTTCGAATAATAATTCTGTAAATCTGGAAATACGAAGTAAAAGAGATAAAGAATGTCAGAACGCTAAGCACCATCATGTGGATTGTCACACCAGTTTTACAGTTCATGGTGTTTGTAATATACCCATCGTAGCAGATAGCAACTCTAACCGCTGCGTACTGCAGAAAACTCAAAATGAATATGAAAAAACAAACCGATCTGATCCGTCCCGTGGTCGCCACTCTAAGAAAGACGTAAGGCCAGTTCAGGACAAAAAATCTTTCTAGAGCCATGAATAAAACTATTGACTGTGAAGCTACTTGAAATCCACGAGATAAATGTTTGAGATACATTATCTCTTCAAAATCCAACAGTTTTACCACACCAGCTATTATGAGGAATAAAACATCATAGTATAGCAGTCCCAAGGACAACAGTTTTGATGAATAAGGTATCTTTTTCGTTCGTAACATTGCAATTAAAGCTATAAAACACAAGACGAGCGCAGTAAACGACACACTAAAGTAGAGTTGTAGCAGAGGTGTCGACAACACATATCCGTGCACAACGGTAACGTTTAGCATAGCAGCATGAATATGGGAACATGTATCTTTAAACGACGGTAGCGTTATTTGTTGAGGATTAGAATCCGAGTGTTGGAATGAAAGCGTTTTATACTCTCAAGAACCTCTTTTATCTTCGCAGTTGATTAACCTTTATATTCATCTTTGAGCCGCGACACCAGAAAACCAACAAAGCGGTTGAGCGACCAGCGCAGGCTCAGATCAGCCTGGGCATCCGCCAAGTCTGATCAGAGTCTTCGCTGTCCGCATGGAGGTTGCTTAGACCCTTAGCTATCTTTCTAGTGCATAACGAAGACTCTGATCAGAGTGGGCGAATTCCCAGGCTGATCTGAGCCTGCACTCTAAGCACAACCACTTTGTTGATTTTCTCGTGTCGCGGCTAATTTTTAGCTATATTCGTAAACATTTGGACATCTCGCCCAGTTTTCTAGATTCAGCTCTATTCTACCATTTACCGTTTTTGCATAAAGACAAATTATTTTATGACGACACTACTGGAAACAGTGAATATCTTGATAAGACTGGTTCTCGGTGGACTCGAGGGGATCAAAACAGTTTTAAAGCAAAACTATGGAAAAATTTGGGGGTGACATACGCCTATCTCTTGCGGAAACATGGAGGTATACCCGACACCTTAATGTATTAATAACAACGGATATGGAAACGTATATAAGGTTTCTAATAACAACCATGCTAAGAAAACTAATGGATTTGCGTATCATTGTGAGTGTAAGGGCAACAGGTTGTTTAGAGTCCATTGTCTTGAGCCCAGCATATTAAGTTGTTTGATGGATGATGATGGAGTTATTGCTTTATAGCCACGGTAAACAGCTATGGTCATGTCGGGACGGTCGGTAAACCTAACCACACTGTTCCTGGGCAGGCTTAGACTTCCTAAGCGGTTAACCAGTACTAAGTGCACATACTAATCGACTGCTTTATTAAAAGTTAGAAATTACAGTACGTTTTTCTGGTTTTCGTCACCAGGTAATATCAGGGTCACTGATGAGGCTTGAATAGCCGAAACTCCGAGGTATGGCCCATGTTCCGTCTTTCGAATGTATTCACTTCTGTTGAAGGTTATCTTTTGGATTTTAATTTCCCTTAGACTTTCGACTTTTTAAGATTTGATGACAGTATAAGGGTCTTGCTAGTTTAATTAGAGGTTTGTCCTGCTTTAAGACAATCTTGAAGCAATTCTTTGAATGTTTTTATGTGTATTGGCAATTACTCTGAAATAAACGTGTAAATATCTTGTAATAAATTGTGTTTAATAGATTCGTTCATGAAAAGGTAAGAGATCCTTTTTAGATGATATTAATTATAATAGGTTCTAAAATTCTACTAATCAAAATTAAAATGGGCATAGTGTATGCCCCAAAATATCTGCGAAACATTGACCTGGAAAACTACTCTGAAAGCTGTTTAATTTGGATAGTTCTAATTCTGGACCCAAAGTCTCTAATTCTTTACAGTGAAAGCAAATTAGCTTTTTCATAAACACTGCAAAACTTAAGACTTTCGAGATATAAAACTTGAGATATATGCTAAATAAATGGTAGTTTCTGCATGTTCTTATACATATTTAGCAGAAACAATGCAAATATAACAAATTAAAACATGAAAAGTGCAAAGGCTTAAAATCTACATTGTTTTTCCTGAAGTAAAAAGGTCTAAACAACAAAAAAAATAATAAAACGCACTTCAAGTTTGATGATAAAATGTGGGTTGATATGTATATTTTTAGTCATTTCACTGACTAAAATGATTTTTTGAAAAACGACAAATCGCTCCGCAAAATACGATTTTTATTTTTCTGGTTCCATTTTCGACCAATGAAAAATAATTAATGCAGGGCAGAGAATGGGGCACAGGCGTGAACATCGTATGTTTACAATTTTATTTAAGTCTATGATTTCGAAAGTAGATATTTTGAGTTAGCAAGTAAAATGACCCAATTCATATTTCAAACGTTTTTTGTGAAACTCAAGGATGTTTTATTTACAGAAAGTTGGCTAATCACGACCATTTAAAATGACGAAGCCATGATGAGAAGCTTGCGATACCTCACGATAAAATATTTCATGCTGCTAGAGCAATGGGGCCATTAAGCAGGATTTACCGGTCAAGTGTTGAAATAGCTTTTAAGAATTTTCTCAGCAAATCAAAACAAACAGTATTGAAACTTTCGTATCATTCTTATCATATGACGTCGCATCTGAGAGTGTAATAAAGCCATGCATTAAAAAACGATAATCAACTAGTGGATTAACTATGCAAATTACGTCGTAACGTTATGCGTTGACGTCCATAAAAACGTCGCGTTTTCTAAAGTAGAAATCAAGACGTTTGAGTGCATAAATTTGCTGATAAAATGCGATTTTTAGAGTCTTTATGATAAATAGAATCTTATTTTGTTTTATGTTCGGTGCTGTTTAATTTATTGTGTTCTCATTTTAACCCTTCTATAATAAAAAGAGAAAATAGGTAAAAAATAATTGTTAAATGTTTTTCGTATAATTTGCTTAGTCTGTTGTAACCCTTCTGTTGGTCTAAACTATTTAGTTCAATATAGATAGCTGAGTTGCCACCTATTTGGGAAAGAGCTGCTGACTCGGCTTATCACTTGTAATTTATTGTTTGTCGGGATGTCTTTGTCAGTCTTTCCCTTTGATGTTGGGGGTAGGGTTTGGGATCTGATTCAGTCAGTTCCTGAAGTGCAGTTACTCTTTAAATTTACATTCCTGCTCCTTTATTATTGAATTTAAAAAACTCGTTGGGGGAAAACGATAAGATGCTCAGCATAGCCTCGCATCTTATCTTTTTCTCCAACTCGTTTAATAAATTCAGTTATACATGAGCACTCATGTAAGATCCTGTATGGCTTTAATGCACTTAATACAGTCAGCTCTGAAATCTCAAAGTCGAAATAGATCTCAAACAATTGATATCTCAAAGTAATCTTCTGATACCAGAAAACTCACTTTGAGATACCAGTAGTTTGAGATAATAGAGTTGAAAGGTTAAGAAAAAAAAGAAAATGTGTCCAAAATATATTCACTGATATAAGAGGGTACTTTAAGATATTAGTATTTGAGATAACGAGAGTCAGCTGAATTATGCAATTTAAAAAAATATATTTCAAAGGGAACGAATCCAGGTTCTTCATACATGTATTCCCAATGGTCAACAAAAGGCATATATATGTAATAAAGATTTTATTTTTGTTTTTCTGAGTCGGTGATAAGAAAAACACACAACGTTGCTTATATTTTGATCTCCCTTTACTTAAGACAAACTGGACATCAAAGGTTGTACCATTCAACTTACAGAAAGCCTCTAATCGACCATTTAATATTGAAGAATATAAACACAGTCATGCCGCTATAAGTATTTATTCATTTGTTAGAAACTTTTAGATAATTTAAGAGGTTATAAGGAAACCTCCAAATATATGAGGTAAACATAGTAAAATTTTGAGAAGTTCCTCAAGGAGATATTTTAAATTTCTGTTGAGTTACTGAAAAACCACGCCAGCCTTAAAATTATAATTGCTAACATGTTTAATGATGCATGCATTGTGTATGTTCTTTTTTTGATGTTAGTTGTCCATCAATACCTGAGCGTCTCGAAATATACTGTTCAGTGAAGGGTGACGCCAGATGCAGTTACATTATACACACAATCATATAAAATATTGCTTTAGAAGAAGTCTAGTGGTTTAGCCCCAAAGACAGTTCATATTTCGATTTCCATTGGCAGTTGGTATTATAATATCGCCTAATTTTCTAAGCAGTAGCATGCAAATTCGCAGGTGTGTATCTGAAATTTTGTCAATTTGACAAAATTTCAAATAGCACCTGCATATTTGCGTTTAGGCAGCTACGCCCTTGACTTCTGTTTCTCTGTAATCTTGTCTGTGCTTTCTTCCCTTGAACCTTCCATTTTCGGTTTTATGAAGGATGGTACTGTTTAACTGTAGCCTTTTCTGGCTTAAGGCGGACGATCCCGGAAGAACTCTGTTCTTGCTTGTTTAAAAAACAAACAGAGATATTGTTCATCATCAAATCGACTAACTGTGGAGTATATACAGTTATAATATACACTTACAATATCTACCGTAAAGATCCTAAGTTTTCGGGCACATAGGTCTGTACAAACAGTGGAAACTGAGATCAGACTGTTCCTTAGGAACCAGAATGATCAAGATCTTCACAGTTTCCATTCCATCTGCGCATTTTTGTCGACATTACTCTGTGTTTGAACCGAATAACAGGAAAATAAATAATAGGGCAAGGACCGGCTGTGCTTGCAGCAGGTGCAGAATTTGGGCAGTCTGTTTTGGGGATATTTTGAACTTAAACATTGTTTTTCTAGGAAACAAAACGGTGAAATGTTTGTTTTTATGTTTTATTCTTTAACATACGATGTAAGTTTTACTGAAATAATATGCATAAGCATGCCCCATCGATTGATGATATTTTTCATGACGTTTTTCATGAAATTCAATTTTCTTGCATTTTTTCAAAGAATGTAAAAATATACTTATTAACAAGAAAACTGCAATTGTTTGTTATCAGTTTGTTTCAAATATCCTATATTACAGATTATATGATTTGCTGAAATGAAAGTGCATTCATGTGCTAGAGATATGAATTTTAATGGAAAATGTGTAAAAAAAGTATGTAGAAATACAAAATATTGTTTTTTAGGAAAACAAAACGGTAAAAATTGTTTTTTTCTTACCCAAATGTTTTATAGCACTTTGGGTTATTTAGACGGTATAATGGTTTGAATGCCCCGCCAATATTTCTATTCAGTATTCGTCTACCTTAAGCGTGCAAATGTAAAACTTTCTACCTATATTGTTTACGACACGAAAGCAGTTAGTATTTCCAATGGCAATCGCATATCCAGGAGGAAAGTCTTAGTAGGAAAGAGAGTCAAATTTCAATAGTTTCAATCATTATACGTCATCCTTAATGTAGACAATATTAAATACTTCCATGCGCATTCTTTCTGCTGCTGGAGGACATACCAGTTTCAGCATGTTTAAGATCTCAAGTCGAGTTTCTTTAAACCAAATCACATATATCAAGGGGTCCACGATGCAACTGAAGATGAAAGCAATATCTCCTATTGTTCCATAATATCCTACGTCTCTCTGGATTGATTCATGACTGCAAATACCGTAATTACAAATTAATTGATAACCTGTGTGACTGCCGTATTCAACAAATACATAAATGAAGTCATAGTTCCTTTATACTGCGATACAGAGAACCTGTGGCCATGCATCGCTCCTTTTCGAATAATTATTCTATAAATCTTGAAATACGAAGTAAAAGAGATAAAGAATATAAGAAGGCTAAGCACCATCATGTAGATTGCCATACCAGTTCCACAGTCAAAGGTTTTAGTAACATACCCATCGTAGCAGACAGTTACTCTCACCACTGCGTACTGCAGAAAACACCAAGCAAACCGATCTGGTCCGTTCCGTTGTCGCCATTCTCAGATAGACGTATGGCCAGTTAAGGACAAAAAGTCTTTCAAGCGCCATGAATAAAACTACTAACTGTGAAGATACTTGAAATCCACAAGACAAATGTGTGAGATACATTCTCTCTTCAAATCCGAACAGCTTGATCCCACCAGCTACAATAAGGAATAAAAAATCAAAGGAAAGCAGTTCCAATGACAATAGTTTTGATGAATAAGGTATTTTTCTTGTTCGTATCATTGCAATAAAAGCTAAACAACACAACACGAGCGCAATAAACGATCCACTTAAGTAAAATTGTAGTAGAGGGGTCGGCAACACATAAATCGGCTGAACGGAAACGTTGAGCATAGCGGCAGAAATATGGTAACACATAACTTTAACCGATGGTAGTATACTTTGTCGAGATGAATGATAGGGTGAGGAAAGTCTCTCTTTTATACTCTCAAGGAAACCTTTATCTTTATATTACCATTTTTTCTGGGAATATTCGGATAGCTATGTCGTGAAAATTCGGAAACCTCGACCTTTTTATTTGGTCCTACCATATTCTAAGAAAAATCTCTAATGGAAGAAAATACTGGAAAAAATGAAAATCTTGAAGAGACTGGTTCTTGTTGGAATCGATGGATCACTACCATTTTGACGCAAAACTGCCGAAATATTTTGAGAGAGATACGGAGAGCTTGTTTCATACCTCAAATATTTACGCTGAGCCATAAAACGAAACCTTTTTTCTTCACCCAAAAAGACAGGAAACGCAATGCTAATAAGGTTCTTAAGGTGAATTGAGACAATTTCATGGAGAGCAACTCTGGCACTTATATTTCTGCCTCCCTTCTCAATGGAGGTCAGCTCTTTAAGGAGAGAATTTACTATTATAGCGGCAAAGTCTTTCTTGTAAAAATTGACCCCGTCGTATCACCGGAAGACAAAAGAAACTCACAGAAAGTTTACGTTTTATAAAAATGGGAAAATATGAAGGCACTACACCCTACACCTTAATAAATTAATGGGAACGGAACTGGAAAACAACACCCGATTTAACAGCTGAGATTTCTAATAACATCAAGCTGAAATAAAGTAATGGCTTTCAGTAGCTTTGAGGGCGGAAGGACAGCAGGTTATCTAGAGTCCACTGTCTTGAGCACAGCAGAGTAAGGTTAATGGCCAACAGTCTAATGAAACCTGTGTAGGTAATGTAAGTGGGACTTATGAGTAGGCAGCTTTAGCCACACTATCAACTTATCATACATTTACAATTTTGCAATAAACAGCCACGAATTATATTTTTGGGTGTGAAATTAAACAAGAAATATATATAAAAAAAAAGATAATCGGCTTAGATTAAATAGAAGTGTGTATTGTAATATGTATGAGTCAGGTACATGTAAGTTATCGAATATGCTGATCAGATTGTACGGATGTGCCTGTTGATATGCATATTTGTTTTTGGTGTTGTGGTTTCAATTTCAGAAATGCTGTTGAATTTTGATTGGGATCTGTCTGTGTTGCACATAACAATGAGGATTGGTTGGCTGACCCCCCCCACATATAACCTTAAAAGTGTCGCAGTTCCAACACAACATCTACAACTAAGGCAGCAACAATTACTTAATTTCATTTTCGATTTCTATGTCAAGCTATTTTGTTGGTTTTATATTTTACATGAGCGACATTATAAACAGGCGAAATGTTCTTCGGCAAAAAGCGATTTGGACCGAAATATCTAGATTCATCACGACCAACAGTCAAACGAAACTGAAAGTAGCCTGAAAGAGAAAGCGAAAGTAAGCTACTTACATAAAAATCCCTGGTGTATTTATATTGACCAATGAGATACTTAAAATGTATGTCAATAGTAAGGTTATACGGCTAAAGCCGAAAAAATAGATTATTTATTCAGTTCCATATACATATACATGCTGTGCTTATTTAAAAGAAAAACAGTAAATTCCTTCTAAAAAGCTGAAAATTGCACCTGCTATGCTATAATAAAAATGATAAAATTCCTGCTAATAATAATAATAATAATAATAATAATGAAGCAAAGATACTGAAAATAATGAAATAAATTGTAATAGTAGTCAAAAAAATTTAGTGAAATAAAAAGAAAAATAGTCAATATAATTTACCTTTTTATTGCATTAACATTACGTACTATTATTATCATTTTTTTTACAATTATTGCTATTGTTATCGCTTCCGAGTTCAAAGTTATTGAATTCATAACAAGATTTATAATGAATATAGAAAGAATATGTTATGCATAATAAAAACAATAACAATAACACTAATAGTAAAAGTAAAGGAAGCAAAGATAATGCAAAATAACGACAGTAAATTGTAAAAGTAATCATAACAATGATAACTCGAATAAGAAGAAAACTGGTCATTATTATTTATCTTTTATTTCGTCATTTTCATCATTATTATCATTACTCTTTGAGTTCCAAACTTTTTTTCAAATAGATATATTGTTAAAATATTTAAAATCATGTTAAGATTTATGATATTTGCCAAAGAATCTGCCATGCATATCAGAAATATATATCTACAATGTCTCTTTAGGACAGATTTGCAAACCCTGTAACTTGTTTCTATATCAAGAGCCGCCTAAACAACTCGAGAGTCGCCATAACATCTACTGGAAGGATCATCTTTTTCAAATTCAAAGCTGCGTGCTTTATGACAGATGATGAAGCCAGACTGGAAAAACGGCATTGAAATGCACTATAGAAGTCCCTGTAGCTTAGAATGGTGTCGATGTCATGTAAGTTATATTAAATCAGTTGAGGATGCAAACAAAGGACCTGGTATGATAAGGCCCATATATGGCCCCAGAAAACTCGTATTTTTAAAGTTCTATTTCGATAACAAAAATGCATTCATAGGAAAGTTCTAACCTAAAATGTAACAGCAAATACAAAATCAACCAGTTCTTGCATAAAATATTTGTGTTTTTGATCTTGAACATACCCATACCCCCAGGGGATTCTGACGAAAATGACGAATTTAGTAGCCTTTGCGGCTTTCAAAATATATGAGCCCGGCCTCCAGCACATTTTATATTTTATATGCAGATACAGTTTTGATATATTTACATGCCATGAAAATATTAAATGTGCTGGAGACCGGGCTCTATGTTTATTTTTAAGCTTTTGTTACCAAACTGGCAGCGTTTGAAACATTTCCCCTGGTTTCGCAACACAAAAACGCCCATATCTCCTTTCATAGACAAAATAAACATATGTTGTGGGTATTCATTTTCTTAGTTAGAACACAAGGAATAATTTGGTACACATTTCATTTTGATACTTATAATCCTGAATGGTTATTAATAACAAACCAACTTCCCGATGAACTTTGTAGAAAGTATCAGGTCGAAGTCATCATTAAGTCCGAGGCCCGATCCTGTTTGGGTTAACCACTGAGCATGTAGGTGATCAACGGGCAAGCATGAACATCACAAACAATATATTTATAAATAACAGACATAGCAACTAACGAAACATATGCCTCACCATTCTACGCTGTTTCTGGTATCGCCTGATAAACGTGACATCAAAAGACACTAATATGGTTTTCTCTATTACTGGAAGTCGTTCTACTGGCCATAGCACAGAGAGCGAGATTTATAATCAAACAACAGATTGCGTTATATCTTATACAATATGTTTGAATCAAGTATGAGACACAAGACGACCAAAAAAAGAGGTTTTTGCGCCCAGCGAAGACTCAGTTCAGCCTATATATCCGTCCAGTCTGATCAGAGTCTTGGCTGTGCTCTTAAAGGATAGCTAATGGTCTCAGCTACCTCCATGTTGACAGCGAAGACTCTGGTCAGACTGGGCTGATGCCCAGACTGATCGCATTCTATACTGGGCTCACATACCACTTGGTTTTGTCTCATTGATATGAGTATGAAGAAATAAGTGTTTGCTATCTCATGAATTTCCTAACTGAATTATTACAGTCTTATACATGCATTATGAATTTTTTGACCTAATCATTTTTTAACCGAGGCTGTGATATCATTTCTCTATCAGTGATACAAATTCATAATATATATTTTCCCATTTTACTCTTTTTGCCCAGTACCATTAGGGTGTATCGGCAATTTTGCTCCGAACTATGAATATATATCCAAACTATAAATAGCTGACACATATTTTTCAGTTTCTCCCAGATATTTTCTTGTAGCAGTTTCCCTTTCGAAGTGCTGAATGGAGAGAGTTTCTATCGCTTCTTCTCCTAGATCATTTGCCGCATTTTCTTGAAAATGAATATGTGAACACATACCAGCATGCAAATATGCATAAAGTAAGGGTTTTCTTATCCATCCCTTTAGACATGAGCTTTGCTGCATTCTTATATTTTTTGTCCGTGTTATCCCTCAAAGTTAGTTTTTATACAGCCTTGTAGTGAAATGGGAAAGCATAAAGCCGCAGTTTGTAGAAGACAAAAGTAGAATGGGCGAGGGTGGGGGAGGGGGCGGGAGAGATAGCGGGTTAGAGGGCGGGAGGGGTTTGGTTATTTAGCAACGCGTGCATACTGTCATTCGTAGTTGCGAATATTTTCAAGAGCTGCAACTGTTGTATATATCATGTGGTATACCTTAAGTGTGACCCTTACAACGCTAGCTAGCGGGACATTCTACCAACGCAACGGAGCTATACGGTCCCATTAAGGTTCATAGCCAGTATGAGCATATATAAGGCGTGAACAATAAAAGCATTATTGGATCAATGAAACACGTGACTTTATACGGATATTTGAGCCGCGACACGAGAAAAACAACAATGTGGTTTTGAGCCCAGCGCAGACTCAGATCAGCCTGGGCATCCTCCCAGTCTGATCAGACTCTTCCCTAAGCGCTTAAAGGGTAGCTAAGGGACTAAGCTATCTCCATGCGGACAGCGAAGACTCTGATCAGACTGTGCGGATGCTCAGGCTGATCTGAGTCTGCGCTGGGCGCACAACCACATTGTTGGTTTTTTTCGAGTCGCGGCTCATTTTTATTCTTGAGAGAAGCTTATGTCACAACAACAGTCGTTTTCTAGTTACATGGACTACGTAGGATCAGAAGCTACTTCTAATAGGCATACCTGTATTCAACAATAACTTGATTATTTACAACACAGTTGAAATCAGTATTTCCAATGGCTATTGCACATTCAGTTCGAACGTTCTACCAAGAAAGAGCGTCAAGTTTCATTATTTTCCTCTCTACACGTCGCCCGTAGTGCAGACTATATTAAATACTTCCATTCGCATTCTCTCTGCTGCTGGATTTAAACATGGACATACCACTTTCAGCATGTTCAAAATCTCAAGTTTAGTTTCTTTAAACCACACCACATAAATTAAGGGGTCCACGATACAATTGAAAATGAATGCAACATCTGCTAATGCTGGATAATACCCGTTGTTAACATTGTGTTTATTCACGAATGCAAAAACTAAAATTCCAGAATTGATTGTGTCACTGCAGTATTCAACAAATACATAAATGAAGCCATCGTTCCTCTATACTGCGTTATAGAGAACCTGTAGCCCTGTAACGCTCCTTTTCGAATAATAACTCTATAAATCTGGAAATATGAAAGAAAAGAGACAAAAAATGTTAGAGCACTAATCACCATCATGTAGATTGTCATACCAGGTCCAAAAATATAGGTTTTGGTAACGTACCCTTGGTAACCGATAGTAACTCTCACCGCTGCGTACTGCAGAAAACTTGATATAAATATCACCCAGCAAATCGATCTGGTCCGTCTCGTTGTTGCCACTCTAAGATAAAGGTAAGGCCAGTTTAGGACGAAAAGTCTTTCTAGAGCCATGAATAAAACTATTAACTGTGAAGCTACTTGAAATCCACGAGATAAATGTCGGAGATATATAATCTCTTCAAAGTCGAACAGTTTGATCCCACCAGCGACAATGAGGAATAAAACACCATAGGAAAGCAATCCTAATGACAATAGTTTTGATGAATAAGGAATTTTTCTCGTTCTTAACGTTGCAATAAAAGCTACAATACACAATATGAGCGCGATAACCGTAACACTAAAATAGAGTTGTAGCAGAGGTGCCGGCAACTCATACATCTGCACAGCGGTAACGTTTAACATAGCGGTAGAAAAATAGGAACTTGTATCTTAAGACGATGGTAGTGTTATTTGTTGAGGTTTATGATCCGAGTATATTGTAGAAACTAGCAATTTTGTCTTTTATACTTTCAAGAAACCCTTTTGATCCATGCAATCCTTAATATTCATTACCATATCTGACAGCAAAATTTGGATATCTTTGTCATGAACATTCGGACATCTCAACATTTTAATTGATTCCAGCATATTCTACCAGTTACCATTAGCGCATTAATAACAATCATCTTCATGAGAAACTCTTAAACACAATGAAAGTCTTGATAAGTGGTTCTCGGTGGACTCGGGGGATCACACCATTTTTTTAGGCAAAACTGCAGAAATGGTTAGGGATTAATAGGAAAGCTACAGTGATTTCGTATCATATTTCAAATGCTTGCGGACAATGAAACAACTAAATGACATCTTTTCTTTAGCCAGCAGAAAGAAAACACAAAGCTAAGGATGTTAACTAGAGGTGAATGTCACACTAGCAGCAACTCTGATTGGCTGCTTCCGAGCACATGCTCGGAAGCAGCCAATCAGTGTGCTTTATTTTGAGTTTGAGTATGTACCCAAGTTTTATAACCTCGGGGCCTGGTAGGCATATATGTAATGTTGAATATGTGGAGGATATTTACTCGTAGCACGAGTAAAATTGTTGATATTTTCAACGCATGAGATGAAATTGTTTTGGTATATATCGAAATAAAATATTAAAGTTTCTATTTATTAATTTATTTATTTTTAGGAGAATAACAAAAAATAGACCCCTTCGAAAATTTCTTTTTTCCTAGTAAATTCTCGTTAATTTTGCTTGTCTCAGCGCATTTAGTGGGTATAATAATGGGTCAACCCAATTAGCACCTAGAAAATGGTTAATAATATTTTGATGAATGAATAAAAAAATCTGTGACTTAAGAAAGCCGCTTGCAGCTGCCGTTAGATGCCGTAAGATTAACGTCGCGTGCAAAATAAGCGATACTCCAGCTCAAAAAGTGACATCAAAGTGTGACGTCATTAGCTTGATCAATATCACTTTTATTTGTTCTAGATATGCCTTGAATTAACTGCTAAGTATAAATAGACATTATTTCATCATTGATTCAACGTCGCTACGTTGAATCAACGTTGTTTCTGTGTTGATACAAGGTTGTGTGCCCGGTGGGCTGTTACTTTTATTTCTGTCCCCTTCTGAGTGGGAGTAAACATCTCACAGAGAAAAATGCTCTGATAGCAAAATTTTCTTTCCCTTAAAATATCGTAGTCGTCCATGGAGGCAAACAGAAAGGCACAAAACTGTTTGTTCTCTTTTTCCAAAATTGGCGGAAAACACTAAGGTGTACAATATCACTTTCATATATAAAGGCAATGAATGTGCAAAATTAAAATCCGGTTCTATAGCTAGGGTTTCAAAGAGTATCACGCTGAGGATGCCATGAGAATTCTAGATGATAATAATTCTAGATCATCACGTTTTAATCATTTCGAGCCATTTGATACTAATCAGTCTTCGACACGACCGCCCTATTAAGACATAACCGTGCGCTTTTCTTTGGCTTTCTTCGCCAGATTTTGTCAGGGCTTTAATAGCCGAAACTTTGAAGTATGGCCCATTTTCCGTCTTCTGAATGATTGATTGTTTTGGGTTTAATGGCCCTTTGAAACAGTATTTCAGTCTATATTGGGCCGTCACCCAGAGAGGGAGAAAGAAGAGAAATGACAGACGAGAGAAATATGTCCAAACAACGCCTGACCGTACCTACTGCAAGTACAGTAAGTCCTTGCCTTAACATGTTTCAACTGAAAGTTATACACTGCACCATTGCAGCACCCCCACCTTCTTTTAAATGTGTTTTCTGCTCTTGAAGGAACGATTTTAGATTTTAATTTGTTTAAACATCGGTAATGGTTTCCCGGCCTTCTTGAACAAGTTTTGCTCGTATGTTATTAACTCCGCTATTCCCCTTTATCCGTGCTTCTACTGCAGTCTACAGATCGGTTGTAAATCTTCTTTTGGATGCTGAGTGCAGTCCAGGACTGCAATGCACCATAACAGTTGTATAATTCTAAGCAGTATTCTATCCATCTGCTGAGAATCGCTTGCTTTTCAGTAAACTTCACAGACTTATCCTGGATAGTTGTGGATCTATCTTGCTTCTCTGAACTTAGGTTATTTACCATCTGATATGCTTTATTTCTGTTGTTTCTTTTTCTTAGTTCATGCAAGTTTCGATTTCCTTGCAATGAGTATGTTTCCAAGTCCCCTTTGCTTCTTTCAGGGCCTTCTTGTCCCTCTTGTTAGCTTTCCTGTACTGTTTTTGCTCATTCTGCTTCATATCGTCTCTTTGTCAAATTCCTTTCTCATCACAAAAGTCGATAACACTTCTTGCGGCTTAGGCCTTTTTTCTGCAACAATTCTTCCCAAGTGTCTCACTGGCTATGTCAGTCACGTCTGTATGGTAGGTGGCTATCATTCCACTTAAGGACATCATCCCTCAGACTGATGAGTAGACCTAACTTCCCACCTATTGTTATTTGAAATGCCTCAGCCATATCTGACTTTCTAAACTTGTCAAAGGCAAACCTCCGTCTTAGCTGGGTGACTTCCTGGCTCAGAGCTTATAAAACTTGAGTACATTCTCAAACTCAAAGTCAAGCGCACTGATTGGCTGCTTCAGAGCACATGCTCGGAAGCAGCCAATCAGTGTGCTTTATTTTGAGTTTACTTAGAGTTGCATTGACTTATAATGGGGAAAATTGAAAAAAAAATAGCATTTACTGCCAAGTCATTGCAAATATGTTGACAAAACTTTTAAAGAAACGTTTCTTGAGAAGCCTTCTATCAATTATATCTTTTTGGCCTACTGCTCCTTTTATTGGTAGCCATGGAAACCAAAATGCAAAAAAAATCTTAAAAAATATCGGCTCTGAAGCCACTGGGTCGATAAGGCCCAGATTTCATCTGTAGTATCCATAGGTTGGGGATTGAAAGTTATTGTTTTTTTTTTTTTTTTAAAAATCTGTTACATAGTGGCCCCCTGACATGTATGCATGTACTTCTTAATTAATTAAAATAATTATCTTAATTGCCTTGATTGATAGTATGAAAGTGTACTCTTTTAATTAGTAGGTTTAGGAACAGTTATAAGTTTGCATGCTTTGATAAATACATGAGTTTATTATTGTTGGAGTCCATTCAAATCAATTGGACACCGTTCAAGTCAAAGTTAACATCAGGCCTTTGGAATTTGATGACAAATGTCATATGAGTTTTGGTCAACTTTTAAAGGTCAGATGATCTGCGCTGTTCCACAGATGTTTGGCAGGTGTAAGGAATACTTTAAGTTCAATTTACATACTTGTCAATCATTAGGGTGTTTTGTTTAACATTTCATAAGAAACCCCAGTACATTTTATCATTCTTGTCACTCACGGGGTGCTTCGACATTTTAAAAGAATGTTAGTCTACCCTAATGATTGACTTGATATTTAAATTAAAGTAACATGATTGATGCTTTGTACAAACAACAGGTGGGGTGTTTTTGCGTTATGAAATGTATTGGAATGTTGTGAAACGTGACAAGGCCTATATATACCCAGAGCTTTCCAGACTCATCAGTTTTAGTCATGATTTAGTTCAGTATGATTTCGGGTTACTAGTGTGTTCAGTAGTTTTAGTTCAGTCTCGCTTTTTACTGAAACTCATTTTTGGTATTTAAAAATAAAATATGAAATTAATAAATCTTTGTTAATTTAAAACTTTAAAAGACTTTAAAGAAACACAACGCGAAGTAACTTGACTTTAACCTTGCTACGGTACAAGGTTATTGATTTGGTGCCGCGACCAGGATTGTTCCACTGGCAGTCTTCAATCAAGAACATTGAGAGAATCTCAACTAGAAAGGTAGGCGTTTTGTTCTGTTTTCACTTGTTTATGTAGATTGGCTAACTGTTTACAATTATTTAAATTAAATTATAACAGTAAATCAAAATGGCTGAACCGACTGTTGCTGAGGTATTTCAGGCTTTAAATCATGAACTTACAAATGTATCAAACGCTTTGACTGCACAGGGAATCTCAAATATAGTTGTCAAATATGATGGCAGTCCGAAAAACTTTAGGGAATGAATAAAGATTATTGAGAAATATGCCACCTTAGTTAATATTCATGATGACAGGAAAAAACTGATTGCATATCAATCATCTAGTGGTGCAGTTAGTGGTTTTATACACAGATATATGGAAGCAAACCCTCGCTATACATAGGGTCAGTTGAGGCAACAGTTAGCACTAAGATTTTCAGATGTAACTGACCCACAAATTGCTTTAACAATGTTAAGATCATTTAAGCAAAAAGTAGGAGAAAATATTCAAATTTATGCAGAGCGCATACTTTCTTTGGCTGAAGAGGCATATAATAGCCAAGGGGGTGAGGCTGTTGAAAGGCAACTAATTGATACTTTTGTAGACGGTTTACATAATGACCAAATAAAGCTTAAGATATTAAGGGATAAGCCTGACACTTTACAAGGGGCAAGAGGCATTGCCACAAATGAACAGAATTTAAGGGCAAGGGTGTCAATGTCTGGTTTAAACAAAACTTGGTCACAAACAGACACAAATAGCAGAGGTACGCCCATGGAAGTTGACCACTCTAGAGGTCAAAGATACTTCAGACCTGCAAATAGGGACCGCTGGATTAATGTGGTCCATTCAAATCAGAGAACAATCAAATGTTGGGGTTGTGGTCAGATAGGTCACATTTTAAGGGATTGTAAGACAGAAAATGCAAATAAACCACCAATGGGACATGGCAGAAGTAGATTTGCCCAAAATGAAACCGTAGGCAATCAGGAAAACTAGGACACTCTTTACATGAAGAAGTCAATGTAAAGGGTTTAGAAAACAACAAATCTAAATTCAAAAACTTTCAAAATTAATGTTTCAGGCAATCCAAATTCTTGTATTGTTAGAATTGGAAAACAAAAGTATAGGTCTCTTGTTGACACAGGGGCAGAATGTTCATTGATGCACCCTAGAATTTATGATCAATTAAAATGCAAACCAAGGTTGCAAAATAAAAGAATTAGTTTACAATCAGCTTATGGAACTGAATTGAAAGTTGACGGTTGCATTAATGTTCAATTTTGTATCGGTGGAATCGAAATGTCATAAGATTTCTATGTTGTTAGAGACTTGAATAGAAACTTGATATTAGGTTTGGATTGGCTGAAAGAAAATAATTTTAGACTTTATTTTGATTTAAAATGTCTTAGAATTAATGGATGTTAGTTTAGAGGAAGACATTCATGTAGCATCAACTGTTAGGATGAAAAGAACTTGTGTTCTTAAACCACAATCTGCTAAGATTTGTTATGGCAAGGTTAGAAATAATCCTGATTTACCATCAGAACAAATGTATGAAATTTCAGAAATTGATACGGGATTTCTCACAAATGAGCCAGGTTTAAAAATTATAAATACAATCTCAACGTTGACTAAGGTTAGATCTTTACCAGTTTTAATAGTAAATAACACAAATAAATTTATTAAAATTCATAGGCATGGTCTTCTGGCAAGAATTTCAAAAATTGAAAACTCTAACTTGAAAACTATTAATACAGTTATGCAAACTAAAAATCAAGACAATAAAATTGATCTTAAAGATTTAGATGTACCTGACAAATATAGGTCAAAAATAGAAAATCTTATTCTTAAAAATCAAGACTTGTTTGCAAGTAAAGATTCTGAATTAGGTCATACAGATACAATTAAAGTGAAGATTGATACTGGAACTAATTAACCAATTAAAATGAGACCCTATAGGACACCTCTTAAAAATAGAGAAGTTATTGATAAAGCCATTGATGAAATGTTAGATGCTAATGTAATTCGTAGGTCTAGGTCACCATGGTATTTTCCTGTAGTTATTATTGACAAGAAAGATGGTAGTAAAAGATACTGTGTAGACTTTAGGAAACTGAATCAAATATCAAAGAAACATTTGCATCCTTTGCCACTGATAGATGACATCTTAGCCTTATTGGGAAATGCAAAATTCTTCTCTTCCTTGGATTTGAAAAGTGGTTATTGGCAAGTTTTGATGGATGAAAAAGAAAAAGAGACAACTGCTTTTGCATGTCATAGAGGTTTATCTAAAATTTGAGATCGATTTAGACTATTATTCTAGATCATCGTCTTTTATATTATTTGGATCCTTTTGAAACAAACAGTCTTTCTTTGAATCGACTGCCCAATTAAAATTAAGAAATTATAGTATGCCTTTTCTGGTTTCGTCACCAGATTTTGTCAGGGTCACTGACGAGGCTTTATTAGCCGAAACTACGTAGTCTTGCCCATACTTCTACTTCTGTATGTATTCTCTGCTCTTGAAGGAACTTTTTAAGATTTTAATTTTACCTCACTGCAGCTGGTGTTGTGCCGTGTGGCGGCCGTAAAACGTCTCCCCGTACATCATCCATAGTGCAGAATATATTTTATTTACATCCTTTGAGATCAGAGGATAGATTCTGAGAAATCTAAAATTTGAGATCGATTTAGACCATTATTCTAGATCATCGTCTTTTATATTATTTGGATCGTTTTGAAACTAATCAGTCTTTTTTTTGAATCGACTGCCCAATTAAAATTAAGAAATTATAGTATGCCTTTTCTGGTTTCGTCACCACATTTTGTCAGGGTCACTGACGAGGCTTCATTAGCCGAAACTACGTAGTCTGGCCCATACTTCTACTTCTTTATGTATTCTCTGCTCTTGAAGGAACTTTTTAAGATTTTAATTTTACCTCACTGCAGCTGGTGTTGTGCTGTGTGGCGGCCGTAAAACGTCTCCCCGTACATCATCCATAGTGCAGAATATATTTTATTTACATCCTTTGAGATCAGAGGATAGATTCTGAGAAATCTAAAATTTGAGATCGATTTAGACTATTATTCTAGATCATCGTCTTTTATATTATTTGGATCCTTTTGCAACTAATCAGTCTTTCTTTGAATCGACTGCCCAATTAAAATTAAGAAATTATAGTATGCCTTTTCTGGTTTCGTCACCAGATTTTGTCAGGGTCACTGACGAGGCTTTATTATCCGAAACTATGTAGTCTGGCCCATACTTCTACTTCTGTATGTATTCTCTGCTCTTGAAGGAACTTTTTAAGATTTTAATTATATGAGTTTAATGTTATGCCCTTTGGTCTTTCAAATGCACCGGCAATCTTCCAAGAGCTAATGTCAGAAGTTTTGCAGGATTGTTGTGAATTTGCAACTGCGTATTTGGATGACATTTTGATATTCAGTTCAACTTTCGAAGAACATCTGACTCATTTGAATTTTATACTTGGAAATTTAAGGCAGCACAAATTGAAGTTGAAACTTAAGACGTGTAGTTTTCTTAAGACTGAAACAAATTACCTTGGTTTTGTCATAGATGAGGAAGGAATTAAACCAGATTGAAAGAAAGTAGAAGCAATTAGATTTGCCTGTTCCCACTAATGTAAGAGAAGTAAGATCTTTTGTTGGCATGTGTTCCTTTTATCGAAGGTTCATTCCAAATTTCTCTCAAATAGCAGAACCTATCATAGCTTTGACTAGAAAATATGCACATTTCAAATGGACTGATGAACATAAAAAGGCTTTTGAATATATCAAAGATAGTTTAACTACAGTTCCTTTTTTGGTTTATCCAAATTGCAACAAGCCATATACTCTTTATACAGATGCAAGTGACACGTCCATAGGGGCATGCCTTACACAGATCTGTGACAGTGATGAGAAATCAATTTACTACTTATCCCACAAATTAAGTAATGTAATGTAACCAATGTAAGTGGTCAACAGTAGAAAAGGAGGCTTATGCAATTCATTTTTCCCTTCAAAAATTAGATTATTACTTACATAATGCTCAGTTTGTCATTTAAACTTACCATAAGCCTTTTAAATATGTTCTAGAGTCCCCAATGCAAAATAAGAAGATACAACTTTGGGCTTTAAGCATGTCTGGATATAACTGTACAATTGAATACATAGAAGGAATCGCCAATACATGTGCCGATTTACTTTCGAGACATCCAGATAATGTAAGTGTAGAGAAGGTTTCATATTCTTGTTCACTTGAGAATGATAAAGATGACGTTGTCCTTGTCGTTAATGATAACTTGTATGAAGTTAACGTCTTGGATACCTCTCAGTTTGAACCTAAGTCGTTTGCTAGTTGTGCCTTACCAGAAAAAGATACTCTAGAAAAGTCTGATTTTTCTGATTTTACAAAGGTAGGCCTTGATATGAAACTAGAACAGCTTAGAGATGATGAAATATCTGAAATCAGATCAATGATCCTTGGAAACAAAGAAAGTAAATATTCAGAATCATTAGCTTCTGGTAGATGATTTGGTCTATAACTTGTCTAATTCTGATGGTGACCCTTGTCTTAGATTGTATGTTCCCAAACATTTTAGATCTTTGATTGTTACCAAATATCATGAAAACAATGGACACATGGGAGTTCAGAAAACTTTTCATTCAATAAAGAGAAAATATTATGGGCCAAATTTATTCAAGGAACTAAATTATCATGTTTCTATGTGTACTGTCTGTAAGACAAGATCTTTGCAGAAAATCAAACAACCTTTGCAAGAAACAGATATTCCACCCTATCCTATGGCAAAGATTAGCCTTGATCTTTCGGGACCGTATTCAACTTCTTTGTCTGGAAATAGGTACATAATTGCTTTTGTTGATTGGCTCAGTGGATGGCCAGAAGCTTTTGTTGTACCTGATAAAACTGCAGATACAGTCGCACATTTGTTAATAGAAGAAATTTTCCAACGCTTTGGTTGTCCTTTACAAGTTGTATCTGATAATGGAACAGAAAATGTAAATAAGATTGTAAAAGAAACTTTGGACAGTCTTAGAATAGATCATATTTTGACAAGTGTGTATCATCCACAAAAAAATGCTAAAGTTGAAAGATTTCATCGTACTTTGCATGACGTTTTGTCTAAAAAGTTGGCAGATAATCAACAAACTTGGGATGTGTTTTTGAATCAAGTTTTGGGTTCAATCACACTCAATGTAAGTGAATCATCCAAGTTTTCTCCTTTTTACCTGTTGTATTACAGAGATGTTGTCTTACCAATAGATAACCTTCTTAAACCTCGAAGGAAGTATCAGGGTGAAGCAACACATAAGATAGCTTTGCAAGAGCAACATAAATCTTTTGTTACAGTACGAAATAATCTCAAAAAGGCAAAGAAAAGACAAGCAAAATATGCAAACAAAAATACTAAAGTTGTTGAATTTGAGGTTGGTGATCCAGTTTATTACAAGAATAATCAAAGAAAAGGTAAATTGGACATGAAATGGAAACCGTTTTATAGAATTCTCGAGAAAAAGGGTCCTGTTAACTATGTAATTAAAAATCAGTTAGATGGTTCGACAAGTAAGGTTCATGCTGAAATGCTAAGGCTTGCAAATATTGATGATCGGCAAATTTCCACAACTAAGGATAATAGGCAATTACGTGATGCAGCTTATGTTATTCCACCTCAGGCTTCTGATTCGGAATTAGGTTCAGATTCAGTCTCAGAAATGGATATTCCTTTGGCAAAATTAGCAAAAAAATATAGGCATGAGGGAGAAACTTCTGAAGATGAGGATGATATCCCTTTGATGGAATTGGCAAAAAGAATCAAATGTCAAAAAGAATCCGTTAAGTGTAGTGATAATGACAGTCAAGTTGAAAATATGGATTATAATGATGAGTCATTCTGTGACAAAAATCCATATCATTCAGCCGAGACTGCATTAGACTATTCAGACAGCAAAATGTGTGTTAATGAGGCCAAGAAATCTGTTGAAAAGATGCAGAAAAGACAGTCTCCTAAGGATAAGGACAGCAATGTAAAACAGTTATTGAGGTTGATTTCTACTATGTTGTAATTAGAC
The DNA here is from genome assembly GCA_963989385.1 of Ctena decussata. Classification (NCBI taxonomy): domain Eukaryota; kingdom Metazoa; phylum Mollusca; class Bivalvia; order Lucinida; family Lucinidae; genus Ctena; species Ctena decussata. The sequence continues at coordinate 61,862,324 of OZ022503.1, forward strand.
CTTGTTTTGCTATGTAAATAGTCAGTGAGATTATTCAGTGAAATAATCAATTAATTCGGTGAGAGTAACCGAACTTAATTTTTTATGTTTTTCAGATGAATATGATATACTGTGTATCATCATAGGTCATATGTCAATTAGCTATTCCTATGGCACGTTCAATTCTGAAAACGTAGTTTTTCAAAAGACAAATGAAATTAAATATTAATGACGCTCACTGGTTTGTAACATTTGTCCATGATTTAAGACCATATAATAATCTTATCAATCAAATAAAGACTGACCTTAATAATACAGATAATATTATCAAAACAATAACTAACAGATATCTTAAATGGAATTTAACGGGCTATGCAGAAATATTTAAAAGTTTGAGTATTGAGGTTGATTTACCATCTGACACATACAATCTGTCTATGATACATTTGATGAGTATAAGATATTCTCATCAAATAATCAAAGAGGTAAGCGGTCAATCTTACCAATTGTAGGTCAATTAATGAGTACATTATTTGGCACAGTTTCAGAAGCTTACCTTGAAAATATAAATAGAAATATTAAAAACTTGGCAGAAAATCAAGAACAAATTATACATGATCTAGGCATGAGTTTACCTATTTTAAATTTGACTACAATACAAGTAGAAGAAAATAGAAGATCTATTATGGATTTAATAATAGTTGTTCAAAAACTTGACACAAAAGTTATACAGTTAGGAACATTATTTGAACAAAAATTTATGAGGCTTGAACTATTTATTCATACATATTTACATTTAAAGATGATTCTTGATGAAATAAGGCAAACTACTCAAAATGCTGTAATTTACATAGAAAATATTAAGACTGAACTTAATATGCTCTCAATGCTACACTTATCAACAAGTACTATTTCTCCTAGAAATCTAAGATCATTACTTGTAGAGATAAAATCAAAATTACCGAACAACTCTGAGTTACCAAAAAGTCCTATAACTGATATAATGGTATTTTTATAAGACGCTTACATGTGTAACTTATATGGAAGATGATGAAATAAGAGTTGTATTGAAAATTCCTTTAATTAACACAAAAGAAAAATATGAAGTTTATAAAGTACATAACCTACCATTACCATTGTATAGTTCCTATAAAAATGAAACTTCAACTCCCTATTTAGTTAAATATGAATTAGAAACTGAAACGCTTAAGGTACGTGGGGTGATCATTAAATAATGGAAACACCTTAGTAGATTAGTTAATGATATACAGAAATAAGTATCCTTTATGTATCACCAAAGAGTGTCTTTCGAGCTTTCGATTTCATGTTTGAAATTGAAATTTTAACGTGTTACCATAGCAACATATGACGTCACGTTCATGCTGGGTGCCTCGTGTGAATTTTTTCGACGTCATTTTGGTAAGAAGGTGCTTGTATTATGCTTATTTTGTGCGATATGTAAAGAGAAATCGAAAATTTTGGAACACCTTCCGTTTAAGTTAAGTTTTGGCTTTAGAAACACACATATAATGATTCTTTATGAAAACGTTCTAAAATTTGGCATGAATTAAAGCTGAAGCAGGGGGTAAAATAATTGATTTTGGGGGAGTTTGACATTTTATTCCGTTATTTCACGTGTTATGCCAAAGCTAATTGATCGGTTATCAAGTACAGGATAATTTTGGTTCTTTCTGCTATACGATTATCCCGAAACTATGTTTGTTAAATTGCAATGACGTCACAATTTTAGTGCCTCCGGCTTAAAATCAACGAAAAACGTCAAATTTTGCTCGATCAAATGTCTTTCGCGGTCTGTGTTTCTGCCAGGTTTGGGAGCAAGTCATGAATAACTATATATTTCTTTTAGTAACTGAGCCTTGCATGAAGCAATCAAACTATCACAAACTTTTATCCATTCTTTGTTACTAATCAGCAGCAAATATAAATGAAAATAAGCAAAAATTTAGAGACTAAACTCTTATAAGTTTAAGGCATCGTTTCCATGGCAACGATATTCTTAAACAGTACGTTAGGACTTAATTATATGTAATATGCTTGCTTCTTAGGTATTATATAACTGCAATAGTATTCTGACACATAGCTTATGAGATAAATGCTAGTTTCCATTATTTAATGATCACCCCTCGTATCACAGGATAAAACAAAATTCTCATTGTTATCTGAAAATAGTTATCATGTTTGTAATAGTCATCATACACAATTTTGTGACCCTGAAACAGCACTTTACCAAACAAACTTACACAAATTATGTATCATGGCTTTGTTTATGCAAGCTCGGGATGATATTAAACAACTATGTAAATAAACTGTCATTTTAAATGCAAAATTGCCAACGACAAAATATTTATCATCTGGTAATTGGATTATAACAACAAATTCACACTTGAAGTTTACAGTTAGTTGTCAGTCAAACATTGCTGAACCCTCAGATATTGAAGTCAAACCACCATTTGGGATTGTAACATTAAACAATACATGCAAGGCTTCTAATAAATATTTACAGTTATCTGAGTACTTTGACAAACGAAGCACTTTTGAAAGGTCTGATCCTTTACAATCTCTTTTGAAATTGCGCAATATTTCCCGATTTGAGATTTGGCAAGACTCCAATACAAACTTTGAAAAATTGTCACCAATTAAACTCCCACAACGTCTGACAGAACTTAAAGAGATTCCTATGCAAGGTTTTCTACGCGAAATTCATGCTTGCAAAAAGATTAATGTTGAAGATAAGCCGACTTGGACATTTGCTACTACCATAATTGTTATTATTATAATAATTGTAGTCATCGTGACTATTATTTGCATTATAAAAAGATTCAGCCACATTAAATATAAGGTGTTAGCTAGTTTGCATGACCATGGGATCACAGTAATGAAACATTTTTCCCTAGGACTATCATCCATTGGAATGCCCTCCCACCCTTCATACCGGTCCTTCCCACCTTGGCGCAGTTCAGTGGTGCTGTCTGCCAGGTGATCCATGTCTCTCCCTAAACACCAATTTCTGTTTTTATCTTTTAACTATACTAACACTCTTTATCGCACTGTACAAACTCATTTCACACACTTTCCTATACTTTTATTTCGTCTAACCCCCTTCAGCACTTGGTTCGCCGGAACCCGTCTGACGTCCCCCCTCGGGGGTTAAGACGTAAAGGAAGATAGATAGATAGATAGAAACCAATACCTTCAAATGTTGTTGGAGAAAATATTGAGTTGATGTCTGTTGCACGACCCAGTGGAAATGTTAGTCACATTTCGGAGGGACAATCCAATTCCCTCAGACAGATGGATGCCACGATGGCATGGGTCAGAAGTGACCAAAAGAAAGGTTAATAGTGGTCCACGGCACCTTCATTTGTATATAATCATCATATATGTACTTTAATTTTAATTACTTGATAATTAAGTCCTCTGTATACCCTAAAGGTATGCAGAGGTGAAGATATTAGGGTTAAGGTTAATACAAAGTCCTCCTGTACACCCTAAAGGTGTACAGAGGTGAAGATACTTTTAATTTAAGTTAGAATCAATTATACTGCTCACAAAAAGTAGGGGATATTATGACATAGAAGTATGTACAAATAATAATAATAATTGCTGGGTTAGTTTATTGTTGTATATTGACAGAACACTGTCCAAGTAACAATATTCACCTAAAAAAGAAGCAGACAGAGCAGGACATGTGACTTTGAGCAGCACATAAAGGACTATGGGGTCTACACCTCAATTTCACATCGGTAATAAAAATTCATTTGGGCCCTCAGATTCTGTTGATAATAAAATTCTCCATTATTTTTCAAACTGAAAACACCCACTTTGGTAGGCTTTATTGCATTATTCAAGGTGTAGGGCTGTTATAAAATGTCACCATATGTGAGACAATTCACTCCCAATTGCATCTTTTACGCCTATCATTTTCTCCTGTGATAAAACCTGCATGAAAAAAAGTATCTGTATCTTGTTAACTGAGGCATTAGGCACCTGTTTTAATAAAGTTTGCATAAAAATTAATAGTCATTGCTGCCCTGGACTCGCGTGAAATTTGGGTATCTACCCCCTGTCTACTTCCAATTTACTCTAGGTCACGTGACAAGCTCAATCGTTTCATTATTCATATTGAGGGTCTCTATGAATATTTGTTTTATGAATTAAAGAAGTTCAATATTCATTTACCTATTTTCCTTATTCTGCTGCCTTAAATGCCTTAATATCCCTTACTTATTTTGTGCAGTATATTTGACATGCACGGTTGAAGACAATAAGAACTGATTTCTAAATATTATCTACTATGTAGATAAAACATTCTATTTGCAGACAACTATTAGTGATATTGAGACCATGAAAGAGGAATATGGACATGATACAATAGCAGTATATCCTGTTGCCATGGTAATCAACATACACAACACCGAGCAGCAGAATGATGGCGTATTTCGACCAAGGAATCGGGTACCCATCGTCCCAATTCCATCCAAGCCAACACAAGTGAGGAAAGAGTGACAGTGAGGTGACAGTTGAAAAGAACGACATATTCTGACTTGAATTATAATTAATCAAAATTTTATATAATGTGTTAATTCCCTTTTTTTAAGTATGCTTTTATTTTCAGTATTAAAGTGTCAACTATTGTTTACATTACAAGAGACTAGAAGTACTGTGAACAGTGAACAGTAAAACTGTGACTTTAAAATGTGACTTTTAAACTTGTTTCATTAATATGTTTTAATCAGTTTAGTAACATGTCTTTTCACATATTGAAATGTTGTCAATTGCATGATGTGTTTATTGTATTGTAATATATGTTAATTTATTGTAATATATGTTGATTTAATGAGCTCTGGTCAGCTGGGTATTATGATTGTTAAGTACATGTATTCTGTCATTTATCAATTTATTAATTTGAGAAATTAATAAATTTCTTAAAAAGGGGAGGTGTGTTACAGAGTGACTCCCCCACATGTATACATGTACTTCTTCATATAAACGTATTCATACCTAATTTAGTGCGACAGACGCGCGTTTATGTATTTAACTTCTTCAGTGTCGCTAAATCCCAAAAGTTTGATAGAAAAAATATGATGGCAGGTCTCGGCAGGCAACGAGCATCCCTCTCAGAGCCACACTTACTGTCGCATTCCGCGGGACACATTAGCTGCAGACATCAGGTAAGAGACGACTGCGTATTAATCCGCGGGCGCAGGCGTCCCCCACCGAGCCACCTCAACCCTTGCGTCTCGAGAAAGGCGACAGACAAGGGCATCAGGAAAGTGATGTCCGATGCAGCAAGAACCCGCAAAAAGCCAAAACAACTCAAAAGATTGGAAGCCAAACTCCGCTAAGATTCATGTCACTATGACAAGTCAGTCTTAGTTTTAGAATTATTTAGAAATTTTACCAGATATATATATCAAAATGAATTAAGTATTTAAATCCGTATTTAAGTAGTGACCCCAATGCCTGAGAACCAGAATCAATACTGAAACACTGACTAACTTGGTTGATGATATCCTCGGGGACAAATTGCCAACCAGCAGTGATATCGGCCCAGTGGTTCTAATATAAACGTATCCATACCTACTTTAGTGCGACAGACGCGCGTTTCTGTATTTAACTTCTTCAGTGTCGCTAAATCCCAAAAGTTTGATAGAAAAAATATGATGGCAGGTCTCGGCAGGCAACGAGCACCCCTCTCAGAGCCACACTTACTGTCGCATTCCGCGGGACACATTAGCTGCAGACATCAGGTAAGAGACGACTGCGTATTAATCCGCGGGGGCAGGCGTCCCCCACCAAGCCACCTCAACCCTTGCGTCTCGAGAAAGGCGACAGACAAGGGCATCAGGAAAGTGATGTCCGATGCAGCAAGAACCCGCAAAAAGCCAAAACAACTCAAAAGAATGGAAGCCAAACTCCGCTAAGATTCATGTCACTATGACAAGTCAGTCTTAGTTTTAGAATTATTTAGAAATTTTACCAGATATATATATCAAAATGAATTAAGTATTTAAATCCGTATTTAAGTAGTGACCCCAATGCCTGAGAAACAGAATCAATACTGAAACACTGACTAACTGGGTTGATGATATCCTCGGGGACAAATTGCCAACCAGCAGTGATATCGGCCCAGTGGTTCTAATATAAACGTTTCCATACCTACTTCAGTGCGACAGACGCGCGTTTCTGTATTTAACTTCTTCAGTGTCGCTAAATCCCAAAAGTTTGATAGAAAAGATATGATGGCAGGTCTCGGCAGGCAACGACCATCCCTTTCCGAGCTACACTTACTGTCGCATTCCGCGGGACACATTAGCTGCAGAAATCAGGTAAGAGACGCCTACGTATTAATCCGCGGGTGCAGACGTCCCCCACCGAGCCACCTCAACCCTTGCGTCTCGAGAAAGGCGACAGACAAGGGCATCAGGAAAGAGATGTCCGATGCAGCAAGAAATAAAATAATCATGTTAATTGCCTTGATTGATAGTATGAAAGTGTACTCTTTTAAATAGTAGGCTAGGAACAGTTATAAGTTTGCGTACTTTTATAAATACATGAGTTTATTATTGTTGGAGTCCATTCAAATCAATTGGACACCGTTCAAGTCAAAGTAAACATCAGGTCTTTGGAATTTGATGACAAACGTCATATGAGTTTTGGTCAACTTTTAAAGGTCAGATGATTCTGCGCTGTTCCACAGATGTTTGGCAGGTGTTAGGAATATTTTAGATTCAATTTACATACTTGTCAATCATTAGGGTGTTTTGTTTAATATTTCATCAGAAATCCTAGTACATGTTATTATTCTTGTCACTCACAGAGTGCTTCGACATTTTAAAAGAATGTTATTCTACCCTAATGATTGACTTGATATTTAAATAAAAGTAAAATGATTGATGCTTTGTACAAACAACAGGTGGGGTGTTTTTGCGTTATGAAATGTATTGGAATGTTGTGGAATGTGACAAAGCCTATATATACCCAGAGCTTTCCAGACTCATCAGTTTTAGTCATGATTTAGTTCAGTATAGTTCAGTATGGTTTCGGGTTATGAGTGTGTTCAGTAGTTTTAGTTCAGTCTTGCTTTATACTGAAACTCATTTTTGGCATTTAAAAATAAAATATGAAATTAATAAATCTTTGTTAATTTAAAACTTTAAAAGACTTTAAAGAAACACAACGCGAAGTAACTTGACTTTAACCTTGCTACGGTACAAATCGCTCTTTAGTTTGGTTGCTTTGGCAACTTAGAATTGCACTGACTTATAATGGGGACAATTAAAAAATGGAATTAACTGCCAAGCCATTGCAGATATGTTGATCATTCGGCTGTTTCCAACTATTTCGGTATTTCATTAATCAAAATCTTTGAATTCTGCTCGAGCACTTGAAATGTTGACGAAATGGATAGACTTTCAAGTTTTTCCTATAAATCAGCACACAACTAGCAAAAGATGTAAACATCAATGTATCGATAGACTACTTTTGGGTGGTAATTTAAACCCTGTGTCCCTAAGAATTGCTTATTTGAATGGTTCATACTGTTTTGTTTAACCATTGAGGAGACCATTGTATGTGAAGGACAATTTTGATCATGAACAAGAGCCAAAACCATAATGAGGCGACTGGCGTGCTGTTAAAATAAAGGAAAACGCTCTAAAACATTTGAATGAGGTTTATAATTTTTAAACATTTGACGTTTTCTCTTGTTTTTACGTTATTGTCTTAAAACATTGCTTCTAAGCATTATTTATTGAATCCCTTTCGAGTGTATGATTGACTGGTATCTACCAGTACGATAACGTAAAAAATTAGAAAGAAAATTCTTCCTGGTTACTGAGCATAAGTCAACAGTCTTAGACTAATGTCATCATTTTCTCCCAGCTACGTTACACTTCAATGCAAAAGCTTCACAGTTAAATCAATCATGGCGTGACCTTTAATTATGTTTGTTCGGGTTTGAGAATTAACAAATAACAGGTTTTATTGTTTGAACTGAAAATGAAACTGTTAATGCTGAAGACAAAATGCAGCGATACTGTCCAACACCATACCCAAAGATTTGCAATCTGTCCCGCATATTGCTTTCAGTAAATCTGATGGTTCCCAAGCTATGTTGTTAACACAAAATCCTTAGATGTCATTTCTGTTATCACCTTTGCAGTTGCCCGGAAAAGACTGGGCAGGATAAAATGGTCTCAAATTGTCTGGTTCAGTTGCCATGGGTTGAAATGTAAGTCTTTTTATTGCGCTTTTAGAATGTGTTTGTTGTTCCAAATGCACTTAATCTACTCAGTGAAAGATACATTGTTTCGTCAAGACTCATGACACAGCTGATTTAATCAGCAGGCAAAGTCGAAATTCATCTAAAACTACTAAAGTCTCCAAGTAAAATTTCTGGTCCCAGAAAATTTTCTCCGAGGGACCAACAGTTTGAGAAAACATGAATTGAGATGAATCGAAATAAAAATAGGAAAATGTGTTCGAACTGTAAAACGATTAGCTTCTGTTTAATTGCATACAACATTAAATTCAAACTTTATTGAAAATCGCTTTGTTGAGATAACTCACACAAATGTTATAAGAGCCAAATAATTGTTTATGTATTTTGTGGTCGTTTGTCCCGCAAATTTCATAATATGAAAATTGGCCCAAAGACATTGTCTAGAATTCTGATTAAAGAAATGGATACTTTTTGGCCGAGTATAAATTTACACACTTTTTGTTTATACTGAGTCGGTAATAAAGGCACATTCCTTCTATCCTTTATCTCCCCAGACAAAATATGAACCGGATCTCGGAGGTTGTACCAATCGCTTTACAGAAAGCCCTGAATCTACCATTTAATACTGAAATGTAGAAACATATACTGAGGGTCTTTAAACCGCACCATTGTATATAATGTTATTTACCCAGAGTTTGCAATATTGCAAACGTTTGAGCACTCGTGCGAGTTAGCATGGTTGAGTTCTTTAAAGTCTGCAAACGTTTACAGAGAGTGTGCAACCATGCATAAAAAATTCGAGAAAATAGAAATTCGGTTACATTGCGCATAAAATTTTAACGAATTCACATTTTGTCGAATTTGAATGTTTATGCATCTGAATCTGAAAAAAATAGGGTACAGTGCAAAATTCGGAGATGCCCGACTTAAAAGCCGTCCAATTGATTGTATACCTACCCAGGTCATGAGAGTGTGTCTTAATGTACCAATCCAAGCAAATTTGAATAATTATTCAAATGTCCGTTACCTTTCACTTCCGGTTTTTGTGCAAAAAGATTGAATTTTTGCAAAATGACTTCGAAAAGAAAGAAATGTAACCGATAAAAAGAGAAAACAAAGCATGAACAATGAATAACCTCTGATTTTTATGTCATTGAAATCTGATCAGCAGTTAAGAGAGGCTGACTGTAAGCATCGAGCATTTGTCCATAATAACGTGGATAGTCGAAAATTACAGATTTAGCTCATATTTTGGAAAATTGAAATATACCATGCTTGTTTATGTTTCACAAGTTTTTAGCGGTCAGCGTTCGGCCGTTTCCATGGTAACCAGGATTCCATTTTAAATTGTCAATATTAAGACCTGAATGTAATATTCCCTCGCTAAAAATTGAACAACAAATATTATCCTATTCTTTTTTGTTTGTGTAGTTTGACAATACATAGCTGTGTAATAAGATTACATAATATTAATGTTTTCTGTCCCATATTATCAACGGAAGAGCTTTTACTGAAAAAAATAGACCCAATTTTGAGTGAACAATAGGGGTTTTATTCGCCTCATAGCCAAAAATGGCAGTCGAGTTTGAAAATAAGGCCATACCTACATGATAGAGAAATGTTCGAAGTCTAAGAATGTCAAACAATAAGGTGTAAACTCGCAAAGTTTCAAATTTTATTCATGTTTGAAATGTGTCAATGTTGTAAAATAGTAGCAAGGGAGTTAAGTCAATCGGGATTATCTTACCTCCCTTGACATTTACAAATGTTCGAACACTACAGGTAGTATCCATGATCTTTCATAATAAAAGATAATATCTTTAAAAGGATTAGATAACTGTCAACAATGCTCACCATATGACCTTTTTATATCTATGAAATAGGTCCATTCACCAAGACTGCAGTTGCAGATATATTTGATGACAAGAGTTGTCCCGAGCAAAACGTCTGCAGAAATCACGGAATAGAAGAACGGAGTAAAATCATTTCATTTGCAGCAATATGTTTGCTTTTTCTTTATTTTATGTTGAAATTGATAAATTTACTAGTTCTTTTTAAATAAATTGCTTCTTTGAAGTTGGTAAAACACGAAAAGAGGCGTTTTCAGGACAGAAAATGGTGTAGGCCTACTCGAGTACAGGCACAGTGTCTATTCACCGGAGGATAGGCTGAAATGTTCTGTGACCTATGATCGTGATGCTACATAGAACTGCCAAGAATTGCATGAACGACTTACAGTTTTACATCCCTTTAACAGTAGTTCAGTCATATCTTGGCGACTGGACGACAAAGTGTGTGTGTGTGTGTGTGGGGGGGGGGGGGGGGGGGGGCTATGAAGGGCTGTGTGTGTGCAATAGAGACCCATTGGCGGTTAGACCAGCAGGCCAGAGCTTAACCTACTGTGCTACTGGGGCTCCTGGAGCAGCCTAGACAGTCTTGTAATTTAGGTAATCCTGATAGGGTGTCATCTAAAGTATACGTGTACACGAGTGATTTACTCATCCCATCCACTTCCCTAATTTCATTGACTTTTGTAGCTTAACGAGTGAAGCGCGGGCCTGTTAAGCTAGCAGTCTTTGTTCAAATCACAATTTCTGAAGCAGAATTCTTTTTTCATAAACGTGGTGCCTTTGCACACAGTCTTTCAAAATCATATATGCCTTGCCGCATGACTAAAGAAATGTTTAAAGGGCCAAAAAGCTACAAACATGACATTAACCCTCTTTGTTTTACAGTCTGCCATCTAAATTTTAATTTATGGTGCTATAAAAATGTTCATGCCCATTTTGTCATGAAATTACTATTGGTTTGGCATATGATTTTTCGAACCATAAAATTGAGCAAAATGATGCTCGATGCTTACAGACAGCTTTTCTTAACTCACTCCGGCTTTGTCCTCGAGAATTAATATTTTGCGATTTGCACTTCAACAGCATGTATAAAACAGCGATTACTGGTAAAAAATATATATATCTTAACTAATACTATATATATCATACATTTTTCTCATTTGTACACTCTTTCTCTTCCCAAAGTGGTGATATCGCTAATGCATAATAAATTAGTGGGTGGGGTATCTTAGCAGCACTTTGAATTGTTTATTAGAAAAAAATTAAAACCATAAGGGATACAGAAACTAAGAACTGAATTACTTTTAAACCATATCGATTCTAATGCAAATTAGGAGGTGTGTATCAGTTACATGGTTTTAGGGTTGTTTTGAACTGATTTAACGCATTTTATGCATTGTAACCATAGAAACAACAATTACAAATACGTTTCTACACCGTTATTTGCAAAGATGGGATAAAACAAGACTCATTATTTGTTTTTGTAGCAAATTCAATCAGGCAGTGTGGTAATTAATGCAAAAAACCCCAGAAAACTGTTGTTTTCTGTAAAATTGGAATTGTAAGAGGGAAGCCATTTGAACGTGCATTTATTCTTTAGTTAATGAAAGTTTACAACTAATTGCTTTTGTTATGAACTGTACTTATGTTGATGTTTCAATACATGTAAACGGTTTATTCAGGTCAGGCTGCCATGTTCAATAATCTTGATTTTAAAAAAGTGCTATTTTCACAAGTTTTATTTTTTCTCTGACTATATGTAATTTCAGTTGCTATGGTTTCAACAACGTGCAGTGGCCGATGCTTTGAAGGTGCAGAAATAATAATTACATTTAGTTCTAAGCACCATACTAGTCAAGTATTTGATACTTGCATCAGGAGAGATACAATTTCCCTTTGAAATTCTTAAAAATATGTAAAATTTGACCGGCCTAAAATGGTTGCCATGGCAACAGTAATTGCTTAGATATCTCGAGAACCGTTTGACATATTTCACTAACTTTTTCACCGATCTCCATATTTCGTCGAGAGCTTTTAACCATGAAATTTTGAGCAAAATACAAAATTTTGAGTTTCCATCCAATGCTCGATGCTCACAGTCAGCTTCTCTTAAATGCCCCATTGCTCTATCAGCATGAAATATTTTATCGTGAGGTATCACTGCAAACTTCTCACAAAAGTTTCGCCATTGACTATTATTGTGTTTGGCCGGCCTTGAAAAATCAAAACGTCCTTGAGTTTACCATAAAATAGATTTGAAAACATAACTAGGTCATTTTAGATGCCAACCAAAATGACCTACTTTCGATTTCGTAAGCTTTATTTCATGATAAAAATACAACGTACAGGCGGTAAAAATATAAGGTACAGGCGCTTAACAGGTGATAAAAATATAATGTACAAAAATATTAGGCAAGGATCCCATTGATTGAGCCGCTTTTGCATTATTGTATTGCTTAACGGGGAACCAGAGACGAAACCCGTATTTTTATGGAGAGACATCATTTTTTCAAAATACTTTGTTCCTTCTTTTTTGCCAGTTATATGCTACAAAAGCGCACATCAACCGATATATTTTCATCAATTCTGAAGGCTGTACAGGTTTCATAATGATTTGTATTTTGACGGCTTTTACCTTTGATAGGACTATTTAGACTTTAAGAAATTGCAGCAAACTGAAAAGCACGCTTCAATCATCATTGGATTAATGCGAATTTATCTCCTTTTAGGAATATTCTGAAGCCAAATTTGGCATTCATTTTGAAAGCTTGTGTTCCCGGTTAAAATTGGAATAACCCAAATTACAATAGTTGATGGCTGTATGAAACAAAAAGTCATTTTTCGAGCATATCCAAGGCTACAAATTGGTGCTAAAGTCTCTCATAATATATAAACCACCATAAGTTTTCATTCATTTATTATTTTGAAACATTTAGGTATTCTCAAGATGTTGGGACTTATAAGATAAACATAGTATAATTATCGCTGGTACCTTAGGAGTACATATATGATTATCTGATCAGCTGCTTTTAAAGCTCACCAGCCTGCGAAATACACAGTTCCGATCCGCACCCAGAATGTCACTCAAAAACACATGATAGCATATACCCGGCCAGTGCAAAGACAACTTAGCACGTGGCATAGTGTCGCAAACTAAATCGTACGTGTTCTATGTCCATGATTTTACCTGAAAGTTAATGGAGGGTTGTATACCTGTTTAAAGTAGGCGTGGTTTTCGAACCTGTGAACTATAGACACTAATATAATTTTAACGATGAATATATCGGTATTGTTGTACATTATAATTGTTGTATTGATATGTAGTCTATCAGTGCATGACTGCCTCATAATATTGTTACGACCTGGCAGTGGTAACAAAAAAGATGGAAGTAAACAAACAACAAGCCTGTTTTAAAACTTAACAAAATTTATTTACATGTACATCAAAATAAAACAGTCATTAATTACTTAAGAAAATATTAAATTTACGGTACCTTAATTAGTTTTAAATGTCCCTCAGAATATTTTTACACACAAGTCCTTTAACAGTTTCTGATCCCAAATATTAAAGTCAGCAGAATATTTCCAATAATCCCAGAATGAAAGTCACAAAGTAATACAGTATAAACTTATTTAACTATAGACTGCTGAAAGTTTACAAAGATGATTAAATGAAAATTTGTGTTGTTTATATATTATCTAGGAACATTCAGGAATTAACCAGAGATAGATTTTACCAGACAGTTCTCAATTCTGACATACTTTTGTACCAGAAAATTCTTAATGTTTACAACAGAAATTTCTATTATTTTCTACATTACGAAAATAAGTTATTCCAGAACAGTCTTGAAATATCATGACAGTTCCCTAAGTTTCCTGAAGCTTCCACAACATTCTTTTGACAATGGGGAGCATATTCCAGAACTTTCTAGATGATTCTTTGTGTTTCGGGAGCATTCTAAATTTTCCCCAATTTTTCCAGAATGTTCTAAAGGACAATGTAAACAACTTGTTTATTTCAAACTGCCAAATCATGGTAAAAGAAAATATTTACACCAATTAAACACCATATTCATTACAATATATACTACCCAAAACAATTTTTGCATCACCCTATATTTCCCAATAGACATTATGCAAAATCAACTTGTGTATGAGAGATATACAAGAAAGGAATGCCTCTGTTTTGCTTTGTGGTTTCTGTAACTCGCACACGAATGTCTCAAACACCTGACAAATTTGGGGACAGAGATTACCCCCGTCGGAGTAGATAAAGAATCTGACTGACTAGTGATATGGGATCTTAACCAACCGTATGGGGACTCGTCCTGAATTAGGCTTTAACTTTTTAAAAGCCTATATCTATCAACACGGACGGAACCTGAAGATCAACTTTTCACATTTATAATATCGAAACACAAGAAGTTCAATCATACACAATGACCATGTAATTCATTGCTACTCATATATCTTTTACACAGATGAAATATTACAGTTTTGCATAAGCTCTATGGAAGAAAGTACGGTGATGCAAAACTTTTTAAGTGGTGTATATTGTTGTTAATTATTTTTCTTTCTCTTCTTCGAATCTTTTTCTGGTCTCTTCGAAGGGCAGGGTGCTTTATTGTAATTGTAGCCTTTCAATGGATAAATATTTATGAACTACGTATTTCCAAATTTCCAATGACCCTCATGAATTTTATATGGAATTCTTACCAAGAAAGGGCGCAAAGTTTCATTGTTTTCATCTCTACACGTCATCCGTAGTGCAGACTATATTAAATACTTCCATGCGCATTTTCTCTGCTGCTGGATTTAAACAGGGGCATACCAGTTTCAGCATGTTCAAAATCTCAAGTTTAGTTTCTTTAAACCACACCACGTAAATTAAGGGGTCCACGATGCAACTGAAAATGAATGCAAAATCTGCTAATGTTGGATAATACCCGTTATTAACATTGTGATCATTCACGAATGCAAATACTAAAAGTCCAGAATTTATTAAATGTGTCACTGCACTATTCAACAAATATATAAATGAAGTCATCGTTCCTTTATACTGCGTTATAGAGAACCTGTTGTCCTGTATCACTCCTTTTCGAATAATAACTCTATAAATTTGGAAATATGAAAGAAAAGAGATAAAGAATATTAGAGCACTAAGCACTATCAAGTAGATTTTTATACCTGGTCCAAAGGAATAGGTTTTGGTAACGTACCCATCGTAACCGGTAGCAACTCTCACCGCTAAGTACTGCAGAAAACTTAATATCAATATGACGAAGCAAATCGATCTGGTCCGTCTCGTTGTCGCCACTCTAAGATAAAGATAAGGCCAGTTTAGGACGAAAAATCTTTCTAGAGCCATGAATAAAACTATCAACTGTGAAGCTACTTGAAATCCACGAGATAAATGTCGGAGATATATAATCTCTTCAAAGTCGAACAGTTTGATCCCACCGGCTACAATAAGGAATAAAACATCATAGGAAAGCAATCCCAATGAAAACAGTTTTGATGAATAAGGTATTTTTCTCGTTTTTAACGTTGCAATAAAAGCTAAAATACACAATATGAGCGCGATAACAGTAACACTCAAATAGAGTTGTAGCAGAGGTGCCGGCAACACATACCTCTGCACAGCGGTAACGTTGAACATAGCGGTAGAAATATGAAAACTTGTATCTTAAGAGGATGCTAGTGTTGTTTGTTGAGGTTTATGATCAGAGTATACTGTTAGAAACTGTCTTTTATACTTTCAAGAAACTCTTTTTTATCTATGCAATCCTTTATTTGCATTACCATATTTTACAGCAACATTCGGGTACCTTTGTCATGATCATTCGGTCATCTCAACATTATTAACTGATTTCACCATATTCTACCATTAGCGCTTTTAGACAATCATCATCATAGTAAAACTCTGCAAATAGTGAAAATCTTGCTAAGTCTGGGTCTCGATGGACTCGGAGGATCACACCATTTTTGACGTAAAGCTGCAGAAACTTTTAGGGAAGCTACAGTTGTCTTGTATTATATTTCGAATGCTTCCGCATAATGAAACATCTAATTGGCATCTTTTTCTTAGCCAGCAGAAACCAAACACAATGCTAAGGGTGTTAACTAAAGGTGAATGTCACACTCGCAGCAACTTTGCTGGCAGGCATACAATGTTGAATAAGTAAAGGATATTTACATTATTTAGGTAAATGTCAAATATATTTCATCGAATGTGTTGAAAATATCCGCAATTTAATGAGTGCGTGCGATGCAGGCGACCACTACCCTCCCATATGACGACGCCGAGATTCGAACCTGGACCGCAGAGGTGGAAAGCGAGTGCTCTATCCACTACGCTCTCCGGGTCCCATATGTTTGTGGCGTCACTCAGTTTTAATGACGTTACTAAAATCGGTTACAAAACGTCATTAGCAAACTTGACGCACGTGACGTGAGAGGCTAAGCTGCATTTTGCTTTTGTCCAATGAAGATAAAATAGTCCATATGTCGTGTTTTCCCCGAGTATTTTTAAGGTGCAATCTATGTTTACACCCATTCTAGGACCCGATAAACACACTGGGCTGCTAAAAATTTACTGCAGATCACTGGTTAAAAAGTTAAAATTTTCCTGTTCTGAAGCCTAATCCGACTTGAAGTAAAAAATCTGCTAACAATGAGAGAAAAATAATCCATCATGAGCCAGTCCATGTAGGATATTTAAATCTCATCCTCGGGGTCGGGATTTCAACCAGGAACCCAGCAAGCCTCGTCCCTGGTTGAAATTCCGACCCCTCGGTGAGATTTTCCTATCGTACATGGACACTCATGATGGATTGTTAAATTCATCTTTGAATCAACATTGTGTGCCCGATGTGCTGTTACTTTTATTTCTACCCTATCCTGAGTATGGGTCAACACATTAAAGAAAGAATTTGCTCTGATAGCAGAATTTTCTTTCCCTTAAGAGACTAACACGTAGTCGTCCATGGAAGCAAACAAGAAGTAAAAAAAAGTTGTTTGTTCTCTTTTACAAAACTGGCGGAAAACACTGAGGTGTACAAATTCGACTTAATATATACTTGCCGAAATAAGTTGCGCCGCAATTTTAGTTGTGATATTGACGATTTCAGCTATAATTATATATTCAAATTATTTTGCTTTCGATTGGATGCCCTAACATTGGTTCCCGAAAAAGTTTTAAACGTTTCAGTTTTCTGCCTGCATGTACAGAATTACCTTGCATAACTAGTAAACAATAGAAACTGAGACTAGACGTTTGCTGCGCAGACGCAGGGCCGTTATAGTTATTTCGTGTAAAGCATGAGAACCCAAACAATTCAGAAACATCTTAAGCAGGCCCGAATAAACTTTCAAATGGCGAAGACTGCCCTTTGAATCTAAACAATAGGAACTTTGGTTATCGAATTAAGGACTTCTTAACTATAAATTTTAGCTCTGCTTTTCTGGACATGTAAAGAATTTTCTTGGCAACATCCTTAAATAAGAATGCATCAGTTTGTTGCAAACTTGTGACAGGCATGCAGTTTTGAAATGTCTATGGCAATGTCACTATAAATTTAGGATGTCTGGCTTATCTGCCTAAACGTTGAAATTCAGAAGTGCTAGATTATCGTTAAATCTGTCTTGAATGCCAATTTTCTTCAGTATGTAGGACATTTGGAATCCTAAAACTGTATCTAAGAGGAACAGATGGGACAATGAGAATAAAACTAAAAGAAACGGCGAGTTTGTTTCGTGAGAAATCTCGGAAAATTAGAAATAACCCCCACTAAAACTGAAAGTTGCGCAAACTCTCGGTTTATATTAATCTTTAAAAACTTGTTTGTCTAGCAATACAAAAATGGCATTTCAGAACCGCTATGACTGTTTAATTTCATTCATCATGGTACTTTTTCAGCAAAAGATGCTACAGTCAATACGGCGGAACTTATTTTGACTAGTATATAAAGACAATGAGTGTGCAAGATTATTTGAAACAGCATGATGCTGATGAAAATAATGAATTCAATAGACATGTGATCCTGAGGGCAACAGGCTGTTTAGAGTGAATGTGAACGAATGCACGTCTTTTCTCATATCTGTTTTATAGGAGAACAATTTTCAAGACTTCCTGTTTGTATTCTGGACAAGGAAACCCTTTAATATAGGCGTAAACTCAAAAGAAAATGCTCCTGCATAAGGTAATTTTTCCTAAATAGTTGAGAAGGGAGGAAAATTTGCCAGTGTTACTGCCCCTGAAAATATAGCAGTTGACCTTACGGCATGTCCAAATTATCTCTTTTTGCTGCATTTTCCAGTGTCATCTAGTCTATTCCATAGCCCTTGCACGGTCGTTTGGGAACCACTGATGACCTCACAACAATCCCCTTTCAGTACTCTTGAGTTCAGCTGCCCTAATTACGCTAGCGAAATCCACCCCTGCCTACCCTTCAATATTATCTTCGCATCTCTTGTTCTGGACACCTCTTTCTCTGTTTCCTTCTTATGTGCCCTCTAGAGTCGGCTTTGCAAAGCCAGAAGACCTTCAGTTGCGACGTGGCCGAATCACCTCAGTTGCCGTTTCATGATTTTAATTCAGAGTTCGTTATAGTCTTCAATGGCTGATTGATCGATTCTGAGAACAACGTCTTTAGTTACATGGTCTTTGTATGAGATGTTCAGCAACTTTTGGTAGTATTTCGTCTCGGAGGCATGCTTCCTTTCACTAACTCTAACGTCAAGGTTTATGACTCACAGGCATATAGATATATGCATATGACAAAAGAGCGAATCAGTATCGCCTTTGATCTAAGAAATATGATGTTTTGATTCCATTTTCTTCTATTCTATCCCGAAATCTTACTAGGTCGTTGGGGCGCCACAGATGACTTCGACCACCTTGTCCTTTTTTCAGCTGCCCTAACTGAGCTGGCAAAATCCACCCCTGTCCACTCTTTAATATTGTCTTCCCTCCTCTTCTTCTGTCTACCTCTTCTTCTTTTTCCTTTCACTGTGCCCTGTAGAATCGTCTTTGCTAAACCAAAAGACCTTGAGACGTGGCCAAACCACCGTAGTTTCCGTTTCTTGACCAGCGTCAGGAGTTCATCATGTACTCCAATGGCTGCTTGGATCTTTCTGCAAACCTCCTCATTGGTTATATGGTCCTTGTCTGAAATGTTCAGTAACCTTCGGTAGCACCTAATCTGAATGGTCTGCGTTCTTTTCTCTGACTCTGCTGTCGAGGTCCACGCTTCACAGGCAGACAGAAATATGGAAATGACAAGGGAGCGCATAAGTTTCACCTTTGATCCAAGAGATACCGTATACGCGGTAATATTCGCGGGTTCAAATTTTCGCTGTTAAGGGTCAAAAATATAAACAAAAACGTCTACGATTTTTAATATTCTCGGTTAGCAACATGCGCGAAAAGCAAAACTATTTGTTTTTAACTTAAGTCAGTTCGGTCATTAACCTGCAGCAAGGCCGTCACAGGTTAATAAAAGAAATGGCTCCAGTGAAAAATTTCAGCAACTACCGAAGCAAACAAAAACAAAATATATTAACACTGTGTCTACAGAAGACACTTTGTAGGAAACTGGAAATTATTCGCAATTGTATTATATTCGCGGTTCAAAGTGACCGCGAAATAACGCGAAAAATGGAACACCGCGAAAATTACCTTGTATAGGGTATGTTGTTATCTCTCCAAATTGTTTTCAGCTTGGTAAGAGCTGAAGTGGCTTGTGCAATCCTTGAGAGAACCTCCTGTTTTGAGCCATTATCTAAGACAACTGATTCCATATTTAGGGTGTATAATAATCAGCGACTGAGTCCATGGGGTCGGCCATTCTCTTCTTTTTCAGATATTGTTATACATCAGTCACGTTCTCCCGCCTACTTGGTCAAGTTTTGCTCGTATATTATCAAAGCCGCCCTTTATCCGTGATGCTACTGCAATCTACACTCAAAAAGGATCGGCTGTGATCTTTCTTTGGATGCTGAGTGCAGTCCAGAACTGCATTACCACAATAACTCTCGTGATTGTATAGTTCTGAGCAGTATTCTACCCATCTCCTGAGACTCTCTTACTCTTCTGTAGACTTCACAGACTTATCCTGGATAGTTGTGGATCTATCTTGCTTCTCTAAACTTAGGTTATTTACCATCTGATATGCTTTATTTCTGTTGTTTTCTTAGTTCATGCAAGTTTCGATTTCCTTGCAATGAGTATGTTTCCAGTTCTCCTTTGCTTCTTTCAGGGCCTTCTGGTCCCTCTTGTTAGCTTTCCTGTACTGTTTTTGCTCATTCTGCTTCATATCGCCTCTTTTTCAAATTCCTTTCCCATCACAAAGGTCGATAACACTTCTTGCGGCTAAGGCCTTTGTCTGCAACGGTCCTTCCCAAGTGTCTCACTGGCCATGTCAGTCAGTCTGTATGGTAGGTGGCTATCATTCCACCTAATACCCCCATTCCATTGGACGGCGCTTCCACTGCGCTCCGAAATTTTGGACAAAGCGCCATGAATCGTAGCAGAAGCGGCAGCAGCGCAGGAGAAGCTTCTAGGTCGCAGAGTAAGCGTATCAGAAGCGGCATGACCGCCAAGTCACGGCGCTTGTTTTGACTCTGCTCAAAATTTACGTAGCGGAAGCGCCGTGGACTCAAAGCGCAACGAAAGCGTAGTAAGAACGTAGCTCGAAATATATGAACGCAGCAGCAGCAGGAGCAACGCAGCACCAGCGCAGCGGGATCGTGCCGACAGTGCCGTCAAATTCGTCTGCGACCCAGCTACGCTTCTGCTACGCTCTTTGCGCTCCCGTTGTGCTCTTGCCGCTTCCGCTGCGACTATATTACTTATGAATAGCACAACCACGACGCCTCCGCTGCGCTCTTGGCGCTTTCTCTACGTTTCAGCTGCTCTTATGG
Source organism: Ctena decussata (assembly GCA_963989385.1). Taxonomy (NCBI): domain Eukaryota; kingdom Metazoa; phylum Mollusca; class Bivalvia; order Lucinida; family Lucinidae; genus Ctena; species Ctena decussata. The sequence goes on from OZ022503.1 coordinate 61,883,321, forward strand.
CGATCTGGGCATGAAAACGCCGCGTTTCGACGACGTTTCATAACTCGATTCTCACGTTTCATTCAAGATGCAGGCTGTCCGGAGCAGGAGTTGGAACACCCTCTCCTGCGGTACAGGCTGCGTGAAAATAGTCTCCTGACTAGGCCTGGGTGTGGATTTCGCCTTCTGCTTTTGACAGGGGATCAGGCTCTTGCTCTCTTAACTGAGCCAGATAGGCGCCTTTCAGAACGCCGAGCACAGGCCCCAGTTGAGCCTGAACAGAAGAAAAACAAGACGAGTTGTTCGAAGTCACTAGTTCATGATTGCCAGCTGGGCCATAGCCACTGGAATTGTTATATTATCAATATTGTTTGAAGGCTGGTGGCTAACTTCTGCTGAACCCGATTCGCCGCCGATCTACATAGAAGCGGTTACAAAGCGCAACACAAGCGCAGCATGAGCGCAGCTCCGGCACTTAGGTCGTAGCACGATCGCAAATGCATCGTAATAAGCGTAGATCAAGCATAGCTTGAAATCCTTTGCTGTAGTGGCAGCGTATTAGAAGCGCCCTCGAAGTCCGTTAAGCGTGACAGAAGCGCAGCTAAATCGCGGCAGCATCGTGACTAGCGTGGCGAGATCGTATTAGAAGCGTACTGGAAGCGCACAAGTTCCAAGTTTTGGCAAATGCCTACGCTTCTGCGGCGATTTCGAAAATTTTGGAGAAGCGCCATGATCGCCAAGAGCGCAGTCAAAGCGTCATCCAGTGGAATGGGGGTATAAGGACATCATCCCTCAGACTGATGAGTAGACCTAACTTCCCACCTATTCTTATTTAAAATGCCTCAGCCATATCTGAGTTTCTTAACTTTTCAAAGTTAAACCTCAGTTTTAGCTGGCCTGACTTCCTGGCTCAGAGGTTATTAAACTTGAGTACAATCTCAAACTCAAAATAAAGCGCACTGATTGGCTGCACATGCTCGGAAGCAGCCAATCAGTGTGCTTTATTTGAGTTTGAGATTATTCTAAAGTTTTATAACCTCGAACCCTGGCCTTCTTCAGCACAACTCGGCAAGTCACCATCACCTGGTCATGGCCAATTCCTTTGGTTGCTCCAGAAAAGCTCTTTGTCCTATGGATGTTAATCGCTTTCTCACAAAAATGTAGTAAATCTGGCTATGCTGCTTCCTTTCTCAGCCGTGCCATGTCCATCTTCTGGATTGTTTGTGGGGACCAAGGGTATTTTTCAGTATCAGGCTGTATAAATGTTTCAAATTCTAGGAGCCTGAGACCACTCCCATTTGTCTCGGCACTGCGTTAGGGTCCAGATACGTAGTCCTAGTCTGGCTGTGTATCCCTTCCAGCTATAGCATTTCAGGCACTGATCACAGTTCCGTGGTCGTGTACTTAGCACCAGAGCTCAGTACTAGAGGATGCTGGATCGAATCCTGCCGGTCCCAAGACTATTAAACACTACGTGTTGCGCCATTGGCAAATACGGTAAGTACCTAATTTGAAACGATTCTATTCTGTTTTATCCCATAACTTCGCAAGATCTTTTAGGCCCTATAGATGGCTTGGCAGAAATATTTCATCACCTGGTCGAGTTATCTGCTGCCCTAGCTGTGCTCTTAAAGTCAATCTTTGTCCACTCTTTTATATAATCTTCAGATTTTTTTTTGTCTGTCGCTTCATAATAAAGTTATGTCGATTAACTATAATCCAGTGATACGAAACTGATATCACTTCAAGCAAATCAAAAGACAGTTTCATGTAATCACAACGGTAGACAACCGTATAAAACGAAGGAAAAATCACATGCTCTTGTAAAACTCGTTGCCATGGCAACGTGCATTACATAAGAAAACAATGCTTGTAATACTAATCCCAAATGACTATACAATAGTTTGACAGCGTAAAACTAGTTTTGGAATGAGGCCAAACACACCCCTTATCGACCCTAGGCCTTTGTATTGTTCATGCCCGCCGTCCGTCCGTTTTTAAGTCCGTCCGTCCGTCCGCAGCCAAAACTAAGTAACGACTGAACGGGATTTCATGAAATTTAATATAAATATATATCACTAAAATGCGCTGCTGCATGTCAAGTTTTGTCAGACTGGCTGAATTATTGTATGAATTATTGCCCTTGAATTGATTTAAAATCAATAAAATGAACTATAATTAAGTAAGCAACTGCTGGAATTTCACGAACTCTAGTTGTCTGTACTTCCGTAATTCCGTAAGATTTTTTTTTTGAGTCACAGTTACCTCGGAAACTGTTGAAGCTAGAATCTCCAAACTTGGTATACATATAGATAACAAGTTGATATATTGTGGGATTGAAGATCGTGCTCATTGCTCTTATTCTTCATTTTATCTGTCTATTTTTTCTCTCTTTTCCAAGTAAATGTTTGTCATAGTTTTCTCAGGAACAGTGCAAGCAAGGATCTTTAAACAATATAAATCTGAAGGAAGTATTGTGGGATTGAAACTCAGACTCATTGCTTCTATTCTTTCTTTTTTATCCATTTTCATTTCTTTCCATATTTTGCAAGTACACATTGAAATTTTGTGTCAGAGTTTTCTCAGGAACTATTCAAACTAGAATAAACAAACTTGGTATGCATCTAAACAATGAGTTTTTGTATCGTTGTATTGACAATCGGGCTCATTGCTTTTATTTTCCCTTTATTTGTTCATTTTCTGTCTGCAAGCTAGAATCTTCAAACTTAGTATGCATAATGGAGAATGACTTGTTGTAGCATTGAATTGAGACTCAGGCTCGTTGCTCTTATTCTTCCTTTATTTGTCTTTTTTCTTTCTTTTCCTATTTCACACATTGAAATTTTGTGTCAGAGTTTTCTCAGGAACTATTGAAGTTTGATTCTTTAAACCTGGTAAGCATATGGACACTGAGTTTTTGTAATGTGTGATTGAAATAAGGGCCAAATGCTTTTATTCCACCCGTTATTTGTTCTTTTTTCTGTCTGTCCAATGTAAATTTGTGTAACAGTTTTCCCAAGCAGTATTCAAGCTAGAATCTTCAAACTTTGTACAAATATGACAAATGACGTATTGTATCGTGGGATTTAAATGCGGGCACATTGCTCTTATTCTTCCTTCCCTTATTTATTTTTCTTTCTTATTTAACATATCAAAATGTTGTGTCAAAATTTGCTCAGAAACCATTCAAGATAGAATCTTTAAACTTGGTATACTTATGAACAATGAGTTTTTATGTTGTAAGCTTGAGAAACAGGATCATTGCCCTTATTCTCTCATTTATTCATACACTTTCTTTCTTTCCTTGCTAAGTTTGTTTCACAGTTTGCCCAAAATAGCATGTAAGCTAGAATTTGCAAACCTGTTATACATAAGAACAACGGTTTGTTATATTATGAGATTGAGTATCCAACTTATTGCATGAAGTTTTCATTTTATTTAGGGGAGAGTCGGGTAACTTCGGACAGGCGGGTAATTCGGACATACCATTGCAAACAGTGAAAATCCAGATGAGACGGCTCATAATGAGCCGACTCATCAGGATTTTCTCTGTTTGGCCAGTTAATTTTTGTTTTAGTTCCGAACAACTGACATATAAAGGAAACAATGTGAGTGTCCGAATTTACGCGCTGTCCGAAGTTACCCGACTCCCCCCTACTCATTTTGCTGTCTGTGTCACATTTTTCTCAGGAACTACTTCTTAAGCTGTACACTTCATATTTGAGCCGCGACACGACAAAACCAACAATGTTGTTGTGCACCCAGCGCAGACTCAGATCAGCCTGGGCATCCGCCCAGTCTGATCAGAGTCTTCGCTGTCCGCATAGGGGTAGCTTGGACCCCTCGCTACCCTTTAAGCGCTAATCGAAGAGTCTGATCGGACTGGTGGATGCCAAGGCTGATCTGAGTCTGCGCTGGGCGCACAACCACATTGTTGCTTTTGTCGTATCGCAGCTCATTTGGTGTAAAGATAAACAATGAGTTTGTGTGATTGATGACATTATTTTTATTAATCCTTTATTTGAGCCGCGACACGATAAAACCAACAATGTGGTTGTGCGCCCAGCGCAGACTCAGGTTAGCCTGGACATTCGCCCAGTCTGATCAGACTCTTCGCTAAGCGCTTAAAGGGTAGCTAAGGTTCTAAGCTACCTTTATGCGGACAGCTGAGACTCTGATCAGACTGGGCGGATGCCCAGCCTGATCCGAGTCTGCGATGGCCGAACAACCTCATTGTTGGTTTTCATGGATAACTTTCCACGCCACTGTTTAAAAATGGATAATCGATATTCGCGAATCGAGCAGGTAATGAAATACACTACGAGATATGGGCAAGTCATCTTTTCCTTCTTATTTAAATTATTTTTCCTTATATTCAAATCCATTTTTCCGTGTTCATTTCGAAAACCGCATTAATTTGCGAACAGCCTAATATAATTTTTGAAAAGTTTGCATAAGAAATACCGCGGTCATTTTTTAGTTTAAGTTGACTACCCTCAAAATGTATAAAATATATAGTAAATCATGACTCTTTTACTGCGTTGATCAAAGTTTTTACCCGCATATGTCTCTTTTTTTCATAAAATGATAATTTTCCGTGTTCATTCCGAAAATACAACTATTCAGCATTTCACTGATATAATTTTTATTGAAATAGGAAGTAAACAAGTGCGGTCATTTTTACATTTTCGATCAGTACCCTTATTTTCTATGCTGGCCGCAAATATCCAACAGAATTCACACATTACTCCAGGTGGCGTAGAAAGTTGCGGACGCTCATGTCGCGGCTCATTTATCCATTTTTCTTTCTCATCATACTTAGAACGTTAGTGTAAATATTTATACTGAACAAACACAAACAATACAATCTCAGAAGTATATAATTCGGGGAGGTTGGGTAGTGCGATGGTGCTTGGTATAACTTCCAGTGCCAGGGCATCCTAATGATTTGGAAAATAGAAGGACAAGGGCCTGCTGTGCTTGCAGTGGGAGCGGGTGGGGTCGTTTGGACATCTTTCCTCTCGCCTATCTTTTCTCTCTTCCTTCTCCCTCTCTTTGTGAGATATAGACTGAAATACTGTCTCAAAGGGCCGTTAAACCCTAAACAACCAACCAACCAAGAGTATAACTCTATACAGTAGCTTTAAAAGGATTCAGACGATAGTCTTAGGACTTATATGATCTGTATCCTACTATTTCTGTATATAAGTAGTGATTTGAAGCATACATCTTACAGTATGATCTTTCAACACTAGCATAGTAAGATAAAAAGTTTAGAAACATTGTGAAACTAATATCGAATGAAAGCATGTCCAAAAATTAATTGACATACCAGTAAGTTTGCATCTCACTTGTACTACAACATTTTCTCAATAAAACCATTTAGAATATAACAGGGAATCTGAGAGAAAATTTGTTTGAATTCTTACCAAGGGAGTAAAGCGGCACATAAGAGTTGCATACTGCAGCCAAGGACCCAGAATAAACTTGCATATTCGCTTTTTATACGCCCGTCGAAGACGGGATGTATTATGTCGTGACCTCCGTCCGTTTGTCCGTCCGTCCGTCCGTCCGTCCGTCTGTCTGTCCATAAACTTTTCGTGTCCGCTCCTATTCTATTTTTCTATTCTATCCCATAACCTTACTAGGTCGTTGGGGCACCACAGATGTCTTCAAAACAATCCCTTTCCACCTTGTCCTGTCTTCAGCTGCCCTAGTTGAGCTGGCAAAATCCATTCCTGTCCACTCCTTTATATTGTCTTCCCACCTCTTATTCTGTCTACCTCTTCTTCTTTTTCCTTTCACTGTGCCCTTTGCTAAATCAGAAGACATTGAGACGTGGCCAAACCACCTTAGTTTCCGTTTCTTGACCAGCGTAATGAGTTCATCATATTCTCCAATAGCTGTTTGGATTTTCCTGCGAACCTCCTAATTGGTTATATGGTCCTTGTACGAAATATTCAGTAACCTTCGGTAGCATCTCATCTCAAAGGCCTGCATTCTTTTCTCTTACTCTGCTGTCAAGGTCCACGATTCACAGGCATACAGAAATATGGAAGTGACAAGGGAGTGCATAAGTTTCACTTTTGATCCAACAGATATGTTGTTATCTCTCCAAATTGGCTTCAGCTTGGTAAGAGTTGAAGTGGCTTGTGCAATCCTTGAGAGAACCTCCTGTTTTGAGTCATCATTTGAGACAACTGCTCCAAGGTATTTGAAGCTTGTTACGGTATCCAGCTTCTGCCCTGTTACCTTGATCTCCCTCTGGATGCCATCTGCGCTGTTTGTCATCAGTTTGGTCTTCTCAGCACTGATCTCCATCTTATACCTTGTGCAGGTTTGGTCGAGACTTTCAACTAGAGCTTCCAGTTCCTGCTCTTCCTCAGCTAGAGCGCCTATGTCATCGGCAAACCACAGATTGGTAATGTTTCTGCCGCCTATGCTAACCTTTCCTTCATGTTCTTACAGAGCATCAGACATGATTCGTTCGAGAAAAATGTTGAAGAGGGTGGGTGACAGAAGACATCCTTGTCTTACTCCACTGTTGTTCTGAACCATTCTCCTGTGCTGCCATTTATCAGTACTGCACTTGTAGCCTTGCCGTATAGCTGCTCAATGGCGCGAACTAGATTTGCACTGATATTGTACTTCCGCATGGTTGCCCATAAGGCTGCATGCCAAACCCTGTCAAAGTTTTTTTTTTTTTTTTTTTTTTTTTTTTTTTTAAATCAATGAAGACATGGTATAGATTCTGCTGATGTTGGAGATACTTTTCACACAGAATTCTAAGGTTGAAGGTTTTGTCCGCTCCATATCACCTTAACTCCTTGAATGATTTTTTGAAACTTGGGTCAAATGTTCGCCTTATCGAGACGTTGTACAGAATTATACTTCAAAGATGTCCGACAAAGGCCAAGGGCACCTTAGAGGTCAAAGGTCAAGCGGTAAAATTTCGTGTCCGCCCCATATCTTGAAAACCGTTTAAGATTTCTTCATGAAAGTTTGTACAAATATAAAGCACCATCAGACGATGTGCAGAGAAAAAGAACCATAACCCTATTTCATTTTTGAAGGACTTTTGCACCCTTGTTTTTTTTCATATAGTAATTGCATATAGTAATTGCATATAAGCCTGTGTCTGCTCCATATCTCGAGAACCGTTTAAGATTTCTTCCTGAAAGTTCGTATAGTTATAAAGTACCATCAGACTAAGTGCAGAGAAAAAGCACCATAACTCTACTTTCACTTTTGACAAAATTACGCCCCATGATACTTTTCTTATTTTAATTTCATATAAGCTTTGTATCTCGAAAACCGTTTAAGACTTCTTCATGAAAGTGTGTATAAATATAAAGCACCATCAAAAGATGTGTGGAGAAAAAGAACCATAACCTTTTTCTGTTTTGACGGAATTATGTCTCTTAGTATTTTTCGTATAGTAATTTCATATAAGCTTCGTGTCTACTCCATATCTCAAAAACCCTTTAAGACTTCTTCATGAAAGTTTGTATACATATAAAGCGCAATCAGATAATGTGCAGGGAAAAAGAACCATAACCCTACTTTCACTTTTAACAAAATTGCGCCTCTTGTATTTTTCGTATTGTAAGTTTGTATTAATTTAGTGTCCACTTCATATCTCCTTAAAGACACATTTTTTTCTTTAACAAATTGGGGTGGCACACTTTGATAGCTCCCAATAAACAGTGCTTAGGGCCACAGCTTACATCAAAGGATTGTCTTATCTAGGTGATTATGAGGGGATTATGCCAGTGACAAATTCCAAAAGTGGGGCCTAATATGGGGAATCTGATATTATCCTGTAGATGCATCTACTTTAAACAATTTAACAACAAGAACAAAAAACTAATGAGTTAAAAAAAGTAATTCATAATAAAGAAAAAAAAAAAGATCATAATTTTGATTTTATCTATTTTTGATTTTATTGTTTTATTTTTTTGTCTGATCCGAGATAATGGTTGTACAACTATTTAAAGTGTTTTTTTTTTTTTCTTTGATTTGTTTATGATTTTTTTATGTTAAAGTAAATGCAAAAAATAAAAAAAAACTTTCACTGTCAGCTTAAAGCTAAACTTATGAAAGTTTCTGGCATTATAAAAAATATAAAAATGACTTTTTGCTAGACATATGTAAAACAGTCATATAAAACTTGTAAACCAAACAAAGAGATAATTATTTTAATTTTATTTTCTAGATCTGATTTTATGAGATATTTTGTGAAAAATTATATAAACATAGACACATATGTATGCCCAAAACTTGTAAAGGCGAAAATAAAGAGAGAATGTGCATGCTGATTTCGAATACTCATTGATAACGTAACTTTCGTGTGAACAATATGTCACATCTATGTAGACTAATCATGTTTTTTTTTTTTTGTTTTGTTTTTTAGCTGTGCAGGCTGATTTGGCATAACTTGAATATTAACAGTATATATTCAAATCAGCTGTCACATTGTGTAGATTAATCATAGTCTTCAATTTTGCTTTTTAGGAATCATAGACTGTTTATGGAAACATGATTGACTGATTAGACTGCACATGCTGATCTAAGTCTTTTGTATGCGTGAACGTTGTAATTTATGAGTACCTATATTTGCATGGCATATTTTAGTAGCCCTTGGCATAAAGACAGGTTTTGAGCAGATTATGGCAGCACTGTTCAAACAGCTCTATGTGGGTCTTCAAAAACAGTCTGATCCAATTATCATCTGTTAATTACCATATTCTGTCTTTTCCCTTGACAATTGATTTCCCTTTATCTGGCCCCCTACCTGTACTTCAGTGAAAAGTCTTCTGGGATGTTTTATCTCTGAGCAGCATGATTCAATAAACGGTCATTAGGGTATTATGCAATCAAAAATGTGTCTTTAACTTCTTGAAAGATGTTTTTGAGACTTGAGTCCTATGTTCACCTTATCGAGGCAACTTGCAGAACTTGTATTTCAACAATGTCCAACAAAGGTCAAGGTCACACTTAGAGGTCAAAAATCAAAAGGTAACATCATTTGTCTGCTCCATATCTCAAAAACCGTATAAAGTGTACACAAATATGGAGCATCATCAGACAATGTGCAGAGATTAAGAACCATAACCCTACTTTCAGTTTTGATGGAATTATGCACCTTTGTATTTTTCATATAGTAATTTCATGTCTGCTCCATATCTTGAAAACTGTTCAAGATTTTTTCATGAAAGTTTATGCAAATGAGCCGCGACACGAGAAAACCAACAATGTGGTTGTGCGCCCAGCGCAGACTCAGATCAGCCTGGGCACACGACAAATTTAACAAAGTAGTTGTGCGTCCAGCGCAGGCTCAAATCAGTCCGGGCATCCGCCCAGTCTTATCAGAGTCTTTGCTGTCCGCATGGATGTAGCTTAGGCCCTTAGCTACCCTTTAAGTGCACAGCAAAGAGTCTGAGCAGTTTTGGCGAATGTCAAGGCTGATCTCAGTCTTGGCTGGGCGCACAAGCTACTTTGTATGATTTCTCGTGTCGAGGCTCATATATCTTTTTTGCTTGTTTTTGGTTTAAAGATTTACTCCCTTTATAATAGTAACAAAAATGATTTAATGAAATATTTCATGCAATACCTCCGACATGGTCTTACTATACATTTGAATTATAGTTTAGATAATAATATTTGATAAATGTGACCGCGGTTGAAATCGCATTATTGGACAAAAATAGTTTATTCATACGTTACAATCACATGCACGAATAAGAAAAATACCTCTACATGATCATATGACACACGTGGTCAAAATCGATATTCTCACAGGCCTTGAGGAAACATGTAATTTGCATTTTAATTTGAAGATTATTTTTCATTCTACCTTTATCGAATAAACATGCATTTTCGCAAAACTTTTACGGCTAATTATCAATGACATAATGTCTAATGAAATTTTGTTAAAATATTTGTTTCTGAAAACATGAAATAAACGAGGGAGACAATCTTTAAAGGAAGTTTGATGCAGTATGTCAGTGTATATTGAGCCGTCTTCCAAAGACAGAAAGAAAGAGAAGGCACGCAGGAAAATAAAATAAAAAAAAAAAAAAAAACGCCGATCCTGCAATATTTTCCCCCCTTACTACTTTGATTCAATCATATCTGAACATTATATCAGAGGAATGTTCTGTGGAAAAAGCTAGAAGAAAGCATCTGTTACAAGCAATGCGAGCTGTCCTACCATAAGCTCACAATGGTGTAATCGTGTACTGTAAAACACTTAACGGTTATAATGGTGCATTTATGAGCATCGAATATAAATGGCTTCCAAAAGTAGATCAACAACCGATCCTTCGTGAGGAAGTTGAGATTGCAGTAGCAGCACTAAAGAAGGGGAAGTCTGTCGGAGTTGATAATATACCAGCAGAACTTGTTCAAGCTGGCGGGGAGACCATGATTGATGTTTTAACAGATATCTGTTACAGAATCTGGAGAACAGGAGAATGGCCAACCCCATGGACTCAGTCGCTGATTATAACACTCCCTACAAAGGTCAACCTACAGCCCTGCCAGAACTACAGAACCATCAGCCTCATCAGTCATTCAAGTAAAGTCATGCTGAAAGTCACCTTAAACAGGTTTAAATCACAAACCGAAGTGATCATCGCTGAGGAACACGCTGGGTTTTCGAGCCGGAAGAAGCACTACAGAAAAGATCTTCAACCTTAGAATCCTGTTTGAAAAGTATCTCCAACATCAGCAGAATCTGTACCAGGACTTCATTGATTTCAAAAAAAGCCTTTGACAGGGTATGGCATGCAGCCTTATGGGCAACCATGCGGAAGTACAATATCAGTGCAAATCTAGTTCGCACCATTGAGCAGCTATACGACAAGGCTACAAGTGCAGTCCTGATAAATGGCAGCACAGGAGAATGGTTCAGAACAACAGTTGAAGTAAACCAAGGATGTCTTTTGTCACCCACTCTCTTCAACATTTTTCTCGAACGGATGACGTCCGATGTTCTGGAAGAACATGACGGAAAGGTTAGCATTGGCGGCAGAAACATTACCAATCTGCGGTTTGCCGATGACATAGACGCCCTAGCTGAAGAAGAGCAGGAACTAGAAGCTCTAGTTGAAAGTCTCGGCCAAACCTGCACAAGATCAGTGCTGAGAAGACCAAACTGATTACGAACAGCGCAGATGGCATCCAGAGAGAGATCAAAGTAAAAGGGCAGAAGCTGGGTACTGTAAACAGCTTCAAATACCCTGGAGCGATTGTCTCAGATGATGGCTTAAAACTGGAGGTTCTCCCAAGGATTGCACATTCAAGCCACTTCAGCTCTTACCAATCTGAAACCAATTTGGAGAGATAACATCATATCTCTTGGATCAAAGGTGAAATTTATGCGCTCCCATGTCATTTCCATATTTCTGTATGCCTGTGAATCGTGGACATTGACAGCAGAGTTTGAGAAAAGAACGCAATCCTTGAGATGAGATGATACCGAAGGCTACTGAACATTTCGTAATAGGACCATATAACCAATGAGGAGGTTCGCAGAAAGATCCAAGCAGCCATTGGAGAGCATGATGCACCCCTGACGCTGGTCAAAAGACGGAAACTGAGGTGGTTTGGCCACGTCTCAAGGTATTCTGGTTTAGCCAAGACGATTCTACAGGGCACAGTGAAAAGAAAAAGAAGAAGAGATAGACAGAAGAAGAGTTGGGAAGACAATATTAAAAAGTGGACAGGGATGGAGTTCGCCAGCTCATCTGGGGCAGCTGAAAACCGGACAAGGTGGAAAGGGATTGTATCGAAGTCATGTGTGGTGCCCCAACGACCTAATAAGGTTATGGGATAGAACAGATAGAATAGAAAGGTAGACCAAGCTATTTGTGAAAGTTATGCTTGTCGTTTTAATTTTCGTTCGGGTATGCGTGATCATGCAGAGTGTTATTTAAATTTAAGGTTTGGGTATGCATTCAGGCCCTAAAGTTATAAAACTTTTTTCATGCTTAACTCAGCTGAGCATGAAATTTTACTTACTAATAAATAGCAAATTATTGATAAGTACAGTTGTTTCTTGCTTAGTTTAGCTTAGTATGATTTTTTTGGTTTATGAATATGAAAATGCCAATATCAGTTGGCATTTTCATATTTATCAGCAGAGAAAAATTTCATGCGTAGTTGAGTTGAGCACGATTTTTTAAAACCCTGGGGGCAGGTTTGTCAGCTGTTTCTACGCAAGGGTACACCGGTCGCGAATTCCTGTTTGCTACCCTGCCCGACAAAGCCCTTCAAAATTGTGTCTACTTTTAAACAGAGGAGGAAATTCTTTCCTTGTAGCTCTGACCCTCATTGAGAAGGAAGCCAAAACTGAAAATGGCAGAGTTGCTGCCCTTGAAAGTATGCCCATTCACCGTAAGTTCATGTTGTCATACTGACACAGGTATAGTATATGAGCCGCGACACGAGAAAACCAACAATGTGGTTGTGCGCACAGCGCAGACTCAGATCAGCCTGGGCATCCGCACAGGCTGATCAGACTCTTCGCTAAGCGCTTAATGGGTAGCTAAGGGTCCAAGCTACCTTCATGCGGAAAACGAAGACTCTGATCAGACTGGGCGAATGCCCAGGCTGATCTGAGTCTGCGCTGGGCGCACAACCACATTGTTTGTTTTGTCGTGACACATGTATCAGTATATCTTATTAGGTCAATGCACCGATATGACATAATTCTGAAATCAAAGGATTAATAGCGTAACAGAAAACGGGCCTACAACCTAACGGGCACATGGCGTTTCAATGACGCCCTCCTGACGTCGATGCAACATAGTGATGTCGCATCGACATCGACGCCATTTTGGCGCCAAGCACTTACTTGGGATGAAACTCTTAATAAGATTCTACTCTAAGCAATGCCGCATCCCAAGGCCAATCAGGTAAGATGCCAGAATATTTATCAAGGCGAGTTGGAATCCATCTATTTTTTTTTTTTTTTTGCTGTAATAAATCGTGATAAATGCATGCGATCGGGTGGTAGTGCGAATCATCGTATTTATCGTAGTTAACAATTGTGGTTGCATGGCAGCTGCAAAATTACCATGAATTATTGTGTTTAATACACACAGGCCTCATACTGACAAAGCTTTTCCAAGCCTGAAATGCCTGCTTTCGCAGCCTAAAACAGCCCTTTTTAAGCAGAAAACACTGAAAACTTAAAAATCAATGCCTGAAATCAAGTAAAATTCAAGAAATGAAAGCCTGAAATCCTGCAAAAGCCTGAAAAGTTTAAGATGTGTAACACATCGTGTGAAACACGAGGTTGGAGGATAGATGCAAAACGATTCTAAGTATCGGGTGGAGGGCAGATGCGAAATTACCGTGAATGATCGTGTTTCAAAGTAACACATGAGGTTGCAGAATAGATGCAAAACGACGTTAAGTAACACAAGAGGTTGCAGAATAGATGCGAAACGACGTTAATTATTGTGATTTTAAAACACGGACTGTTGCAAAGGTTAATGCAAAACGTAACTTATTGTGATTGATTCATGAGGTTGAAGGGTCGATGGGAAATAACAGTGAGTTATCGTAATTAACAAAAGGGTTGGATGGGAGAAGAGTGTCGAGATGAACATGTGAGGTACAAGGTAGATTCGACATTACCGTTTTTTTTATTGATTGATTTATAGCTTTACGTCCACGGTAAACAGCTATGATCATGTCAGAACGGTCAGTTAACCTAACCACACTATTCCTGGGCAGGCTTAGACCTCCTAAGCGGTTAACCAGTACTAAGTGCACGTAATTTCGCCAGTAACTGATAACTGCTCTTCTTGAATCAGCGGAAGGAGAAACGAAAGTATGTGGTCAGACCAGGTATCGAACCCAGGACCTCTAACTTATGAGTCAGGTGCCCTACCGATTGCGCTACGCGGCCCGGCGACATTACCGAGCATAAGGGTGATTAACATATGCGGTAAGAGGGTAGGTGTGAAATTACCGTAGAATATCGTGATTAACAGATGAGGTTGGAGGGTAGATGTTAAATTACCATGCAATATCGTGATTAACAGATGAGGTTGGAGGGTAGATGTTAAATTACCATGCAATATCGTGATTAACAGATGAGGTTGGAGGGTAGATGTTAAATTACCATGCAATAACGTGATTAACAGATGAGGTTGGAGGGTAGATGTTAAATTACCATGCAATATCGTGATTAACACTTGAGGCTGGAGAGTAGATTCGAAATTACCGTGCATTTGTGGTGCTAGCACATGAGACAGGTGTAAAATATCTGTGCATTATAATCGTCATTAACACATGAGGATGGAGAGTAGAGGCACTATTACAATAAATTATCATGATTAACACAAGAGTTTCGAGAGTAGATGCGAAATTACCATGAATTTTCCTGATGAACATATGAGGTTACGGGGTAGATTCCAAATAACGTGAATTATCGTGGTTGATACATGCGGTTAGAGGTTAGATACGAAATTACCGAAGATGAGGTTTCAGTGCAGATTCGTACATACTGGTCATAAGCGTGATTAACACATGCGGTTGAAGGTAAGAGGTGAAACTACCGTGAACTATCGCTATTGACACGTGAGTTATCATTATTAACACAGGAGCATAGAGGGTAGATGCGCAATTATCGTGATCATGAACACATAATGCTTGCAGGTAGATTCCAAATGACTGTGAATTATCGTGATTCAATCATGAGGTTGACGGGTAGGTGCGAAGTTACCGTGCATTATCTTGATTAACTAATTAAAGTGGCAGGTAGATGGAAAAATACTGCAAAGTATCGTGATAAACACCTGGGTTGGATGGTAGACGCAAAGAATTACCAGGCATAAGCATGGCTAACACATGAAGCTCGAGGATAGTTGTGAAATTACCGTAAATTATTTAAATTAACACTTGAGGTGGGAGTTAAGATCGAAATTTTCCGTGAAATATCGCGGCTAACAAATGAGTTTGGACGGTACATGCGGAATCACGTCGAATAATAGTAATCAACAAGTGGTGTTTGAGGGTAGATGCGAAGTAACCATGCATTATCGCGATAAATTCGAAAGTTTTGAAGTGTGTGCGCAACTTGTGAGGCTTGAGGGTAGATGCCAAATGAGCGTGAATTATCGTGATTAACACATGAGTCAGAGAGTGGAAGAAAAATTACTTTAAATAACTGATTTATGCCGATGACATAAGATTAGTTGGTTGGTTCTTTTGGATGTAACGGCTCTTTGAGACAGTATGTCAGTCTATATCGCCCGTCTCCCAGAGATAGGGAAAAAGGAAAGAGAAATGCTAGGTGAGAGAAAAATAGCCTATAAACACCCGCATCAACTGCAAGCACAGTAGGCCCTTGATCTACAATTATTCAACTTAGTAGGACGCCCGGCACTGAAAGTTATCAGCACCAACGCCCGACCCAACCACCCGGGCAGTTTCGAAATTAATATGAAATATCGTGTTCCTACGTGAGGTTGGACGGCGGATGAGATATTGCCGTGATTAATCGTGTTTAATATATGAGCAGCGACATGAAAATAAACCCAACAAAGTGGCATGTGCGCCCAACGAAGACTCAGATCAGCTTGGGCATCCGCACAGTTTGATCAAAGTCTTCGCTGTTGGCACAAAGGTAGCTTAGACTCTTATCTACCTATTAAACGCATAGCGAAGGTTCTAATCAGACTGGGCGTATTCCCAGGCTTATTTGAGTCTTCCTGGGTGCACATGCCCCTATAATTCCGAGTCTCATCACCCTTATCCTTATCGAGTGTCCACACCTAGCATTCAGAGTTGTTATATTAGTTAGTTATGTCAAAGTTTCTCGGTATCGGTGACTGTCTCCCTGACAGAACGCTATTCAAAATTCCAAAGTCTGCATGACTTTTTATATGGCCCTCACATATAATGTTACCGCTGCAGTTCATAAGTTCAAGATCATCTCAGTCGCTTCAGTAGCCAAGATATTTTAATATTCATTATTATTTAAATGGATTAGATTGACGATAAAGTTCATGTAATATAGTTTTAAATGTTTCAAAGTGATATATTCATCTCGCTGCAAAACTCTTTTATTATTCGAATGTAAACAACATCAACGTAAACAGACAAACACTTGTGATCTAGTTTTTTAACTTGACTTACAGGTAAGAACTTTTAATTTCATCTCTGCGCATTTTGAAACCTTTATCAGCGCCAAGATATACATGCATGGTGGCGAATCTGTCAATTGCGGTCTTTTCGCTGCAAAAAAACGGCCGAAATACGCCTCGCGAAAGGCGATAAAACACGAGAAAGTAGTAAATAACGCTGCGCTAAAAGCACCAGTCTTAACTCTCTAAATCGCCTTTTTTGCTTGCCCCCTTTCCGTTTTTTTTTAATTTTATTTTATTTTTATCTTTTTTTTCTTTGCGTTTTAAACTTCCTCTAGTTTGTTTTCAAAGCCTGTTAGTGTATCTGTAGTTGTTTTGTTCAGGAAGCATCCTTCTTCGGCTTCAAATCTACTGACTACACTGAAGTAAGGTGAATGAGTACACTTTAAGGGCATCGATTCTACCCGCTCTTCTTTATCTCCCTTCACAATTGGGATCAGTTCTGAAAGGAAAAAAAATCTCACCTATATATAAATTCTTTTCTCAAAGAGTAAACTCTATTTTGAAGGGTTACGTCATCCAGGAATCTAAAACGGAAGTCATGAAAATTGTCCCCTTTCGTAAAAATGGCGGAAAACATGGAGATGTATCCATCCAGCACAATTGCTTAATTGCCTGAGGAAAACTGTTTGCTTGAGAAATATACCAGTTTCATATTACCATGTCAGTACCATTTTAGGCCTGCAATGGCATACATTATTGCATCATAGCTCCACTACCATGACATTTAGTAAGTTTAGGCTTCTTGTTTGGACGTCATTTTGTAAGCCTGACCAGACTGCATCAGGTCTACACTGTTTGCCATTCCATCTACGGCTTTTGGACATATTACTGCATTGTGAAACTATGCTGTTTAAGTTTTAGGAAAATCACTGTATTTTGGGTGTCCCAAGTTAGAAAAAAATGATAATAACAGTGTAGAGGTATCTTCAATACTTGAGGGCATAAATTACTGGAATTGATGTAGCATTCAAAATGCGCTTGTTTCTCATCAAACAAATGAGCCGCGACACGACAAAACCAACAATGTGGTTATGCACACAGCGCAGACTCAGATCAGCCTGGGCATCCGCCCAGTCTGATCAGAGCCATCGCTGTCCGCACGGAGGTAGCTTAGACCCTTAGCTACCCTTTGAGCATTTAACGAAGAGTCTGATCAAGCTGAGTGGATGTTCAGGCTGATCTGCGCCGGGCGCACAACTACATTGTTGGTTTTCTCGTGTCGTGGCTCAAATATTTTATTGATATAATTTAAGGTCGGGGGAAAAGGCAGATGAACGGGGTGTCATGCGATGGTACTTCAATATGGTTTTAATTAGGACAATGCAGTGCTTGCAGTAGGGTTTTCTTGTCTATCCTATCCTTCTTTTCTATCAGATGGTTCGACAGAGGCTGAAACCTACCGTTAGGCTCAAAACAAGTAGCCAACAATTAGATGCAATACAGCAAAGAGCAGCTATATAGTACCATGAGTGATATGTTCTTTTTTTTTATTTCTGTACATAAATATATTATTGATGAAGTTTATTTTATAGATCAGCGATTCCGTAATAACCCTAAGTACTTGGACATCAGTGCCTGAGCGTAGAGTATACTGATCAGAGTCTGCATAGTGTGACCTTCAACGTTTGGCATGCTATGTTTGTCATAAGTCACTTCGACCAGTAGTACATGTACAATCAGTTTGTTTCCATTTTTAGGTAATTAAGTGGCTGATTCAGATGCCTCAATGTTTAGAATAATTATGGTAGATCCAATGAATCAATAGCTTTCCATTGAGATGTTAGAAAAATCAATCACAAACACTACTGTGAGTAAAAAAATTGTTAGGGTATATAGCGAAAGTTCATTAGCCTATTGATACATTTTATACTTGTACACTCCAATGTACTTGACGATGTACTTGCCCAGATCTACGCTAGAGTTAATGAATGTTTGTTACAAAAACTATGATCAAAAAAGTTTAACAAAAGTTTTGTGTTCACTCCGAGCAATTTTTTTTTTTGCCAAAGCTAACTTCGGCAAACAAATATTTCTACAGTGGTCACACGACCGAACATTACTTGTGGATTTTAATTGGACAAATAAACTTTGTCAGTATGGATGGTCCAATAGCCACATTTTCTTTGATTCATATACTTTGTTGAAAAAATCAAACGACTTTGGGTTTGAGTAAAGTTTTTGTTTTTATCCTCACAGTAGTTTTCTTTGTTGCATATCCTTTTTGCATATTTCTTTTGTTAAGTAAAGCTTTAGCATCCAAAGATGGCAAAGAAAATGTGGCTTATATGTTTATACCCACGAATATCTCATTTTGCTTGTTATATGAGCCGCGACACGAGAAAACCAACAATGTGGTTGTGCGCCCAGCGCAGACTCAGATCAGCCTGGGTGTCCGCCTAGTCCGACCAGACTCTTCGCTTAGGGCTTGAAGGGTAGCTAACGGTCTAAGCTACCTCCATGCGAACAGCGAAGACTCTGATCAGATTGTGCGGATGCCCAGGCTGATCTGAGTCTGCGCTGGCCGCACAACCACATTGTTGGTTTTGTCGCGTCGCGGCTCATATCGAAAGTTTCAAGAGAATCGCTGGAAAAGGGGAATTGGGATCAACAGAAGAGATAATTAGGTATTAGATACATGACACTTATTATATACCCGTTTGTCCGTCCGTTAACTTTTAGTTACCAGATAACTTCTCCTGCAGTTTACATCCGATCGAGCTGAAACTTGATGGCAAGACTATAAGGTGAACGAGCGCATATTGTTTCGAGGTTATGCTCCAATGATTTTTAGCGAAGTTTCCAGCCCTTTACTTCGTTTTTTAGCATACACGTTCGTTTCCGGAGACCTCTTCCTACAGTTTTCGTTCAATTAAGCTGAAACTTTGTCAATAGTAAGACTACAATGTGGAGTAGCGAATATTATTTGGAGGTTACCCTCAAATGATTCGCAGTTGGCAACTTATTACACTTAGGTCATTCCTGAAGTTCATTATTTAGATCTGACTACTTCTTAGGCATTAAAAAAGGAAGAGTCGCACTCAGCAACTTATTACACTCAAGCTATTCCTGAAGTTCATTATTTAGATCTAACTACTTCTTAAGCAATCAAAAAAGGAAGATTAGCACGCAGCAACTTAAGCCATTCCTGAAGTTCATCAATGAGATCTAACTGCTTCTTAGGCAATCAAAACAGAAGATTTGAAGTTAACACCTTATTACACTCAAGCCATTCCTGAAGTTCATTATTTAGATCTAAGTAAAGTAAAAAGATAGGCAATGATCACGAATTATTACAATCAAATCCCACATCCCGCTATCAAAACTAATAGGGAAAGAAGCACACACACTGGGAAAAATTGACAAAAGTTCACGAAAGACGCGCACGGTAAACCGAATGAGCAGCTCTTTCCCAAATAGGTGGACTTCTTATGCAATCAAAACAGAAGACTCGCAGTTAGCAACTTTTACACTCCATCTATTCCTGAAACTCATTATTTGAATCTACCCAGCAGGCACATGACGTCAAAATGACGTCATACTGACGTCGCATCGACGTCATTACGTCGCATCGACGTCAGTACGACGTCATTTTAACTACTTCCTAGGCAGTCAAAACAGAACGTTCGCAGTCGGCAACTTATTACACCCAGGCTATTCCTGAAGTTCACTATTTAGATCCTACTATTTCTTAGGCAATCAAAGTACACCCAATTTTTCCTGAACTTTATTATTTAGATACAACTACGTCTTAGGCAATCGAAAAAAATGAAGTTGTTCCAAAGGCTGAAAGAAGATGTCTGTTTGATTCAGGAACAAGCGGGCTAAATTAGATAGGTAAATCAAATCCCTGGTACTGAAATGCGACTGGACAACAAGTCTGTTGCTGGAAAACTATATAAGCAAACCGACAGCCAGAGGCTTAAAGTGTAGGACAATACCAAACGTGTTTGAGTCAAGGGCGAATCACTCTAGCCCGTTCAAAGATTGGAGGTCAGCAAACAATAGTCCCATCACCAATATGGTTGAAAGGGGGTCATATCAGTGTTGACTGAACGTTGTTTACAAAGTTGTTTCAACTGAATTTGTACCCTTACAAATGATTCTGATATTCAGAATTTGTTGTTATTGTTTTTGGGTTGGTATTGACAAATGCGTCCTTGACACTAGGAAAAGTTTAAATGGCGATATTTGAGAAAGGAAAAACACATTATTATATTACATAGATTGTAATTTGTAATGTTATCAGATCAAAGTGACTATCAGATATATTTTGGGTCACGTGTAAAGGCACCTTAAGGATATGCGAACAGGGAAGACTCTGATCAACCTGCGCTTCCGCGCAGTCTGATCAGAATCTATACCATCATATATATGAATTTTTAGGAATCTTACTGTTGTATAGTCCGCATATGAGCAGGCTTTCGATGGTAATATATAGATCGTTTGGACGCACATAGGAGTATAAACGATTGATTGACTTTTTAAGATCTTTTCAGCCTTTCAAGAATATACAGTCAAACCTGAAACCTGTCTTAAAGACCACATCTATTAAGCAAAAACCTGTCTTAAAAAGGCCAAAATCTTATATCCCAAAGTAGCATTTTCAGGGTAAATTGATCTGTAATAAGCAACCACCTGTCTTAAGCAAGCAATTTTGGCCCTTCCCGCGTGTGCTTGCTTAAGAGACCGGTTTGAGTAGAACATTTATTTCGAGCCAATTGATGAGCAAAGGTGAGCGAAAACGTAAGCCCCCAGGATAAACTACCTAACCTTCCGTAAGCAGAACTTGGCTCCGGCCGAGGCTCGCACCCACTGCGGTTAGAGACCTAATGTTTAAGAGTCAGCACTCCTAACCACTAGGTCCCGGAAGCCGATGGACTACTGCAAAAGACTTTAAAATACCTGCGGTATCAAAATTTCGTGGTTTAATAAATACCCGTATGACATATATAAAGCCGGGCCGCGTAGCGCAATCAGTAGGGCACCTGACTCATAAGTCAGAAGTCCTGGGTTCGAAACCCGGTCTGGCCACATACTCTCGTTTCTCCTTCCGCTGATTCAAGAAGGGCAGTTGTCAGTTACTGGCGAAAGTATGTGCACTTAGTACTGGTTAACCGCTTAGAAGGTCTAAGCCTGCCCAGGAATAGTGTGGTTAGGTGAACTGACCGTCCGACATGACCATAGTTGTTGACCGTGGACGTTAAGCATCAAATCAATCAATCAATGACATATATAAACGTACATTAATTTTGGCGCTCATGATATACCATGGCCCAGACAGCAAAATAAATATGATGAAATTTGTAACAACGACGTAAAATTGTAACAACTTTACTTACTTTTTCTATTTAACTATACATGGTGGCATGTATTTGGATCGTCTCATCGAGGCGATTCTAAAGGGATACCCAAATATAAAGTAATTGTTGTACGGTACAGAAAATATCTCAGCTAATCAGCATGTGCTCCTTTTTACCTGAACCTTTGTTATGCTGTATATACGTGAATGTATTGAAAATCAAACATTGGCGGACTTGTATTTTAGCCGCTTTTTTTTAATTGGAAATATCGCCAGAGTTCAGTAACCGCCAAGTATAAGAGTTTTAAAAGTATTATTTCAAATATCTTGGAGCAATTGTCTCAGATGATGGCTCTAAAAAGGAGGTTCTCTCAAGAATTGCACAAGCCACTTCAGCTTTTACAAAGCTCAAGCCAGTTTGGAGAGCTAACAACATATCTCTTGGATCAAAGGTGAACTTATGCGTTCCACTGTCATTTCCATATTTCTGTATGCCTGTGAATCGTGGACCTTGACAGCAATAATAGAAAAATTGAAAATAGGACAAGGTGGAAAGGGATCGTTTCGAAGTCATCTGTGGTGCCCTAGACTGGCATCAGTCTATTAAATGATAATGTGACAAAACATTACAATGTTTTACAAACAATTTAACTAATTTTACATTTTCTGATAGATGAATTTAATAGTGATGGCTCTTATTAGAATAGAACAAAAATCTGATTTTTTTTATCTAGCTTATAGTTATTACTGGAGTCTGGAGCCAGTGTAGTGGTGCTCCAACGACCTTGTAAGGTTACGGGATAGAACAGAATAGACAGTATCATTATTTAATTGAACAGGAACACGCTCGGGGTAGGTACGTAGTTGTTGCCTCTTTATAAGGTATGCCAGTCTTTGAGTCACGACCACTGTCAAAAATGTGAAGAGGGAAGCTTCTTGGACCTGATTTAATTACAATTTAAAAAACATAATAATTGATCCGCGACGCGAGAAAACCAACAAAGTGGTTGTGCGCCCAGCGAAGACTCACATCGGCCTGGGCATCCGCCCACTCTGATCAGACTCTTCGCTAAGCACTTAAAGGCTAGTCTAGTAGGGTCTATGCTACCTCCATGCGGACAGCGAATACTCTGATCAGACTGGGCAGATGCCCAGGCTGATCTGAGTATACGCTGGGCGCATTACCACTCTGTTGGTTTTGTCGTGTCGCGGCCGTGAATGTCCTTTAAATATCGCATGGATGCGTGTATTGTTCATTACAATGTCCACAAAATGATTAAAGCCACCTAAATAGATGGTGAGAATAAAATGTGCTGGACATTTGGGTTACAACGGGTATCATGCAAAATGTCGATAGTGTTTGTTTTAGCTTTTTAGATAAGTTCATCACGGAGTCAGGTTTATGGCTTCAAAAACCGTCGCAGCCTCTCCGGTTTCCGGTCATGCATTATTTCATTTTCAAGTTTTTTTTACCACGATTTCATTACTCTGAACAGCTTTAGAAAAAAAAAAAAAAAAAAGAATGAGAAAATTTGTAACCTATAAAATGAACTATCTACATAAGGATTTATCCGTTGTAAAAATACTATATATAAGAATTAAAAAGTCCCTTTCGTTAAATCGATTTTGTTTATGTTTCATTGCCAAAAGAGGAATCACTGCTTTGTGTACGGATATATTCCTTTAGAAAACTATTACTCTGTAATCTGCCAGTTATGTGATGTATATATTAACTCGTGCTACATTTATGTTAAGACGTAACCACCACTCGGAGGTCAATGACGTCTCCTTAGTCCTACCAGTGGCAAAAAAAGCCTAAACACAAATCAGTATGAAAAGCGGTTCAACCTTCATATTTGGTGATGATAAAATGTGAGTTGAAGTGCATATAATGAGTCATATAACTGGCATAAGGGAGGGAGAACGTGTTTCTGAAACATGACAAATCGCTTCACAAAATACGGCTTCCTTTCCTGGTTTCCCGTCGGGCGATGGAATATAAACAAAAGCGAGACAGTGAATGGGACTGTAATCCAAAATCGTTTTACAAAACCTTTTTATATTACACTTATGGATGTTTTAACCCTTAATGCGCCAAAAAGCAGACGACAAAATTTACGTCTGCAGAAATTTAAAAAAATGTTTTGTCCAAGTTATATCATATTGAGAATTCAAAGACTATAGGGCAAATGGTGTAGATCCAGATGAGGTGGCTCATCATGAGCCACCTCATCTGGATCTACACTGTTTGCCAATTCAACAACCTGTAGTGAAAGGCTGGTGCCAAAATATTTCAATCATTTATACCAGCTGTAGAGCAACAGAGCCTTTAAGTAAACTTACAAAAATCTTTTTGAAAACCGTCAGCTAAACTAGACATATGGGGCATGGCAGCTTAACACGATGTAATTGTGTTGATCCGCTTAAAAAGTTATATCATGATATAGTTTGGGCATAGTTTTATGAATATATACCCAACCTATACACTGTTTTCCAAACGGCCAAGCAATTGCTAATCTTTTACCCTTTAGTGTATGCCGGATTGAAGGTCCACTCACTTGTGGTGGTAATATAAAAAAAACTTACAGGAATTATATAGTGTGTATCATTGTTACAAAAAGAGACTAACGATCAAAAGCAATAACTTCAGATTAAAGCCTTTAACCTGCCTTTTTGACATTTTTTTTTCAAAGAGCCTAAACGTGTAGGCCAAATAATTATAAAAGTCGATATGGAATTCTCAAAGCAGCTTAACAGGAGGCTTAAATGTTCTAACTCAAGTTTATCGTTTGTTTTTTTTCAAAAGTGCCAAATAGCAGGCGTTTGCTTAAAGATTGTCTCGCTCGTTTATTTCATGTTTTCAGAAACAAATATTTTAACAAAAATTCGTTAGACAATATGTAATAGTCTCATAAATAACCGTACAAGTTTTGAGCAAATGCATGTTTTTCCGACAAATATGGAATGAAAAATATTCTTGAAATTAAAATGCAAATTACCTTTTCCCTCACAGCCTGTAAGAATATCGATTTTGACCACGTGTGTCATGTGATCATGCGCAGGTATTTTTTTTATTCGAGCACGTGATTATGACCTATGAATAAATTATTTTTGTCCAATAATGCGATTTCGAGCGCGGTCCGCGATCGTTTAAAAATTATTGTATTGTTTGTTTTAAGTCACTTTCAGCAAATATTATTATCTTAACCCTGTTTGAAATGTATACACCTTTCCTATAAATCGATAAAGTCGCCCAAGTAGACTGTGACGTCATCTATAGGAACATCCCATATAATTCAGTACAACTACAAGCACACATAACATGCATAAAGCAGACGTTTTGTAAATGTGAACAGCAAAAAATACATCGAAAGACCAAATTAAAGTATAATTGCCCTGTTGTCATGTGCCATTTATATATATATATATATATATATATATATATATATGTGACCCGTCGCGCGAAAAGGGACGAGTTGGGTGGATGACGTTGTTTCAAGAAATTACGTTATGACGTTGACGTCACAATTTCTTAATTTCAGTCGCGCAATAAATAGGTGTCCTCATTCTTGTCAATCATTTCTGGCTTTATTTTAGGTGCTTTTTTTCCGCCAGCCTGTCAAATATTTGACGTAAATAAAGTGGCGTACCTTGGAAGAGTATTTATTAAAGGTAGGTTCCTGTACTAGCGATAACAATTATGTCCACAAAATAATTTCCTCTTTTTCTGAGCAGTATTGAATTCTCTTATTTTTCTGAATTTGTTGCTAATGAGAAGCTTGTCAGATGTTGAAGAAAATAGTCGTTTCCCTTTTGGTTTATTTTCTTGCGTTGGAATTCCAGTTCTAAAAATAACTATGTTTATTATGTCTATAAGTGCGCGATTTCAGATGCCATTCTCCAAAGGTCAATTTTCCCTTGTCGTGAGCTCTCCTAGAGGTCCTGGCATGGTGGATGGGTTAAAACTATCCCAAAATGCAATGCAGCATGACCTCAGCTTCGTTATCTATTTTTGGCGCGAACTAAAAATAGCGCTAACTGGTGTGCGAAGCAGAGTTAGGAAATACCTTGCAAAACAACTTTTCTAATATTTTTTTGATTTACACTTTGTAGTGAAACTTATTCATTCCCTTTTTATAAGTGCTTTCCAACAACTTGGATGAAAGATCATCAAAATTATGATGCATTCCAAAGTACAGGAACCTACCTTTAAAGTTTTGATGCCGCGAAAATATGAGTCGCACAACAACTTCAGTCAAAGATTTCCTTTCCGATATTTGTTTCCTAAGCTTAGAATATGGTGATAAAGAGACCCTAGATTTAGTTACTGATGTGAATAACATTTGCTATAATACCTCAAGAAGTGATTACTTAAGAAGTGAACAGTATTACCTTGAAAATGTAGAAAGTGTCAGTGATTCGGACAGTGATTCTGGCGACGATGAAGACGAGAGGTCATTTGGGACTGTACTTGAAAGTCGGGAAGACACTGAATATGTTAAAGATGTGTCCGAGTTTTTAATATTTTTTTTTTCAATCGGGATGTGGTTGCCAGTCTATTAAAGCTAAGCGATTCATAAAATAATTTTGGATCTTGTTTGACATTGTTAAATGAAATCTGCTGACTTGTCCGAAAAGTATTACAAACTGAGGAGCTTTTCAAAGAGAAACAACAATTTTGATTTTGTACAATCAGCTAACTAAATCAATCTGTTGCATGTATGGGGGGGCGGTGTTTGGGAGATGTCCTAATTGTTTACCAGTTGTGATACGTGGGAAGATAGCCGAACGGTTTTCTCCGCTGAGTTGTTGACTCGAGAGTTGTCCAATGTAAGTTCGAATCTCAAGTCTTTCTTCTGTTTCTTCCTTACTTTTTTTTACTATATTCAAACTATTAGAAATCCTAATCCTGTATCATATGGCCCGAACAACTTTATTTGTTAAATACAGCATATATTGCGCATCTGTTTCTGCCATCACTTAGAACTTGGTTTACTTTATGCAAAGGGATACAACTTTTGTGGCTTCCCATTTGGCTTCATGTTAGTTTCCCGTGGCGACGATGCCTGGTCTACTCGGACTTCCTCTTGGAGGGAAGAACAATGCACAGTACTGAAATTAATAGTATATGTTACTTACCTTACAGCTTACTGTACGGCATTGTGATTCACAGCACTGTCCGCCTAGAGTAGAGTAGAGAAGAGTAGAGCAGAGAAAAATAGAGTAGAGAAGATAAGTGGGTCTAACTTCCGAAGGTGGAGTTTAGATACCTACACACATCGCCTACCCTACACAAACCAGTCTACCAAATCCTGGTTACCAGAGCAACTGCCAGCCAAGCCTCACCTCGCCCTAGAAACATACAGTGACCCAAAGGGGACAAACACCAAACCAATATTTCACACTCTCCTCAATTACAACCTATCCATTTAAGCACAACCGATCCCCTTAATCACAAAATTCAATAAAATGCCAATTTTCTTGGCAACGAATAGTAACGGAATATAGTTCGGTCGGTAAACAACATTAACCTTAAAGCCCCTTTAAGTTATGGTGATGGATGGAATCATTTACGCTCGACAACTTCAGGAATCTGTATCCAATTCGTTCGCATGCCATCAAAACGGATTTCTGCTGTTAAACATAGAATCTGGTTTCAAAGTCGATTCACACCTATACGTGTAGGAGAATGAATAGAGGGTTGCTTTCATGACATTTCCTGACTTTTGAGACTTGACGTTGGAAAAGAATAAATCTCGGTTCAGCTGGATCACTCACCTTTGTGTCATCCCAATTTCTAGTTCCCTCCAGCGCAACCGGACATCCCCTCAATATTTTCTATTCACAACACAGTGTTGTGCTTCAGGAGATAAGAAGCAGGCGTGAACTGGTCCATTCTTTTCTTTCTTTTTTATTTTTTTTTATTTTTGCGGAATGACGTCATGTTCCTCATTATTTTGCTTAAAAGCGGTTATTCTATAATTTTCCAGGCATTTCCATTGAAATTTGGACTTATTTCATGCCCCCCCCCCCCCCAAAAAAAAAAAGAAAAAAAAAGAGAAAAAATAAAAATGCAAGCACCATGTTAACAAGGTCTTGTAAATAACACCATTGGAAACCCAACTTCTTTGCAGAGGAAAAAGTGGGGCATTATTCGAGTTCACAAAAAAAGTTTAGAATGAAGTGTCTAACCAAAACTGCTAAATGAAGTTGTACGTGTGAAATTTTATAATATCATTGCCGAGGATATTTACCAGACTGTCAGACTGTCCTACACGTTTCGTGAACACGGCATTATTTTACTTATTCTATCTCAAAACATATTCTGTCTTCGCCGAATGAGGCGTTTCTAACAAGCAATCTTTTTGGACAAAAAAAACAAGGAAAATACTATCAGTTACCATTACCTTGTGAAACAATCCGTAGATTTTACGGTAGAATAACTGGAATCCAGCTGCCAGTCCATTTCCCGTAATTTTTACGGGCGCCCGTAAAAATTGCAGAAACCATCACGCACAGTAGGAGAGAATATAGCAGGTGTTGTTTGAGTAATATAGCCCTTCAACACTCTGAAGTTATTTTCGAGTGCGGCCAGTTAGCATAACACTTCCGAAAATGTCTTACAGGCAAACGCCTGTAAAAATAACGGGAAATGGACTGGCAGCTGGTTGCCAGTGATTCTACAGTAAAATCTTCGATTTTTTACAGTGTATAATTAGAACGACACTCTTCGAGTCCCATGAAGTACTGCTTTTTATTGTTTTGATAATGGTTACATAATGGAGCCGCCATACAACAAAGCCAACAAAGTGGCATGTGCGTCCAGCGAAGACTCAGATCAGCCTGGGCTTACGCCTAGTCTGATCAGTCTTCGCATGAAGATAGCTTAGACCCTTTGCCATCCTTTACGCGCACAGCGAAGCTTCTGATCAGACTGGATGGATGTCCAGGCTGATCTGAGTCTTCGTGTGGCGCAAATGCCACTGTATTGGTTTTGTCGCGACGCGGCTCATATACGTCCATGTCAATTGATAGCACATCGAAATGCTTGTTAACTTTGATGTCTTTGTCATACCTGCAGGAAGTGGTCCCCGAGAAGCATGATTCGGAATATTTATTCAGCAAACAAAGCTTCGAAGGACGGCACACAAACAAACAGTTTCTTTATCTATCAGTTACAAGTTCTGAACGACTTTATTTTCCGACGTCACTACAACGTCATCAAAATATTTGTGACGATTCATGACGGTACCTGCGTTCTGCAGACAATTTGAACTCCAAAATGGCCAAAAACCACCAATATTTTGATATTTTTCGAATTCTCTTAGATTGGCTTAACCTATAAGACATAAAACCAAATTTCGCTATAGGACACCCAACTCGCCCCTTTTTGCGCGACGGGTCACATATATGTATTATTTTAACATCATATTGACAAGTCGCTCATGATTTTCATGTCCCCTGCATCGACGCCGTGTTTTAACACCCCGGCAATACATTCACGTTTGTTCTATATAAAAGAGCTACATTTCGTATAAATAAGTCTCGTAAATCTAAAAAGTTCTTTCCATTTTTCCGACAGGTAAAACGTCAGCATTCAGGTTGTAAGTACGCGTTATTATCAGGCAGATTATAGCGCTGATATATGGTTTTTCGTGCGATACACCGATCTAAAAGCATCAGCATCCAGACAGTTTTCCGTAAGTTTGAACCCGCGGTTGAATTCATATTATTTTTTTCCATCTCTTACTTATCGTCGAAATTATTTATTTGATCGTTTCCATTTCACGGCAGGGTGTTCTTAAAGCTGACACGTGTCTAGGTAATACACAATCATAGGTGTTTGTTTATTGTGGCAATGCGCGCGATTCGGTGATTACACAAACGAATTCCATGTCAGCACACTTTGTTGCCATTTTTAGTGTGTGTCTGCTTTATAATCAGCTAATCGTTCGTTTTGTATCTTTTGTAATAGCGGTCTGAACATCTTCCTCGATTTTCTTTCTTTTCCTTATGTTTTGGAAGCTGTAACGTTACTGGTGATACATGCTTTTGATTACGGTAATTTTGGCCCTAAATTTTAGTCGGAAATCTTTTAATTTTATGTCAAATTCCCATATGCTGTAAGTTATAAAGCTTATTTTCCAACAAAGAAAGAGCTAAATATAGTTGGAACAAAATAGTTGTCTTAATCTTAACCGTGGAATGTTAGTTTTGAATATACGGAAAACCGGCATTTATTTGGTTACACAATGGAAAACAATATCCTATCCTATAGATGACGTCATAGGCATTGCAAGGGACAAAACTAGAACAGGCTCTGAATTATAGGAAAGGTGTATAATTAGATCATGTCGGAGGTTTTGAATGAAATAGTTCGTCAAATCATTTTTGTTATTATTATCAAGGGAGTAAATCTTTAACAGATGTTAGTTTTACACCAAAAAATTCACTCGAGGATATCTAACTTAGAAGGGGTGGCCTCCATGACAGGTTGACTAGTTATCGCTTTTTAATGATGCAACACACACATTGTTGCATCTCACTGCAACGTTATAAAAAGTTCAAGGTCACTGATTTTCGATAATACTTGAAAAATACTTGAATGCATCCTGTTTATTGATTATGCGGATAGCGAACTTGAAGAATTAGAATGGTGCATTTTTATGTTCCGTGTTCGTTTTATGTGCTGTCTAAACTGAAGTGAGTCGTTTTGAAAGGCATGCGCACAGCTGATTTCAAGACCAGCCTGTTCAAATGAGCCGCGACACGAGAAAACCGACGGAGTGGTTGTGCGCCTAGCGCAGTCTCAGATCAGCCTGGGCGCAGCTAAGGATCTAAGCTACCTCCATGCGGACAGCAAAGACGCTGATCAGACTGGGCGGATGTCCAGACTGATCTGAGTCTGCGTTTCTCATGTCGCGGCTCAAATTAGCCATTGGATCTACAAGGGCAAATTTGTCCGAGAAGCGCAGCTGCTTTAGTTAGATCTACAATCCGTGTTTAAGCGGGTTGCGCAGTACCTGATCTGAAAACGTATATTTACAGGCTGGTCTTTGAATTGCAATTATTGACAACTCGGTTTATACCGTCAAACGTCTATAATTGACAAACATCGTAATCAACGGTTGCTTATTTCGTATAACACTGCTGAAATATAATCGCACTGTGTATATGCCATATACCGGGTATAATCCAGTTTGGGATAAGTATTGCGGACAAAAATAGTTGTCAAACTAGCCCGGATGGAAATTTCCTATGTTATGACAGATCAGTGAAGAAAGTGCCAGCTGTTTACGAGTCGACCGTCGCTCCGCAAATTAACGGTCTACCCGTATCTCAAATATGGGTGGACCGGTATATCTACGGGTCGACCCGTATTTTTTAAGGATGGACCCGCAAATTAACGAGTCAATACGGGTGCACCTGCAGTGGCGTAGGAAGAGGGGGCCGGGGGGGGGGGGGGGGCAGGCCCCCAATAATTTTGCAGGGAGGGGAGGGGGGGCAAAGACTGTTTTATCCCACCCCAATATTTGAACAATTTTCCACTTTTTTCTTCTCAAAAAATATCCCATATGGTATTGGCCGACCCCTATATTTCAAACCTTCCTACGCCTATGACCCGTAAATCTAATATAGTGTTGTTGCCAAATGCGGCAAGCACCGGCGCTCGCCAGTTAAAACGAAACTGGAAAGGACAGACTACGAAGTTCGTCGATGTTTGGCGAAATTTGCCGATTTGCCTCTTTAACCTATTTTGGTCATTTGAAATGTGCAATTTTTATGAAAAACTCTTTATTACATCATTCAGTAGTAACTGGTGTGTTTCCAAGCAACAATTTCCTTGACTTTAAGACAATCAGTATCTCTAAGACTGATCATGATGTAATATGGACTAAAGCTGATCTTTCACGCTCCTACAATGGTAGACCGTAATGATTGTAGGTATTGGGACAAAGGGATCTGGGCAAACTGCGTAGACTCAGATCGGACTGCTCCAAAAGGAGCACTCTGATCAGGTTCTACGCTGTCTGACATTATACCACATCCATTTTAGCACGAACTAGAAGAATAACTACAATTACATGTACGATGTCCCAATATTTAGGACAAATGCGGTAAGAGTTGAAGGTC
Source organism: Ctena decussata (assembly GCA_963989385.1). Taxonomy (NCBI): domain Eukaryota; kingdom Metazoa; phylum Mollusca; class Bivalvia; order Lucinida; family Lucinidae; genus Ctena; species Ctena decussata. Next base: position 61,914,899 of record OZ022503.1, read on the forward strand.
ACCATTACTGCTTAAATACAAATTGTACTACAAATTGTTGTTATACTGAGCAAAGTAATTCGCTGATAATGCAGTGTATTAACAGTAGCAATAGTTGAATTTTGTCAGTTAATTGATAAGTGCACTTCGCTGCAGAACAGCCTGTCTATATTTATCATACAGAAATGCAAAAAGAAAAAATCCGATGTGAATAACCGCGTTTTCGACGTAAAATATAAGTGATAATTTATTCTTCCTTGGTTTATTTTACAGGATCTGAAAATGTCGGAGATGAACGGTAAAGGTAAGGATTTATTTTTTTCATGTATTAGAATATTTATTTTTATTATTTGACTACTATTATTTCGGCTTTATAATCTGCCATTTGTCTCATTTATAATGGGGTTAGACTGAATGAACGTGTATTATCGACCCTCATCATGAATACACTGTAAAAAAAAATCCGTAGATTTTACGGTAGAATCAATGGCAACCAGCTGTAAGTTTTTCTCCCGTTTGTAAAAAGGCGTCTGCCGGTAGAAAATTTGTGGAAATCGCAATATGATAGGGTCATGTTAAATGACCGCGCTCGAAAATACCTTTTCAGTGTTGAAGGGATGTATGACCAATACCTATTCCAGTGCACCATACTCTGCGTGATGATTCCTCAAATGTTTTCGGCATGTTTCGGGCGCACATGAAAATTACGGAGAAAGAGCTGGCAGCTGGTTGCCAGTTATTCTACCGTAAAATCTGCATTTTCTTTTTGTACAGTGTACGTCCCGAAAGCGACGACTTAAATTACCCAGTGCAATCTGATCACTATTGTCGGAAGATCCGTTTTACACTGCAGCCAAATTAGTGCTGAGCTAAAAGCCTGTTGTATAAAGAGATCATCTCAAGTTATTGTGGAGATACTTCCCTTCTTTTTTCTCATTTGTATGCTTGTCCGGAGCATAGAAGAGACTAATATGAAAGTTCACACCTAAGCAGAGGGCAACTAGCACAAGAATCATAACCCTATCGGAAGTTGTTTTGGAGTTCTTATTTCTGTTTTTCCGTAGTATATCCTTGAAAGTAATAAAAGGTATACTCGAACTCCATATTCTCGCGGCAATCATATTCTCGCGGTAGTGCTAGATAAAAGCCCTCAGGCACACATGTCTCCTTATTTTTATATTGTCTTTCAGGCTTCAGGAAAACAAAGTATAAAAACACATAAGATTTCAGTTCTGTCTCTTTTTGAAGATTCTGTGACTTCCAAAGCCAAAGTAGTAAAAAATCACCAAAGGTGGTAACAAGGAACACACCAGGATGATAAAAGTGGCGATAAAATAGAAAATAATTGTCCGATCATGTTATTTCTTGCTTTGTTTGATCTAAGTATGGTTATACTCAACATTTTAAATAAGGAAATTTTTTTGCTTGCATATAATTTGCTTATGTTGAGGCAAATATCCATATACCGTGAGAATATGGAGTCGGTATTTTTGCCTAACCACTTTGGGGTAGTACTGTGTACACATAAAAATATGACACTCACCAGAAGGTTGAAAACACAAAAAAGCCTTGAGGTTTAGATGAAATACTAGAGGGCTCAACTACATATAGTATGTTGGATTGTTGGTCCTCCTTATTTGGCCAGGCTTGCTTGTATCTTAAGTACCGTGAGAATAGGGAGTGCCAGTCTACTGAAATTTTGTATATCATCAGAGAAGATCAGAGAGTAATGAGAGGAAATTTAGAGTGCAAGCAGCATGATACTATCACAAGTAGTTTTGGAGTTATGTCCCATCTTATTGTTTTGCATGATCGTAGTACATCTCTAAAATTAATGAAATTTGAAAAAAATATTGATATCTGGAAATGACAGAAATGCATATTGTTAGAACCATTACCTTAACACAAGTAGTTTTGGTGCTTATACTGATCAGCCATTATTGCACAAACACAATGATGGCTAATCATTAATATGCTCAGGAGCATGGTGGTATTCCGGTACCACAATTTGAAAAAAATTGAGAAAGCGCTGTTGAGAAGACCTACAGCTTCTCTTTTCTTTACCTCTATTTTTCACCTTTAATTGCACTAAGTTTACACAGAAAATCACTCCTTCACCAGGATAGCCTTTCAGCCATTGCACACCCTTCAGAGGGGGGGGGGGGGGGGGGGGGGCATCCATTCGGTACAACCTCCTGAGATCCTCCTGGCATTTGAGGAGGGTGGTGGTGGTAGGGGGAGGTGGTTCGGAAAATACTTCTAAAATGGCCGTTAAACACAAAACCCAGCCAATCTGACATCTGGGAGTGAAGAACCTGAATACAACGACTCATAGCTGACATTGACATATTATTCAACTTCAATGGCTTTATGAAGAGCAACCCCCGTCTTTGGCAGAAAGGTTTAGGCTGTGGGTCCAGGCCGCAAGTCTCTATCAAAAATACATGAGCCGCATTGCCAGAAAACATAGCTTACGGCGTATATGGACAGCTAAAACCTACTTTTTGAAGGTCCATAGATCATGGTTGTGAATGGGTAAGAATACTATCAGACTGCGCAGATGAACAAGACGATCTGAGTTCTAGCTGTTCGAACACATGTCATAAAGCACTTTATATAATGTATCGGGTAGCATGTAGTATATAACCAAGATGTTACATAACCTGTTTACAAAAAGATATTGTCGATATCGCGACATCAGTTAATTTTAAAAGTACGCTCGAAATTTAATCTATACAGTATGACTTTTGTCTCGAAAGTAAAGCCTATAATGGAGTTACCCTATATATACTTTAAAGTCATATTTCTGTAAAATTTTGAGCCGCGATACGAGAAAACAATGTGGTTGTGCGCCCAGCGCAGACTCAGATCAGCCTAGGCATCCGCTCAGTCTGATCAGACACTTCGCTAAGGGCTTAAAAGGTAGCCAAGCGCTTAAGCTACCGCCATGCGGACAGCGAAGACTCTGGTCAGACTGGGCGGATGCCCAGGCTGATCTGAGTCTGCGCTGGGCGCACAACCACATTGTTGGTTTTCTCGTGTCGCGGCTCAAATATTCTAAGCATTGGGACAGACTGGTCGGAGCACACAGTACAGATCCAGATCAGACTGTCAAACCAGGGCCCATAGAAGTCTCATCAAGGTTTGCCTTTCACCTGTATCTTTCGGATGCATTGTTACATTGTCAAACTAGAAGACAGTTACGGTACTTATTGTAGTGTCCTTAATATTCGTTTTTTTTTCGGTAATTAAAATCTGTTGCTTATAATGTGATCCGTCATGATAAAAGGTACCATCTCGAAGCAGGTATGAACCGCGACACGACAAAAGCAACGGAGTGGCATGTGCGCGCAGCGAAGACTCAGATCAGCCTAGTCATCTACCCAGTCTGATCAGTGTCTTCGCTGTGCGCTTAAAGGGTAGCTAAGGGTCTAAGCTAGCGCCATGCGGACAGCGAATACTCTGATCGGAATGGGCGGATGCCCAGGCAGATCTGAGTGTTCGCTGGGCGCACATGCCTCATTGTTGGTTTTGTCGTGTAGCGGCTCATAACAAAAACTGATCAACAGTCAATTTTGTGATTTGAATTCTCATAACAATCATATCCTAGAGGCTCATGGCTGCTACTCCTGGCACCAAGTCTGTTCATCATGAACAGTCAAAGCTACAGTAATAAATTATATATACCATTGTAAAGTGTATGCATTTGACAGATTTAAAGGAATTAAAATCAAGGACGACAATAAAATTTGAAACGCAAAACGAATAGTTGAACAAATCGGTCAATTTGCACTTTTATCAAATGCAAACATCAATCACATGGGTAAATTACTATTATCATTATTATTATCATTATTATTATTATTTTTTGCGTAAATGCACGACACTACTTGTGTCATTGAAACTACCGTTTATGGTTAGAACAGTGTCTCAAAACACAAGTTATATGCGGTGTAACAGTGACCCTTGTTTCGGTCTACCGGCGGGCTTGACCCAACTCTTCGTACCATGCAATCCAAAGAACCACTGCTGCTAACATTCGTTTTCTGATCGTTGTTATAAACTTTTCTATATTCTATCACTCAAAATAGGTCCGATGAACACCAGTCTTAACGTGATTCATGTTAGTCCGCCGTAAGAACAATCATTTAGCCTATTATTGCATAAATGTATATAGGCAAAACAGCAAAAACCCTGATCAGACGCCGCAAATCACGGCGTCTGATCAGGATTAACACTGTTTGCAAACAATTTTCAGTTTGTTTTTTTTTATATAAAAATGATTGAAAAAAAAAAAAAAAAAAAACACACAAAAAAACAGGCACCCCTAACATGATGAATGGACTGTTCAGTATTTTCATTTTGAAGTTGGAATGGAAATTTTCATGTTCTGCGTCTTTCAGATGACCTAACCTCTCGTCCGTCCAAAATTCTTAGAAATGAACTTCATAAATTTGCGAATCAGCTGATGGGACCTAATGATATTCGTTATATTGCAGTCACAGTAAATATTGAGAAAGAAGGAAGGTCTATCCGGTTCTACCGAAAACAAAAGCAAATTCACGGATTCGAAACGCGCTTTTGATAGTAAATTTTCCGCGGTTTCGTAGAAAAAAATCTGCGCGTTTTATATATTGATTCGCGCTTTCGTAAAACTCCGGTTCAGTGCTTCAGGATTTAAAAGACAGTTGAGGCAGATGCAGGTGGTTTAGTAGCTAAGAGCCAATTGAAAGAACAGACAGAAGACGAGGTGAAAGACAGTTCTAAAGAGTGGACAGGAATGGGCTTTGCAAGCACAGCTAGGGTGAAAACAGGACTAGGTGGACAGGATTTGTTGTAAAGTCTTCTGTGGTGCCCAAACGGCCTTGCAAGGTTATTGGATATAATAGAACAGAAAATAGCTGCAGATATCGATTGTTCTGCACATATGTTCGGACTTAACTACTTCTTCGCCGTTTGTATTACAACATCCGTTTATCCGCACCCATGATTATCCAGCCGTCACTGGAATTATCCATTTATTTACTGGTTGTATGACGGATCACGTTCGCGATCTTGACCCGACACGTAGTTATGACATGACCTCGTTAGTGTCTGCTTTAAGAAGATGCACATTGACTTTGACCCATATACACCTAAAGATTGATAGTAACGTCATATCAGTTATAACTATTTCATTCATCACAATAGTGATTTAGACATGGTAACCTACATTTGCACGTCTTGAGAAACGCGAACGTACTTCTATCGGCTACCGCAGTATGTACCATCTGTCCGCCGATGGTGCACTTGGTGGCCAGAGAATGGTATGGCCGTCTTTAGTGCCTTATTCGGCGGCCCGCGATACCGTTGGTAGTTGTGTCACAGTTCAAGAAGTAACGCCTATTAATGAGCCGCGACACGAGAAAACCAACAAAGTGGTTGCACGCCCAGCGCAGACTCAGATCAGCACAACCACTTTGTTGGTTTCTCATGTCGCGGCTCATCTTACCAATACCGGGCATCATGATTTCCTCAATATGCATCTGCCTTTTGATGTTGAAAGCCATTTTACTGGTCCACCAAAGCTACGAATGGTAGAATTGGTACCAAAAAGGCTAATTGCTACCGGAACGTTAGGCTACCCAATACACCGTCGGCAGCCGAGGGAAACATTCTAAACACATATGTTTCGTTCTGGACTGTGCATGTTACACCAATAGATGCTTTACTGTGCTTGCAGTTGACTGAATTGGACTGTGGCGCTGTGCATGCTAATCGTACTTCAAAATGGAGCAGTTTGTTCAGGGCATAACTATTTTTCATCTCGTCTGTATCTTTTGGATGCATTAAAACTTTATAAATCCAAACTACAAATATTCCATTTTTAGGACATTTTACAGTAATTATTTTACGTGTCCCAATTTGTAGAACTTTTACATTTGAGCCGCGACACGAGAAAACCATCGAAGTGGTTGTGCGCCCAGTGCAGACTCAAATCAGCCTGGGCATCCGCCCAGTCGGATCAGAGTCTTTGCTGAGCGCTTAAAGCGTAGCTAAGGTTCTAAGCTACCTCCATGTGGACAGCGAAGACTCTTATCAGACTGGGTGGATGCCCAGGCTGATCTGAGTCTGCGCTGGGCGCACAACCACTTTGTTGGTTTCTCGTGTGGCGGCTCAAATTTTTATACTTGCTGTTTCAGGACCGATGCCAGTGCAGAATGGTTATCATGACCACGACATGATGGTGCAAGTCAGCCCCACCCCCAAAGTCACGTTTGAAGACGATGCTGATAAGAACAGTAACGTTGAACTAAAGAAACATGTGGGATTGTTATCCGGCACGGCTCTAATTGTCGGAACAATGATAGGTAGTAATAATAATAGTAATAATAATAATGACATCTTTATGTCGTGAGGAAAACACATTTTGCTATGCCAGGCTGACATATTGTTCTTGATGTGAACACACACACACACACACACACACACTCACACACACACACACACACACACACACACACACACACACACACACACACACACACACACACACACAGAGAGAGAGAGAGAGAGAGAGAGAGAGAGAGAGAGAGAGAGAGAGAGATTATTTGGAATTCTGGTACAACAACTAACAATTGCCAAGAATTTTCAAAATACCTGCGCTAGCATTAAGGTGACAAAAATAATTACTTTCAGAGAAGCTGCCATTTATATACATTAAGCTTACCTAGAAAACGGTAAGTAATACAGCGAGAAAAATGTGACGAAATATCTGAGAAAACAGCGTAGACCTAGATCAGAAAACAGAATGAATTGTTGCAAATTTGAAAGTTGGAAAGTCCATTCGCGTAGAAATTCGTAAGGTTATGATGTGTCCAAAAACATATTTACAGCGACAACTCAACGATCTACGTTTATGGATGATGATCAAGAACAGATTGTGCCTCTGCACAGTATTATCAGGGCCTATATTGCTCTTACATTTATTTATAAAAAGTCCAGATATTACCGTAAAACTCTAAATATTGGGATATACAGGTCTGAGCAATCATTGCATGTCCAGGAGCAGTCTGATCAGGTTTAACACTGAGAGCCATTCCATTTGTATCTTTTGGACTCTTTACCGCATTGTAAAACCAAATTGTTCCACTTTAAGGGCAATAAAAGTAATTAATTAGGTGCCCCGGTTTTTGTTTTTACAGTATGAGAGTAGAAAGGACAGCACTGATACTCCGGCTGATCTGAAGAAATGTTGTTACCGTAAAAATTTCTAAATACTGGGACATGTGGACCTGAGCAAAGAGATACACGCCAAGATCAGGGTCTACCCCTCCATTCCATCTGCAGTTTTTGAAGCATAATTGCGTGAAAAAAAAAGTTGTTCAAATTTTAGGACAAATACTTTTTTATGTTGGGCGTATGTCAGCTTCTGACTTAGTTATTTATTCTTATTGTAAAGCACACTACAAAGTGTATTGCGTTTTAATTCAGTTCATTACCGAAATTATACGACATTTACAAGAAAACGCAACTTTAGCATGAAATATCTTGTAAAGATAAGCTCTTTAGGTTTAGGTTGAGGGTGTCATGTTTTTTCCACATGTACGGTCCACAATCTGTCGTGAATATCTCTTGATGCGCCCGAATCATGGTTTAACTATGACGTATTGCACAATGTGGCGCAGTTTTTACTGCAGCATAGATGTAAAATAGCCAAAATGATACATGTATCGTAGCCATTTTAAAAATCTTTTTTTTTTGTTTTTTTAGATTTTAAAACAAAAAAAAAAAAAAGCAAAGCAAATCAGCTGCTTATCAAAGTGTTATTTATCCAGTATGACTGGAACTTAAAGGTCATCAATGTCATGACATAGGTCAAAGTATACAGGAAGAACAAGGGTTTGAATTTTTAAGCTCTCCTCCGTAACATGCATGTTCTTCAGGTTATATATCGAAAGTTATTGAAATCGTGAGGGTAAAACTAAAACTTTGCAATGTTGAGAATAATGAAATAAAAATGTTTTCGTTGATTTTTTTTTTCAATTTCATTTTTCAACCTTTTGGAATTGATAATTGTACCATCATTTTAAGAATCACAGTGTTTTGTTTTGGTGTATGTACTCTTATGTATACATTGTACATGTACTAGTACGTGGAATGTAGGAAGTATATGAAAAGTTCATTTTAAAATGTCACTAGAGTAGCAAAAACTAGCATCGTTTCAAATATTTCATTTCCATAATCTTTATTTGGAAAGCCATGATAAAAAACATGAAACGAACGGGAGTTGCCTGCTACATGGACATGATTTACAGACATAATTGCACACTTAATATAAGAGCAGCAAACTATTTAGATCTTGATCAGACTGCCCCTAAGGAGTTTTCTGATCAGGATATTCCACTGTTTGCAAACAGTTGTATGTATATAGAAAGACGTGTCGAAATTCAAAGCTCATCTCAAAGTTTTCCTTTATGCATGCAGAGGAGTCTGTATAATGAAAAGCAACTAATCAGATCAGACTGCGCGGATACACAGGCTGATCTGGGTCTTCGCTATTTTTAGCAACAGATTATACATATGCTACTTTATTGCAGGGTCTGGTATATTCATATCACCGAAAGGGGTACTGGAAGGAACGGGATCTGTAGGGCTAAGCTTAGTGATATGGTTTGCATGCGGTCTCCTGTCTACACTGGGTATGTAAAGAACGAGTTTTTATGCTTCATGCCTTTATCCTTAAAACATCTTCCATCGGTTTCACCAATCTTTCATAAGCTTAGTTACGAATGAATGAAGAAAACTTGAATGTAAGGTGTATGGGTACATTAAGGCCCCTACACCTCCATAATTTCTGCCATTTTTACAAGGGAACAACTTCCGTGATTTCCTATTGGCTTTCTTGCAGTGCGAAACCTTCCAAAATTCCAAAATAGAGTCAACTCTTAAAGGAAAGAATTTGCTCCTAGTGGAGCAAAGCCGAACCTTTAACAATTGACCCCCACTGAGAAAGGATGCAGAAATAAAACTGGAAGAGTTTCTTCCCTTGAAAGTGTGCCCATTCACCTTAAATCTACAATTGTGGAAGGACTTACACATTGCTGTCACTCAGTGTCTACACTGAGTATGTTGAGATCGGAGAGGTAATTGTCATAATCTTCATAGCCGTTCAAAACAAAACATGTCACACTGTAGATGACTTATTTCAATTAGGCATACCATCACCTCGGTCAAAATGTTTTGAAACATGTTGATAGGAAACCTGTTTCGCATGCCGCAGGGTCGCTAAAAGTATAGTAAAATGGCCAAGTGCGTCAAGGCTGTTAAAAGGCGATGCAAAACTAGGAGCTGTCGCAGTGAGTTTTAGTATTCACGAAAGACCACAGTTATCAGCTTGCGCGACCTGAACTGACAGGAAAACATCGCAACGTAGTAAGATATTCATCGTGACGTCATCAGGTAGTATTCGTCTCAGACGATATGACGAGTCGAAACGTTGCCATTTGTCTCGCGAAAACTGTCCAGTCATTATTCAAAGAAATATTAGACAGCTGATCTAGTAGTTTTTCCGACCAGACAAAATAAGAACCTCAAACTGAAATTTTATGATCCTTCAAACTTTTCCTGTCAAATTTCCACCTGCTTCTGTAATGAACAAAAATTATGGGATGATTATGAATGGATGTTTATGAAAAATATTTTGACTTAGTTCGTGAAATATGAATATATATACAATTTCTCCCAGTCTTATTTCTTCTCATTGACACCTATTCATTTCTGCAGTAATCATGATTATTTTTGTACATGGATACAATATTAACGTACCAAACTTAGTGCGAGAGACAGACGCGCGTTTCTGTATCTAACGTCAACAGTGTCGTTAAAAATGGTGAAGGACAGGGGCCGTATTTATAAAACGTTTTAAGTGGTTGCTATGCTGTTGCTAAGGCTACATTTCTATGTTGTAGATTCTCTACAACTATGAAATTTGCTCTGGAGGAACAGTCTTACAAAGACTGTTCCTCCAGACCCAATTTCATACTTTTAGGGATTCTCCTTTATAGATATTTAGCCTTAGCAACCGCATAGCAACGACTTAAGTGGCTTTATGAATACGGCCCCTGGTACTTGGATTTGTCTGATCTGAACACCTACTAGGTCTGCTTTACATAGTTGACATATATTTCAAAATATTCATTCCATTATCCATGATAATATAAAACAGTACGAAACGCAAATGTGTGCATATTCTGCTTTTATGTGTTTTCCAGGTGCCCTAGCATACGCTGAGCTTGGTACAGCAATACCCAAGTCCGGAGGGGAACACGCATATCTCATGTACACATTTGGAAAAGGCAAATCCAAGATTGGCGCTGTACCTGCATTCCTGTTCGACTGGGTATGTGTACTCTATGTTTTGAGAACTGGTATATAGATTCGTCAGTCAGTTGAAAAAAAAATTTAAATATCACTTGCAGTTGCATATATTTTATAGAAAACTGCCAAAAAGAGATGTATTATCCTCGCAATATTTATTTCAGAGCCCTCAAAATTACTGTTTTATGCAAATCCAGCAAGGCTGGCCCAAAATCATATTTAAAACTATAATGAAAGTAGAAAGTAGAAAAACCTGTGCCTTTCGGTTGAAAATGAGGAAAAACCGTATTCTCTCAGCTAAAAGGGTAACTTGTATGAATTCAAATCCACAAATTGATGCTTTTAATGTTGAAAATCATCAGGCTATCTTTAAATTATCAAAATTAGTATTTATCATATGACGTCGCATCTGAGAGTGTATTAAAGCCATGCATTAAAAACGATAATCCACTAGTGGATTAAATATGCAAATAACGTCGTAACGTTATGCGTTGGATTCCATAAAACGTCGCGTTTTCTAATGGCAAAATCGTAACGTTTTAGTGCAAAATTTGCTAATAAAACGTGATTCAAGTGGCATGTGATAAACAGAATCTTGCATTCGTGCTCCTGTATTATTGAATTTATTAAACTCGTTGGTGAAAACGAGCCTCGCATCTTATCTTTTCCCCCAACTCGTTTAATAAATTCAATAATACATGAGCACTCATGTAAGAACCTCTATGTATGGCATGCCTCTATAACTCTCATTTTACAACTTTTGTGACGTTCTGTCTGCTTTCCTTGACAGCGAAGCCCTTTCAAAAGGATCAACTCATATTGAGAAAAGAAAAAGAACAATTTTCAAGTTACTATACACTACTTTAATTTGATGCACATCGACAATAATAGTTTTATAATCAACTGCTCAGTCAATTTAGCGTGGCGAACTGTTCAACAGTTCGCCACACTAAATTGACTGAGCAATATCTTTGAGTCTGATACAACTGAGTACGTTCTGTTTAACATGTATCTATCAATTCTGTTAATAGGTTGGTTTGTTTCTCGCTCGGCCTACAATGTTCACTGTGATGGCAATGTCGCTGGGGACCTATGTTGTGAAACCATTTTTCCCAGAATGCAACGATCCTCCTCAGGTTCCCGTCAAAATTGTTACTATTCTCGCAATGCGTAAGAATATATTTTATCAAGCAGAAGTTGTTGTATAACGACTAAAGAATCATAAAAATACACATTGTTGCTAAAAGCTTTATTATAAAAACTGTGGAATAAATTGCACGTTCTTTGTTGGTCGCTAGCAAATAATAATGAGCTCCCAATATAGGAGACTCCCTTAATCCCTAGTTTTGAATACAGATTTGTGTATTGCACTGGCCCATATGTAATTAATAATAGAATCCCTGTGTTTGTGTTGGTAGCAACTTCTGCACATTATCAAGAATTTTTAGAGCAATCAACAACTTTGGATGATTAAAGATATTAAGAGTTGGAAATATTGTTGAAATATTTAGAGACATTTGAATTTACCAGATTTTTTCCTTATCTTTTATTTTTTGAAACACACACACACACACACACACACACACACACACACACACACACACACAACAAGACTATTGAAGTTCTTTTTGACGAGAGAGTGAACAATGTGCCATAATGATTATTGCCTATACTAGTCTGAAGCGTCGAGTTGGTCCTAAATTAACAAGCTTTGTTTCCGTTTACTGATTTGCTGTTCTTTGACTTTCAGTGTTCCTGGCAACAGTCAATATGTATAGTGTTAAGTTAGCAACATACCTACAGAATGTTACAACCTGTTTAAAACTACTAGCTATCTGTGTAATAACAGTTGGAGGGATATATAAACTGGCTTCAGGTATTTTTCTTTACCGTCGTTTGACAAATTTTTAAAATGTCTAAATTTTTGTTTTCAATATCTATTTCTAAGGAAATTAATCATAAAATCTGTGAGAATCCCATCATTCTTTTTTTCAATTCTTAGCAGTAGTTCTTCTTCGGGAAAGATTTTCTTTTCTCTTTAGCTAAGTTACATCCATCTTGAACAAATTCCGGATTTCCTTCTGTTAAAGATGGACTTGACTTAGCTGAGAGAAAAAAGTTTCTTTTTCTGACGAAGGACCAGTGCCAAAATTTTGAAAATAGAGTGTAGTGAGTCTAAATGACTGTCATCAAGAACACCAGATTCACGGTAATAATAAAGATGATTCTTTCCTATAAGAGTAGATCCCCATTGCGAAGGGAGACAAAATGAAAAAAAGCATCGAAAACGACTGCAAAATACCCCGCCACTGATAAGTCTTTTATAGACTTTTTGTCTGGAAACCTACAGTGATTTATGTTCGAAATTTGGAAAACTTGAAATGGGTTTCATAAAGGGATACTGTGTCTTACTGCTCAGTGTGTAAACATAATGCAAACCATCGAAAATATTTTACTGAATATACGTTTTCTAAAATGGCACACGATACCATAAATTTTGATTACTTCTAAAACAACTGTTGACATCTACAGTGGTGAAATTATATTGCTTTAATCATTGAAATAATATATTTTATTTTAAATCAGTTTACATTTCAATAACCATTATGCATGTTTCACGAAGATTGGTACTTGCTTAGTATTTGCAGTAAAGACCTGCCGCTCTAATACAGCATATTGGCATACATTTTGATCATAAAGGCCTTCAATATGTTATAAAGAAAATTGAGCCGCGACCCGACAACACCAACAAAGTGACACATGCGCCCAGCGCCTGGGCATCCACCAAGTCTGACCAGAGTCTTCGCTGTACGCGAAGACTCAGATCAGACTGGCCGGATGACCGGGATGATCTGAGTCTTCGCTGAGCCCACATAACACTTTGTTGGTTTTGTCGTGTCGCGGCTCCATTTTAATTTTTTTTCCATCTTTACTTACTCTTGACATTTTTGAACAGGCAATACTGAGTATCTAGCTGAAGGCTTTGAAGATACCAGAGAAGACCCATCTTTAATAGCAATAGCATTTTATAATGGGCTGTGGGCCTACGATGGTTGGTAAGCGTAAAAAATATAAAATTTATAATACTCGCTAATAAGCTGTCAATCATAAACCAAAGTACAATTAGTTTGCTAATAAAATAACCAAATAAAAGGTATATTAGTATGAGGGTAGCCAAATGGCACCGTTAAATCTTAACGTTGCTGTTAATCAGCGCATTTTCACTTTTAGCGACACACTGACAATCAGAAGAATACGAGCAAGAAAATTATACTAATAAACAGCGAATCGGTCACTAGGTTCATAGGTGGATCTGTTTAAATATCGAGTATCTTTTAAAAGTCATTTTTGTAAATACGTCAGTTGTGACGATATCAAAACTTACATGAAGACAGAATTAGAATTAGATCTAGAATTTCTTTTTGCACAACTATATCCAAATGATGGGCTAATGGCAAATAAGCCTAATTCAATTCCGGATGGAGGTTAAACTTGTGCAGATAATAGGAAAGTAATGCATGACGTGTGATGTTTCACAAACAGTTAAACTAGATATTAGTGCAATCTTCGTGAAATGTATTAGATTTGAGAGAAGCCGGGTGAAATGTATTAGATTTGAGAGAAGCCGGCGCCATCAACGACAGTCGTGTACGTCATCGTCCGGGGTAACATAAACTGATTTCATTTGCCATTCCCAGCGTGGTCTTTACACAACCAACTTCACTTGACGACGCAGATGTGGAACCTCATACGCCCGAGGCATTTTTATCTGGCCCTAGGGCTGGATAAAGGGTGTGAAATAAGGTGATAAGAGTTTCCAGCTCTGGTTTTTAAACAGCAGTAATCATTGTCTGGCGTGCATGCAATAGATGGTTCTGCGGCTGTAGCCGATGCTAGAATAGCTTTTCTCGCCCTCTTACCGTGTAAGGTTTTCCAATGGGTAAAAGCCTTGCGGAATTTTTTTGTTCCGCACCTCATGACCTTTTTATCGACAAGTCTCTTGATGTCGAAGGGTGACCCTCGGGACGGTTTTTTCTTTCAGCACATTCAACTCATGAAAACTGCTTTCATTATTTCCCTTAAAGATACTGGATTGCTTTGTGTAACTTTTCTACAGTGTACCGAGTGCTCATCATTTTTTTTACTCCGCATTGAACTTTCAGTTCGTTGTCGACTTGCTCTATGCTCGACGGGTTTTCAAATGTCAATTCTTACTTTTTGTTATTTCTTGAAATTGTAGGAATAATTTGAATTTCGTGACGGAAGAACTTCGGAATCCAGAAAAGTGAGTCTATTTTTGTTCAGTGAAAGAAACACATGTAGGAATAATTTGAATTTCGTGACGGAAGAACTTCGGAATCCAGAAAAGTGAGTCTATTTTTGTTCAGTGAAAGAAACACATCTACTTCTCAGAAACACATGAATAGATGATTCAGGATAGGGATCTTTCAACAGTATTTCAGGCTAATATGGGAATGGGAAATAGATGACAAAACGGATGAATAAGCCAAAAGCTGAAAAGAAATTGAAAGGAAGTCTGAGCCCGACCCGAGCACAAAACCTCTGGATTATGAGTCAAGATCGTTGACCCCACGGACAACAAAATGGGATTCTCATAAGCAGTATGCTAAGTTAAATGAATTTTTCTTTAAGCGATAAGAAGGAAAGGTAAAAAGTATGCAAAGACCAGGAACTGAAACAATCAAAATCCAAATCCAGCCCTCAAACCATAGTTGGAAACACCTAAGATTACAAATAATCAAGATACAGAGAACATATGGCCAACCGAGTGAGCAGCTTGTTCCCAAAAGGTGGCCACTCAGCAACCCAAACCGAACCAAAAATAATAAGAACATACATAAGGTAAAACATCACAGAAACTCTGACACCAAAAACAGGCAACAGAGAACCACAACAGAACTACCGCCTTGGAACGGTCAGTAATGAATTACTGGGGGGCTTAAATCGATTTTACAGGCCCAACCTCACCCTCAGTTTCTGAAGTGGTACAAAACATTTAGTTGGTTGTTCGGTTCGCATGATAACCCTCTAACTCGTCAATGAATCATCACGGTAAACACATAAATCAAATTTCAACACCATGAAGAAGCAAAGACGAGGACTCAACAGATACAACGGGCCGTCTGACAGGTGGAGATCCCTGTCCTGCCAAACGACCCCACTGGAAATCTGAAGCAAAAGGAGGTCACCAGTTGAGCCCCGGTATGCTTGAATTTCTTCTATTTGTCCAATGTCCATTATTAACCTTCTTCTTTCCTCCGACGTTTTTATTTTGACAATGAAAAGTCATGTTAGTACAGGATTCCTTCGCTAGACAAAACTCTACAGCGGTATGTGAACACAATAGTTTGCCATTGATAACGGGCTGAATTTGCAACCGCGCATGCAGTGATGCCTGGAGACTGGTCAAGGCATGCGCTATTACCATATCAGGTCTCCTTGCCATTAAATATTTAGTTTCCATTCATTCTATATGTAAAAATAGAAAAAAGGTAAATGTAGATGCTGCTGCTGCTTTTAATTAGAGTAGCTGAATGACCCTCTGTTTGGATAAGAGCTGTTCATTCGGTTTACCAAGTGTGTCTTTTGTGAACTTTTGTCATTTTTTTTGTGTGTGACTTTTTTTCCCTTTTGGTCATGATAGCGGGATGTGGGATTGGATTCAATTTGTATTAATTCCTGATCATTGCTTATCTGTTTACTTATTATTTCCAGAAATTTACCTAGAAGTATAATGATCGGAATCCCACTGACAACCATAGCTTATGTTTTAGCTAATATAGGCTATTTTGCTGTTATGTCTAAAGAAGAGGTTCTCCTGTCACATGCTGTCGCTGTGGTGAGTTTTATTTAACACATTACGGTAATGCCATAAATGGTTTATAAGATAGGATAGATTCCTTCTACCGTGTATTGTGGAAAAGTCCATTACTCTTTGAGAAGACTAGGCTTCCATGGGCTAAAAATGATTTGTTCTATCAGTGTTTGTGGAATAGCGCATCACTGTTTGGGGCATTGATCATATTGATAGAGTCTTTGTATCAGCATTTTGTTCTGTAGTACGAGAACATTACTGTTTTGAGTTCAGTTATATGACGGATACTTGAGCTGCTACTCGACAAAACCAACCAAGTGGACTTTTGCCCAGCGAAGATTCAGATCAGCCTTAACAAACGCTTAGTCTGATCTGAGTCCTCGTTGTGCGATTTAAGGGTAGCTTAGGGTATAAGCTTGCTCGATGTGAACACTCTGATAAGACTGGGCGAATGTCCGGGCTGATCTGAGTCTTCGCTGGGCGCACATGCCACTTTGTTGGTTTTGTCGTGTCGCGTCTCATATCACGGATAGTTACGTGGTATCACGTTACAAGGATAATCTTTGCTTAAATAGCGCTTTTAGGTTGAGTACATGGGTCAGCCAATAAAGAATGGGATTTTATTTATTTTTTGTGACGGTATATGTTTTTCATATCGACAATATGACCGCTACGTGGCATTTCTTTTAGAGCATACAATAAAGTATCCCAGATTGTTATCTGATCGTTGACTTTTGTTGCCTAGCAATGACCGAAGGCAATGGAAAAGCTCCTGGCTTGTTTATTGGAACCCTCTTAATTATTCCAAAAATACTTTGTTGTAAACCTTACTATGTTTGAATCATAATTTGTTAAAATTTTTCATTTTGGACTGAAACTGTCGAAGAAGTTAGGAATTTTAGTTTAAAAATTAGAAAAAAAACCCGCAATACTTGACCGTTATAATTGGTGATGGGGGAGATATAAATTAAAAGTAAATTGACATAATGGAAAGCACTTAACTCTAAACGATGAAGTATACCATATATATTTCAATGCACATATTGAAGAAACCCATGAATGATGTGCTTTGTGTTGCTTAGCAACAGAAAATAGTGCATAATACTTAAGGTCATATTTTCTGGAATAGACTGGTTGCTAGACAACCATTCGCCAGTGGGCTAATGTATAGTCCCAATGGTATAAGCAAAATTAAAACGTAATGCAGCCAAGCACATCTCACGTGAAAATGTCAAAATATGTTCGTATACCAGTATTTGAATAAATGCAAGACCTCATTTCCTGCTTGTGTGTTTTAATTATGAAGCAAATTCGGGCTAATGACTTTGCCGGTGCTTTGCAATTCGAACCATAGCCGAAATAGCTATTGGCAAAATTTGATTAAACTTATACTACAGGGAGGTTAGATTTAGATATTGGTCTTGCAAAAGAAGAAGCGAGGTAGGATTCGTAAAATATCATACAAGTCCCACTCTTTATTGGATTACCCTCGTATTATGGAATAAAAGTGTGATTGTTACACACATGATCGAATCGTTACATGTGTAAAGCTTATTTCGATGATTTAAACGATTTGCTCACCAATACCAGCAAATAAGTCAGATCGTTGTCTACATTGTATGTAGTTATATTGTATGTGAGGCAATGGACTCCATAAGCTTAGACACGGTGGTAATACCAATTTCTCTACCTTTGCTTTCGACCGAGTCAGTCAACTACCATACATGCAAAAGTGGCTGTCAACCGAGACAATCGACGGCAGTATCAGTTTGGTCGACAGCAATTAACAATAGTACCATTCACCGTTATTATTAATGCTTTCGATCGTAACTCTGTCGAAAACCACTTTATATAGTACAGACTCGGTCGAAAGCACAGGTAGCGAAATTTGTATCACCCCCGTGTTAGACTTCCGTCCAATTCCTCTCAGTTCATTGTATATAATATCACCACATGTACATCTTTCAACTAATAAATACCGTTTAAACCAAGTCAAATCGTCGAAGTCGTTTAGTAATAATACATGTAACAGATTCCGATGATACGTTTTATTTTCGGCTCTTCATTTTTTTCGGCTCTCTGAAATTTTAAATTGAATTTAGTTATATTTTCCCTTCGGAAGTTCCTATATCCAATATAAAAATTTAAGGCCGGTTTGCGGCGTCTATTTGGGTCTAAACTGCTTTACATGACCACCTTTATGGGAAGCTAGGCATTAATGGGTTAATGCATTTGAAGGTTTAAGAATCTGAAGAAATGTTTCGTTTCAGACGTGGTCAGAGTATATGCTTGGAGTGGTGTGGTGGCTTATGCCACTGTTTGTAATTTGTTCTTGCTTGGGATCCGCCAATGGATGCCTGTTTGCAAGTGGGAGGTATGTGTTTTATACATGTATCATGTTTTCTCATATGCTGAAATAAATCTTGACAACATTTTATGGCATACAATTATTGCCTTTGGAGGTTGTACAGGCACATGTCTGAAACAGTCCCAGCATAAACAAGAAGATAAACAACTGCTAAATATGATGAATACTCATTGTTAGTTTCACAGCGTGGAAGGTTTATGTGTAGAGTGTATAGGACTGTAAAACAATTATTCTTTGTTATAGCCTGAGAGCTGGTTGTCGTTCTGTAATGCCTTTAATAATGTGGGATGATTTATCTCCTTTAATGAAATAGCAATTTCATTAGACTTTTGCACACAACAGGATAATACATCCAATAAACAAGAATATAAGTCTTTAAGCACCTCTGTAAAGGTTTCCCTGTTTGGAAGGCGAAAATATCACGGTCCGGAAGAGGCATTTTTGTCAGCGTTTCAGTCGTCGGAACAGAATGGTCTCAATTCGCGTATTTTACCGGGAAACGAAATGGAAAACGCTTTACGTCGCTTAGGCATTTACATGCTTGAAACAGTGCTGTTGATCATATTTGATGACAAAAGAATAACGTTTTCATGCAAACGACTGATAATCAAAATCTTCAAGTTGAGCCTTTTTTAAATCAACGAATGTTTTTGTCTTTGGAGTGCGAAGCCAATACTTATTTTCCTCTAACGTCGTTCGATGGTTTTACTTTTTGTATCAGTATTTGCGTGTCCGTCTAGAGTTGTTGTAATGCTTATATGCCTTCGTCGTAATTCCGTCAAATGTAGTTAATAGGATGAAAACAATGGTTGATCACTATGATTATAAACTTCTTTCTTTCAGGTTATGTTTTGCAGCTGCTAGAGATGAACATTTTCCGTCCTTACTGTCTTTTATCCAGGTTAATCGATTAACTCCAATGCCTTCCATTCTTTTTACGGTAAGCCGTCAGGGCAGATCTCTGTCACTCCAGAAATCTTGTAAGATGAGCATTTGTTGACAATTCAGAGACAGCTTCTAATAATTCCGCCATGAAAACATATGTTCTGACCTATCGTTGGCATTGCTTATACACGGCGATTCTAATGAATGATCACAACTTATGACTGCATTAACAAGCGCTATTTTTCAGAAATCCCGGAAAATGCCTTTATATATTACTGTTGTAAATCATCTGAATTACTTCTGTTTGCGGATTATGACCTTGTTTTATGATGAAATGAAATATGAGTTCGTGAATATACCCCTGACAGCCTGTTATTTGAAGTAAAGGAAAGTTGTTCCTTAAGCTATCTCTACGACACATGTCATCAGCATATCTGTCTTTCTTGACGTTAATCTGATTATTTTGCAGGCATGCATAACAACCGGTAGCTTTATCCATTTCGCTACCGAGACGTTTCGGTAGCGAGATTGTCCAAGCTGATGGACTGTGGGGAATTTGGTGCCATCGCGTCATCTTTGGTGGCTCAAGCTGACGGATATTATGCACCGCGAAAAGTGTCGTTGCTGCACCCCTGGAGGTTTCGGAATGATATGAACTTTTACGTTCCTTTCATTATGTAGATGTAGTAGGTTGATAAAGAAACGTTCTATGAAATGGAACCCCGTTAACGATGTGAAAAATTCCGTCGCTTTCTGGATTCGAGCTTAGTAACATATGTGCCGCAACGCGACAAAACCAACAAAGAGGCTTGTGCACCAGCAAAGACTCAGATTAACCTGGGAATCCGCCCACTCTGTTCAGAGTCTTTGCTGTCGGCATGGAGGTAGCTTAGACCCTTAGATACCCTTTAAGCGCACAGCCAAGGCTTTGAGCAGACTGGGCGGGTGCCTAGACGGATGCCTAGACTGATCGTATTCTTCGCTGGGCATACCTGTCACTTTGTTGGTTTCGTCGTGTCGCGGCCCAATTCTATTACATAAAGAAATCATCTGAAGCTAGTCTGCCTCATGTTGCTCTGAACACTACGTAATCAGAAGAATTTCGCTGAAGGGGAAAATATCTAGAAATATTATTTGCCTGACAGAATATCTCTTTTGCCTTACAGTGCTTAGTTGCGATAGTGTTAACACTCCTAGGCGACTTGTCCACTCTAATCGATTTCTATGGTTTCTGTGTGTGGGTGGGGTACGGCGCCACTGTTGCTACAGTTCTTATTCTTAGATACACAGAACCAAACCTACCTCGTCCGTACAAGGTAATAAATGTTTTATATTAGTGATGGTACACTGAAGTCATGCTCAAATGACTGCTTTTGTGATAGCCAGCGGCAGCAGAAATATTTGCCGAAATGCTTACACCAAAGACTTAGTTCAGCCAGATCAGCCGTAAAGGCTAAACACAACCCTTGTATGATTCTGTAGAGTCTTCAGAGTCAATAAATTGTGTGTGCGAAAGCAGGTGCGCTATTTGAGTTTGCGTTAAGGAGCCATAGCATGTTGCGGATCAGGCTCCAAAGCTATAAAACTTTTTTCATGATCAACTCAGCTGAGCAGGAAATTTTACCTGCTAATGAATAGCAAATTATTGATAAGTATTGATGTTTTCTGGCTCAGTTTAGTGGAGTATGAAATTTTCTCTGCTTATCAATATGAAAATGCCAACATTAGTTGGCATTTTCATATTTATCAGCAGAGGAAATTTCATGCTTAGCTGAGTTGAGGACAAAAAAGTTTATAACCTTTGGGCCTGGTAAGGTGTATGAGATTGAAATCATGCTTTCTCGGCATTTTTACATAGGAAAACGTCTTCTGTGACTTCTTGTATGCTTCCCTGGTTCACGTTTGCCGTCAAAATATGGGATCTGCTCTTGAATGGAATTTTCTCCTATAGGAGCAAACTGCTTTCTTTAAGAGTTGATCCCCATTGAAAAGGTAGCAATTCACCTTAGGTACAGATCCGGTTGTTAGGTGTATCTTTATGAAAACAAAGTACTTTCAAACACAGGCCTAGGGTTGTCAAGCAAAACACATTACTCTTGTTTTGAAGCCGCTGGCTCAAATTTTCAAATTTTCTGACCTAATCATTGCGTAAATTTACCAATTTAAAGAAGAAATGTTTGCTAGAAGCTATTTTTATTTTACACTTTGGCGCTCTTTGACGTTAGACACTTCATAATCAAACGGATATACATGTAATGTGTGTACTAATACTACTACTGATTTTTACCGTTCTCAGATTGTTGATCTGCATTCTAAAACAAAACATCAAAATACTGTGGAGCCGTTTGTCCAGGGCCTATTTTCATTAGCTCACCTGAGCCAGCGGCTCCGGGGGAGCTTATAGGATGGTAAGGCTCCGGCGTCCGGCGTCCGTCGTCCGTCGTCCGTCCGTCCGTCCGTCCACAATTTCAAACGACTTCTCCTCTGAAACCGCTGGGCCAATTGTAACCAAATTTCACATAGAGCCTCCTGGGACCTTAGGAACGAAAAGTTGTTCAAACGGTCCTGGTCACATGACCAATATGGCCGCCACGCCCATATATGGTAAAAACCTAAAAAAATCTTCTTTTCCAGAACCAATAGGTCGATGGCCTTGAAACTTGGTATGTAGCATCGGGTACGCGAGTACTACCAAGATTGTTCAAATTATGACCTTGGGTTGACCTTGACCTTTTTTACGGCAAGGTCAAATTTGCTTCCTTGTGCTTTTATATGGCAAAATGCCAGAACATAAGATATCTTGGAAACTGTTGCAGATTTTGGGCTAAAAACCAGTATCTACAGTCATCTTAATGAGTACGTGAAGATTTATGACTTTAAGAGGTCAAGGTCATTCTTTGACCTTTGACCCAGAACTCTCATATTTTGACAATTTCGAACAATCTCCTCAACAGCCACTGAGCCAATTGAAACCAAATTTCATATAGAGCCTCCAGGGGTTGAGGGAACAAAAATTTATTCATACTGTCCTGGTCACATGACCAACATGGCCGCCACGCCCATATATGGTAAAAACCTTTAAAAATCTTCTTCTCCAGAACCATTTGAACGATGGCCTTGAAACTTGGTATGTAGCATTGGGTACTCGAGTACTATCAACATTGTTCAATTTGTGACCTTGGGTTGACCTTGACCATTTTACTGCAAGGTCAAATATGGGAAAATGCTAGAACATATGATTTCATGGAAAGTTTTGAAGAGTAAGGCCTAAAATTGGTTAATGCAGTTGAGTACATGAAGATTTATGAGTATAAGAGGTCAAGGTCATTCTTTGACCTTTGACCCAGAACTCTCATATTTTGACATTTTCAAATAATCTTCTCCAAAGCCACTGGGCCAATTGTAACCAAATTTCATATAGAGCCTCCAGGGGTTGAGGGAATGAAATTTTGTTCAAAAGGTTCAGGTCACATGACCAACATGGCCGCCACGCCCATATATGGTAAAAACTTTTAAAAATCTTTTTCTCCAGAACCAGTTGACCGATGGCCTTGAAACTTGGTATGAAGCATTGGGTATTCCAGTTCTATCAAGAGTGTTCAAAATGATAACCTTGGGTTGACCTTGACCATTTTACGGGAAGGTCAAATAAGGGAAAATGCTAGAACATAAGATTTCATGGAAAGTTTTGAAGATTTAGGCCTAAAAATTGGAAAATGCAGTCATCTTAATGAGTACATCAAGATTCATAAGTACAAGAGGTCAAGGTCATTCTTTGACCTTTGACCCTGAATTCTCATAGTTTGACAATTTCAAACTTCTTTTTAAAAGCCAATTGTAACCAAATATCATATAGAGCCTTCAGGGGTTGAGGAAACGAAAATTTCTTCAAATGGTCTGGGTCACATGACCAACATGGCCGCCATGACCATATATGGTAAAAACCTTTAAAAATCTGCTTCTCCAGAACCAGTTGACCGATGGCCTTGAAACTTGGTATGTGGCATTGGGTACTCCAGTATTATCAAGATTGTTCAAATTATGACCTTTGCTTGACCTTGACCTTTTTATGGCAAGGTCAAATATGGCAAAATGCTACAACATAAGCTTTCATGGGAATTTTTGAAAATTTTGGCCTAAAATTTGGTATATACAGTCATCTTAATGAGGTCATGAAGAATTATGAGTACAAGAGGTCAAGGTCATTCTTTGACCTTTGACCCAGATCTCTCATATTTTGATATTTTCAAACATTTCCTCAAAAGCCAAAGGGCCAATTGTAGTCACATTTCTTATAGAGCCTCCAGGGGTTGAGGGAACAAAAATGTGTTCAAATGGTCCAGGTCACATGACCAACATGGCCGCCATACCCATTTATGGTATAAACATTTAATATTTTTCTTCTCCAGAACCAATATGCCTATGGCCTTGAAACTTGGTAGGTAGCATGGAGTACTAGAGTACTTCCAAGACTGTTCAAATGATGACCTTGGGTTCACCTTGACCTTTTTTTGCAGCATGGTCAAATATGGGAAAATGCTAGAACATAAGATTTCATGGAAAGTTTTGAAGATTTTGGTCTAAAAAATGGTATATATGGTTGTCTTAATGCGTATTAGCACATGAAGATTTATGAGTACAAGAGGTCATGGTCAGTCTTTGACTTTTGACCCTAGACTCATATTTTGACAATTTCAGACATAAGAAAAAGCGACTTTGCCAATTGCTCAGGTGAGCGGATCAGGGCCTCATGGCCCTCTTGTTTTATATGTACTTCGCGAGATACATTTATATTTTCCTAATTCATGACATCTGTTAATTTGGCCAACCTAATGAATAAAAACCACGTTCTTGTTCGAAAGGTAATGGAATTTCTGATCACCATGTTGTTTTGGTTTTACAGTTTGATTTTAAAACTTATTCTGCTTTCAGGTTCCACTATTTATACCAGTTATAGTTCTAGTGATGTCACTGTATTTGGTAATAGCACCGATTATTCAGACAGGACGTATACAATTCTTATATGCTGTGATATTCATGCTTTGTGGACTTTTTGTATACATTCCTTTCGTCTGTTATAAAGTGAAAGTTCCGTATATAGGTAAGTGGTGAGGAAAGAAATTTAGACTCCGCATTGAAAAAAATGTAAAAAAAAAGTGCTATCTTTACATATTTACATGCATAATCTTACATAAACGCTCATTCATTACTAGTTTATAAATTTGCTGATAGACAATATAATATGCAAGGCTTTCCCAAGTAGTTTGTCGATTTCTCCAACGATTTAAAGAATAAGTAATAAAGGAGGACGAATGTAAGATTCTGTTTATCATATGACAAAAAAATCAACAGTGATTTCGCATTTTATTTAAGCACGATCTTGTTATGGACCTCGTCGCATTTACACATCGTCTGCAAGTGATTATAAGCAAACGAATAATTGATTTTATGCATGCAGTTATTACACATCCAGCACATCCAGGCGCGATGCCACGTGTATCCACTAACGTTTGAATTTCTTATCTAAGTAATTCTGAGTGTCAAAAAATCCTTTCGCTATAGCCTCTGCCTGAATAGAAGAAGAGTTTCTCTATGTGGTACCAACTCTGGAATGTTCCTTGAACCAATGATCTGGGTATAATCGATTCCGCTATTTTTCGCTTCCTGCAGAGACTGTACATCATATTTGGCTTCCGGCGAGACTGTCCGCGATCTCTTGCTTCCTGCCGAGACATCTGTACGTGATAAATGGCTTCCTGCAGAGACTGTCCGCGTGATTCTGCTTCCTGCCCAGGCTCTCGGCAGGAAGCAGAGTCACACGGACAGTCTCGGCAGGAAGCCAATGTTCGAGGACAGTAGTCCCTGCAGGAAGCAAGAGATCGCGGACAGTCTCGGCGGAATCGATTATACCTGTGATCTTATAGCATAGGAAAGCAGAGAACTCTTTTAAAACTTATAAAATCTTTAACATCAAACAGTTTGATCACTATTTCACAGCAGGACGCCATTTAAACAATAGATACAGCT
Source organism: Ctena decussata (assembly GCA_963989385.1). Lineage (NCBI taxonomy): Eukaryota > Metazoa > Mollusca > Bivalvia > Lucinida > Lucinidae > Ctena > Ctena decussata. The sequence goes on from OZ022503.1 coordinate 61,940,353, forward strand.
GCATCTACACTGTTTCATGCTGAACGGTTCACTGGAATTTGTAGGCTGTTGACATAAGTGTCTTTAGGATTCCTGCTGATTACTTATCTCAAATCTTCGTACTTCAGCAGTTGATTATTAGGGCTGTTTGTAATTCAGAATATGTATTTGATTGTATTATTCAACCTATAGGGTCCAAGAACAGGGGAGTGACTCGATAAGTTTGCGTTTGTATTTTTTTCCAGTCAGATATATCTTTTCTGCGAGAAACGTGTGTATATACCGTTTCCTTTTTTGAATTTAATATCAATTTACCACCCACTGAAGAAGTCGAAATCGGAAGTGTACGCTCAGGATTATGGAAATAAACAAACGAATATTTAGCTTGTTACTCCATTAAATAAGACAGGTATCAAATTCTAGGTATGGCGACAATGGGCCTGGCGACAATGAGGTAGACCACTTCTACCAGCAACTCCAGGAAATCATAGACCAAACATCCAAGAAGGTCATTCTGGTTGTACAAGGGGATTGGAATGTTAACGTTGGAAAGGAATTCACAGGCAGACTGGGAAAACGTTTTTGGACCCTACTGCAATATCGAGACAAATGAGAGAGGTCTCAGACTTCTAGAGTTTGCAACTTGTAACAGCCTAGTACTGACAAACACCCTTGACCCTCACAAACCATCAAGAAGATGGACATGGCACTCCCCAGATGGGAAACACCACAATCAGATTGATTACATCTTGGTGAGGAAGCGCTTCCGACCAGGAGTTAACATCCTTAGGACAACGAGTTTTCCTAGAGCAGGCATAGAAAGTGACCATGACCTGGTGATGATGACCTTCCGAGTTCATCTGAAGAAGGCTAGAAAGCCAACTTAGCCAAGACTGAAGTTTGATCTTGAGAAGTTAAGTGACCCAGATGTGGCATGCACTTTTCAAGCAACAAAAGGTGGGAAATTTGCACCACTCATTGGTCTGAGGGATTATGACTTGGACATAGATACCATGTCCACCTTCAATACAGTAGTGACTGATGCAGCAAGTGAAATGCTTGGGAAGAAACATCGCGAGAAAAAGCCCTTGGTCACCAGAGATGTTCTCGACCTCTGTGATGGGAGGAGAAATTTGAAGGAGAAGGGGTATGAAGCAGAAGCAAAGGAATACAGGGAAGAAAACAAGAGGATTCAGAAGGCAATGAAGAAAGCGAAGGAGGACTGATAGCTAGTCAGTGCGAGGAGATTGAAACTTGCCTGAACGAAAACAACAGCAAGAAAGCATACCAGCTAGTGAAGGATCTAACTTCAGAGAAACAGGATAGATCCACAACTATCCAGGACAGGTCTGGGAAATGCCTTTCAGGGATCAAGAAATTCTCAGCAGATGGACAGAATTTGCCTAGAACTATACAACTATGAGACTTACTGTGACAATGCGGTTCTGGACTGCAATCAGCCCCCAGAAGAAGATAAACAACTGATCCTTCTTAAGGAAGTTGAGATTGCAGAAGCAGCTTTAAAGAAGGGTAAGTCTGTCGGAGTTGATAATATACCAGCAAAACTTGGTTAAGCAGGCGGGGAGACAATGATTGATGTTTTAACTGGTATTTGTAACAGGATCTGGAGAACGGGAGAATGGCCTACCCCATAGACTCAGTCGCTCGCTAATTATTACACTCCCTAGCAAGGGCAACCTACAGCTCTACCAGAACCACAGAACCATCAGCCTCATCACTCATTCAAGCAAAGTCATTCTGAAAGTCATCTTGAACAGGCTTAAACCACAAGCCGAAGAGATAATCGCTGTGGAACAGGCTGGGTTTCGAGCAGGAAGGAGCACCACAGACCAGATCATCAACCTTAGAAACCTTTGTGAAATGTATATCCAACATTAGCATACGAAAAAAAATGTCAGGGTATGGAATGCAGCCTTATGGGCCAGCATGTGGAAGTACAATATCAGTGCAAATCTAGTTCGCACCATTGAGCAGCTATACGACAAGGCTACAAGTGCAGTCCTGATGAATGGCAGCACAGGAGAATGGTTCAGAACAACAGTTGGAGTAAAACAAGGATGTCTTCTGTCACCCACCCTCTTCAACACTTTTTCTCGAACGGATCATGTCTGATGCTCTGGAAGAACGTGACGGAAAGGTTAGCATAGGCGGCAGAAACATTACCAATCTGCGGTTTGCCAATGACATAGACACTGTAGCTGAGTGGAACTAGAAGCCCTAGTTGAAAATCTCGACCAAACCCGCACGAGGTACAAGATGGAGATCAGTGCTTAGAAGAACAATCTGATGACAAACATCGCAGATGGCATCCAGAGGAAGATCAATGTAAAAGGACAGAAGCTGGGTACCGTACCACGCTTCAAATACCTTGGAGCAGTTGTCTCAGATAATAGCTCAAAACAGGGATTCTCTCAAGGATTGCACATGCCACTTCAGCTCTAACCAAGCTGAAACTAGTTTGGAGAGATAACAACATACTTCTTGGATCAAAGGTGAAACTTGTGCACTCCCTTGTCATTTCCATACTTCTGTATGCCTGTGAATCGTGGACCTTGACAGCAGAGTTAGAGAAAAGAACGCAGACCTTTGAGATGAGATGCTACTGAAGGTTACTGAACATTTCCTACAAGGTCCATATAACCAATGAGGAGGTTTGCAGAAAGATCCAAGCAGCCATTGGAGAACATGATGAACTCCTGAAGCTGGCCAAGAAATGGAAACTAAGGTGATTTGGCCACGTATCAAGTTCTTCTGGTATAGCAAAGACGATTCTACAGGGCACGGTGAAAGGAAAAAAAAAGACGAGGTAGACAGCAGAAGAGGTGGGCTGACAATATTTAAGAGTGGATTTTTCCAGCTCAGCTAGGGTAGCTGAAAACAGGACAATGTGAAAATGGATTGTTTCGAAGTCATCTGTGGTGCTACAACGACCTAGTAAGGTTATGGGAGCGAATAGAAATAGAATAGAAATCGATACCATTTTCTCATTCCATATATTAAAAATCTCACATTTTATCCGAACAAAATGTATCGTAAATTTACTTTTGTTGCTTTCAGAAAATGTCTACAGATTGCTTCAAATTTTAATGGAAGTAGTTCCTCCGCCGAAGACGGATGGAAAGACCTCATGATGGCCAGATGAATTCTCCGAGGTTGAAAATCTATACCGCATCTCAGTCTGTAACTACTTTGTTACGCAGCGGGAGCGTGGACAGTGCATATCATGACCTCATACGTGTTGGAAGGAAGAGTCCTGCGACATCAAGAACTGGATTTCAGTTTTAAATCTCTGTGATTGGTGTAAATGTTTTAGCATTTTACCACATTCAAAGAAAACAAAAATGTACTGGCATTTTGCAAGAAAATGAATTATAAAATCTGGACTAGTAAAAATTCTGTGTGGCCTTTCAACCTGCCAATCATATCATTTAAGTGATTTTAAAATTTTGTAAGAGTTATGTAGTAGAAGTATTTCTGTTTTACATGCTGTGTAAGTTTTGTTTAAATTACAGAGAAAGAAAAGTATTTAAACACTTATGAAGTCTTGATCATTATCAAAAAAAAAAAATACAAACAGTACAAACTATTTATAATACTTCATTACGTCATACTGAGTCAGTTTCTCGCTTCCAAATCTTACATCAACATACAGCAGCTGAATATAAGCAAAGTTTTGATAGTTTACTACTGTAGATCAGTTTTCAGGTAATGGGGGAAAAGCTCTTTATCATATGACATCGCATCTGAGAGTGTAATAAAGGTATGCATTAAAAACGATAATCCACTAGTGGATTAAATATGCAAATTACGCCATAACGTTGTGCGTTGACGTCCATAAAACGTCGCGTTTTCTAATGGCGAAATTATGACGTTTTAATGCAAATTTGCTAATAATATGCGATTTTAGTGTCATATGATAAATAAAATCTTGCATTCGTGCTCCTGTATTATTGAATTTATTTAACTCGTTGGTGAAAACGATAAGATGCTAGGCAGAGCCTCGCATCTTATCTTTTCCCCCAACTCGCTTAATAAATTCAATAATACATGAGCACTCATGTAAGATCCTCTATGTCATTTTAATTTTTTGCCTCTCTTGGCAATAGGGGTGACCTCTTCAAGAGATGAAGAGAAGAACTTGCTTCTCTAGGCGCAGTTCTTTAGTTTCAGAATAGACCTCTTTTTGGAAAGGTTTCATGTCCCAGGGAAGCTAACAGAAAGCCACAGAAGTTGTCTCCTTTTTCATAAATGGCAGAAAAACATGGAGATGTACATATACACCTTAAATTCCACATTGCTATCTATGCGCCTTAAGGCCACGAGGAGTATTGTTTGCTTTCGTTTTCTGAATGTACTCTTCAATGGTTTGAAAAACATTTTATATGTCAAAGTTGTAACCCTCGTTTAGCTCTTGTATTCACTGTTGATTAGCTATGATCTGTAGTTATTCATCTGAAGACACGTCATTATTGTGGTAGGATATAGCTGTACCCCTGACTACAATCTGCAGCTATTCATCTGAAGTCGTATCTGTAGTAGGATGTAGCTACGCCATTAAAAGACATCACGTGTGTTTCTCTCTCTTCAAAAGTGCCTTCTCAATAGCCATCATGGGAGATTCAAAGACAAGTGAGACGAGAAAAGCCACGCCATATGATAAGACATGATTTGGAAGAAACAAATAAACCTGAAATAAATAAATCAATATACAAATAAGCTTGAAAAAAGACATAATAACATACATGTTTGATAAACTTCAGCTAGACATGTCAGATATCACGACGACTAGATACACTGCCAGTTTCAAAGAGAGATAGTCTTCGGGTCCAATAAGGTATTACTGTAAAACGAGCCACCGCTTAAAAAGTGTAGACAGTATAGACACTTTTTCAGAGATGCTTTTTAAGCGATGGCTCTTTTTACAGTCTACCTTCAAGGAAGCAATTTGTCCACAGGGTGGGGGTACGGGGACAAGACAAAGACGACAAAGTAGATAAGAAGGCACCGATCAGGAACAAACACATACTTTTATCACATCCTGTTCTAAACACCAAAATGGATCGGGAAAAAAGATGGCACACAAAGCAAAACAAGACAAGCAAAGAGCCAAGAGGTCTGGGGTTAGTAACAAGTACACTTCGTTAGTTGTCTATTAACGAAGGCTTTACGAAGAGAATAACGAATGGTTAGCGAAGACACAACGAAAACGACATGTCATTAACAAGAAGCTTTCGTTATCCCTTCGTTAGTAGTTGCTTCGTTAGTTAAGTAACGAAGACGCTGTGTAAATAAAAAGCCGTGTAGAGACCGCATACATTGTAAATGAATACCTTAAATATGCAAACGTATTTCTCCGTTACCTCACAGCTGCTATCAAAAAAAAGAAAAAAGAAAAAAAAGGCTAAAATAAGCAAAGACGCCCTAAATATTCTCAGGAAGAGCTAAAGAAAGTTAACGCAAATTTATGGACATTTGAAACACGGCATGTGTACAGGTGGTCATTTTAATGACTTCGCCATCTTCCATGTTGCCTGAAAA